>CM052798.1:74258505-74661453 GCA_028533885.1 Nasua narica | reverse complement strand
TCATCCTTTCTGATGGAGGCATAATATTCCATTGTATAGATGTACCACATCTTCCCTATCCATTCATCTATTGAAGGGCATTTTGGTTCGAAGGCAGAAGCTTTAACCCACCGAGCCACCCAGGCACCCGTGAGTTGACACTGTTTAAAGCATTCCTGGTTCCATTATACTTTCTTGGACTCTTCCATCTCATTACATTTATGACTTTGAGAGATCACAGAAACACATTAAACAAAACAAACAAAAAAAGCACTGTTGTTGTTTTTTTAAGTAATAATGTATTTTTAAACATTTTTATTGTTATCTTCAACTGAATTAAATAGACACTTGTTTAAGAACCTACTATGTGTCATTATTTTGTTACTATTATGGAGGAACAGAAAACATGCCAGGGTTTGGTTTTTGAAATTTCAGGGAGGAGAAAACAAAACATGTAAACACTCAAAATAAAGTTAAATATCATTATCAAGTGCTATGTAAAAAATTTTAAAAAGCACCAGAATGACTCTTCAACCAGGATTATATTATTAAAATAAAAAACAAACAGGGACCAAACCTGAAAATTCCCCAAGAAGACAAAACCATTCCATGTTTTTAACGCTCCTGGTTTGCAAACTGTCTTTTGGCATGTGCCCAAGAAACTTGTATTAATTACTACTTCCATGATTCATTGGTTTTACTTCTGTTATTTCTGAACTGTTAACAGTTCATGGCATCAGACAGGGAGCCAAAGAAGATCCCCACGAGCTGATACCCACAGCACCCGCTGAGCTCACTGTTCCCTAACTGAACCTGGAGTTTGAGGGTAAGCTTCTCTTGGATCCCAGCTCTGCTCTCTTTACTTCTTGAATTCTCTGACTTTATTGTGCATACCTGTATTTGTCTGTGAAAGCTTCCTGGTAAGTCACTCTTCAGTGCAAAAGAGCACAAGGAAACACGTAATTCCCTGTGTTGTGGAATACCTGTTGAAAATAGGGCCCCTTATACTTAAGACATCTTAGGGAATCTAAAGGCAAAGATGCATTATACCTGGTCTAAAACTCTCTCCACTCCTCTTAAAAACTCCTGCTCCATACACACACACACACACACACACACACACACACACACACTACTATTGACTAGGATCATGTGTCTTTTTGTGGATGAACTTTTGGAACTGTAGTAGTCAGTCTGGAGAAGCTTTAACTTAAATAAATCCACCTTAAAGGGCATCCTTAAAAAAGAGGATTTCAAACCTCTCAGAGACAATGGAATGCACTTTTTGATTGTTAAGCAGAAGCTTCAAAAAGACAAAATGACTCCAAAAATAGTTCTAAAAGGATCTTTACAGCAGACAGATTAAAAAAAAAAGTCTTTAGTAGAACTCTTTGGCCATCTGAGCAGGTAATCTTAACTTATAATGTCTGCCAGAAACACAAGTTAGGTGCAACTATTCTTTTCAGTTTTATACCTGAGACATGGCTAAAATTTTTAAAACAATTGTTATCAGATCTCTGTGTCTGCCTGTATGTTTATGTACAGTTATGTATGTATATTATGATATGTGACATATTTCTACCTCCTGGTGGTATTGCCAAAATTAATTTATAAAGAGCTATATTTAATTGACTTAAAGAAAATCAAGCATTTATATAAATCAAGTTTAGTCTTAGAAATATAGAAAATAATTGAAATCTTTTTCGAATTCACATAATCTAGGATAATCTTTGATAAATAAAAGCGAATTCAAGTTTGTTAAAAGCAGCGGTATCTTTAAAATTTGTCAACAAGAAAAATAATTTAGGATGATGAGCGGCTGATGTCTGATCCAAGCAAAAATGTTAAAAGCAAGTAACTTAAATATATGTAAATAACAGTTTATATTAAGTTAAACTATATAACAGATATTCACTGACTAAATCATAAATGTCCTAAAGTAAAATGACTGTTCCAAAATAAGGAAGAAGAAAAGAAAAAGAGCATAAGTTGAATGGACACAGAAAACTGTAGAAGGTTTATGGAAGAGAAACCTTGAGAAAGGAATTTTATAGGTGACAACTTAAGAATGGAATGAATTTATTCAGCTTACAAAAAAGAGAATTTTAATATCAAAAGTTTACTAGCACCGAATTAGAATGTGGTTTTCTCTACATTAAAGGGACAGATTTCTTAGATTATTGATCTGCTCTTAATAGGACATTGTAAAGAAAGGTTTTTCTTTAATGTAATCTGTCTAGATAGCAAAGAGTCTATGTTTTGTCTTTGTCAGGTTTTGATTACTTAAGAAAATTGAGTCTTCCCTATTTCAGAACTAAAATTTTTACAACTAAGTAACTTTTTGTATATGTTAAATTTCATGGACAGCATTATCAAATAAAAAAACGATGCTAAGCTTTCCATAGAGTTTATTTGTACAAAATTCCTAAAACTCAGGATACAGGATGTCCTGGCATAATGCTATAAGTCATAATTTTAAATTGTGTATCACAAAAATAACTAAATTTCCATGTCAACTGCATTATAATGAACTCTTATCATATCTTTAATTATGATCATTTTTAAATCTTTTGTCCTTTGGAGTTATTGTTTTATTCTGATATTTTTACAAAAGTATTGTGCAAAGTTTTATCTTTAAACAGATTCATGAAAAAGACCTGTACAAGGACCTAAAATGAAGGTTTCTGATAACTTTAAGATCATAACACTGAATTAGATAAGACTTAATAAAACTTTATTGGACTAATGATATACTATATGTTGGCTAACTGAACATAATAATAAAAAAAAAGAATTATAGTAAAAAAAAAAAAAAACTCTGTTCGAAAACTGATAGAGGGGCGCCTGGGTGCCTCAGTGGGTTAAAGCCTCTGCCTTCGTCTCAGGTCATGATCTCAGCATCCTGGGATCGAGCCCTGCATCGGGCTCTATGCTCAGTGGGGAGCCTGCTTCTCCTCTTTCTCTGCTTGCCTCTCTGCCTACTTGTGATCTCTCTCTCTCTCTCTGTCAAATAAATAAAAAAAATCTTTGGAAAAAAAAAGAAAAACTGATTGAGTCATAAAGCTGCTAACTTAAGATCAAGCTAAACACAAATGAATTATATAACACTGAGTGAACTAATAGACATGATTATAATTTTAATACTTCATTTAAAACATTGCTGGCTTTTTAATGTTTTGTTTCACAGATTTAAAGGACCATTTTTCCTCCTCTCTTTAAAGCTATCTATAACTTACAGCAATTTGGTAAAATATATCTTTACAACAAAGGTTGAAACATGTATCTCTTTCTCCCTACTTGACCCCTCCAGAATTCAGAAACTCTTATTAAATAGTCTTATTTTTCACAATATATATATTTGCATAATATCTTCAATAAGAATCTATTCTTCTAACAAGTCACAACTGAACAAGTCCTTGGGTTGGCTTCCTAGCCTTGAAGAGACTTTTGAAAGTCCAATCTGAGATTCCTTAAGAAAAGTTCCAGCAAAGCAGATTTAAAAGAGCCTGTATCATCAATGGCTATTCTTGCTATAATTATATAAATAATCAGGTAAAATTTATGGGAACTAGACTTAACTTGCAAACAAATTAGTCTTATTGGTTACCTTTGACAGAAATGGGAATGATTACAGAGAGAAAACTTGTTTCAGAATATATACCTCTTTGGACATCAGAATCTAGTGCTATTAATTGTCTTTGAGGATCTGTTTCCTACCTGTAAACTGGACTGGATCCTAAATTCTTTTAGTTTCCTCCTACATTTGGCTAGAACGCTCTCTAAACTAACATTTCTAATTTTGTCCCATTATTTTGAGTCACTATGAAACTGAAAGTGCCCTTTTCCCTGAGTCATGCAAGTTAAAGCTGGACAACTTGATACAAACTTCTGAGAAATCAGGACAGCTCACATGTGGCCATCTGCATGCCTGTTGCATGTGACCACTCAGAGGAACCACCGGAGACATTCACACTGCAAACCAGGAACATCTGTCCAACTGCCACTGCCTGCCCTCACTCCGTCTGAAGATGCTTAGAACCTGACACCTAGACATTCTCTCAACTGGCTGCCCTCCAAACTCAGAAACTGCATTTAAAATTTGCTGGAACTATTAACCTTTTTCTTTCATTTCTACAGAAATGCCTCTCAGTAAGTTACCTGACTGCTCACATTATATATGGAAGCCTAACATGAGTGGAGGCTTATTGGAAACACTGCCTTCTGAAATAAAACAACCTCATATTCATCCTGTCCTAAGTAATCAAAGGATGTGTGCTTACTAATACAGTATGTTATACATATGTAAATAAGTCTGAAAAAATTAAAACCCAGTTATACATTATCAAAAAAAATTGTAGACTCCATTTTGAGAAAAGCCCCATTTCCTCTCTAAATCAAATGCCTAATGGTCTCATGGACTAGGAAAAAAGATCCTTAGTCTAGACCAGAGGAGGCAATTATTTTATAAGCCATTGGTTTTAAAATCAACAGGCCAACTGACATCTAGACCATAAGACTGTTGATTGGACTTTCTGAAGACAGAAGTTAACTAATGCATGCCAGGAATAATGTCTTTTGTTAACATCGATAGAATAGTTGATCAACCTGTAACCTGTTAGTACCAATCTACAATTCGTTTTCCTCTTTTATCCAAGTCCTACAATTGTTCCTCTTCTTTCTCATAAAAACTTGCTTTCATCCGACAAGAAGGACACTTTTCCAGTTGCTGCCAGAATCTGTCCTCCCTGAATTGCAATTTTGAAACCCCAAATAAAGGTCTTTGTCCTTTTCAGTTCCGTCTTCTTTTCTTGGTTGACAAAAGGTAAAAACTGAATCTGATTATAATGCAGTTGAGTTATTTAATTGGTTAAATCTCAGGCTCCAGAGAATCTTCTCTGGAGAGTTTTTCAGTCCTTGGCTATTTTTCTCCTTGTAGTCCTCATGTTAAACTCTCTACTGAAATATACATTCTTGAGAGTTTGATTGATTGATTGATCTTCAAGTTTTTATTTAAAATTCAGTTAGTTAACATACAGTGTAATATTAGTTTTAGGTGTAGAATTTAGTGATTCACCACTTATATACAACACCCAGTTCTCATCACAAGTGCCCTCCTTAATACTCATCGCCATTTTATCCATCCCCCTGCCCACCTTCCCTCCAACAACCCTCACTTTGTTCTCTATAATTAAGAGTCTGTTGTATGGTTTGCCTCTCTTCTTTTTTTTCCCCCTATGTTCATCTGTTTCATTTCTTAAATTCCACATATGAGTGAGATCATATAGTATTTGTCTTTCTCTTACTGACTTATTTCACTTGCATAATATACTCCAGCTCCATCCACATCTTTGCAAATGGCAAGATTACATTCTTCTTAATGACTGAGTAATATTTCATTGTATATACATATACTACATCTTCTTTATCCATTCATCAGTCAATGGACACTTAGGCTGTTTCCATAATTAGACAATTATTCATAATGCTGCTATAAACATTGGGGTGCATGTAACCCCTCAAATCAGTATTTTTGTATCCTTTGTGTAAATACCTAGTAGTGTAATTACTAAGTCATAGGGTAGTACTATTTTTAACTTTTTGAGGAACCTCCATACTGTTTTCCATAGTGCCTATACCAGTTTGCATTCCCACCAACAAATGTTGAGGTATGTTCCCCTATCCCTACTTTGTTGACATCAGTTTTTATCACAACTGTATATTATACTTTGTCAAATGCTTCTTCTGCATCTATTGAGAGGATCAGATGGTTCTTATCCTGTCTTTTATTAATGTGGTGTATCACTTTGACTGATTTGCAAATATTGTACCGCCTTGCAACCCAGAAATAAATCTCACTTGATCATCATAAATGACTCTTTTAAAGTACCATTGGATTTGATTTGCTAGTTATTTTGTTGAGAATTTTTGCATCCATGTTCATCAGGGATATTGGCCTGCAGTTCTCTTTTTTAGTGGACTTTTGTCTGGTTTCAGAACCAGGGTAATGCTGTCCTCAAAGAATGAGTTTGAAAGTTTGCCTTCCATTTCTATTTTTTGGAATAATTTGAGAAGAACAGGTATTAACTTTTCTTTAAGTGTTTGGTAGAATTCCCTTCTGAAGATGCCCTGGACTTTTTGTTTGTTGGGAGATTTTGATTACTGATTCAATTTCTCTGCTGGTTATTGGTCTATTCAAGATTTCCATTTCTTCCTGTTTCAGTTTGGGTAGTTTATATGTTTCTAGGAATTTACTCATTTCTTTCAGCTTGCCCAATTTGTTGGCATGAAATTTTCATAATATTCTCTTATAACTGCTTCCGTTTCTATGGTGTTGGTGTTATTTCTCCTCTCTCATGAATTTATTTATCTGGGTCCTTTCTCTTTTCTTTTTGATAGGTCTGGCTAGGGGTTTATCAATTTTATTAATTTGTTCAAAGAATGAGCTTCTGTTCCATTGATCTTTTCTACTGGCTTTTTAGTTTCTGTATTGTTTATTTCTGTTCTAATATTTATTATTCCCTGGCTTTAGGCTTCTTCTGGCCTTAGGCTTCATTTGTTGTTCTTTTTCTAGCTTCCTTACATGTAAGGTCAGGATGTTTATTTGAAATTTTTCTTGCTTCTTGAGGTAGGCCTGTACTCCTATATACTTCCTTCTTACAGCTGCTTATCCTGTATCCCAAAGGTTTTGGACCATCATGGTTTCATTTTTATTTGTTTCCATGTATTTTTTAAGTATCTTCTTTGATTTCCTGATTGACCCATTCATTTTTTGGTAGCATGTTGTTTAACTTCCATGTGTTTGTGGTTTTTCCACATTTTTTTCTTGTGGTTGACTTCAAGTTTCATAGTGTTGTGGTCAGAGAACATGCATGATAGGAGCTCAAAATTTTTGTCCTTCTTGAAGCCTGATTTGTGACCTAGTATGTGATCTATTCTGGAGAATGTCCCATGTGGACTTTAAAAGAATGTGTATTCTACTGGTTTAGAATGAAATGTTCTGAATGTATCTGTTAAGTACATCTGGTCCAGTGTCATTCAAAGCCACTGTTTCCTTGTTGATTTTCTGCTTAGATGATCCATCCATTCATGTAAGTGGAATGTTAAAGTCCCCTACTATTATTTATTATCATCAATGAGTTCCTTTATGTTCATTATTGTTTTCTATATTTGGGTGCTCCCAAGTTGGAGGCATAAATATCTACAATTGTTAGATCCTTGTGTTAGATAGTCCCTTGTATTATGATTTAGTGCCCTTCGTCTCATTACAGTCTTTGGTTTAAAATCTAGTTTGTCTGATATAAGCATTGCTATTCCAGCTGTCTTTTGATGTCCATTTTCATGATAAATGTATCTCCATCCCCTCACTTTCAATCTGCATGTGTTTTGAAGTCTAAAATGCGTTTCTTGTAGGCAGCATGTAGATAGGTCTTGATTCTTTTAACCATTCTGACACCCTATCTCTTTTGATTGCAGTATTTAGTCGATTTACATTCAGAGTAATTATTGATAGATATGTATTTAAAGCAATTTTATTACTTGTTTTGTCATTGTTTCTGGAGATTTTTCTCTGTTCCTTTCTAGTCTTTCTCACTTTTGGTCTTTCCTTCCCACTCAATTAATCCGCTTTTAATATTTCTTGCAGGGCTGGTTTAGTGGTCACAAACTCCTTTAGATTTTGTTTGTCTGGGAAACTCTTTATTTCTCCTTCTATTCTTGCTGGATAGAGCACTCTTGGCTGCAGATTTTTTCCCATTCAGCACACTGAATATTTCATGTCACTCTTTACTGGCTTGCCAAGTTTCACTTGAGAGATCTGAAATTAGCCTTATGGATCTTCCCTTATTAAGTTAGGGATTTCTTTTGTCTTGCTGTTTTAAGGATTTTTTCTTTATCACTATATTTTGCAGATTTAACTATAATATGTCTTGGTATTGGGCTGCTTGTACTGATTTTGTTGGGAATTCTCTGTGTCTCCTGGATTTGGATGTCTGTTTTCTTCCCCAGGTTAGGGATGTTTTCAGCTATAATTTCCTCAAAACTTCTGCCTACTTTTCCCCTCTCATTTTCTTCTGGGATTCCTATGATAGGGATGTTATTATGTCTGATAGAGTCATTGAGTTCCATTAAGTCTACTCTCATGATCCCTAATTCTTTCTGCCTTTTCTTCAGCTTCAATATTTTCCATTATTCTATCTTCTATATCATTCATTCGTTTCTCTACTTCTTCCAACTTTGTGGTCATTACAACCAATCTGGTTTGAATCTCAATTACAGTGTTTTTCATTTCTGCTTGATTGTTTTTTAATTCTTTTATCTCTGGAGTAAGGGTCTCCCTGATGTCTTCATGCTTTTCTCAAGCCCAGCAAGTATCCTTATGATTGTTGCTTTAAATTCTGAATACCTGTTTTAAGTCTCTGGCCATAACCTTTTCTTGTTCTTTCTTTTGGGATGAATTCCTCCAACTTGGCATTTTATCTAGGTCTCCATCTTCTTTTACTCCTAAGAAAAATGTTTTATGAAGAAGAGGCCATACAGTGTCCAGGGCCTAACATTTCAGGGAGTGTCTCTGGTGTGTGCTATGTGCATTCCGCTGTGGTATTTTGGCTGCTCTATGCCTCAAGTCAGTCATCTGCAGAACTTCTCCTTTCCTGCAGTGGGCAGTGTTTGATCTTGGTCAGAGTGTGGCAAGTTTTAGCTAGGTGTGCTCTGGTCTGCTTGTTAAATGAGACCTGATGCTACTTTCACTAGAAATGATGCCTTGCAGAACTCTCTTGTCAGGAGACGTGGTGTGGGCAGGGGTTTCTTCCGGTCTTCTGGGGAAAGGACCTGGTGCACTGGTCCTTAGGCACACTTGCCGAAGAAAAGCAGTACCAGCAGAGCACGGATGAGTAGGACATGGTGTATGTAAGCAGGTTAGGCAGCTAGTGTTGGCACCGTGCTATTTATTGAAGTTGATTTATGCTGCAGGGTGAGGGAAGGAAATGGCACCAGCCAGCTCCACTGTGCCCAGAGAGGGGTCTCCATGCTTGTTGCTTTCAGGGACGCACCCCTGAAGAGTGAATAATTCCCCTCATGCATTCTAGGCATTTTTCAGATCACAGTCTGTCTCTAGGTTGCTTGCCTGCCTAGAGTAACACAGTACCCTTTGGGTTCCTGTTTCTATAATCAGCCCAGCCAAGCCAGCTAACTTTTAAAACTCTAAACTTTAGAGATGTGGTGTGACAGGGGGGCCTGCACTGGTCTTCTTGGAGAGGATCTCATCACACTGGGACGATCATGTGTTTGACCTAGAAAGGCGGTTGTGCCGGAGTGCAGGGACATTGGAGTTGGAGCAAGCACACTAAAGTGCCAGGGTCCAGTTTGGCTGACTTCAACAGATGCCTTGGCACCTGTGCTGAGGGGTAGGGGAAGAAAATGGCACCCGCTTGCTCCCTCATCCCTGAAAAGGTGTCTCTGTAAACATCACCTCTCATAGATGCTAGAAGAGTGAACAGTCTCTCCCTGTACACCTTACATAATCCTCAGACTATGCCATCTGCCCTGGGGTTGCCTGCCCACATTCTCTCCAGGAGTAGGGCGGCACCTTCAAGTTTCTATCCCAGCCAAGCCTATCAAACCTCTAAACTCCAGTCTTTGAGCCCCTCTGATTGTAAAAACTCAGGAAAATCAGCCCCTCTCATTTTCCCAGCCAATGGCTTTGGGGCAAATGTTCTTGTGTGTACCCCGTGCACTCTACTTTCTCTCACTTTTCTCCACAACCAGGGCTCCTTCCCCTCCACAGCTTCCATGATCCATTTCTTTCTAAACCATGTCTCCACACCTCCTACCTTCCTCAATGTGTCTTCTTCTCTCCCTCTACTTGTGCAGTTTGTTCTGTCACTCTTCAGGTTGATGTCTTGGGTATTCAGAATGATTTGATAGTTAAATAGCTGTGTTCCAGAGACAAGGCAAACCTAGGGTCCTCCTACTATACTGACATTTTATCTCTCCTTCCTACTTTCAAGGGTTTTAAATCCCTGTTGGCAGCCATTCTCACACCAAATGGCATCCATCAGAATCAGACTATTGGGTAAAATCAACAGTAACCATAGAAATAGTGAAGACAGTTGAATCTGACAACTCAACTAGTGGAAACAATGAATATGTGACGCTTCAGCCTGAACAAATGAACAGTGGTAACTGAGAATAACACTATACTGGTTTGTCATACTCTCAATCTGCTGAGAGAATCACCAAAAAGGGGGAAATTATTACAACCAAAAACAAATAGAGACCAGCCTTGAATATTCCCTGTGCAGACGAAACCAATTTAGTCATACAAACAAAGCTAAATTTAAGCTTATTTTCCAGGCTAACTTGATCTGGGTCATTTCTTGCTCATCCCTCTGAAAACCATAAGCAAAACTTAAACTATTGCCTGAAGGAGCAGAGCAGGGCTGGCTCCTTTTGCTTACACCCGCCTTCTTGTGTGTGGCCCCCGCAGAACCTGCCTCTGGGAGGGTCTGAGTGTGGCTCAGCCCTCCCTTGAGCTAATTGGCCCAGACCGCCTGGGGGTTGGGTTTGGGTTAGCCCATAGGAATGCAGAACCCCTGACCCGGAAAGAATATAAACCCCACCTTTTGCCCGCCAAACTTGAGCGCCAATTCTGGCCAGGGTGATAGGCTAGTTCAAACAGTTACTAAGCAACTTTCTGTGTGTTACAATCTCATTGGCCACTAGCTCCTCTAAAACTGTTGCGCTTTTTGAAACTTGCTCTCTTTCCCTACACCACCGCCGCGTTGGTGAGTGTGAGAGACTGAGCTCAAGCTAGCTTGAATAAAGGGCTCTTTTGCTTTTGCATCGGACTCGGCTCCCTGGTGGTCTTTGGGGATCTCAAAATCTGGGCATAACATTGCCCAAGGTTGATATGAAGTAACCACCAACCAGTTGCCTATCATTTAAGGAAATTCTAATATTATAACAAACCACTATGAAAAACAGTCACTGCTTTCTCACTATGTAAGTTGCTATTTAACAATATAACCCTGAGTCTCAGTCTGAGTTTCCGTTTCAGTGCTCCAACTGGCAAACTGTCTTTTGGTGTGTGTATAATAAACTCTTACTAATTACTATTTCAGTGATTCATTGGTTTTACTTCTGTTATTTCTGAACTTTTGTCAGTATAAAATGTAGATTTCATTGTGAGCCAATCAATGAAAGCAAGAATTCATGAGCATGGTGATATCTGAGCAGATCAAGCACTGAATAATAGGAAAAGAAGGTTAGAGGATTTTGAGGGATTGTAGGGGGTCAAAAACAAGTGGAGAAGTAAAAGCCAAGGAAAGGAAATACATACAACCTGCTCAGAAGGTCATGAGTTCCTATCTAGCTGGTGCAATCTGGGAGGTCTGATAGGAATGACTGCAGACAGGTTGATCTTAGAGGCCAGAATAAAAAGGATGCCTAATATTGACTTGTTTTAAATGTTATTCGATAAATCAAATAATCCCAACGTGCTAGCATAAATATTCCATCCTTCCACCATGAGACTATCATTGGAGGTAACTCATAAATGCTTCAGAGTACAACAGGGCAATCACTCTGCTAGGGTTTGGAGTCAGGCAGACTTTGCTCTATTTTTTGCTACTTTATAACTTATGTGATATCAGGCAAATTACTTAAACTTGCTGAATCTTATTTTATCTACAAAATGGGGATTATATTACCTAGTTCAAAGGGTGTTGTAAAGATTAAATTATATGATGATGTGATACTATGACTTACAACAAAAAAATGCATGTTTGGTGTGTTTCTGGTAAAGAGCTCCTAAACCATTGAAATTGCCTAAGTTATGAGAGCAATGAAGGTGTCTTTTGTTATCTTAATTAGGTGGCTTTTGGAATGCTCCCAGGTAGGGTTGCCTAGAAACCAATCTTAAATAGAGGTTTGGGACTTTTGGCCCCACTCTCCGATTTCTGGGGAACAGGGAGGGGCTGGAGATGGAATCAATCACTAATGGTCAATAATTTAATCAATGATGCCTATATAATAAGGGCTCCATAAACACCCAAAAAGGAGAGAGTTTGGAGAGCTTCCAAACCAGTGAACATGTGGAGATTTGGGGAGAGTTTGTGCTCAAAGAGAGCATGAAAGTTCAGTGTCCTTTCCCTATACCTTGCCCTATGCAGCTCTTCCATCTGGTTATTCCTGAGTTAAAGCCTTTTGTAATAAACCAGTGATCTAGTACGTAAAATATTTATTCAAGTTCTATGAGCTGTTCTAGCAAATTAATCAAACCTAAGGAGAAGGTTGTAGGAACCTTGGATCCATAGCTAATTTGGTCAGAAGCACAGGTGATAACCTGGGCTTTCCACTGTTACCTGAAATAAGAGATAAGGACAGTCTTAAAGGACAAAACCCTTAACCTATATGATCTGACATTATCTCCACATAGATAGTGTCAGAATTGAGTTGAATTTCAGGACACTCAGCTGGTGTCTAAGAATTGCCTGGACATGTGTAGAAACCACCCCCTGCATGCATGTGCACACACATACACACATGCACACTTACACAGGTGCACACATTGGAATTGGTTACCAGAATTTTTGACACATATAAAGTTTAGAGCCCAATACTTACCACATGTTCAAAAACTGCTGGATACCATTATTGCTATGACTGTAAGTCTCTTTTGATGAACTACAGAAACTACTTAACTTCCTAGAGCTTCACACACCCATTTCTTTGGACTATAATCAAAATTGAGTGAGAAAACTTTGAGAATCACTAGGTGCTCAGCAAATTATGGCTGTTTCCATTATTTTATTACAATTTCTTTACTATCTTTGTGTCTCTATTATCCATCTCATTTGATATGTGTGACATAACATGCCATAATTATGACTTAATACACATGACATAATTGTCGAATAATAATTTGATATTATTGAGTGACATCTACATAAAAGTTATGGTACTAGAAGCTACTGATAAATTAGAGCATTTCTGGCAAACTAGTTTGGCAGGTCAAATCTGGCCTGACTTTTTTTTTTGTAAATATAATTTTATTAGAACATAGTCATATCTATTATTTATGTACTGTCTATAGTTGCTGAGTCATTGTGACAGACTATATGGCCTAAAACCTAAAGCATTTATTATATAACCCTTTACAGAAAATGTTTGCCAACCTCTAAGTTATAATATTCTTATCTTAGAGCAGTTTTTGATCTGACATACTGTATTAAATATACATAAATATCTAAGTCAGAATACATATTTCATTAGAGTAGTATATACAGTTTTCATAGAAAGAGGCAGCTAATCCAGGAGAACTAACGATTAAAAAATATTATAGCAGTAGCATTTGGAACTGCCTTTTATTAAAGCTAAGATTTATTAATTTCATTTGGTTACTTGTTAATTCAATAAATATCCATTAATAGCCTCCCATATACCAGGCACTATTTGAAGTCCCTTGAATTTGGCAATAAACAGAATGGACTAAGACCTTATTCTCATGTGGCTTATATAATAAAGTGGTGGACAATATACAAATAAACAACTACACAATATAACATCAGTTTCATTAAGGAAAAAGATATAAGGTAAAAGGATAGAGAACAGTAGAGATGATGAGTACTCTTAGGATGGTTAGGGAAGACTTCTTTGAAAAAGTGAGATTTTGTAGGAGCTTAAGGGAATAAGTCAGGCATACATATAGGAAAAGAGTATTCCAGGCAGAGAGACGGCAGGTGAAGAAGTCCTGCATCAGAAGTCTGCCTGATGAGAAAATTTACCAGTATATACTGTGTTGTACTACTGCTTAATAGGTTTAAACATTAAGAATATATTTTTACATATAATTCTCCCAGTAACAATATGATGTATAAAATGCTATCATTCCCACTTTACAAGTGTAGAACTTAGGTCTAGAGAGGTTAAACACCTAACCCCAAATCACAGAGCCTTTAAATGGCAGCACTAGAACCCAAGACTCTCTGACTCCCAAGTCCATGCTCTAACTTTCTGCATTACACTGCCTTAAAGAACATCTAGAAACATGATAGCACAGGCATGGTTTCTACATGTAGAAAGAGAAAGTACAAAAGAATACACTTCTAGTTCAAGGTGTTTTTGGAGAAGAGCAAATATCCTAATTTGGCTTTAATGTGAGCTTTGCATGAAACATTAAATAGGATAAAAGCTTAAAAAGAAAGTAGGTTGGGGACATACCATAGAGGACCAGAAACCTTAGGTAGAAGAGTATGTCCTTAATTCAATAGTAAAGGGTTTTGGAATAGAGTACTAAGTAGAGCAATGCTTTGGGAAGGTCAGTCTGGCAACAGTGAGAGTGATGGATTTGTGCCAGAAAGGCTGGAGATAGTAGAACTAGCTCAGTGTTTATTGCATCACTTAAGATGAAATGAGGAAATGAACTGGGGTAGTAGTGTTGTAAATGGAAAGAAGGGGAAGCAGAATCTAATGATGTAACAAGTGATTGGCATCAGGAAGATGAAGAACTCAAAGATAACCATCATGTTTTATGTCTGGAAAAAAGATGATATGACCATAAATGGAAACAGGGAAGAGTAACTACACAAGAGGAGAAAGTTGGGTTAGAGTATGTGGCAACAACCTGCTGGCAGAAGAGGTCGATCAATGATCTGAGAGATGAGACTAAAGTTGCAGAGGCGGGAGTCACCTGTGAAGAAGGGATAGGTGGCAGTAATCTGGGATGACAGGCTCACTGGGGCAGGAGTGTGAAATAAAAAATAAATAAAGGGCCTGAGATCAAAAACTTTATGAAAAGCCTATGTTAGGAGAAAGAAGGAAGAGGGAGGAGCTACAAGATGATGATGCTTAATACTTCTCAAGCCTTTACTATATTCTAGGCATGAGTCTAACTGTTTTACATATATCAACATATGGATAATGGATTGGTTTGGAAAGCATTGGAAACAGACTTTCCATAAATGAGAACTCTGACTCTTTTTAGAATACCTCCTGATTTGGCAGCCATTGGGATGGGGGGCAAGGGGTGACAAGAAGGGTATGGCTATGCATTCAGAGCTCTGAGACCTCAACATATTCCAACTCTACCCTATGTTTGAACTACAACATTCTCCTTTTGTTTTCTATGTAAGATGTCATTAGGAAAAACCCATGGGGCTCTGTTGCCAAAAACCTCTCTGAAGAACAATAGCTTGGTGTTTGAGGTAGGAATGAATTGACGGGCAAATTTTCCCCATAATGAGGAAGGAAGAGTGCCAAAGTTGTAGGAGCATTCACAGAGAAGAAGGAGGAGAAATTGTTAGATACTTAAGGAGAAAAGAAAGGGTATAAATGGTTCCAATGAGAGTAGGGGAATAAATTCTTAGGATTGTCTTCTTGAGATTAGTGGTCATGAATGTGAAGTGAGAACAGACAATATGTTATTTCTTGAGAGCTGCTCTGTGATATCCTGGGACAGCAAACATGAAAAGGTTCCTGATCTTAATGTAGGGAAAAGACTTAGATCTTTATATCCATTACCTCATTTAATCTTCATTACAATTAGAATTATATAATATGTAATATTATTATAGAAAATTACATAATTATATAAAATTATTATATATTACATATATTATATAAACACGTGTATTATGTATATAATATATATCATTATTGCATATTATAATTAAATATATAAATTACAATTACTAAGTAGGTACTGTCACCATATATATGTAGAGCGATTTAGTGATAACCAGACAGATGATAATAGAGAATATGGTACTCTCTTTCCTATTTTATTTCCTGGCTTACTCTAGTAATAAGAATTTCAGACCCCTTTGGCTCAAGCTTGGGAGGGGGCGGTTTATACAGTCTCACTTGACGTAGGGGTGTCAGGACTTTCTGGACGCAACTCTTTTCTTCCTAAGCAAGTTCTTAGATGTTCTTTTGAGAATCTCCTCCTGAAAACCCCTGTCCAGAGCTCTTGGAAACTATAGGTAATGCCGTTCCTTTCACTACACACTAACCACTCTGCTACCCACTCCTGCCCTTAGGAGTTGCTGTATCCTCTAATTCACCTGTAGCTTTCTGTTTATTTATTTGTTTTTTCTCTTCAGGTATCTTGCTCTAGGCTGGAAGAATTTAGGGGTCCCTTTTAAAATGATACTGGGTCAACCTTCTCCCAAGGACCACTTGACCTATGGGAAGCTCATGCACCCTTGTGCTGCTGAGATGGAAGTAGAGCTTGCTCCCGGGGCAGTGTTCTTTGTCTTTGCCCTTTCATCTCAGGCTAAAACTCTGGGGGACACATTTTCAACCCCCTGAGGATGGCCCCTTGAAGCCTATTTCACTTGAGGGAGGGGGTGAAACTCTATGACACTATAAAAACTTTCTACAACATTCTCATTCCTCTCCAACCTCTTCTATTTAGAGACTAGAGGTAGGAGATTAAGGTTGTCTAAACTAGCCTTATGACCTTTTATCATATCCTAATTTGGTGAACTAGCTCTTTTGTTTACGACAAAAGGTAACCTGGTGCCTTTCGTATTGTTCTCAGCCTTTAGGACCTCCTAAAATAGAGACAGAAAGAGTCTCATTTTACCATTTTGTCTGCTATAAAAACATTATAAACACTGATAATCATTTGGTAGCACACTTCATTTGTGGCATCCTGGTTAAAAAAATACACTTCTGCTTACTATGGGAAGTCTCTGTAAAAACACCAGTTTCTATTTTTACGTCTCTGGCAACACCTTTGCCTCATACTTATTTTACCTTCTTGTTCTTAACAACTGTTTTCATGTCACCTCCATCTTTCTTGGTTCTTGGCATTACCAACAGTTCCCAACCTACAGATAACACATTTTCTTTATAACCTCAAACCCATTCCACTATTTCAGCACTCACTCAAGGAACTACTTCCTTTGTGCACTGAGAAAAATTAAAGCAATTGGAAAAGACTTTCAATAAGCCCCCACCACATCTACCTACTTACCTACTTCTGTACCCAGATGCTCTGCCTTTCCTTCTGCTACTACAAATGAATTGTTAATGTTCTTATTAAGGCCATTCCATCCCCTTCACAACACACACACACACACACACACACACACACACACACAATCCTATCTCTCACCCACTCAAGGATATCACCAATATTTTCTCCTATCAACCATTTTTCTATTTCTTCTAGCATTGCAGGCATGATAACGAATCTACCATCCTATAAAAAACAAAAACCTTTTCTGACTCCTTATGACTTTTTAGCTACAATTTAATTTCTTTGTTCCTCTTTGTAGTGAAACTCTTCAAGAGTTGTCTATACTCATTGTTGCTGATTCTTCTCTTCTCATTCTGCCTTGGCTCCAGGTTTTTGTCCCCTCCACTCTTCTGAAATAGCCCTTACCAAATCATCCATGGCCTCCAGGTTGCTGAGTTCAATCAATGGTCAATTCTTGGCCCTCATCAATGGGCAGCATTTGACAAAGTTAATTACCTTCTCTTTCTAGAAGGGAAGAAAGGGGAGGGAATTTTGTAGGCACAACTTCTCAAACCCCTTTACTTTGGCTTTCCTCACTGGCCACTAGTATTCACCTCCTTCTCTGGCTTTTTTTTTTTTTTTTTTTAATCTTTCTGCTCTAAAATGATTAAAATTCCCAGGGCTCTTTTTCTTTTTCTCTTTTTCTTCCTTCTTTTCTTTTCTTCTTTTTTCTTTTCTTTTCTTCTTTTTTTCTTTTCTTTCTTCCTATTCTCTATTTACACTCACTTCTTACATGGTCATACCCAGTCTCAGGGCTGTAAAACTTCATAGTGGTAACTCCCAACATAATACTTCTAGCCTGGCTCTCTCTCCTGAACAAGAGATACACATATACTCAATTACCTACTTCACATTTCAACTAAGATATTTAAGAGGCATCTCAAACTCAAAATGTCCAGAACAGAATATCTGAGTTTCCTCCAAGACCTACTCCTCCTACAACCATACACACTACAATAACTATACTTCAGTTAGCTCAAGCTAAAAACCTTGGAATCATCTGTGACCTATCCCTTCCTATAGACCCTACTTTCAAAAGACAGGTATTTTCCACTTAACATCAGTGTTTCTGAGCATTAGGTGTTCTGTACCAAAACAAACAAGCAAACAATAACCTAACCAGAAGTCTATTTCATAATATTTCAGTGGGGAATAAAAAAAAAAGCTATAATGAATTATGTAGAACCAAAAGCCCCCAACTAAATTTCTAAAATGTATCTACAATGCAGTAAAAGTTATTAGGTTGTAAAATGCTTTGGAATATTTCATAGTAAATAACATTGGTCAAAAAAATGCAGGCAAAAATTCGTAACAAAAATCATACAATTCCCTACAGTACCTTTATTTACCAAGTGAAGTAGACACTTGAAACTGGATAAAGGTTGAGAAAGAATAAGGGAAAGAAGCTGAAGCTATCTTTGTCACTTGGTGTGTAAGGTGATGGTGTTAATACTTTGGGTGACGAATGGGCAATTTTAAGCAAGTTATGAAACTAAGAGTAACTGATACAGATTCTCTGTCATTAGGGTAGTTGCAGAGACCTTTCAAGGGTAAGACCTTAAAAATTTTTTTTGACATGTTTGGATGAGAAATGCAAAATGGGAGCATTACTTACATTTCCAATGTTTTTTGAACAAAGCTATAAAGAATGGACCACTTCAAAGAAGTAAAGCTTCTTATCCTATTATCCTCATGGTTAAGGATAATGTTTATCATTCCTTCTAAATATGATTCTATAATGCCTCTTAGCATCAACAACATCTGAGATGAACATCCTCTTTTTGATGTTTGGTTGTTATTCTAATACCTACACATGATTTCGATGTTCTAGCAACTGTTTTTGAGTTTCAAGTTGAGATTTCTAATGCATATTATATTTCTAAGAAAAATGTTTTATTGAGCTTGGGAGACATAAATATTAATTTTTCCTATGTTAGCATAGTCTTAGAAATCTATTGGGAGGTATGTGTAGAGTATGAAATGTGGGTATTAAAAAACCAGGAGGTATTCTAGTGGGAAAATATTTATTAGAAAGATTTTGTATAGGAAGTGCCTTTATATTCAAAATTGAACCACTTCTTGCCACATAACACCACTACAAACCTCTTCTAAGTGCCCTCTCCTCTCTGCTTAGACTACCCAAGTAGCCCTCTAGCTGTTCTTACACTCCTGTCCTCCTTCAGCTTATTACATAAGTAATCCTTTCACAACATAAGTCAAATAGTATTAATTCTCTTTTCAAATTTCTGTAGTGAATTCTATTTACTCAAAGTAGTAGCCCAGGTCTTTAAAAGTTCCACTGACTTCTCTTCTACCCCTCTATCCCCTACCTCTCTACTCAACCCACATTGGCCTCATTGCTAGTCTTTGAATGGTCCAAAGTACTTCTGCCTGAAAACTTTTGCATTTGCTAATGCATTTGCCTGGATCACTCTTGCTTGGGCTACCTACAGGCCTTGCTACCCCCATTTCTCATTAAAAGGCTTTCTCTCAGGCACCTGGGTGGCGCAGTCAGTGGAGTGTCTGACTCTTGGTTTCAGCTGGAGTAGTGATCTCAGCCCCATGTGTGGGATCGAGCCCCTCACTGGGTCCCCGCTCAGCATGGACTCAGCTTGAGACTTCTCCCTCTGCCCCCCCCCACCACACACTCTCTCACTCTCTCTAAATAAATAAATCTTCAAAAATAAATAAAGAGCTAAATAAATAACAAACTTTCGCTGACATTCTGTAATAACAGCAACAGCCTTCCTTCTACAACACTCTCTTTTTCTTTATCCTGTTTATTATTTTCAACAGTACCTGTCATCACCTGATGTTTTCAGAGGAGGACCTTATAAGTTACCACCTACACTGGGATGCGGAGACTGAAGGGGGCTCTATTCATAACTATGCCAAGATTACAAATTCATTCTCTACTTATTTCTATGAGAATATAAGTTCCAGGAGGGCAAGCACTTGATCTATTTTACTCACAACTGTATGACAAGATTCTTTAAGTGTCTGACACATAGGAGGTGTTTAGCCAATAAATATTTATTAAGTGAATAAATCAATGAATACATGTACTGGTTTGATGTCTACTCTATTTAAAATAGAATTATGAAGAATGATCTGTGAATTTTTCCCCAGGGAGCATCTTTTCCTCTCCAGATGTCCAGGCTTTCTATGGAGAAAATTCAATATGGGAGATTTTTCCTAGGAAACACAAAACTGGCAGTTTTTACACAAAATAAGGCTGTCAATCTTATTCTAATCTAGAGGAATTTAACTGAGACATCTTAATTTAGAATCCCATTTAAAATGCTAACCCAATATATGCCCATCCTTTAAGTAGGTAAATTGTTATGGTTTTATATAAAGAATTTCTTACAAATTGAGTTTTATGTTGCATGATTTAGTAGAGAAAAGTGTAATTTTCATGAGACAGTGTTATTTTTCCAACTCTTAGTCCTGTGGCTTAAAATCTAGTAGATTATATACTACAGAAGTCAAATCCTTTACTCCACATCTCAGTTTCATAACTGAAAATCATTTTATTTTTAGTGATCCTATATTCTCCATCAAACAGCTATACAAAGCTATTTGCTCTTCTTTATGGTACACAAAATCCTAACCTGCTCACTCTCTGAAAGTGATGATGGATGAAATTTCCTAGATGGATACTAAATGACTACAGTTCAAACAAGACCACCTTGTTTGGCATATTCTATTTGGGCAGAAAAAAAAAAAAAGAAAGGAGGAAGGAAAGAAAGAAGAAAAAAAAGAAGACTGAAGTTCAAATGCCTAGACATAATTACAGCAGATTTTAAAAGAATCACTATATTCTTCACCTGGCCTATGTTTAAATTGAATATTTAATTCTTTTAGTAGAAGAACTTCATTAACCTTTACTGGACTTTGTGCAGTAATAAGCACAAATCATTGCCATTTCCCCCTCTGATGACCTGCAATATTTAAAACATAATAGGACATTTTTATAACCAAAGACATTGAGAAAGACAGAACAACATATGTAAACAAGAAATATGATCCTAAATGCATTATAGTGTTATTCTATAAAATTTTTTCATCTTAATAAAAGAAACATGTTAAGCTGTACTGACTGAGAAACTATGCTTTTATTTCAGTGTGAAACAAGGCTGAAGTATTACTGTGTATGTGTGCATGTTAGGCTCCTTGCATCTTTGGGATGTCATTTCTAGAAAGGGTTTAAAGTACCAAACAGATGGAGTACAACAAGGTGCATTCATTTAAAAGTGCACACAAATATACGTGAGCATCTGCCCAATTTCATGGAAATCTTTCTGAAGCCCTATAAATCTTCTCTCTTTGTATTTGAGTAGAATATATGCAAATTTTGAAAATCCCACTTAGTGCAAAATAGCTTCTTAAAAAATGATTATGGAATTTTATGGGTCTCCTGATATTATCTAAAAATAACTGAAAAGATTAAAGCCCAATCATTAATTTTGAGGAAAAGAGTTGGAGATATCTAATTTCAACACAAAGTAACAATAAATATATTACCACAATACATAATTCTAATTCATATAAACACAAACCATGACAGTTTGTCTTCTGCAGTTTTCTCACTCCTCAATAACACAATTGCTCCTTTATTTATTTTTTGTTTGTTTGTTTGTTTGTTTAAAGATTTTATTTATTTATTTGAGAGGGAGAGAATGAGAGAGACAGCATGAGGGGGGAAGGTCAGAGGGAGAAGCAGACTCTCCGCCGAGCAGGGAGCTCGATGTGGGACTTGATCTGGGAATCCAGGATCATGACCCAAGGCTGAAGGCAGTTGCTGAACCAACTGAGTCACCCAGGAGCCCTGATAATTGCTCCTTTATTAATCCTTTAGTTGTTTTTATTAATATTTTTTTCTTTCCAACATCCAATCCACAGTAAATAGTCTAACCTGGAAATATTAGGAATATTAGGAATATTCAAGGGATAGAGACCATAAAAATCAACTAAGGAAGATCAGTAAAAATGTTTGTCATAGTGAAAAAAATCCCTAGTATTTAATATTTGTTCCTTCCCAACTTTAACCTGCACATGATTTTATATACCTGTGATCCTGACACTGGTCCCAGTATTCTATCACCCTTCTTAAGGATCTAATCAATGATGACAAAAGTATCTGTCTCAGTTCTCCATCTCATGAAAGAGAAGAATCTGACTTCTTGCTGGTCAAAGAAGTCAAATCTGACTTCTTGCTGGCTAACCCTTTTATTAACCAATTGAGGTAACTGACAGCAATCACTAGTACATAAGGTTTCCCCTTAGAGAGGCTCTGTGAAGTTCAGATTCTCCAGAACACACTCTTAAAAATGGACAAGACACATTAATATCTCCAGAAAACTAATCATTTTGAAAGAGCGAGGTTCTTTTGTGTATAAAGAGTGATGTTCTTTTATACATAACTTATTCTTATACAAAGCTGTTTCAGTTTTACAGACAGAGCCTTAATCTGGAACAACAATTGTCAGATTGTCATGATCCAGCACAAAAAATAATTGCACAGCCACTCCTACAATTTATAAATTACATACACAGATTAGTTGTCATCTTAAAAAGCACACTTAAATACAAAATAGGAGTTTAAAAAGGATGAAATAAAATTTTGTATAAATTAAAGTTTATTATTTTCTCTACATATTCATGTCAGAGACTACTTGTACTTAATTTTAGGTGTTATTTGATTAAGAAACCCAAATATCATACTATGTGTGAGCACCATTCTAATGCTTTTCCAATATTAATTCACGTAATTCCCATAACTATCCTGGGAGAAAGGTATCATTATTCTCATTTTGTGAAATATAGAAATAGATGCATAGAAGGTTAGATGATGTGCTTAACATCAGAGAGCTAATAAGTGGTACCAGCAAAACCTTAATTCAAGCACAGTCATACTCCTACTCTATTCTTAAGAATCATATATCTCAAGTCATTTATCATTAAACCAATGCAAAATTCCCAGGTGCCCTGGAGCGAGTGGGTAGCTCAATCAGTTGAGCACCCAACCCTTGGTTTCTGCTCAGGTCATGATCTCAGAACCCCCTGCCATGCTCTGTGCTCAGCGCAGAGTCTGCTTCAGATTCTCTCTCCCTGTTTCTCTCTCTCCCTCTCTCTTTAATAAATAAAATCTTTAAAAAAATCCCCAGGTGCCTTCATGGTCTTTGCCAACAATCTCTCCATAATTTCGATTTCCTTTTTTTAGAATATATTTTATTTTTGCACTCCTTCCTATCCGCTATTGCTTACAAGAATATTAAATTCTCCTTGTCTCACTAGAAGTAAGGATCTCTCACAGCACTGACAAAGCTATTAGTGAGATCTCCAATAGTCAGATTACTTCGGGGAAAAGTAGTTGAAGAAAACCCTCCAGTATATCACTGTTGTATAAGCATGGAGACATTCCTTGGTGGGTTGTTCTTAGCATGTGTATTAAGAAGAAACCCAGCAGGCAACATCCTGGGCAGTATCTTTTCACCTTTACTGACTAAAGTTGTTTTTCACTATGACTTGAGATATTTCTTCTTTCTCTCCAGCATGAACTTGATATTTTATACATAATGGGAAGTTAGCCTACTTAGAATTTTACTCTTTTACTCCACTTTTCTAGTAGAAAATATGGCCTTGTGGTTCCAAAAGTGATTGGATGATGCAAAAAAGACCCCCTGTTAATCACCATAGGAGTACTGAGAGTGTGTCCTTCATATTTATTCTTTCCTTTGCCTTCATGCTGTGACCATTGCTTTTTGTTCCTGACATTATTTCTTTGTTCTTATGAATTATAAGACTAAGGTGCTTTGAGAAAGTAATTTTTCTGTTCTAAATGTTTCCATGGTCATCTGCAGGGATCCAGGTTTTAGTTTGAAAGGGAGCTGGCAACACTTCGAAAAGCCGAGTAACAAGTACTTAACCTATTGGCCTCACTTCCCAGTATTTGTACTGGGGACAAATTGGTGAGGCCACATTGGCCTCCCTAACATAGAGGACGCTGGGCGCAATTCTTTCCCCCACCTCACAACCTCTACTTATTCTCATGCTGTCGGGAGCCTGTTTTAATTTATTACACCTTCTCATCTTTTCTACCTCATCCTGAAGACATTCCTGTTAGTTTCTAATTGAATATAATCCTAAATTGTTTTGTAAGAAGAATAAGAATGAGGATTGAATTGACAATGAGGCATAAACTACTTCTTGGTGGTTCCTTCAATGATTTCTATGGCTTTTCACTCAAATCCTCTGCCTCTGAATTCTCCCCTGTCTAACCTTTATGCTGCTCTTCTTGACCTATAAAGCGAAAGGAACACCTCATTGTAGAATTATCGACACTCAGTTGCAGTAAGGAACTATGATCAGACTTCTCAAAGTTTGTGGATTTTATGAGTTTTTAGTTAACTCATGTGAATGAAATTGAGTTTCTCAGGTAAACAGAGGACATCTGTTAATCTAAAGGGAGAAAAAAGTTGCAAAAGTTTATGCTCCTGCCCAAAGGGAGATTGAGCCTCCTGCTTGCATTTCAGAAGGATATAGAGCACATTTTGGGTAAACAGAAACAAGCCAAGAGGGTTGGGAAACTAACAGCCTTAAGAAATTGCCAATAGGTTTCAATATCTCTACTGTTTTCCCTGTAGGAATTCAGCAGCAATGGAAATAGTCTGTGAATAGGCATTGGGCTCAGATCTCTTACTCTGCAAAGAGAGATTCTACAAAGCATGGTCCCCAGATGCCAGACACAGCTTCAGGGAAAGTTGCCTTTGATACGTGCATAACATGGCATGGTGAGAGAAATAATATGAAGTTCACCCTCCATTCCAGACTAACATAATGCAACAATAAACAGAAATGAGTTTTGGAAAGTCCACAGGGAAGGAAGGCTATCAGGAAGTGATGCTCTGGTTGGCTATAAAAACTAGAAGAAGGAAAAGAAGGTGACTGCAATGGAATGGAAACAATGGGAATATGTCCCCCTTCCTAAGTCAAAGTTGTCGGGTTTGGAAAGAAGAAGAGTCACAAATTTAAAAACATCCAAAGCCAGTCCCCAGACATCTGAGCTGGCCAAATTCTAGTGTGCTTGCCTAAGATGCCACAGGTGTAGAGCCTGGGGACTGCAAGGAGAGAAACTGAAAAACATTTCTCATAATAAGAACATCTTAATGGGATGACTTCCTACATATGAAGCTGTTTTACACAAACAAACTGTCCTTTAACTTATTCATTCAAAAAACATTGACAATTTCTAATATATATGAATCTCTATGCTGGGTGAAGTCATGAAGATGAAAAGATAGGGAATATTCTCTGTCTTCAAGGATCTTACTCTTCAGCAGGGAAACTGTTACATAAAAATAGTAAGAAAAAGCAATGTTGTAAGGAACACGGAAGAGTGAGGAAACTAAAGGAGTCAAGTGCACATTCACAGATGATAGAGTACCTGTACTGAGGCTTTTAAGTATTAGCAGAAATTTGCTTAGTTGCTGAGAAGTGAGACTGCATTTTAGCCAGAAGGACTAACATGTACCAAAGTACAGAAGGAAGAGGCTGCCTGGCCAGTCCCAGAGCAGGTAAGGAAGACTGGAATTCAGAACAATGGGAAAACAGGCAGAGGACCAAAACTTTGACAGTGTGAAGAAAAGGAGTGCTTATCATTTTAGTCCAACTACTGAGTGCTTCCTGCTTTATAATTATTAAAAGTTTTAATGTGACTTTGTGGTAAAATAAATATAAAACTAAAATAAAGAAAAAAAAAACTAAAATAAAGATAGATAGATAGATAGATAGATAGATAGATAGATAGAACCCTATTCTGTGGCTTTGATGGTCCCAAGGGAGTAAAAAAAAGATTATCCCAATCTCTCAGCTTTTCCTGAAAACAATTAGCAATGACAATGCATAAGAATTCAATGATGTTGTTATACCACGGAAACAATAGGAAAAATAATTTCTCAAGCACATGCCTTTTATTCAATTAGAAATTATTTTACCCTGAAACTTTTCAAACATATACAAAAGAAGAAAGTATAATGATTCTCCATTTGTAAGCCTCAAAATTTCACTCCACTGGATGCAGCTGTTTTTTTTATCTTTGCTGAGTATTCTAAATTCTAGACCTCCTTTCATTTCACCTACGTATTTCAGTGTAAAACTTTTAAAAAATATGGCATTTCCTTAACAATTATGATGCCATTATCACATCTGAAAAATTAATAACTCATTGTCATCATTCAATGTACAATCCATAATTAAATTTCCCTGAATGAACATCAAAAAAATGTCCTAGCCATTGGTTAACTGAATCAAGATTCAAACAAGATGTACCCATTACCTTTCTTTGCTTTAAAATAAAGCAGTCCCTGGTCTTTCATAATTATCCACCCCCTTAGTGCTTTATTACAAAAACTTGGCTATTTATCCTGTAGAGTGGCTCACATTTTAGATTTATCCACACATTTTTGTCATGCTATTTATGTTTATATTTTTATTTTCTATTTTTCTTGTAAATGGAAGTTAATTCTGGAGGTTTGATTAAATGCAGAGTGAACTTATTTTGTGATAAGAACAGTCCCTCAGTGGCGCTGTTTCTCAGGAGATACACACTGATTGGTCCTTCCATACAGATGACAGCTGATAAGTCATTCAGGTGTTAACAGCTGAACTCTCACTGTAAAGCTCCCCAACAACCTTTCACTTACTTGTCTATTCTAGAGACCAATGTCCCAAAGAATTATCTCATTGGAGGTTGAAAGTTTATGATTTTCTAATTCTTCCCACATTTATTAGCTGGCATTCTTCCGGGGGAAAAAATAATAGTTATCATCAGCTGGAGCTATCTGCTTAACCAAAAATATAGTTAGTAGGGTCAAAGTAGAGTAACGCTTAATTATCAACCATTAATTATCAGAATAAGAACTTAGTACTACTTACTTTTTAAAGAGAGAATCACTTAACATTGTCCATTCAGAAAAAAAATATATATATACACATTAAATATATATTTAAACATATATATATATATATTTTTTTTTCAGAATACTACCTGAATAGGAAGCTTGAGCTTGACTGTTTTCCTTTCTGTATTTAACACCCCTAAAGGTAAAACTTATGTCTGTTAAACTTACTTGGAACCAGATTTAGTGGAATAACATGTGGGAATAAACTCTGAATAAAATTTTAAGCCATCTCATAGATATGATTTTGTCACTAACCAGCAGTGCACTCCTAATCACCAGTTTTATCATTCTCTTTCACTCTAGAACTTTTACAATGATATGATTCCATGGAAGAAATCAGCCTCTGGTCCCACCTCCTGTTCACAGGAGCTTAGAGGATACGGAAGCCAGAAAATATGCTGGCCTTTTCTTTTCTTCCTTTGTGGGATTTGTGAGAAAATGTAAATTTTATAATATATGTATAGGAATTCATAGCATGTGCTCCATACTCAAAGAATTGGCATTGTTAATTTGTGACTTTAATCTAGAAAGCATGAAGATTGCCATACTACAGGAAGAAAGCATTTGAGAGGTTTCAGAGAATAATTTGGGGACCATGCCTCAATTATATTTCTTCCAAATGGTGTCATTAATAATTGGCATTGCTGAGCTCCATTTCTACCTCCCCACAAAAAAAAAATCCAATTTGAAAAGCAAGATCATAAATTTCTCTTTCAAAAGATAAGCAATTTCATCTAGGTACAAAATAGCTACAACTATTTTTTTAATCCCGAATATTAATGTGTTGTGAAAAAAGCATGAACTCCACAAGCAGATGGATCATCAACAAGGGGATTAAACAGCCCTCAAAAGGCTCTCCAAAGAGCCATTAAAAATTGTCAAGGAATCAGAAAATTCCATAGTAAATGACCCAAATGACTTTGAGAGATGAAAAATAAGGAAGCTGAAATAGCAAAATAATAATAGTACTTGCTACTTACTTAATAGCTTTCTTGAGAGAATTCTGAAACACTTTCCAAACATTAATCCAATAATTTTTGTCATTAGTCTACACCGTACTAAGGGGGCCTTTTATGTTATTTCTCACTGAGCACTTAGGGAAACTAAGGCTTAGAAAGACAAAGAGTGTGACTTTAATAGATTTGCCCATCATGTAGCAAAATGTCAATGCCAGAGAGAAAGTGCTATCTCAATTTCCATTATAATATTACTAGATGGCATTGATTCAAAATTAATTTGTTATGTTAGTAAAGAGAGCAGATACAAAAATATTACCAATAGTTATCTAAAACCTGGGGAATTCATTAATTCAGAAACAAGCATACTGAAGATGAAAATCTGGAGAAAATATGTATTCTTCATTTGGAAAAATAGTTTTTGAAATAGAATGATAAAGAATTACAAGCACACATACATTTTTGTTAAAAAATTACATTACGTTCTGTTCTAAAATGACACTTAAGATGACAGCTCAATAGAATAGTTAATATAATAAAATTCTAAACAAAAAGTAGCTGACTAATAATGGAGGACAAACTAGGTAACTAAGATAAAATTTCAGGAGAGAATCATAGCATTCTGGTAGCGAATTCACAGCTTCTTTGACACAAACTCAGTTTAATATAAACAGCAAAGCATCTGAGACTCACAAACTGCTGTTGGATGGAAGTAAAGCAGGTAAGGAACTCTGCAGGGGAGAACAATATAAACCAGCAGTAACGGGGGAAAATTCCGTTTGTAGTAGAAATTGTAGCAATACCAAAGAGCATCATACACAAAAAGAACAACTGCACAGTAAGGGGAAAGAGGGCATGCCTCCTACCATTTGGAAAGAATGGCACCTGGGTGAAAGAAAAACCTATGTGCTTTAAATCCTATTCCTAAGAGCTAAGTTCTGTTATTTCTTTTCTTTTTTTTTTTAAAGATTTTATTTATTTATTTGTCAGAGAGAGAGCACAAGCAGGCAGAGTGGCAGGCAGAAGCAGAGGGAGAAGCAGGCTCCCTGCTGAGCAAGGAGCCCGATGCGGGACTCAGTCCCAGTACCCCAGGATCATGACCTGAGCCAAAGGCAGCCACCCAACCAACTGAGCCACCCAGGCGTTCCTAAGTTCTGTTATTTCTAAGAGAAAATATTATTTCTTACAATGTGCGATTAGTGAATACCATGAACTGCATGCTGAAAAAGTTGACTAACTTTGGTGTGAAATGATGTGCGTGGGGAGTAGGTGTGAAGTTGGTTGTGTATGTGTGCATGTGTGTGTGTGTGCGCACATACTAAAGTGTGGGGGGGGAGGAGAGAAGAAAGATAGAGCTGATTACTCAACAGAAATACCAAGAAAGCTGGGGCACCCCATCACCACCACCAAATAAAAGGGAGAGAAAATAAACTTCTGAATGAATTGGATATATTACAAATAAGGAAAGAAGTAACCATGATGGCTAAATGCCAAGAGTTGTTGGGCTTTATTATATTTATTTATAGTTTGATATTGTTTTCATTGTAAATTCCACATTGAAAATATGTCATAGCTTTACTAAGGCTCAGGACCTTCATTGGTCTATACCCTGGCTTTGAAGCCCCGCGGAATATAAGATTTTCCCTGAGGGGACAAAAGCATCCCAGAGCCCTGGGGATCATTCTCTGACTATGAAATCCCCAGTGCAACACTGTGTGCATTGTCATGGATTATACATATTAGAAGAATCCAGCTTAATGAGGTCAGGCTTAGGGCTCTCTCATTCCATTAACTTGCAATTCTTTTTTTTTTTTTTTCTTCTTCTTTTAATTTAGGGAGTAGGGATGGGGGAGAGGTGTTATTTGCAGAAATTGGGCCTAGGAGTCATGAGTTTCTTCTTTCTAATTTTGCAGAACCCACATTAGCTTCTTTTTAAAGGGAAACACATGCCCCAGTGTCAGATTGTCTGGCTCAATCACATACTAATATGTATGGTATTGGGTTGATGAGACAATTAAATGCATTAAAAAAGAAATAATATGTGTTCCAGACTCAAAATGGCACCTAGGTCAGAATAAGCACCCAGGGGTATTAAATAATTTTAGGTTACTTCAGAGTCTATGGCTGGTTGAGTTGATCTCTCTAATCCTGACACCACCAGCTGGAAAGCGTCATTCCTTTTGGTTGGAAGGGAAGCTCTGGTCAAAATTCTTATGTGATTTTAGAAATGGCTTCAACTTTTCAGACTAAAGGAACAAGCATATGCCTTTGTACTATACACAAAGTGCCTTGCCCACTCACAGTGCCTTGCCCAGCTCCCTTAGGATCCCTTTGACAAGTTCCCTCTGCCCCTCACCCAACACCACCTTTACTTCAGAGGACTGCCCCCACCCCCACCCCTGGTGCAGAGCAGGAGCACAATGCCTAGAGGTTAGTACTCCTTGCTTCCAGGCTCTTCCCTTCCTGGTGCACTTCCCAACAGACCAACTGGTGTGAAAGTACAAAAGTCTTGCTCCTTTGCCTTGTTGGGACACATGTTCAAACTCTGAGGCATAGTTTATACTCCAGGACTGGGTGGAAAAAAACTGCACCTGGCTTAGCTTCTTCCCTTTTCTAACCTGCTGCCCCCATTTTCTTAATAGTTTCTCCAGAGAAATATAATGACTTGCACCTCAAGCTTTGGCTCAGGATCAGCTGCTAGATGAACGTGATCTCAGACAGAACTTAATTAGAAATTTATCTTGAGAGAAAAATGACAAGAAGGAGAGGAGGAGGAAAGAAGATAAAATAAATTCCAACTTGAGAAAAGCAAAGATTACAGAGTCATCAGTTCACTAATTCTGTCTTTTACTCCTATTTCATATAGTTGATTTCTTTTTCCTTGCAAAACTTTCACCAGTGCACAGGTAGCAAGAGGCAGAGGCTAAGAGAGTTAGGATATGCGGTGGTAATTTAGTGGCAGAAAAGAGTTATATCTATTTCCCTTTCCTTTTCCAGAATAGCTGTAGTGGGTCATCTAACTGACCTAGGTGATGCACGGTGAAGGCAGAAAGCAGAGGGAGACAGACATTAAATACATGTCCATCAATTAAATACATGGTTTTCCTTATCTGTCTTAAAGGGAGGACTAAGGGTCAGGTCAAAGAAACATGTCCAAATAAGATGCTTAATGATAGGATCTGACATAAGAACTAGCAGCCAAAGAGCAGAGCTAAGGTGAGTCACACAGCCTAAGATTACGGAAAGGAGTAATAATAATTCGGTAAAGTTGCACTGAGGATGATCTGAAAAAAACTGAGTCAGGAGAGCTACTGGGTTTTTAAATATCCCTCATCCTCCATGGTATGGATACATGAGGTGGATTTGTAGAAACCCCCTTCTCCAGAGTGACACAGAGCCAGATTTTTTTTATGGTCACTAAGCCAAACACTGTAGCATATTCTATTGTTCCTGATGTAGAATATATGTGGTTGTGCCCAAACTTTTATCCTCAACTGCATGTGAAAGGGGTGAGGGTAGATTTATGCAGAGACAGGATTGATTATAAGTTACCTTCAACAGGTGGTTCTGGGTAGGAGGTTCTGGTAGGAGGCACGCTCTTGCTTCCCTTAACGTGAGAGCTATGCACAGACTGAGAAGAGAGCATGCTGTCATCATCTCTCATCCTCTCAGACATCCTGAGGTAGGAACATCTGGAACATCTTTTTTTTATCACCCCCTGGTACAATGGAGATGATGTCAAAAGACTCCACTCAAATAGTCACTAATCTTGCACCCTTGCTCAGGATGCTTCCTGGACTGGAAAGTCCAGGAAGTGGCAAGGTTCTGGGTGGGAGATTAGGTTGGCTGTTATTTGCCATTTCCTAAGTAGTTTGATGGGAGGACTAGCCATGCCAACTTTATGAACATAAGAGGTCATTACAGTGTCTTTCAAACTTGTTTGACCATTACTCATAGTAGTAACTATATTTGAATCATGACCCAATAAACACAAACACACACAAAGACACACACACATGTATGCACACACATACCATAGCCAAATGTTTCACAAAACTAATACTCTTCCTTATTTTGTATATACAAGACTTATGTTTTCTATTTTATTAAAAAAAGACTGGTCAAGATCCATTAATTTGATATTATGAGCCTCTCATAATTTGGAAAACATTGCTTTACAACCCAGATGATAAATTCCATCTGGGCATCATTGGTTTTAGGGAAGGACTGGTAGTTGACATATGGATGCAAAAGTCAAGGTTATTGGATGGTATCTTCCCAAACTGAGGTATAAACTGTAAATCAAAGTCTGAGACAAGAGAGTGTATATGAGATAAAGGATAACATAACAGGTGCTAGGCCCCTCCAGGATGCATCTTTTGTGGAACAGAAAGGGAAGAGAAAGAGTTTGAAGACCCTTCTCTGTCATGTTTGTCTCTCTCTTGCCTTTCTTGAGTCTCTTATTCCCAAAGTATGTTTCTATTTCATCATATCACTCACTGGTTCTGAAATACCTTAGGTCCTCTTTAATGTAACCCAGGTATCAGAGGACAGTAGGGAGTGTAAAATGTGAAGGGTGGGTACTATTTGAATGGATAAGAATGGGATAAAGATAAAAGTACAAAGTGTCAACTCAGATATAGGAAGGGAAAAATTTTAAAAATGAAACATTTTTTGAATAACAATCCTTTTTCCACTAAAAATTCTTGTCAGGCATTTTAGTGTGTTTTGAAAGTTATCTTGCGATTTTAAAAAAAGCTAATTTATAATAAGGAATTACAATAATCACTGGCCAAAATAAAAAATCAAATCAAATATCACTTTCCCACCTCCTAGGAATCAGTTTGAAAATCTCATATCTAACTTATCTCTAGTCTTGATGATAGCCAAATCAATTAATGCACTTTTATCATTAATGACAGAATATAACATGTTTTTGAAATTATCTTTGGGGTCTTTATTGTCCATACAATGACATATTATAGCAAGGTGCCCTTATGGCCTTTTCCATCAATTATTTAAAATAAAAAAGCCATTAATTCATATATCTGCGCATCTGTAATAGTACTGTTTTAAAAGGTGGAGAGTGAGAGAAAAGCTGTCAATAGAATCACTGAACCTTTCCAGACTGATATGATTTATATGGAATCATTGCAATTCTATTTAGAGTACTATGATCTCAGTGGCTGGGTATGAGAGGGTTGAATTATTCATGCTTTCCTGGTCAATACACACACACACACACACACACACACGTGCATGCATATACACACATACAGGCACATACACATTAGGAAGTTCTTCATTTTAAGGTTGCCCACATGTATTTCTGAGTCTGGTTCCCTTTGGAGTGATTCAGAGTCCATCAGTAACAAGCCACATTCTCTGCACATGGATACCAACAGAGGCTTAAAAATAGGAGCCATGTGCACAGAGCTTCTTGTGCCAACCAACAGATTCTATCTGCATCTGCTACATATGGATTGACAGGAGAGGGGCCAAGTATACGTTGGTGTGAAGCAGCTTGCTGCTTCTGTTTTGAGAAAAGCTCATCATTGTACAAGTCCTGAACAAATTAGCCTTCCAATCACAATGCAAGGATATTGAAATAGGGTGAAAAACCTAGATGTATCAGGCAGTTCTTGCCAAATTAGTAGAAGATTAAAGAGGAAAAGAAAATCATTTGAAGACTGATAATTAGTAAGACAGAAAGATGTGAAGGTGTGTTCAGATATGTGACTGGACCTTGAATTTTAAAAACAAAACAAAACAAAACTTGTTGCCACTGCTGGAAAATAGGTGGGGTCAAATGCGTACAAAATATCAAAATAGCTTTGACTTACTCTCTGGTTAGAAACAAAAGAATTTTGGTCATGTCTTGAGAGTCAAGGTCGTAAGGGAAAGTTACGTAGAGCTCTGAATCTTGAAGTCAGTTATCAGAATTCATTGGGATAAGGAATTGACAACCCAAGGGAAAATTCCTAACAAATAAATATTAAGACTTCAGTTATTACAAAACAATTGATATGAAAGTACTGTGTAAAATATAAAACCATGTACAGATTTGCTTTCAGTTACTTTACCATATGAACAATAAACATTATAACCCTTTTATAATTATACTATCTATGTTAAAGAATAGCTTAATCATTTCCAAGTGTACAACAATTAAGCAAATTTTAAGTTAATGAGGGTGTGTGGACAAGACTCATATTTTCATATCTTCTTGTGTTTCCTGAACAAATGGAAATACTTTTTGTCTTTGTGCAAATGAAAGGAGGGCAACAGTGGATAGGGTCTGTACCCCATCCAATTTATTTATTTTACTATCATTACCATATATATAACCTTTCATTTCATATTCCTTAAGCCTATATTTCTACCAGAGGAGAACATATGTTCTTCAGAACACAAGCATCGAAATATAGCTACTTGCACAACTAGCCTGCTCACTCAATCATTAATAACACCTACATGAAATTATTGAGTGGCCATTCTGTACCAAGCATTGTGCTAGGCACTGGGCAAACCATGTTGCCTGTCTTTTCAGACTTACAGAATGGCAAGGGAAGCAAGGCAAGAAAACAGAGCAATTGCCACAGGGTGTGGTACCGGGACAGAAGTAAGTATAAGGTGCTCCAGGAGCACATGAGAGGGACATCATGCCTGGACTTTGGTGGTCAAGAACGGCTCTCTTGAGAAGAGTGACTGGATTTAAAAGTCCACAGTAGGGGCACCTGGATGGCTCCGTGGGTGAGCATATGACTCTTGATCTTGGGGTCATGAGTCCAAGTCCCATGCTGGGCGTAGAACCCACTAAAAAAACAATAAAAAAATTTTAAAAAGGTGTGCATTAACCCATCCTGGAAAGAATAGGTGAACAGGTGAAAAGAAATCACCATCTGAAGGAACTAGGAAGATGGCCCTTAGTGTGGAATTCATGGGCACATAGCATGTTTGAGGTATAAGCAAGACTTATGAACATTTGGTTTTCTACTTTGTGGTGGAATTTGCAAGGAGTGTCCATCTCCCTGCCCTCTCCTTCTCCCTCTCTCTAACTCTTAACTATCCCAAAAGGATTAGTGAGGAAGCTATGAAGGGATATGAGCACCATGAATTTCCTATAAGTTCTTCTATGGACACCAGATCTACAGAGTTCTCTACTTCTTCTGCCCCAGAGAGTATCTAACAGCTCAGAACCTGAAGCATTCCTTGCATTAGTGCAGAGCACACACTGCCACTCTTTCAGAATTATGTAAAACAATAATACTCATAATTAATAGTTAGGATATACTGAGTGTTTAATATATGCCAGGCACCAAGTATTTTATATATATTATACATTTTAACCCTAACGACATTGTACATAGATCCTATTGCCATCCTTGTTTTATAAGAAACATGGGAGGGCTACATAACTTTTTCAAGGTCACTCACTGGCAAAGTTATATTCAGCCCCAGATCTCTATGACTTATGAGTCAGAGCTTTGAAATACTCTAGTCTCTAATGCAGTAATATCATATTGCTATTATAATTATTATCATTGTTATTAGGCAAGTCACCATTTTATCGCCCTACAATTCATTTTGGAAAGCTTATGAAGTATTTCTTTTCAAAAACACAAATGAAGAAGACACTGGCATTTCCCAACATCTTTTGTATATTACCTCTTGGGAAAGTTGCTAATACTGCAGGGTAAAATAACAACAACAACAACAAAAAAAACTCTCTTGTCTAAGCTAGAAGGGATACACACCGTGGCCTTAGTTATTAATTAAATGTTTTAAAACATTATTTATCAGTGTGCTTTTTCACTGTCAGAATGCCTTAGGGCTCTGCACAGCAGGTCCTCCACAGCTTTCAGGGAAGAGCTGCCAAGAGTCTCTGCCCAGTGTTCACGGCTATATTTGTTCTTTCTATTACAATATATACTGTGCCTCTTCCAGGGATTTCACTTTAATCTATGTAGCAAATCATGCAAAAATATAGATATTTTAGTGTGTAGATAACACAGAAATTGAGATTATGAAATTAGAAATTTTCTGTAATTCCTCAAGAAAACAAAATATTTTTTGTTAAAGCATGCCTGTTCGCTTAGAAGTGGCCAAAGGAAAGTTGAATGAATGCCATTTCCCAATCTCTGCACTTTCTTAATGATTCAAGGTGCAATTACACATACTCACTAAAAACATGATGGCATGAGTTCATATTAGCAGGTGGGCACAATCTCTCATCTCTTCCAGAGTCTGTATACATTCCAATAAATATTTTTGAGATATTGTTTGCTTCTAAAAGTGCCAATACTTCTACTCAATTTACTCCTTTGTGTTGTTAGTGCATTAGTAAGCAAAAGAAAATGTGAGCTGGTCAGCGTGCAAAATTTTTAAACTAATGAGGGGTGTCTGGGTGGCTCAGTGGGTTAAAGCCTCTGCCTTCAGCTCAGGTCATGGTCTCAGGGTCCTGGACTCGAGCCCCGCATCTGGCTCTCTGCTCGGCAGGGAGCCTGCTTCCTCCTCTCTCTCTGCCTGCCTCTCTGCCCACCTGTGGTCTCTCTCTCTCTGTCAAATAAATAAATAAAACCTTTAAAAAATTTTTTAAACTAATTAATTATTACTGGAGTTTAAGGAATAGAATGTATATTAACCCCTATCATCTAGACAACCATGTCAGCAAAGAGAAGAGAATCCAGGTCCTGCTCTTTTGTCAATCCAACTAACAAGAAAATGAAGAATCTGAATTAAACAATTTGCAACCTGTCAAAAATTAGCAAGATCAAGCATTTAGACCAAACTGAAAGTTTTTTTCTAGAGGGGGGATTTATTATTATAACATTTTATAACTGAAAATTGGTGGGGGGAATACAGAAAATGAAGCTTCTTTCTTAATAGGGAATTCTGGACTGGAAGCATTCTATTAATAAGAAGTTCCAATTAAGGTATGCCATATAAGATTCCCATGAGCACATAACTTATGGACACATTCTTATTCCCTTATAGAAACATGGCTAAACAAACAAACAAACAAACACACAAACAACTGTAACTCTATGCAAGAACTGGCTAGTATAAACTAAGGAACTGGCCAAATAAAAGCCCCACATGAATGGTGAAGTGATTAAACACTAAGGAACTTGACTGAAAATTTAAAGATATTACAATTGAGGGAAGTCAAGACTATTGGCCTTTCTATTTAAAATTGCTTCATATAGGCTGAACCTAAGTTACTGAAGCTGGACTTCAGGGAAAGGTTAGAGAAACTAAGACGACTCAGGAGAGAGAGAAATCAACTGAGTTTCTTCTTTTGAATAGTGTGACTGGTGCCTACATTAGCTTCACACCCTCTCCGCCTCCTTCCTAAAGCTCAAATACACAAAGTAGGAATAGGATTCATTGGACTGTTGAGCTGTAAAATATGAAGGTGAGATGAAGTATGCAGGAAATGCCAAGAGCCCCACCAGTGACAAGACTGAAATGTTCCTCTACATAAGTAATAAATATTATGGTTAAACACTTTTCAGGTTGCTTTCACATATTTTATGTAATTTTGCATCTCCAACATAGCTAGAATGGATATGATTAAGTCCTTACCATGTTATCAGTAAGACTGACAACTGAAACTTTGCAAAAGGATTCTTCATATACCTAAAAGAATGCCTACTTTTTTCCCACTGTGCCTAGCCAATCTAAATTTAACTTTGCTTCTTTCCTCACTAACAATATTTTCTTATTAAAAGAAAATCCTATTCCCAATAGGCCCTCCCAGTGGAAAATACGGGTTCATAATGTGAAAGACCACACTTAACATATATAGTAAGTGTACTATTCTTAAAGGAAGTTTCCCACACAACTTGGTCTCTGTCAACAGGCCACAGAAAACAACATAGTGTTAATTAAGTTTAAAAATTCTCCTTCCATTTGAAGACTAATTAGCATATAGCACTTTCATCAGGTTTATTGAAAATGTATACTAGAAAATGATTCAACGAACATTGCTTCATGGCAAAGAGAACTCCTCCCCCCATAGCTTCCCAAATGCAATACATGGATTTAATTAGTTGTTACAGAAGGAACTTAGGATGCTTTAATTCCTATCATTTCTCTTATATATCATGTTATTGATGTCTAGTATTTTAGTTCTATTTTGTTTTTAAATTCCTCCTGAGTTAGTCATCATGCCACAGAGTTTATTGGGATTGCTCCCATTACTACATTGAGAACTGACTGTAGGGCATCTTGGGAGAAGCAGTCAGGATTGAAATAGGAAGCTACTGCAAAATTGTGGATCAGAGATGATGATGACATGGACTAGGATGGAAGAAATGGAGGTGGTCAGATGTACCTGAATTGGAAATATATTTACAAGACAGAGCTGATAGTTTTCACTAATTGGGCAGGTAGTTTGTTAGAAAGAAAGAAGCCATTCTTGACCCTGGATAGACAGTATGTTAGAAAGAAAATAGTCAGTCATGACCCAAGGTTATTTGCCTTAGTAAATGGAAGGATGGTGTTAGTTAATTGGGAGAGACTGAAGATAACAGTGGTGAGGAATGAGTGATGGGGTATAGAGGCTGGGAAAATGCTAATTTTATGATCTGGTCAATATCTAAATGGACATATTAGAAATTTAATTTGGGGAGTTGCCAATATATAGATAGAATTTAAAAGCTGTTAAGTCCAAATGATATTAAGAGGCAACAACTAGTTGTTGAAGAGAAGAAGAATTGGAGACAGCAATTATAAAAATATGTCAAAGAGTTTTGCTACAAAGGGAGCATTAGATGGAGGTAAATTTAGGGTCAAGGAATTTTTTTTCAATTAATTGGGAGGTAGGCTGGGGCCCCTGGGTGGCTCAGTGGGTTAAAGCCTCTGCCTTAGGCTCAGGTCATGATCTCAGGGTCCCGGGATGGAGTCCCGCATCATGCTCTCTGCTCAGCAGGGAGCCTGTTTCCCCCTCTCTCTGCCCGCCTTTCTGCCTACTTGTGATCTCTCTCTGTCAAATAAATAAATAAAATCTTTAAAAAAAAATTAATTGGGAGGTAGGGCATATTTTATACTGATGAACATAATTCAATAGTTGGGGAAACCAGATATAGAAGGGAGAGAGAATTGAGTCACTGAGAGAAAATGGGATAATGCACATGGGGGTTTAATCCTGCATAATCACATATTCATCTTAGGTGAGAGGAAAGAAAGAGTATATTTATACTCTGGTAGGTAGATAAATGTAGTCAAGAGAGCTTGCACCCAATTCTTCTCATTACTTCCATTTTCTTACTCAAAATCATCAGCTGAGATATAGGCAAAGGAAAAAGTTTGAGAACAGTTGCGAAGGTACTAAATTGTCCTTCAGAGAATGGGAGAGAAAGTGGCAGAATTTGATGGACACCATTAGGGCCCATTTGAAGTCAGTGGTCATGAATTTGATGTGAGAATAGTCAGCATGATAGGATTTTTGTCTAGCTGCAATCAGCTAGATATGCAGAAGCTGAGTAGTGAAAAAGATGAATTTAACCATAACTGGGTATTGTCAAAAGTATACAATAAAGCTAGAAGATCATGAAAGATAAAGATGGTGGACAAAAGATTGAGTCAGAATATGTAAGAACAACATTAGGTCTGTAATACATAAGGTAAATTGAGAAGATGAGGGTTGAAAGACAATGCAAATACGGTAAGAGCAATGGGTTATGGGTTCTGGATGGGGTTGAAGGATTAATGCAGTTAAGATACCAGAGGGAACATAGAAGGTTGTAATCAGAGAGTGAGATAACTAAAATTAAGATTATGGGAAGATTACACCTGTTTTAATCAAAAGTCTAGGATACAGGGAGAAAATTCCTGAGGTAAGGTAGAAGATAATTGCATTGAAGAACACACAATTTAGGAAGAGAGAAGCCAAGGTATTAAAATAATATACTCAAGTAATATATTTAAATTCTCTTATATCAAGAATTAAAAGCTCAGCAGTGTTGTAGAGAAAGAGGTAGGAAGAAAGAGTGATCTAGGAACGGAAATCTTCAGAGAGCAACAGGCAACAGTTATTGGGCGCTTAAAATGAGCCAGATCCTCATCTATAAAAATATTGACTCTTTTAGCCTTACGCAACTCTGTGAGCTACTATTATTACCATTATTTTTAAAACTAAGAAATTCGGGTGCAAACAACTTAGGCAATTCACTGAAAGTCACACAGCTAATAAGTTGAACTCATATTTGATCCCAAGCTGTCTAGATCCCTAATTATATTCTTAACCACTCTGCTATGCTTCACGGAACAAGTGAGGAATGACTCATGTGTTGTGTTAGACTGTAAAAGGGTGGTAGCAGGTGGAATATTTGATGATATGAGATATAAAACTGGGTATATTTAGCACTATGGGAAGAAGACTGGTTTGTGTCAGTGAAGAGCAAACAATCAACTGATGTTTGACTCTTGCCTGGAAAATTCAAAAAAGAGAAGGGAGTAAAGGAATGAAGGAGAGGTGGCTAAATTGGTCAGAATATTCTCCTGGAGTTTTTCAAGGACATTATGTTTAAATGTTTCTTGTATATCAAATGTCCACATGATCCGAGAGAGCTGAGGTCAGTCTGACCTACATCAAACTCGACAGGATCACCCAAAAGGACTCCAAAAGTAGTTGAATGAAGAGGAAGAGAACATCATTCATCAATGAGATTGCAAGTGAATGGTTCACAGAGCTGGGGGTCGAAGTGAGCCCTCTGATTAATCCACAAAAGTACTCAGGAGGGAAAGCATAAACTCTAAACATTAGATAGACAACAGAGAAAATGAAAGTGCCAGGCAAGTTAGAACTTTCCTGTCTCAGATCCTCTTATCTTCTTCCCTTCAACTCCCTTTCCAGGACACAAAAACCACAGAACAGGAGGTGAGAAGGAAGCCAGCCACAATCCTGCCCAGATTGCAGGCTTCCCACCTGCAGCAGGCTTGAGCTTTGAATGAAAACTGAAGTCTTCATTACTCCATGGAAATGAACATTCTAATTTATGACATAAAGTGACTCTAAAATGTGTTATCTAAAAGTACTTTAAGAAGACCCTAAAAGGGGGTGCCTCAGTGGCTCAATTGGTTAAGTGTCTGACTTCAGCTAATGTCATAATCATGGGATCCTGGGATCAAGCCCCTCTGGAGGTCCCTGCTCAGTGGGGAGCCTGCTTCTCCCTCTTCTTCTGCCCCACCCCCCCTGCTGTGTATCCTCTCTCTCTGTCAAATAAATAAGTAAAATTAAAAAAAAAAGACATGAAAGACTCATTCTTTTGGAATCTGTCTTACTGAAATAATTAATAAAGAGACAAGAAAAGAAAATAAGAAAGGTGCTATGTGATTATACATCTTGAATCCTGTTTCTTCCAAATACGAGGTACAGTAGTCTCTGCTTCCAGTCCTGCCCCCCTACCATCCATCCTCCACCCAGTTACAAGAGTGAGATTTAAAACCGAAAACACACCACAAGAAACTTAATTCTGGAATTGGCACTTCATTGCACTTAGAATAAAGTTCAAACTCTTTTCTGTGGCCTGTACAGCCCCACATTATTTCACCCCTACATAACTTTCTCCTCTCCTCCTTTCTTGGAAGTTGCTATGCTCTTTCTCCAGTTAGGCCTTGGCCCATGCTGTCCCCATCTGCCTGGAATGCTCCTAAAATCTCCATATAGCTAGTCTTCCATGTCATTTGGTCTCTGAAAGACTTCTCAGAGCGGCTTCCTCTGACCACTCAGTATTAAAAAAACTACCACAACCAGTTATTCAATCTCAGATCTTCCTTCATAGTACAAGGACTATTTGAGAACTCTTACTCATTTATTTGTCTTTTGTATCACCTCACTTCTGCCAGAATGCAAAAACCTATAAAACAGGATATTTTTATCTTTTTCAAGGGTAGGGGCAGAGGGAGAGAGAGAGAGAGAATATTAACCAGACTCCACACCCAGCCTAGAGCCTGAGGCAGGGGTCCATCTTATGACCGTGAGATTATGACCTAAGCCAAAATTCAAAGTCATACATTTAACCAACTGGGTGACCTAGGTGCTCCCTGGGCTATTTTTATCTTGATTACTATTGCATCCCCAGTACTTGAGCTTTGCCTAGCACATAGTAAATGCTCAACAGATACTATGTAAAATATATATTTTGATTTTAAATATGTTACACTGTATTTAATAATATTTGTAATGAAAATCTCTTTATTATTGCACAAACTACCTAAAGAAGCATTACAGAAAGCATGGGAAATAGTCCTTTAGTGACAACAGTGTTGAGCAAATTGGCTAGAAATCACATTTCTGAGGCAAAAATTTGACACAATTTGTATCATTTTATCAATCAGAGTTTAATCAGAGAAGCAAAATGACTATGAACTATGGGACAAGAGATTCATTATAGAAATTATACCTTCCATGATTGTGGAAGGAGTGGGAAAATCAATGCCTGAAAGGGAAAAATAAGAAATTGGATGAGCTGAAAACCAGTCAATCTGTGAAACCCAGACATGTAAGTGGAACTCAATAGGGGAAGCTGATAGAGGTTTCTAACAAATATTTGGGGATGAGCCTGAGGTCCCTACCGGTCAGTAAAGTCAGCAGTTGTCAAGAGAGCTGGATCTGGAACTAACCAGTTGTCCTCACTTAGTCTGCCACAACTAACCATCTCAACCTTCAGACAGCACTGGACATCATTATCTGTGTACCACCAAATCTCATGCAAGTACCACTTTTAGGCAGCTCTAACCTACAACCATAAAGGAAGGAGATTCTGGGAAGCATAAGTCCAATTTAGCTAAGCGAATGAAAGAATTTTATCTCACAGTTAGTTAGAACTTATTTAATTTGTACATAACAGGAAATAAAGTATCCCCAAAACAAATACATTTATTGTAAAGGGTATGTTGGTAGTTCATAAAACTGAAATGTAGAGAGGTTGGAAATCAGGAAGTAGAAAGCCCTCTGACCTTCTCTAATCTGTTTTTCCCCGTGTATCTTCAGTCTTTCTGCAAGAGAAGTACTTTTTCTTTATATGGTGGCAAACTTAGGCCAAGTTTGCCTCATGTAGGTAAGCCACATGAAAACCAACAAATCTTTCTTTGTCTGTCATCCTCTCTCCCTCTCAATGTCAAATTCTCAGGGAAGTACCTTTTTTGCCTAGGTTACCTAGGTACCAACCACCAATCCAAGCAAGTCTGGCCATTGAGGATTCACTGTATAAAATAGATACTGGGGCCCAGGAAGTGGGGGGGATGTGTGTGTGCTACCTGGGGAGCCCCAGTCAGTTAAGTGTTTGACTGTTGGTTTTGGCTCAGATCATGATTTCAGGGTCCTGGGATAGAGCCCCATGTCAGACACTGGCTCAGCAGGGAGTCTGTTTGAGGACTCTCTCCCTCTTCCTCCGTCCTTCCCCCTGCTCTCTTTTCCTCTCAAAATCAATCAATCTTAAAAAAAAAAAAAAAGGTGCCAGGGACCCATCACTATTTTCATCTAGAAGGAAGAAATAGTACCCAGAAAATGACATACAAACAAAAAAAAAATAGGATAAGTATCTTAAAAGGGTGTGTGAGTATATTAATATGTAAATGTTGGTGTGAATATTCTATCCCTGTAATAGAAGTGATATATCTGATAAACTACTATGGTTATAAGTCTTTTTGTAGTTCTGAATTATAAGTTTACATTTTATGCCTCCTTCCCCATAAATAAATGGCAAAAATAAATACTTATAATTAAAGAGAAAAAGCTGGGCTCCAAAAAAAATGTAAATACACCTAGGATTCTAAAATGGGATAGAGGGATGAGCAGAGCTGAAACTATAGGCCAGATCATTTTTGATTCAGAAATAGACCTGGGGCTAGAAGTTTCTGAAGGGCAATGAGTACCAAAAGTACCTGTGCCTGACATTAAAACCAGTGGCAGGGATAGAGCTCTCCTATTCTAGAAATAAATCTAAAAAAAAAAAAAATATGCTTCCTAGGTTAGACATTCCATGAATATGTGGCCTAGAGAAGTTGGAGGGCAACCAGAAATATCTCCATGGCAGAACCTAAAAAAAAAAAAAACGCCTATGAGCTTATGAACTGATATAAGATCTCCTTCTTAACCAGTGGCCCTCTGGAGGTAGGTCAAAAGAACAAGTACCAGAAAGAGATACGGAGAGGGTAGTGAGAAGGAGTACAGAGAAAGAGAAAGAATTTCCCATTTAAATGAGCCTAGGAGTGCCTGGGTAGCTCCCTCCTTCAGCTCCAGTCATGATCTCTGGGTCCTGGCATTGAGCTCCTCATCAGGCTCCCTGCTCGGTGGGAAGCCTGCTTCTCCCTCTCCCTTTGCCTCTGCTTGTGTTCCCTCTCACTTCGTCTCTGTCAAATAAATAAATAAAATCTTTAAAAAATAAAAATAAATAAATGAGCCTAAAACCCCACATTATATAAACAAAAAATGCAATTCTTAGAAAGACAGTCAACAAAATGCAGACAAGAGGAAATAATAACAGAGTTATAAAGTTTTTAAAAATTAATAAGAATAAGACAAAGAAATAAATGTAGGAGTACATCTGAGAAAGAAACAAAGAATCCTGAAGTCAATAAAATAAAATGATGACCTAGGAATTGATAAATATATATATTAGCTTTCTATTTCTAAAAAAACAGATTCCCACAATTTTATACTAAAGACGATACAGATTTATTTTCTCACAGTTCCTGGTGGTCAGAAGGCAAGGCACAGCTTATCTCAATCCTCTGCTCAGGGTCTCCCAGGATGTAATCAAAGTGTCATCTAGGCTATGATCTCATCTGAGGTTTTGGGGCCTCTCCAAAGTTCATGAAGTTGTTGTTAAAATGCATTTCCACGTGGCTGTAGCTTCTTCAAGGCCATGTGAAGGAGTATTTCTGCTGTTCCCCTCTCTGACCCCTAGACCCTCTTTAAAATGTCTTCACTGTTTAGGACAGGCCCACCTGGTATAAACTCCTTTTTGATTACCCTACTTTCAATGGACTGCAGACTTTGATAAGTCTACAGAATCTCTTCAACTTTGCCATACAAGTAAACATAACAATGTGAATAATATTCAATCACCTTTGCCATATTTCATTGGTTAAATCCCACCTATACTCAAGGGAAGGAGCTTAGATAAGGACACAGTCACTGAGGAATATCTTAAAATTCTATCACAATATAAAAACAAATGGATAGTTAGAAATTTTGAATATAGGGCCCCTGGGTGGCGCAGTTGGTTGAGCGACTGCCTTCGGCTCAGCTCATGGTCCCGGAGTCCCGGGATCGAGTCCCACATCGGGCTCCCAGCTCCATGGGGAGTCCACTTCTCACTCTGACCTGCTCTCTCTCACTCTCTCTCTTTCCTAATAAATAAATAAATAAAATCTTAAAAAAAAAAAAAAGAAATTTTGAATATAAAAATATAGCAATGGTGAGATAAAAGTCTAAAAAAAGATGGCCTAAAACTTGGCCCAGACACAGGGGTAGACAGATGAGGAGAAAACAGGTGAACTGGACAACAGTGCTGAAGTTTTCATCCAGAATGCAGCACAGAGTCACAAAGTGATTAAAATAACACTACAGTGAAAGAGTAGTTAAGAGACATGGGGAATAGAATTCCAACATGAGAGTTGTGTTTTTTAAAAAAGTGATAGAGATACAAAATGTGAAGATTTAAAATAGATGGACATCTTTCCAAATGGAAAACAAATGAAACATTAGTCCTCAAATTTAAAGTGTTCTTCATAAGATAAATGAAAATAAACCCAAACCTAAATGCATCAGTGTGAAATGTAAAAACATCAAGGATAAAGAAATAATCTCAAAAGCTATCTGAGGGGAAAGACAGATTATGAACAAAAGAATGAAGATTAATCTGACATAATATGTCTCATCAGCAGTAATATATAATAAAGTAATATTGTTAAAGTGATAAAGAAAAATAACTGTCTATTTCAAAATTTGAAGCTAGGTTATGAAAAATTTTCAGACATTCAAAGACAACAAGAGTTTAAACTATAGATGCACACTGAAAGAGTTGTTGAAGTAGCAGTTCCCAAATTTTTTTACATAATGGTCCACTTAGAACATCTTAATAAGTATATGCCACATGGGGGTAAAAAAACCAAGGCTACATTGAGCTGGGAATATGTGGTCCTCAGAACTTCTGGGCTTGAAGAACAGAGGCGATCCATACCACCCAGTATACAGAGGCACACCAATTTGGAACTATTACAGTTACACATAATCAAAATAAGTTATGCCCTGAAAATAGAGGAGATATTAAAAATGAAAGTGAAGGGATAAATTCACACAGAAGAAATAAGCCTATAGCTTATTACTGGGAGAAAATATTTACAAACCATACACCTAACAACTTATATATAGAATACACAAATAACTTTTAAAACTCAACAATAAGAAAACAAACATCCCCTACACCCCGCCACTAAATAGGCAAATAGTTGAATATACATTTCCCCAAAGAAGATATATGGATGATAAACAAGCCCATGAGAAAAAAGATCAAAATTATTAACCACTGAGAAAATACAAATTAAAACCAGAATGAGATACTACTACAGTCCATTAGAATGGCTAAAATTAGAAATAAAGAAAAAAAAAAGAAGGAAGTGAGGGAGGGAGGGAGCAAGAGAGGAAGACCCAATGCTGACAAGGATGCAGAATGACTGGAATTTTCACCTGCTGCACAATGAAAACAGCCACTCTGGAAACACTTTGGCAAATTCTTATAAAGTAAAATACTGACCCTTGGTATTTACCCTAGAAAATGAAAACATATGTTTCACACAAAAACCTGTTTAGGAATGTTTATAGCAGCATCTTTGTAATCACCTCAAACTGGAAATAACCTAAATGTCTTTGACTGGTTAAATGGATAAACAAAAAGTGTGGTACATCCACACAAGGGACTACTATGTGGCAATAAAAAGAACAAATTATTGACACCTGTGACTACATGGCTGTATCTCAAATACATTATGCTAAGTGAAAGAAATCAGAGTCAAAGGTAACATATTGAATGTTTCCATTTCTATGAGTTTCCAGAAAAGGAAAAACTGTAGGAATAAAGAACACATCAGTGGTTTCCAGGAATGGATGGAGACTGAGTACACAGGGGTAACACGAAGAGATTCTGGAGGTTATGGAAGTGTTCTGTAGTCTAATTGTGCTTGTGGTTGTACAAGCGTATGGATCTGTCAAAGCTCACAAAAACTATCTAGAAATAATTTTACTTCATGTAAATTAAAAAATACATTTAACAAAAACTGTAGATGAACCAAAGACCTAGATATTAAAATTGATGCTAAACTTCCAGAAGAAAAAGAAATAGCAGAATATCTTTATGACATTTGATTCTGATGATTCACTGACTCTAAACCCTAAAATTTAATTACATAAAATTTTAGAACTTTCCACACAAAAGAAAAAGTTAAAAGGCAAGTGATTCACTGAAGAAAGGCATTTGCAATACCTATAAACAAATAAAAGGTTAAAATTCAAGAAATTATAAAAATATCTGCAAATCAATAAAGAAAAGCCAACAGGAAAAAAAAATGAACAGAAGAAATGAGTAGGCAGTTCAGTGAAAATGAAAACAAAGGTTCATAAACATAAAACTACAGCTATCCCTCTAATGATGAGTTAAATACAATTTAAAGCAAGACACATTTTTTTTGAAGATTTTATTAATTTATTTGAGAGAAAGAGAGCAAGAGCAGCGGGAGGGGTAGGACAGAGGGAGAGGGAGAAGCAGGCTCCCCTCTAGGCAGGAAGCATGATGTGGGGCTCAATCCCTGGACCCTGAGACCACAACCTGAGCTGAAGGCAAACACTCAACCAACTGAGCCATCCAGGTGCCCCCCAAAACACATTTTTTATACCTTAATAATTGATCATACTTAAGATATCTGAAAATATGAAATTGTTGATCAAATAAATGTAGAAGCCAGAAATTCCAGTTTTGTGTTCAAGAAAAACCTTCTCACATATGTACAAAGATACATGTATTCACATAATGAAATATTACAGTAGTTAAAATAAACTAGTGTTAAATGTATCAATATGTATGAATCTTAAGACCATAATACTGAGCTAAGTAAGCAAACACCTAAGGATGAAATCACATATGACAATTCTCTTGGAGAGAGGGAGGGAGGAAAAAAGAGAATCGTTTGTAGATAATTATTTATGCAGATATAGTGTGAAATAAATGAGAGTCACAGGTCTATATTTCGGAGTAACAGCTACTCTGCAGTTAAAAGGAAGGGTAAAAGAACAGGGATTTTAAATGCTTCTATAGTTTTTTCATTATTAAAGAAATTCTAAATTAAATTTGGCAAAATATTGAGATTCATTAAATTTGATGAGAGACAGGGGTTATATGATGTTTTACAATAGATATTTCTTAAAGAAAGAAATAGCCCCCAGAGCTGGATGTGTGTGTCCTATCTCTAATCCTTGTTATCCTCTACATACGAAGTCAATCTAACCTTTTCGCCAGAGGTACAAAATATAATTCTTACATCCCAGAGACTTGTAAGGCCAGTATAAAAAAGAAAGAAAATATTTAACTTCCAATTATATTTCTATTTTTAACCCTTAGTATATTTTTCAAATCTTGAGTATGTTTGACAATGTCCATAATCGATAGTGAAGAGAACATACACCACATGTGTGGGGGGATGTAACAAGTTTACTAAATGGATGGCTGGTCAAATATTTGGAGACTGCTGCTCCAGGTGGTAATTCTTCAGCTCCAGGGTACAAATGTACTACTTGATGGGCAGGCTAGTTAAACATACAATCCCCTCCAAAAGTTCCCCGTTGAAACACCCTGTGTTTCCATTCACTCAATTTGCAATTAGACCCTGAATCTCAATTTTCAACAAGCACCCCAGATAATTCTGAGGCAGGTTTCAAAGAGTCATAGTTGGAAAATAATTGCTCTAGAACAATACTCTTATAAACAAGTATCACAAGAAACGTGGCAACTTAATTTCCTTATATTTCCGCAGTAGAGCAAGCTGTATATGTTCTATATGATTTCAATGACAGAATGTCACATTAGGCCACCTATTTTCCACTTCCACTGACAGCAAGAGAAAAAGATATAGCTTTTAAGATAATTTCCAGACAAAGGCACATGTTTTCTTTTCTTTTTTTTCCCCATTATGAGGGGGAGAAAATGAGTGGGACTTCCTGCTCTGTACATGTTCTTTTCAAATATACCCCATGGTCAAAAGGTATAATTTGCATTATCCTTATTCCCTCTCCACTATAGACCACTGTGAACTTATTAGGAAGAATCTAGACAGAAGCAGTGGAAGGAATGCCCCAAGGCAGAGTCCCAAGTCCTTGAAGGGGAATAATACAGATATGAGCTAGAGGCAAGGAAGATGATAAATAAGCTACACATTAAAAGCCCAGGGACACAACATCCTGACCTATGGCTTCCAAGATCTTGGGGCTGATAGATCAAGAGCCACAGTGCAGGGCTAGTGCTCTCTCCTTCTACCTCTGCCCCAGGTTAACCCCTACCCTCACTACAAAGCATTTGCACCACAGGTACCACCCACCCTCCAACAAAGGAGAAAGGCTCCTATGATGGTTCCAGTACAAACCTTATAGGATCAACCTCCCCCCTCCACAGCCAACCTGTGGGAGGAGTTCCCCCAAATGATTAGAAACAGCCTCCATTAGAGACAACCCCACTGTACCTCCCAGCTCTTCCCAGCCCAGAGAGGTACAACAAATATCCAGCCCCAAAACAACTTAGGTTTAGTTCCACAAAATAGAACCTGTCTGCTCTCCCACTTTGAGAGTACACTTTCTCTTTAATAAACTGCTTTATGCTTGCCACATTTCTTCTAGTTGTCTTTATTCCAATGTGAATCTCCACATCAACCTTCTCATGGAGAATCTAAGGACCAAGACCTCCATTCACACAATGCAAACTCTCTCACTGGTAACACACATCTCTGTTGACCCTCACAACAGTTTTGTGAGACACATATTCCCATCGCAGTTTACAGGTGGGGATACAGAGTATCAAGTATTAAGAGACAGACAAGAAAGAACACAACCTCAGCTGACCGATTTTAAAGGCCTTAGACTGCTCTATGCTCCCCCAGCACTTTCAACAGGTGTGATAAAGTATGAGCACCATCCCTCCCCAAAGACAGTCCATATCCCTAAGGAAGTCCATGCAGTGTGACAATTCTATAGAAATGTAAAATTCCTGCAGAAAGGGGTTCAAAATGTCAGGTTCCATTTTGCAACTTGTTACTTCTAAAACTTTTGGGCATGCCTGGGAACAGCAACTTCTAGATCCCAAATCACAACTATGTTTATTGGGAATTAAGAATGAAGATTTTGGGGACAAAAATCTTTCTCTGCGTCCTCAAATCTGCCATGAATCATATGGTTTAATGACCCTGATGTTCTTAGGGTTCAGAATGCTCTGTGGGGTAACTCACTTCTGCACTTTTGAGTTTTTACTGTAGGACATCTGAAGAGGACTAGATCTATGCTTATGGGCCTCTAATTATCACCGTATGGGAATTCAGAGAACTGGAGATGTGTTTATTATACCAAGCATTATGAAGTTCTTAATCAGACAAGGTTTTAAAGCATTTATAAATGCCTCACTAGACAGACTACTTTGCTAAATGCTCAAGAGATCATGGTAAACAATGCCTGATTTTAAAGAATTTCTTTCAGACTATTGGTCATGAGTTAAAAAGATACTCAACCAACATCCATAATCCCTAAATTCTTGACCAACTACTACATATGGCTGCTTCTACCTAAGGCGGCAATTTGGAGGGGAAATGTTGAATAAATGCAGTTCAGATTTTTATTACAAATTGTCTTATTATTTTTTAAAATGTAATACTTTAAACTTCATTACCTTGTATCTGATTCAAAAACTGAAAATAAAAGACATGTTAAAATTGATCCTGAGAATGCCTAGGTGCTTAGTTGGTTATGCATCTGACTCTTGGTTTTAGCTCAGGTCATGGTAACAGGATTGTGGGATGGAGCCCCCATCTGACTCTGTTAGCACAGAGTCTGCTTGAGATTCTCATCCTCTCCCTCTCCCATTGCCCTTCCCCTATGAGTGCATATCTCTCTCAAATAAATAAGTAAAATCTTAAAACAAAACAAAACAAAAACAAAAAAACGGGTCGCCTGGGTGGCTCAGTCGTTGAGCATCTGCCTTTGGCTCGGGTCCTGATCCCAGGGTCCTGGGACTGAGCCCCAGATCGGGCTCTCTGCTCAGCAGGAAGCCTGCTTCTCCCTCTCTTACTCCACCTTCTTCTCTTCCCTCTCTCGCTGTGTCTTTCTCTGTCAAATAAATAAATAAAATTAAAAAAAAAAACAACTTATTCTGAGAGGGAGAAAATACATATATGTATGCAAATATATTTTTATTAAAATGTGTGTATATATATTACATTATACATATATGATACATTTTATATATATATAAAGCAAGGGCCTCTCTAATAAGTGCTTTACCCTATGACTTAAGATCTGGATTAAAGCAGTTATTCTTGAATGCTTCTTCCTATTCCGACATGTACAAAATTGATCATTTTTTTTAAAGATTTTTTTTTATTTATTTATTCCATACAGAGAGAGAGATCACAAGTAGGCAGAGAGGCAGGAGGAGAGAGAGGAGGAAGCAGGCTCCCTGCTGAGCAGAGAGCCCCATGCAGGGCTCCATCCCAGAACACTGAGATCATGACCTGAGCCAAAGGCAGCGGCTCAACCAACTGAGCCACCCAGGCGCCCCCAAAATTGATCATTTTAACATCCATGTTAAAAATGAATATTTTCTTGTCTTGAATAAGATACAAGTTAAGGAATTTTGCCAAATTTATACATTTTAAATATATATATATTTCTATGCACCAAAGAAGTTGAAGACACCTATATAATAAAGACAATTCTAAGTCATCGAACTAAATTAAAGCACATTTTGGGAAGAAATATGGAAGGCTCAACTTAAATCTATCGGTATATGTTCTTAAAGCTGTGGAATAAAGTTGTAGAATTTATGGGTAACAATGCTCTCACTACAACAAGTGGAGAGCTATCTGCACAGAGACAGAATGTGACTAGATAATTTCACAGTCTTTGAGGGCAAAGAATCTTGCCTTCACCTTCAAGCATACATACATATATACATACCTGTATATATATATATATATTTTTTTTTTGGTAAAGATTTTATTTTTAAGTAATCTCTATACCCAACGTGGGGCTCAAACTTAAAATCCAAAATCAAAAGTTGTGTGCTACAGATCCAGCCAGGCACCCCAAGCATACATGCATTTTTTTTTCAAATGTCATATACATAATAAGACAAACAACATTCTTTTTTTAAAACTTAAGTTCCTCTGGGTCCCTTTTACTGAATTTCATGATATTATCACATGCTGTTTTGGATCTGATCACTGGGAGAGAAATTTCTACTGGCAGAGAAATATAAAGTTTTAGAGTTAGGTCATTATGCTTTGTTTAAGTTTATTTTTAAATATGAGCTCTTTCTGGAGAAAAAAATGAATTTACTTTATCTAAAATATGCATTTTAAATGCCAGAAAAGAAAGCAAAGGCAGCATAAAAGTCAAAATGTATTGTACCTGAGAGAAATTACATCCATGCACTCAGTTTAGTTAAGTATATAGATTCTACTACTCACGTTTTTAACAGATTAGTTACTTTGAAGTAACACTGAGTGTTCATTAAAACTGGGGCAGGAGAAAAAGACCAAAGCAGCAAAATGCTTTATAGTTTACAAAGATTATCTCAGTAATCCAGGGAATTATCTGTTTGGTACAGTCTATGAGATAGAAGTCCACCTGTCTCCGGGTTCCATTTTTTATTCCTATGCATTGTTGGGTACATCTATCTTCCCTATTGATTTCCATGCTTCTTTGGTGTTGAAACCACATTATACTCATCTGTATACTTGCAGTAACACTTAGAATGATTTGTTGAAAAGCTTATGGATAGTATCATTAAGTTTAAAAAAGTTAAATGTATTAAATAGAAAACGACATGAGAGGAAATTTGCTGTGATATTTAAAGTGGAATAGTATAAATGAACCTAGCAGATCTATTATTGGCATTATCTACATTTATGACATAAAAAAATGAAATTCAAGTATACCATACAGCTAAAAATTATTCCTGAAGATATTTGCAGATGAAGGAGAGCAATTTTTACCACCCCAAATTATGTCTTTTTGGCATACTGATTATTTTAAACTGGTTATATTTAAGAAACAGAATACAAAGTAAACCTCTGAAAGCTTACTAGGAATTACTCTTTTGTAACAGATTTCTAAGGGGAATAACCACTTGTAGGGGTGTCTCCTCAGCCATAACAGGAAGAGCTGGATGACCCAGTCTCTAGAAACTCTTATCAAGGGAGAAGGCAAGGTCTTAAATCTGCATGGATAACAGCCTTGTCCTTATTAACTATCCTCTTCCTGGGAACCTCTGATAACTGATTATCCACCCGAAACATCTTTTGTCTTCAGTTGAAGGTGGTATTTACGATGCAGGCTTTGGCCACTGCTCTGGAGAGTTACTCAGTTTTCTTGGATGGGTCTTCCCCATGTTTACAGGAAGTATACATGTTATTAAACTATTGTTTTCTCCTGTTCATCTCTCCTATATCGATTTATTAGACCATCCAAAGAAACTAAAAAAATAGAAGGAAAAACTTTTCTACCCCTACACAGTCATAATTTTGGTAGTTTTTTTCTTGCTGGCTTTATAACAATGTAAATCAATGACAGTAAAAAATTCCATTTGGTAGTTATAGTTTGGCTCTTTGGGCTTGTAAAGATCTGAATATCCTGGATTTCTTATTCAAAATAGTGTTATTAAATGCTACCCAGTAAATGATGATTTTGCTATGTAAATGCACATCTTAAAATACTAAATTATTAAATCATAAGTTGGAAATTTAAATCTCAGCTCTTTCACAAACTTGAAAAGATGCCTTCCCATGTGTTGATGACCACATAAGTTTATATTTTATGACAAGTAGAGAGGGGGAATTTTAGGAGATGCTTTTCACGTAAGCAGTATTTCATGTAAGCATCCTATTTTTCAATGTTATTATGGATGTAGAACATGTGGAATGAAGAGGTTCAACAACCTTTTAGATGTTTATGAGAAAGAAAGCAGCCACCATTTCTTATGATCTCATTATGTGCTATGTTGAATGTTTTATAGAAGCATCCATTATCAACTGCATCTTTACATGATCCCTGGAGATAATAATTTATCATTCACCATTTTATAGATATGAAAACTGAGATTCAAAGGTGTAACATGAATAAACTAAGGCCACACAGTAAATCAGGGATTTGACTTCAAGAGTTGTGTGCTTAAACTTCCCAGGCAAAGGCAAAATTGGTGTTTGTTTTTTCTGAAATAACGAGAAAATGCAACGGAATATGAGAAATGGAACAGGCAGAAAACTGAGCACTTCAGATGATAGGGGTGGAAATACTAACAAACGTTTCAGTTACGAATACAGAATCCATACCAAATATAATAAAAAGCACAGCATACTTCTGAATTCTTTAAAATTGTTTGCATTGTTCCTGTTTTAACATGGAGCATGAAGTACCAGAAGGCATCAAGTGAAGGATGTACCTTTTAATGTGAAGTTAAAATCAGAGTAAACCTGTTATTACTGATCATACCCGTCAGTCAGATTTTTTTTCTTTAATTTTTGGTTTGAGGTTGATACATGAAGATAAATAACATTAAAATTTGCTCAGTGGTGTGGGTTCCTTACAGTCAAATAAAGAAAGCAACAGTAACACTTTCTAATTTGCATTCATTGAAAACTTATTTCTTTGTATTTACTCCTCCAGATTTCTAATGAATACCTATATGTTCTTACCAGGGTTTTTTTTTGTTTGTTTTGTTTTGTTTTTGTTTTTGTTTTTGTTTTTACTTTGCACAAACTAACTACTGAAAAGAATATCCAGAAGGAAAAAGAAAAAAAATGAGACACTAACATATACAAGTTCCTCTATTTTTCAACCCTAATGAACGTTCACCCTATACATGTAATATGTTCCATTATTTAAAAGAAAAAGATAATAAAAAGCATTTTTCTGTGCTTTTAACCATTCATGACTATATCGCTTACTTGAGATTTCTTTTTTTAAAAAGATTTTATTTATTTATTTGACAGAGAGAGAGAGATCACGAGTAGGCAGAGAGGCAGGCAGAGAGAGGGGGAAGCAGGCTCCCTGCTGAGCAGAGAGCCTGATAAGGGGCTGGATCCCAGGACCCTGAGATCATGACCTGAGCCAAAGGCAGAGGCTTTAACCCACTGAACCACCCAGGCGCCCCCTTACTTGAGATTTCTTGATTGTTCACCTCAACTGACATTTCCATATAACATGAAGATTGTATGTATATTTTCTTCATAACATCTTTGGCCCTATTTTCCTGATGAAAAAATATAAAAGTTGGCAGACCTTGGTTCTACTGAATAGAACTTCCCCAATCCATGAATTTGCAATTATGTTAAAGCAAAGGGCTTTGGAAGTATATATTTTCTTGTTTGCTGGCAAACTGTCTAATTAACACTTGAACTACAATAATCATTTGGCATTTACACAGAAAAGGGTTCCATCTTGAGCTTTAACACTTATCAGCTATTGGTTTCCATTAGAAAAAGTATTGCAGTCAATAACAGATTTCATAATGGGCTTAAGAGGGAGGAATCTCAGGGGGAGAACTACCAATTTACATACAATTGTTAAAGGATGGAGAAGTAGGGTGAGGTGCTTAGAAAATGTAAGTAAACAGATGATACATGAGTATCAGAGTCATCTCAAAAAGGTGAGACTGACCAGTCCATTCTACGTCAGCTTCAAACCATATCAGTGGGAAGCAAGGGAAAATCTGTAATATGTTATAAAACATTAAAATTAGTGAAGACATCATTGAGGTATTACGAAAAAGAAATAAAAAAAATCATTTTACTTGAAAAACATATTGATTTTGTTGTTTTTAGAATCTGAAGTTCATCCTTCAATCTCTTTCTTAAAAATATCAGCTAAGGCTCAGGGAATACTATTACCATTACTAATACTATTACTACTGCTACTACTATTACTACTGCTACTACCATTACTACTGCTACTACTATTACTACTGCTACTACTATTAGTACCACCACCACTACTACTGGCTCTAATAAAATTACATTACAGCAACCATCTGTTCACTTCTCATATAACATTTATATTAAGTAAGCAGTAATCTTGGGGTACAATTACAAATAATATTTTTGTTTCCCAATATTTCCATTTCACACTCATTCTTTGGAAGTAGTCCTTTTCCTACCTCTGTTAAATCCACAGAAATCCTCACGGCATTTCTGATCATTCTAAGATAACAAAAGCACTTTTAAAAATTAAATATTAGTATGTTTTAGTTTTCAATTAACTTTCACTTCGGTACGAGGAAGGTCTCAGCTCATCAGGAGTTGAATTGAATAGTTAGATAGTGTAGAGGCCAAGGGCAGGTCACCCCAATTTGGGCCACTTTGGCTTGAACATTATTTTGAGTAAAACACAATCCAATCCCAGTAGATTCAGAAAACCTCCTTACCTTCCCCTCAACTGCCTGCTTTACCAGGAAGAGAGCTATAAACAGATTCCTCTTTACTAATGAAAGTTATCTGAAGAGAGCACCTTTGTTTTACAAACATCTCCTTTTTCCTTCCTGCTAATGTTCTTTCTCTCCTTTGTATCATCAGACCCCTACTCCTCTCCTTAACTCCTGTAAGCATTATGTTGCTTATCTGTCTTTTGAATTTCCATGTGTGGATTCCTATACATACACTATTAAATTTGATTTTCTCCCATTAATCTGTCTCATGTCAAGTTGATTCCAAGTCCAACTAGAAGGATGTTGAAGGACTGAGGGATTTCTTCCACAACAATAGAGAATTATATGCAAGGATTATTTTCTCTTATATCTCTAACTTTTTTACATTTTCTTGGGTCTCTATTTTCTGGCATCAATTTAACTTTTTAAAAATTACTCTATCAAGTTTAACTTACCAAAGGCATAGGATTTAATCATCTATATTGAATTTTACCCACCTGTAATCTATAATTCCATGCCAACACCAAGAGAGCAAAAGTAATTTATCAAACCTAAAACTTAGCCCATTTCACAATGGAGAGATCATCAAACATGACTGGTGGTGGCATTTTTATCAAAAGTTAGTATATCATTGGACTTTCACCATTAAGGTATAGTCTTATTTGTTTATTTACTTACTTATTTTAGGTATAGTCTTATTTAAAATGCACCTTTAAGATTTGCCCACTCATGTGAGTGGTCAGATCCTCTACCTTCTAATTTTCAATCCATAGCGCAAGCAGGTGATGCCCATGTAAGAGAGTAGTCTTGTTGAGCTGAGCAGGCAGAACTTCAGGGCTACTGAAACGATGGAAACTTGCCGGGCAGGGCATCAGAGAGTCAGACATTGTGTAAAGGAGAACCTCAGAAGTTTGACTGAGGGTTTTTCACGTCATCGACTGAGGACTGGGTGTGTTCTTAGCTGAGACCTAAAACAAGACTACACAAAGTGTAAGAGTGGCTGCTCTGAAACTAAGAGTTAAATGGAAATATGGGAATTATGAAGGAATGGAAAAATGTATAGTTTAGGACCATCCAGGCAGTGATTAAGTCTCACTGGACACTTAGAGCATTCAGTTGAGACATCAACAGACTATGCTTTAGGATCAAAAGCTGCACCCTAGAGGGAGGGCCATGCCCTACAACTAAGAAAAAAACAGACCGAACCTAACATAGCATAAAACTAAGCCTGACAAGATCAGAAGTACCCTAATGATAGTGTAACTATCTACACCAGGACAAAATTAAACAGCATTTAAAAGAAAATAGCACAATTCAGTCTCTCTCCAACTTATCATTAACAATGATCAACATACATTTAGAACTTGCTAGACATGTGAAAAAGAAGGAAAATGGCCCTAAATTAAGGGGAAAATACAGTGAATAAAAACAAAACCAGACGATGACCCATATGTTGAAATTAATAAACTAAGACTTTAAAACTACTTTTATGAATATGTACCAGGTCTTTAAAAAAAGATAGATATATGAGTAAACAGCTCAGTAATGTAAGCAAAGAAATTTTAGAAATTTTAGAATTGAAAGTATCATATCTGAAATGAAAAACAAAATCACTGGACAGGCTTAAGAGCATACCGAACATCACAGAAATTATTACTGACTTTTAAGCAGATTAAAAGAAATTATCTAATCTGAATATAATGGTGAAGAAAGATGATAAAGAGTTTCAGTAACCTGTGAAATAATACTAATCAATGAACCCAAAGCTATAAATTCAAAGAAAAGTAAAGCTTGGTGCATCACTGTCAAATGTACAAGAATAATTTTGAATCTAATAGGTAACTTCTTAAAAAAAAAATGAAGCCTAAAGGATAATAAAGTGTTATCTTTAAGTTACTGCAACCAAACCAGATTTCTACATTCATGAAAATATTCTTCAAATGTGCAAGACAAATAAAGATAGTTTTGGATAAACAAAAGCTTATATTATTAGTTTCTAGAAAAGCTATGCTACAAAAAACACTGGAGAAAGGAGAAAAAAGATACAATATGGAAATCTATACTTATGAAAAGAATGAATAACACATGAAATAAATATATGTAGGTAAATATTTTTAAAACTTTTTATTTCTTTTTTTTAAAGAACAGGTTATTATTTAAACAAAACATTTTAGTGTGTGGTTTATAATATATGCAGAAGTAAAATATATGACTACTGTAATATAATGGATAAGAGTAAACAGAATATATTTTTGTTAGGTATTTATATTTTTAATAACTGGTATAATATTCATTCTAAATACGCTGGAGCAAGTTAAGAATATATATTATAATGCTGAGAGCAGACACTGGCTAAAAAGTTTTAAAAAAGGAAACAGAATACAAAAAAAAAAATCAATTTACACAAAGAGCAGGAAAAGATAAAATAGAGGGGACGGACAGCAAAGACTGACTTAAACCCATATATATTAATAATTGCCTTAAATATAAATGAACTAAACAATTAAAGTCAGAGATTTGCAGAATAAAATTAAAAGTTACTATATGTTTTTTTTTTTACAAGAGATATACTTTAAACCAACATTTATCACACACCTATGATGTGTGGAGTACTCTGTAAATGCATTTATATCTCCAAAAAAAGGTGTAATAATCTTATCACTAGGGGAATATAAAATGTAGGGGGGTTGGGTAAGGGAAGATATCATTTAGAAACACATGAAGCAACTAAACCAATCCGATCTTTCTTGAATGTAAGATTCTGCGTAGTTTTTTAAATTCCCTAATGACAAGTTATATTGAGCATCTTTTCATATGAATTTTTTGTCATCTCTATGTCTTCTCTGGTAATGTTTCTGTTTAGATCTTTGTCCATTTTTCAATTGGGTTGTTTTTTGTTTTGTTTTGCTTTTTACTGTCTAGTTTTAAGAGTTCTTTGTAATAATTGCTGTTTTAATTTTAATAATATTTTGGTGCTTAGTGGAAAACTCACATTAATCATAGCCATCCATTCTTTAATTATATGTTGGTTTTTTGTAATATTAACTGCTTAATATGATGCACCTACCACCACGAACCTTTTAGTAGTACTTTCATACATACTAATAATAATTTCATTGCTAATTACCTAATCATGAAGCACCAAACAAACTCCTTGGCCTCTTTTAATAATTTTTCACTTCTCCACTGAGGAAATACTGTTTAGCCTATATAATTTTGGCTGAACTGGTACTTGGAAACTGCATACGTCCAGCCAAACTGCCCCAAAAGAAAAGCAGAGAGAATTATGGGTTGTGTCCGGCAGTAGCAACCGCAGGAGATTTTTTTTCCTTATAAAAAAAAATCAACAAAGAAGAAGGTTCACAAACGGAGTAGAAGGTTATTCACCAAGTAGCTCTTCAGGCACACATAATCCATATTTTGATGATTTCATATTTTACAATCCCCCCAAAAATACCTTAAAGTGCTTCACTTTTTATCCACATCCTCATAAATCACTCTTGCTTCAAACTGATAAAGTGAAGGGGAAAAACACAGCAGTCGTTTTTCTGAAACTTTGCTTCTTTTTTCTAGTCTGTGAGAGACTGTGGGAACTTTTCTAGGCCTCTTTTACAAGGTGTAAGAGGCAGTGTAGCAGAGTTGTTAGGAGTCTAGGCTTTGAGGCAGATTGCTTGGCCTCCTACCAGCTATATGACACTTGAGTATTGTAGCCTTGAGAAAATTCCTTAACTTCCTGTATCTCAGTTCCTTACTCCCTAAGATGGAGATAATAATGGCATCTACTTCACAGAGCTAAATATGAAAAGAAAATTAGTTAACACTTTGTCCTAGGGAGAGAACACCATTCAATATCAGAAATGGAAATTATTAGTAATGTATTTTATCCTGAAGTGAGGAAGGTCTATGTTGGTCAAGAGTAGATTCACTGAATAAAGCAAACTGCCAAACTATTTAAGGATACTAAAAAAGTGCTTGATTTGAGGATGTCTTAGTTAAACAGGTAAGAGTTATTATTAACATCAGCCTTGGAAATGTGGTTTGTGTTATAAGAGTGAAGTTAATGTCCATGTTGGCTTTTATTCACTGGAATAAGCCCCCCACTGACTAACTTTGAAGGAATGATGGTGTCACTAGTTTGTTGGCTTTCACAGGCATGTTAAATGAAACAAGTTTAATGAAACAAGTTAAATAAGTTTAAAACCAGTTGTGGTATACTTGTTACCCTGGTTAAACTGTCATTTTTTTTCCTATAAGCTTGAGGAATTATTTGTTTTTAACTTAGATGCCATGCACATAGTAAGCACTCAATAAACCTGAGTTACCATTATGTGGGGATTTTAACATAATTTAGCTGATAATCAACAGCTGTGGATAATACAGCTTTAGTACATTTTCCCTTCCAGGTCATGAATTTGTTCTTGCATAGGTAGTGCAAAAAATTTAAAGCATGACTTACAGCCTCTTCTGTCTTTCTAAAAAGTACAGGAGTCCTATACATTGATACAGCCACTGTTCCCATGTAGTACATGGCAATACAAATGAATGGGTAAGAAAGAGATTAAACACTGGCCTGGCTAAAATTATTATGGATTAAAACATGTCATATCATACATTTATGTGATATCCTTTATATAAACTATAAGGAGAACAAAGAAGTGATTTCCTTTGAATAGTCTCCATATAGAATGTAGTCATTATAGACTTATCCAAAGCAAAGGATTCTGTGAAGTCAGAACCCAGGCTAAAGCTATAGAAAATAGTGTGGCAAAGGTATCAGCTATATTAATATGTACAAGATATTGTATATACTGCATATTTAATTGTATTGCTGTATGTATTTAGAATTTAATATTTACTGTAAACTTTACAAGTCATACAAATTGAGGATTTTTCTTTTTTGCTACAATTTTGCAAGAATACTTGGTATAATTCTTTGTTGGTTACAAAGGGGAGAAAGAGGCAGAGGGGAGTTTACTAAATCTTTATTATATTCCAAATTCCTTACAGCCCCTTGTACAAACCAAACACTATTTTTTCCTGTGGCTATTCATTGCACTTAAATATTTAAAGGTACTCTATGCATCTCTTTCAATAATTTTCATTAATCATCATATAACCAATAAAATGTCCATTAATATTTCAAATTTTCAAATAGAAAGTTAAAGTCATAGAGATAGTGATGATCTTCTAATAAATACATATAAATAAATAAATGTGAAGAGAGTGCAGAATGTTTTTCTCTCAAGGCTGAGAGGAAACCTATGATTTCAATTTTTTCTTTGGAAGAACAGTCTCTGAAGAACTTCTTTAAAAGTTGGGGGCTTCTATATTGCTCTGCACAATAAGATATGTATAAAATTACAATTCAATATCACAAGTTGTTAGTCATCCAAAAATAATTTAACAACTTAAAAAAGAGAAAGAAATATATTGACTCTGCAATACAGGCAATTCTAAATAATTTTTTCCATTAACATATGTGTATGTGGTGAGTGATAATGAATGTCTAAGGTGATGAAACATAACTATGATGTAGTGAGGTGTTGTCAAGATTTTTTTTTAATTTCCAATTAGTGTTTGGAGAGCTTTCACTACAATGTCATCAGCTACAGGCCCGTGTGAAGGCATTTTCACTGCTGACGAAACCAGGAAAATATCATGTCTTTCCAAGACTTACAGAAAGTGAGAAATGTAATGTTGCATGTAGACTTTCTCAGGATGGTAAATGACATTTTAAAAAATTAACTTTTGTTCCATTGACTTTGCATTAACTCTTATAGATCATCACTATTGCTTATCAGCAAGGTGGTAACTAATGAGAGAAAACATATTTTTTCTGTCCCAAATTTAAACTGTTTACTGTGTGATTATATTTGGATTTTGCTAGTGTTACGGATAATTTTTAGCTTGTCCCTAATGAGGAGAAAATATGAGGAGGCGGCATCTCAGGGGTCAAGAACAATTTCTTTCATTTCAGGAGAAGCTAGATTTCATGTATGTCTCTATAGTTCAAAAGCTTGCCTTGTTAATTAAATACTGTGAGTCCCCAAGTGTTATAGACCATGAACAAAACTTATAGAAAGAAAAAAAAGTCTTTTATTTACCAAAGAAATAAGGATATAACTATTCATATACTAATATTTCCCCTTAATACAATATTAATCAAATATATAAAAAATGATTTTAAGGAAAATCCAATAATTTGGCAAAACATGTCATCTTAATTTTATTTCAGGAATTATCTTTTAATAAGCAAACTGCAGTAAGGTATTTGGACTTATTTCTTAACCTAAATATCTAAATTCTACCTTCTAATACTATTCAATCTCCATTCCCTTTGCTTGGTAACTTAGCTAAATGTTGAATATCTAAACAGTTTGTTATTCTTTAAGAATAAAATATGACTTAATGTTCAACTGGAACATATTTGCAAAAAAACAGGGAGCTCATTAGAATTTTAGATCTAATTTTAAAGGGTACATTCAAGCCTTTCAAGCACTAAGTATTTACAATTGCTTGAATATGGTTAGCACTGAATGGCATGTGATACACAATCCTTATTTCTGAGAGCTTACAGAATAGAAAAGCAAGAACACATACAGATAAAATAGTTCAGTAATAATGCAAGGCAATATATCCTTAATCACCAGAGAGAGAATATAAATTTTAAATACCATCACTTCTTCAAGGAGGGGAGAAAGGTAATAAGATAAAATAGGAAGGAAAGTGAAGGGGCTCAAATCACAGGTTTGCTTCTAAGTAGGACTGCCTCTAACTGGTACTAACAATTTCTTCTTGTGTACAATGCAGGGGTGCATTTAATAGTTTCTGAGATTCATTTTAGCTTGACAAATTGATCAGCTGTAGCTGGGAGACTTGGAAAAGCTACATAAAGAAGTTAGAATTTCAGCTGAGTCATGAAAGTTGAGAAAAATCTGTTGAAGGACAAGGAGTAATAGGAAATGGGAACATGTAACAAAAATGCAACCAAAGCTGAAAATGTCATCGTCCAGATATGGTGACCAGATGGGCTAGAATGAAAATGCTGTGGATTGATAGACAAAAGTTGTATTATGGAAGATATTAAAGGCCCTGAGAGGGGTTTAAACTTTTTCCTAGGCTATACAGAAACATTTAGCAGGGCAGTGATAAATCTCTATCTTAGTAATATTAATCCTACATATTTGGTTGGTTAAAGAGGTGGAAGACCAGGGGATAAATGAAAAGGCAATTGTTCTCTCAAGGATTAGGGTGACAGAAATGAGAATGAATTGGAAATACTGACATCAGAAAATATTGAAGAGAGTGGGAGATGCTGAAAGAGAAGGAGGACCCAAAGATGCCTCCAAGTTTTTGTTTTGTTTTAAGTGTACAAAAGAAGGGTAAGGGAACTGAAGAAATGGGGGAAAAATTAGCATGGGGAGGCAGGGGTAGGGTGGGGTGTCATCAAAAGATCATGAATCTTCATGGTGTTAACAACCTCTGTCCCCATACAATATATCATTCTAAGAAGTGGCTTGTAAAAAGTTGAATGCCAGTAGTTAGGGAGTAATTATTGAAATTCTGAGGTGTCTTCGCAGAGACACAAGGCCAAACAAGGAGTTGTAATATCTTTAGCAAATTTCTGCTTACACATTGAAAAGAGGTCCTTATGTACTTCCTTGAACCACAATAAGAGTTATTTTTCCAGTATAAAACTGCTTTTGACAACAATTAACACTGGTAAAGTTCATTAATTTAAATCATTCTTTCATGAGCATTTTCACTGTAATAAAAAAAGAATATCAAGTTAAAACTTGGCTCATAGCTAACTACTTACTCTATATAGCATATATTTTGTTAAGCTAAAATAAATCTACATAATTAAGTTTACTAGCAACTTGTGCCATTATATTTTGTCAAAACCAAGAGGTGACATGCAATTAAACTTACTTGGCTTTGTAACTTTTCCTGTTAAAATGGGTCCTTTAAACATGTCACTGGCAACTCTTCTCAGAAAGAGGATTTTGATCTTATAGAAGCAAATGCATACTTGAGAAAATGGTAATTGTTAGCAGAGAATCTTACTACTTTGTCTTAATGAGACTCACTCCATGTTTACTAGGTAGAACTTATTCAATACATGAACATGAATGCAATTATATTCTCTACTTCGGACACTTAAATAATCCCCTTACCCAAGGAAGCTTCTGACTTAGAGATCTTATCATCATGAATGAAGCTATTATTCCAAATTTTCACATGGATACCTCAAAGTATAAAAAGGACAGCAAGATTTCAGTAAGAAAGTATCATCTATCAGACCTTCTCAACTAAACAGAATAGGTCTTGAGACCTCCTTTCATGTCTTTTATTTCTACACAAAACCTAAGCACAATTCTAAATATATAGTGAATGCTTAATATTTAATTTGTGAATTGAGAAGTTCTGGAATTTGGTTTTATTTGTTTGTTTTTTTGCTTTTGTTTTTGACATTGCCCTCTCTCTATATCCAGGTCCAAGCAGTGAGTACACAGTGGTTAAGTCGGTACCAAAGAAATTTTCTTTTGAATATATGAATAACCTTTTCTTCTAAGATTAATCTTTCTATCCTAACTCTATGTAATGAATATCTTAGCTCAAGAAAATGATTCTAATGGTGGATATTTTAAGTATTTTTTGCTTCTTAATAAGACTTCTATTAATTGCTATTCCCATCTCTATATATGATAATGTCTGAATATAGAATTTAATATCAATCTTGTTAGCAAAACACCCTTTCAAAAATTTGACACCCTGTTTCCCAACCCTTTCCTCATTGCACATATATGACAAAGTATTCACAAAATAGCTGAAACTAGAACTTGGGATAAAACTTAACATACCATTTCCTCCCTATACCCTACATGCTAATTGGTTTCAGCCCTCCAAGGATGAGACTCCAGCAAGATTACCAGTTTATCTGGGGTATGAAAATAAGCTCAAATCCACAAAACTAATGAGAATACGAGGAATGCATGAGTAGGTTGACAGAGTAGGATTAAATATGTCTAAGTGCAGGGGGGTCTGTTACCTCCAAAGAGACATAGAGAATATACCTCCTGAAACTCATACCTAGACCTGCTCATTTATTGAGGTATTAGAACTGCCATTCTTTAGCCTCCCAGCCCATAGTCTCACTCCAGGCCATAGTCTCACATAGTCTCACTCAGACATTAGTCTGGAGGGAGGGTCAGAGTATCCAGGATTAGGGCTAGATGATAGAAAAGATGGAAAATTTTAAAGGGAGCACACCAAAGTGTATTCATTTTTGTTTTCTGGAAAAATCTTTAAGAATTATTACATCAAGAAAAGAAAGAATGTAATGAACTGAAAAAGCCACACTTCTAAAAGTACAACAAAATAATCGCCAAAAATGAGCTTCTCTTGCTCAAAGGATGTGCAAGACAATCCACCGGAATGTAAGATAATGTGTTAGAATTTCTATTTATATTTTTAGATAAAAATAAGAAAAACTATTTTTAAAAGATTTATTTATTTATTTTAGAGAAACAGAGAAAAGGCATGAGAGGCCAAGGGAGAAGGAGAGAGAATCTCAAGTAGACTCCACACTGAGTACAGAGCCCTACACAGGGCTTAATCTCATGACTCTGGGATCAAAACCTGAGCTGAAACCAAGAGTTGGATGTTTAGCAAACTGTGCTACCCAGGCGCCCCAGGAAAAACTATTTTTAGAAATTTTTATTGCACATCTAGATACTGATATCCGCACCAGAGTCATATGTCATCAGCCTCATATTCTCATATCATACCGTATGTCAAGTAGTCCAACATTTGTTAACTTTCAGCACACTCTGATTCACTACATTTTAAAATGATTTATGGATTACACTGCCTTCTACAATGGATGTTCACAATTTTTTGAAATAGGATGGAAATTGTATGTAAAAATGTTATCTACATTTATGTACACTAGATATCTTGAGTCAGTATCTTTAAAAGAATTATCAAAATTAAAGGTTATTTATATACTTACTTGAATTAATTTATTCACATTCACCTATCCTTATTACTCTATTTTCATTAATCTATCCCCATCTATGTATCTATCTATGCATCTATCTACCTATCTATGAAGGAGTGTTATAAAAAATGTATAAATGAGGTACACACAGCCTAAAATTACTCTGCCTCATGCTGATTTTTCTTTTTTCTTTTTTTTAAGGTTCTATGTACTTATTTTAGAGAGAGTGTGTGTGAACAGGGGGAGGAACAGAGAGAGAAGGAGAGGGAGAAAATCTCCAGCAGACTCCATACTGAGCACAGAACCTGACCTGGGGTTTGATCCCACAACCCTGAGGTAAAACCAAGCTAAAACCAAGAGTCGAACAATCAACCAACTGAGGTACCCAGGCACCCCTCATGCTAATCTTTCAAATGAATGAATGGGGCCTCTTTTCCTTATTTCAGGAAGATGGCAGCATCTATTGTCAGGAGATGTGATTTCAATACACAGAAAACAATACCTTCCTTCAGGAAAAGTAAGACCATTCATTAGGCCTAGCAACTATGGGCTAAGTGGGGATGGACAAAGATAAAACATCTCACAGCTGAGATGGTGAAGATGTTTTTGTTAGGTGATTATGCCAGTAGCATAGAAAGTTACAGGTAATTATTTATCCATTCCATAATCAACTCACCCAAAATGTACTCATTTTGCTAATCCCTGAAATATGAAAATGAAGATGATACATCCTTACCTCCAAAATGTTCATGGTCAGTAAAGTTTATTCATCTAAATAAAATTATTTTATAATATCAAAATATTTCTTTTACTTTAAAACCAAGATAAAAAGGTAAAAAAATAATGATCATTCATTTTGCCTTTTTCTTTATAAGAAAGATTATACTCATACATATTGTGCTATTTTTGTTAAGGTGCTTGCAAATAGAAGCCTGAGACCTTTCTTATTTCATTAGTCAGAAAACAAACATTAAATAACAAAAAAGTACATTATATAATACATAATAATTGATACTTGAGTTTATCTTAAAACATTCAAACTTATATAAGATATATAAAATAATGAAATCGTGAAACACGTTTTTAAACACAAAGTGTATGAACATCAAACATCAGCTCATAAAAGCAATCACTGCCTATGTTTAATATTATAAATACACAGTTAAATTCTCATATACCTTTTAATATACTTTTGGTTCTCAACCGATATTTTAAAGTGCATTTGCTCATGAGTCATGCTTTTCCTAACAAAAGTTATCTAAAATAAATGAAACAATGATGTTTGACATTTAATTGAGAAAAAGAATCAAAATGTCTTTAATGTTTTGACTATTATTAGAGTATATTAAAATGCACTTTATAATGGAATCTCTAAAAGACACTGATCTGACATAAAATATTTTAAAGTCATTTCTTGTTATACACTGAGAAAATTAGGGAATGAGTGAAATAGTCATAAGGAATGCTAAAAGTTATTGCAAATGAAAGAAAAAGAAAAAAAGAGAGTGGGGAGGGAAGGAAGAAGGGAGGAAAGGAGGGAGGAAAGAAAGGGAGAGAGGGAGGAGAAAAAGACTGTGAATCACTGCACTGTAACATGTTAGAAAGGGATACTTGAACGTAATATTTATTGAGCACTTGCTAAAAAGCCAAACTCTGCAATACAGACCTTCATCTAAAGTGATGGTTTCATCTTTACTCTGCGTCAGAAGTAAGTAAACTTTTCCCGTAGAGGACCGGATGCTAAATATTTTTGGTTCACGGTAGCCTGACTACCCCACTCTGCCATTGTGGTGTAAAAGCAACCACAGACAATTTATAAAAGATGGGTATGGCTGTTTTCCAATAAAACTGTATTGATGGATATGGAAATTAAATTTTTCACAGCACAAAATATTCTCTTTTTGATTTTTTGCCCAACCATTTAATAACATAAAATACAATTAGCTGGCAGGCCATACAAACATAAGCATCAAGACGAATTTGTCTCCCAGACCACAATTATTACCTCTTTTCTATGTTATACATACTGTTAGGATTAAGAGGTTTTTAAATTTCATCTGTTTGATGAAATGAGGCTATCCCTCCAGAAGTTTACTTGCATAAGGTTACTTATTAAGGCATAATAAGAGAAGTCTTATTAGGGTAAATTTCTCCCAAAGGTTAAAATAAATAAATAAATAAAAATGGTTGGACAAACAAGCTTAGTCTAAGGGTAGAGGGGGAATGGACTTCAACATATCTGCTGATATTTGTTCACATAGCTTTGCTTATAGGTTAACCTCCATGAACTTGGGTCTGAATTCTCAGGAAGAGTTTAAGTTTAAATGTTTAGAAGAGCTTTTCTTTGCACTGAGGAACTCTATTAGACATCAGAGTGGAAGCAGCACTGTTCTGCCGCCTAGGAGTGGTACACAGAAAGGTAATCAACATTCACCTCCACTTCCACCAAATACCACTATGCTTTGGCACTTAAAGGACCTTAGAATGGTTCTGGCATTGTTTTGGCCCAACAAAAACAGCAGCCCACAGGGTAGGGTTCAGAACAAAGAGAAAGTGGCAGAACAGGAAAGAAAGAACAAAAGGAAAGATCTTGCTTACAGCCATAAATGAAGGAGAGTCATAAATGATGGAAATGACTGTGCTGGCATAGAAAAACATATGAGGACTCCCAAAAGGGTATAAGGTGAGGAAAGGGTAAGGCCCTAGGTATTGGTAGTTAGGGCACTAAAAGAAAAAAAGAAGCAGAAAAAAATGGCTATTATCAAAATAATCACATTTTTAACTCAAGCTTGCTTCAGGAAATTCGGGATTTCTCACTTACTTTAATTTTTGTAATATTCAAGGGAGGATTATGTTCTTATACTTCTTTTTGGCCCAAACCTAACTCTCATAGAAAGCAGACCTAAAGGAAATGGCAATAGGTCTAAAGGGAACGCATCCTGCCCCCACCTTTTTTGTCCATTTTTGGTATAGTTTTTGTAGCGGTTTTTATATGTGGAACTAAGTGTATCTGCTCCAAGTATATGCTTGGGTTTTTATCATTTTTAACCTAGTTTAACTGAGGAAGTAACAATCTAATAATCTGAACAAATGTTTGAAGTCTTCATTATTATGGAAAAAGCCTACTTTCAAGATTAATCTTGATCTTTGCATAAAAATTTTTACAGTATGGGTTGATTTCTGAGCCCTTACAACTCAGTACTTACCTCATCAATAAAAACATATCTCTAATCACATTAATAATAGCACTTTACAATTCATTTTTGGAACTGCTTCCCATTGGGTCATCATCTCGCATTATTACCTAGCAGCACAGAATGCAACACTGCCATCTTTGAAGCTGTCACTCGTGGGTGGCTCTCATGAACACAGCAAGAAGAAAAGTTTCAGAGAATCATTTTAAAATAATTATTGAAGTCCTGGAAATAATGCAGAAATGTGTCATGGTTTTCCAATGCTATGAGTGAATATATTGTTTTCAGTTCTGCAGAACCATAGCCACAGAGCTTTCTCCCAGTGGTGTGGTGAGGAGCTCCTATGGTGCCCAAATCACTGATCCAAACCCTTATGTACTTTCCCAGAATACAGCAATCTCCACTGTTGCAGCAATGACATCCCACTTGATTCTTAGCTTCCTGTATCTGAACTGAAATTTCTAGATCTCAACAATGTCAAACAAAAACAAACAAGGACATTCTTGAGTGATAAAATACTCTAAGGCCACTCTTTCTATGAAGGAGACCATTCATGTTCATAGATTTTAGTCTGGTGGCTATTAATATCAATCATCGTTTTCTTTCTACCAAGACCCACTGTGATACTCTCAAACTCTCTCAATCTGTGGTTAACACATACAATCATGGGATTACAAACCACTTCATCCATAACAAATTTTCAATCAAAAAACACCTAACTTATTAAGTTGCATCTCCAGCTGACTTTGTATTCCATTTTCTTCCTTCATTCAGCTGGAAGCATTCACAAATAGCAAAGTATAATACTTCCCATGTTATGTGTTGCCAGGCAATCAGGGCAGAAATAATTAACATGGAAAGTGGACTGCCAGTATCCTGCTGAATGGCTCTGGAAAGAGTTCAAATATGACAAACATTCTTAGCTGTCCCTTCTGGGACACGTGCTCTGAAATAACAGTTTGAAAGGACAACTGCCAACTCTAGTTTCAAACAGTTTGACAGCACTACAGAATTTCATTCTAAAATCTGACTCAGTTTTTATTTAAAGGAGAATTCATCTATGCACACTACGTCTTTCTGTGCCCATTCCTAAAAGAGTCTTTTCTGGTCTCCTGCCGCTCTGTTCAAGTCCAACTGCCTAATGAAGCTAATTCTGAGCACTAGATCTTTCTATAAATGTAAAATTCACACTGAATTCAAAAGCATACCTGGGTCTGTGAAAGGCCCTGTGTCAGGTAGGCCAAGGGGATCACAGATTTCTTTTTAATGCCAGATATCACTTTCTACCTACCTCTGTTCAAATAAAAACCAAGTTGGAAAGCCAATCAATTCAATAAACACCTTCCCACAGAGAAATCTTCAACCAGAAGTACTTAACACACAAAGCAATGTGACAGGTATATGAATACATTCTAAGGATCCTAGTTGAATTTATTGCAATTCAGGTCAATGAAGATTTGATGAGTACCCAAGTTAAGTGGTGGAAACTATTGTTAGGACACAGCCACAACTTGCACATAATTTTCATCTAGTAGGAAAGATGGAGATGTAAATGGCTTTTTCAGTGCACTGTGGTAAATGTTAAAATAGAAATCTAGATAGGATGTAGCAGACACAGAGATTGGGAATTCCTAAACTGATTCGGTTTTATAGATGCTGGTACTGGAAACAACTACAGTCACTCTCTGGTACATTTCCTTTTTTTTTTTTTTAATAAGATCTTTTTTTTTAAGATTTTATTTATTTATTTGACAGAGAGAAAGAGATCACAAGTAGGCAGAGAGGCAGGCAAAGGGAGAGGGGGAAGCAGGCTCCCTGCTGAGCAGAGAGCCCGATGTGGGGCTCGATCCCGGGACCTTGAGATCATGACCTGGGCCGAAGGCAGAGGCCCAACCCATTGAGCCACCCAGGCGCCCTGGTACAATTCATTTCTAACACAGAACACCACTGATAAACTGTCACAAGCTCTCTGTTTAAATACTTCAGTTGAAAAAAAACCCAAAATTCAAGTTCTGGTTCCATTTATTCATTTGTTCATTCTTTCATTCAATGTTTATTAAATCCTGTTATGGACGCTAGGCCTGGGATATGAAAAAAGTAAGACCATCAAGACCCCTGATTTCATGGATAGAATTTATTACTTGGTGTGGAAGATAGATATTTGGTAAATAGTCACATGTGTTTTGGAGGTTACACAAAAGAAAGTCAGCTTTATGTTGCCCCATTCTTGCTATGCATTTGGGCATGTCTCCTAACTTCTCTTGGCTTCAATGTCTCATCCATAGCATGAAGGAGGTGGAGAATTCCATTTCTAAAGATCCCTTCCAACACTAAAGATACTATAATTTCTAGAGACAGAGAGTTAGCAGCATTGTGAGGAAATCTAATCTATTTTGAAATCGCTCAGCTCTTCTGACAACTTGGTGTAGTGGCAAGAATATGTACCTTTGGAACCCAAAAGATAAGGTTTAAAATTGTAACACTACCACTTATTAGCAATGTTACCTTGGATTGACTAGTAATATCCCTGGGCTTTCCTCTGTAAAGTGGGAATAAGAAACTGAGGTTTGCCAAGTTGATTAAAAAAAAAAAAAAAGAAAAGGAAAAGGTATGTGAAACAAGTAGGATAGTGCAGTGGTGGAATATAGGTACACAATGAAGATAGTTACCCTTCTCTGCATTTCCTTCCATCAAATCATATTCTCTCTCTCTCCCTTTCAGTCTTTCTTTCTCTCTCTTTCAGTGAAACTTGATATTTATTGAATTTATTAAACACTGGCATTTACTGAATACCTATTTACTTGCCAGGCATTGTACTAGGTGATGGAATACACTGGGGTACAAGACAGTCAATCAATTTCTACTCTCATTAGAAGAAGGAGAAGGAAGAGGAGGAGAAGTAGGAGAAGGGGGAAAATAAGAAGACAATGCTGCCACTGCCTAGTTTCTTTCTAGCTGTATACCTTTTCTAAGGTAAAGCTCTTGTGGTCCTAACCTGCTTCTCTGGGGTGCTTCCAGTCTTTTTTGGACTCAGACCAACATCCCCAGTGACTGCTTGCCACTTGCTAAGGCTGTGCTCCTACAGCAGCTCTTCCCTAGAAGGGTCAGAAGCCTTAAACCTATTTGGAAAGAGATATCAAGTGAACCCCTGCTTTATGCAATTACAAATAAAACCTGGCTAGTTTTTGTAACCCGATAACTTAAAATGAACCTGATTGGACAAAGTTCCCACTATTTGAAAATTCCCATTATTTGAGTGTATCTCTTTTTGATGATTGAAAACTAAAACAGTGTTACCTCCCTGAGAAATTGAAAAAAAGAAAAAAATTCTGTCCAAGCACTTAGAATATTCAAGTCCTTATAGGACTCACATCTTCTCTTTAGTGTCCACCTTTGAAGTTTCTTGGTCCAAAGTTCTATTTCTTCACTTATTTCTCAAACAGACAAAATTATTAGAGTTACCTTTAACTTTTCCAGATCAGCTATCTTCAGTTATAACATTTCTAACTTCCTAAAAGATTTCAAGGAAAATTATTTGTCCTGATGGGCTCCCTCAAGTTATTTTCAATTGCTAAATGGATTTTTTTGACCTGAGATTTAGAATTGGATGTCTCTCTTTCTAAAATACCTAAGGTTATGGATGTCTTTATTTTAGAATTTCAAAAGTCCAACTGGCTATCTGAAATTGATTCATCATTTCCCTCTAATGACTTATTTTTTTTTAATTTTTGTTTTATTGTTTGTATGTTTTGGGTTTGTTTTGTTTTTTTAAGAATACCTATGTTGAGTATGTTGGCTACCATTTGAGTCCTTTTCTTCAGGCAATACTATTCCCATTGCTTGTGGATTAATAGACAGAGTTGTTTCCTCCTGACACTGTAGACCAGACAATCGGTGAGCTAAGCTGGTCAATGAGCCCTGATGAAGTGTGAGCAGTAAATTCTCTTATCACCATGACAACTAGTATACTCCTTAGATTAGTGCCCTATTTGTACCTTGGGGAGAAAGCCTGATGACACATCACTATGATCTCCCTCTACATTAACCTCGTTGTTTGACTCATAGTCTTTGGGGACACTGACCAATTACAAATCTGTAAAAATGTACACATCCATAGTTCTGCATCTTATCTGCAGTGATATCATAAGAAAATTTACCCTATGTTTTACTGAAGTCAATGCAGGTGATGTACAAATTCATTATTTTAATAATCCTTTACAAAAACAAAGGAAGTGGTTTAGCAGAATTGTTCTTTAAAACTTCAAGCTGGATCTTAGTGTTTTCTTTTCCTAAGGGCTCAAAGAACACTGGTTTAATTTATATCAGAGTTTTCAGTTTCTGGTTTAAACTTGACATAAGACAGGCTTTCCTTGATTTGATTTAAAGCTTTTTGTTCTCTATTTCCCTTGAAATAATCAATATAGTTAGCCCATTTTCCAATTTTATATAGAAGCTGTTTTCCATGTCAGTTTCCATGTCAGTGGCTATCTTTGTGTGATATGATACATTTATAATTCTCCATTCCAAGCTTTTAGAAACACAATAATTTGCAAAAGAATTTAGTAGTTTAGTCGTAAGGCTATTTGCTCATTTATATAGGGGAGAGCACTAAATGGCCCTTAATTAACCAATATAGTAAGATTCTATGCCTCCAATTCATTGTTTCTCAAGTGATTAGTTGCCTCCCAAAACCATATCTGTTTCTGAGACAGTGACTTTATCCAAACTCTTTCTTAAAGGCATATCTCTACTGGATGCTAAATGCCCCACAGGTCTTGGGCGTTCACATTCTGCATGCACGATAATGTACAAAGTGATATATCTAGCCAAGACTAATGGCTTCTCCACTATAAACCATAGATAGGCATTGGCAGGTTTTCAGCTTTCCACTCAACATTTTCACAATTTAAGGCAGACTTTCAGCATCACTTGAATGTACTTTTGGCAGTTTACTTTACCATTATGCAATGCCATGTGATTTCATGTCACAGCCAAACAAAGTGAATAATGGAACTTTTTTGCATTATTAGTGGCCACAGGCATAACTCAAAAGTTCTGGAACTTCACCTGCCTATGGTAGGTGCCAAATGGGTTGGTTTACCATCCCAACTTTAGCCATTGTAATAGTTATTTCTATGGGTCTGGGATAGTTCATTAATGCTAATGACATCAATCCTCTTGAGGTTTCTTTAAAAAAAAAAAGATTTTATTTATTTATTTATTTAGAGAAAGAGAGTGGGGAAGGGGGAAGGGGCAAAGGGAAAGGGGGAGAATCTCAATCCGACTTCACACTAAGTGTGGAGCCCAACATGGGGCTCAATCTCACCACCTTGAGATCACGACCTGAGCTGAAATCAAGAGTTGGCTGCTTAACTGAGCCACCCAGGCACCTTTTGATGTTCCTTATCTATGGACTCTTATCCTAAGAAGTTAGCTTGCCATTGATGGAGTCTCTGGTATTCTCTGTGAGAAACCACTTTTCTGCAATATTTTTACCAAGTGTTTCCCAAACCCTTAAAAAAACAAAAACAAAACGAAACAAAAAACCTCACAATACCCTAATGGTACTAAACAACACTGAGTTATTTTCATTCCTCATTCCAAGATGCTGACCAATCTCTCACATTTGACTGACAGCCAAAAACTCTATTCCAGATTCTGGATCCAGAAGGGGGAGAAAACCAATCCATCTTGTACATCTCTCCAGACTCTGACCACCCCCCCTCCAAAGCTTCTACACAAAAACAACTTTTTAAACATTTATCGACCCCATGCATATCAATGCCCCTAAGTGGGTGACAGTAGCCCAGAGGATCATTTAGACACAATTTCATTTTATATTTTGTCAGATCAGCCTGCTTAAATGAATGGAAAATACTCTTTAACAAAAAGGAATGCTGGGGAAAAAAAAAAAAGGAATGCTGGAGGAGAGGACGAAAGGGACATCAGTCTACCTGTTTTTCCTTCCCATCCAGGAGGAAGCAGCTTCCTTCCAAAAATAGTTAAGGGACAGAAATGCTTGTGTCTGCTCTGAAGGGTCACAGCTGGAACCATTACACAGAAGTCTCCTGTGACTGAATCACTGTTTAGTGCAGGTCTGTTTCTTCATTCCTAATGAATTCTAGCTTTAGAAATGCAGAAATTCATCCAACAGAAGAAAGGACTGCACTCATATGTTATTTGCCTATGAGTGAATCACCTTCAATAGAGTCTAAATTCCATAATTTTACATGATGGATCCTTGAGTGTTTTGTGAGTGGGCCCTGAAAATCAGGTTCCAATTTGGAAATACTGGTAAGGACCCTACAAATGACTATTGTATTACTAACCACACATTTGTATACTTTAAACAATCTCAATTACAAGGGATGACATATGCAGGATAAAGTGATAACCGGCAAAATGACAAACACAAAGGCTTAAATCATTCAGGATTATATTAGATATCTGAAATAGTGAATTTTCTAGAACAGGGTTGTAGAGATTTCTACGAAATATACCTTAGTAAAGGAGGGTAATTTTCTCACCATCAGAGCATCTGTGGCACTGATGCCCTTGTTTTCAGAACAGAGGATCAACAATCATATATCCTAGAATGCTATGAAACTAGTTTTCTTCAAGGCAGATTCCTTTGTTTTCTGATCACTATTTAAATAAAGGATAGACAAGTCAAATGGCAACCAGACAGGTGCCATAAATGAGTGGAAATAATAAGGAAAGGAAGACACTCTAGTGAACCTGAGATGGAGTTCTGTCCACTCCAGCCCTTTCAGGATGCATTAAAAAAGAAGAGGAGGAGGAGGGAGAAGAAAAGAAGAGAAAAGAGAGAAAAAAGAGAAAGGAGAATAGAGAAAAGAGAGAGAAGAGAGAAGAGAAGAGAAGAGAAGAGAAGGGAAGAAAAGAAAAAAAGAAAAGAAAAGAGAAAAGAAAAGAAAAGAAAAGAAAAAAAAGGAAGGAGAAGGAGACAACAAAAAGACTGTGTAAGCCCAAATAAGCTATATGTGTAGGTTGCATCTCAGGGCTGTTGCTAGCTTCCTGGGTGCTATTCCACATGGCAATCAGTGGCCCTGTGTCAAGCCCCACTATATCTGTTTGCAACTTCTAAATTAAATTCATTCATATTTACTTTTTCTGAGCCAGAGACACTACCTAGAAGACAAATTACATTCATTACATTCATTCATTCATACCTGTGAGCCAAAATTCCATTACTTTCTATTTTTGTAAGAATGTTTTTAGGAAAAATGGTAAAAACAGTAATCAAATAAAACTATTTATGGTTAATCTATAACTCAGTGTCATTTACTCTTTTAATCTCATAAACTGAACTCTTTCATTATGTGTCTGTGAAAAGTTTTAGTCATTGATAAATTCAAACGTCTAGATTTACCTTGTCCAGAAAATGTGGATACTATAGATAAAGCAGTTTGCTTATAAGTGTGGGTTACAGCTGCCAAACTGAAACTTCAATAACCCTTTACAGTAGTAATAGAAAGTCAAACATTTTTTAAAATATGAAAAGGGTGAGGACTGTGTTAATGTACTTCCTAATTTGCACATTTTGCAGATTTTAACTAGTTATTATAGCTATTGCATGTTTAAATAAATACAGAGAAGGGATGTACTCCAGGAATGGTTATTTGATTTCACAAATAATGTAAGATTCAGCTACTGTTTTTCTGTTTCAAAGTTAAGCCTCTTAGAAAATAGTTAAGAATAATGAAATGGTTCAGATGGCAGTATGAATTTTCAAGAAATAAGTGAATCTACCATAAATATTCATAATCATGTTAGGTTCACTTTTTAAACAATTTCCAAGATGTTAGCTTGCTACAGTGTAACTGCTGGTCAAATCAGTGGCAAAAAGGTTAGGTTATGTTTCCTTCATTAATGATTTGGCTCAATGCACACAGCAGTATAATGTATTTTATGAGTGAGGGAAATGATATTGGTTTGAGAGGTCTCATGTAACAGTCATATCCTGTCCAAATATAATTTTGAAAACAATCAGAGCCATTATGGCTCATACAGAAAGAAAGATAAAGACAGATAGCTGTATATGGGTTTTTAATAAGTAATTCACCCTGGGTCTTGAAACATCAGATTGCCAAGTAATGTTATTAATGTATAAGCATGTTGGTAAAATCGTGTATTCTTTCCATTGGTTGGCTTTAGATATGTTTCCAATGCAAATATTGTGTAAATGTACTGAATCCAAGTTATGCAAATCAGGAAAGTATTTCATCTTTCAAGAATTTTACTTGATTATTTCACATGCCAAGGAGCATTTTTCTGGCAACAGTCTACTGACTATTTATATCTAACATTTTCCACTGGTGAAATTATGCATCTTTTGTTGAATACTGGATATTAATTGTTTAACATATTGACCACCTCTCAGTCTTTGAGGTTAGTGTCTTGTGAAACTTCTTTATTTGAATCTCCCATAATGAAAAACAGTGGTAAGAGACTATTGATATTATTAAATTGGTTTTTTGCAGCGAGGAATATGTATATTCACAGATGAGAACCTAAAGCAAAGACAAAAATAAAATGTCTTATATCCAGAAGGTCTGACCATCAATCATGTTGATGGAGATTTCAGAGACACTCTTTCCATCTGGCTTGCTCTCCTCTCCTCATGCTCCCTAAGACACACAGGGTCGTATATGAGCTTTTTCTTCATCTTAACATCAACATTCCAGTTTGGAAACTTAACATGGGTATTCTCACATGTAGCACATACTCAACATCTACTCTGAGAATCACTTTAAAACACAGAACTACATAGCTTAATGACTTACATTATTTGTACACATGTTTATCATCCTCATGAAATTCCAAGCACCCCTGAGGACCTTTCTGTGTCATACTCATCTTTGATAATTTGTTTCTACCCTGCCTCAACTTAATATGGTCATTAGCACATAGGTAGTAATCATAATGCAATGACGTTTATTGAGTACTTATTATGTGCCAAATATTGTTCTGAGGACTTTATGTTATTGTTTCACTGAATAATTAAAATCACCTTCTGAGGTAAGTACTGTTATTATCCCCATTCTACAGAGGACGATACTGAGGCACTGAAGTTATAGTCCCACAGTTAGTAAATGACAGAGCCAAGATTTGAAAGCTTGAGTCCAGCCCCTTCACTCTAAGTCAATAAACCTGACTGTACTCACTACATTCTGAATATGTTTAAGTATATGGTAAAAATAATAACAATAACAATAATAGCTAAATTTTTTAACACTTTATATATGCGAGGACTTTTCTAAGACATCTTTCTAATAATTTATATGGTGGTTAAAACCTCTGCTCAGCTGTGGGATAGCCTTGATTCAAATCCCCACTCCACTTTTCACTAAAACTGTGACCATGGTTAGTGCTAGTACTATCCCATTTTGCAGATGAGATATCAAAAAGTTAAGTAACCATGGTCTAATCAAAATCAAAGTTTGCATCACTTGACAACATCTTCCAACCATGATTATTGAACCTAAAGCTGAATCTTTCTCCTGATAAGGGACTCCTAAGTTCTGGAATTAGCACGTGCCATCTTTGGGAAGCAGGAACTTTTGGAAGGTTCCTGATTTATTGAGCAGAAAGTTCTTGCTTATTACTTCTTCCTATTAATTCTAGTTCTACTCTATTAAGTAATGACCAAGTTTTATGTATTGGAAATGAAAATTCCAGAACCCCAGCCCAGCTTCTTCACTAGATTCCATAGCTTCATTAAAAATATAGGAAAATTAGGGGATGGGGTAACTGGGTGATGGACATTAAGAAGGGCATTTGAAGTGATGAGCACTGGGTGTTATATGCAACTGATCAATCACTGAATTCTACCACTGAAACTATTAATACAATATATGTTAATTAAATTAAATTTAAATTTAAAAAATATATAGCAAAATTAACATAATTTATTGTTCACTTCATGACTCTTTAGATATGTAATGATGGACCCAATGGATGCTTATCTTTACCAGGATAAACATCGTTCTTTCTTCAACCGCACTTAATTGGGAGTCTGACTCCCCCAGTGTATTCTATATTCTATAATTATTTTCTATTTACTAATCCTCAGATGACTTACTGTGTTCTTCTGGTGCTAAAGCTCTCCAACTTAAATACTCCCTGACTCTGGCACCTGGCCACTATGCCACTATGGTTAGCGACATATATTATCTGATTCTCTCATGGGTTCTGTTCCTGAGTAGGACCGAAACCAAAAAATGATTTTTACATGGGGAGAAAAGTAGGGACTCTGATAGTATTTGTGTAGTTTCATGGCTCTTATACCCTGATGGCAGATAATTAAAAAGTTTTATAGTTTAACCATTTAGTTCATACACATAAATACATATGGTATGCATATGAATATATATATATGCATGAAAAAATATTGTTGAAAGATATGATGACAAGACGCAAAACTGACCTTCTATTCAACAATAGTTTTCATATATACTTGTCAACTTCAAGAATTTCTACTTAGTTGTCTTAACCACTGGTCACCTCAGTCAACTGAATTTTTTTCCTCTACTTGAAACTGCCTTTTTATCTTCTCCTTTTTGGTGGTGTCATCCATTCCATCTCTGTACCAACAATCACGAAATCACTTCTACGCTATTTTTCAGCCAGTTTCTCTTTAATTAATCTGCAGATTTCATTTCCTATAGTCTTCCCCATGATTAATTTTCAGCTTATTCCACACACTCGCCATGAGTCAGTTGTGCTACCTGAAATTCATCATTAAAAAATTCGTTTTTTTTTATTTTGAAGGATTCTCATTTTCAAGAGTACTTTACTAAAATGAAAGTTTTTGAGAAAGAATAAACTCCTCAAAAATCATACTAGCTGTGAATAAGGTCATAAGATATGATAACAGCTTACAAGGAGGGAAAAACAAATATGGCCTGATACACACCTCTGCCTATGGTACTATCATCATCACAAAACAAGTAAGAAACAACCAAAAAAACATTTAAATGTTAATAGAGTCCTCCTGCATATGCAATGAATTCTGATAAATTTACAACAGAATAGATTTAACAGAAGATCTATATATCTTGACTCCCTACAAAGGAACATAGTCACTAAAATTCTAGGAGGAGTCCATGGATCACAAGGATGGAACCAGAATTATGTCTTAGTGTCTTGGCAAAACGTGGGATTTACTTGGGACAGAGAAGCACAGGCAGGAGGAGCAACATTAAAAAAAAAAAGTCAGTAAAATTTAGTTTTCCATTTAGGAAATGAATGAGCACATAATTTGTATATTTTACATGTGCATATTTAAGACTAGGTTCTAAATTCCCAACCATTCACTGTGTAACAGTGAGACAGAGATTATGACAGACATGTTAAAGTCTAAAGAAACCAAAACTGAGGCTGTAAATGCATGCATAGCTTTCATGTGCTAGGTGCTATTGCTTTTTTGGGTTTTGTCTCATTTTGTTTTTTGTTTGTTTTTACAGTACTCTCAATAGTGGATTATATGGTCCAAGAGAGGAGAAAATATCCACCCCAACATGTTATTTGTACTAGTAAAACACTCTCTTGAAATTTCAAATTTGATCACATCACACAAAGAATTTCTAGCTTTGAAAGCTTGGTAGGGAGGGATAGGGGAAAAAAAGAAAAGAAAAGTCATAAAAAAATCTTTAGGTTCAATTACTGAAAATAATTAGTACATGAAATCTTTAAAATAAAAAAAACAGCTCCTCATAATCTGCTCATGTTTCCTTCTTATACCATTCCTCTCTTGCTTATTTTCCCTTAAACCAATATATTCCTTCCCCATTTCACTGAAAAATTTTTGCTTCTCTTTGTCTCTGTGTCTCCCTCTTTTACATTTACAAACATATTACACATACACAGAGGTTTATGAGAATTTGACATCTTGTCCTATGAACAAATGAAGTGATATTTCTTGTATGGTTCACCATACAGAAAAAAAGCAGTTATTGCTTATACCTTTAGATACATAATACTTATGGGAACTCCAGCATAGTACAAAGAGTGGTGTCAAAGTTGGAATAGGGAGTGGTAGTTACAGTAACTCACCTGCCTAGACAACAACAAAGTATGGTAACCCAGGATTTGAAGGTACCATTAATATCATCAATCCCAAACTTCTCATTTAAAGATAGGAAAGTTGAAGCCCATAAAGGTCACAGAGTATGACTAAGGTGATGATATTTCATTATAGATTGTAGAGATGTGAATTCTGCCAGAATGTGAATTCCTTTAGCACTGGATTAATGACAAGCCCTTGAGTTACCGCTTATGGATGTCTAGCCCAAAATGGCTACCTTTTTGGATTCTCATATTATTAGAGCTATTCTTTAGATTAGGTTAATATATCTTCCAAATTGTTGCTGCTACAGGTGTCACCAGGGTCTCAAACTCAGAAGGAGAAAAACAAAACCAAAACCAAAAACACATTGCCCTAGGGCAGGCAAATAGTTCAGAACCATGGACAGTCATCAGTTGCTGAACCCATCCACCCTGCCACACCCCCCCCCCCAATGCGGTTCTCCAGGTTGAACAAATACTTAGAAGTTTGCAGTCCATTAGCATTGCTATAGATGCCAACTCTGTGGTCCCAGGAGAGACAGGACCAACTGTCAGTGCATGTTAACTTTAAAGATATTCTGAAAAGCAAGATTTTTAATCATCTGGACATTTGTATACTATTTTACATGATAGGCTAAAAGAAAGACATTGGCTGCAGCGCCAGAAAAGCATAAGGGTAGCACCAAAAAATACTTGTCTTTAACCGACACTTCTGCTCTCCACAGAGAAATGGAATTCCTAATTGAAATAATTAAATAATTCATTTACAGTCACTCTACAAGGTCTTTGCAAAGGAGCATTTCAGAACAAACAGCATTGAGCACTTAATTGCAAGGTAAAAATATTTAAACCGACTCCTTTAAACTACATAATATATAATTAGATTTAGAAGAACCTACCCCATTCTTTCAGGAGCACATGAGAAACGATTTCAGCTTGCCCATTGGTCCTGGTGCTGGTGGTGCATATTATATACATGACAGAGCCTGAACCTTGCAAGAAATAAGAGATCTCATTAATCTTACCCAGGTCCACAAATCTTATACAAAATTCAGCAACTAAAGATAGACTAGGAGCTATGCTCTTTTCTATTTTAGAGACAACACTTTATATATTTAAGTAACAAATACCAGATACAAATGATTCTCTAAACATACAGCTTCAATCATGGTAGGATTGTTATTTCAGTCAATATATCCCTTATTGCTGCATATTTGGACGTGCTAGGAAAAAATAAAGTCACTGGATATAAGCTTTCTAAACAGAAAAAAAATACTCTCTTATAATTCCTTGTGATATTAACATTGTTACAATAAGAGTTCCTTCTGGTTAACTTAACAAGATATGCTATTTTTGTCTTAATACTGAGTGTGCATTCATTCCTGCTATTTTTTAAAAAAGCGATTCTCTTCATTTTAGAGCAAAAGATCAATACAATTTATTTGTATTTTATTAATTAACCATTTGGAGATTCGGCAGTTCATTTGCTGTTGGAAAAAAAAAAAGAGTGCTGAGGAAGTTGAGGATTTACTGCAGGCTTTGGGATATAGTATTAAACGAGGGAGACTGTCTTCATTCCTCTGCCCCACTCTGTTTATCCTCTTCAGCGTTATCCAATCTACCCTAAATCAGAACAAGTTAAAACTGGAGAGTATCCTCCAAACTCCAATGTCTCCAAGAGCACTCCCTAGTTCCACATCAGCTTGAGAATTCCAGGAGCCCTGTGAGAGGATAAGTCATTTTCTAGGACTAGTTTTCATTTTAACTTTGGAATTTGTGTCCTCTGTAGAAAAACCTTGAACTAATGATTGTTCTCTAGCTAAAGTGGATATTATTTTTAAGAAGCATAGGGATACTGTCATATTTCTGGAAGTTTTGTCTCAATCTGAAGTCAGGATATAGCTTGATTTAACTGAATGTGGGCCTTTTCATTTAAGCATGCCATATGACACAGATCAACTCAAATGACACAGATTAACTGTGGCAACTTTGTATCACCTTTGTGCTTTCATGTTTTTTCAGGAGAACTGATGAACTATTTTATATCCTATGAGTTTCCTCATAGGATGAGTGATAGGTTAGAGCAGGAGAAAAAGTTCATGTTTCCTAAACAGCATACATCATCTTCCTTTTCTGCTCAGTTGGGATGATAATGATAACTTGTCTGATTCTCCTTGTCTCATATAAATACTCCTTTGTCTTATATAAATATTCCTAATTTTTCTATTTGGTGATAATAACCATCCATTGTGCTAGTGGAACAGCTCTGAAACCATTTTGCTGATGAGAAAACTTAGTACAATTAAGGCTCAGTGCACAGGCCAAGGCTGATCAACCGGAAAATATCAGAGTCAGAACTTGAGCTCAATGTAAGAGAGATTTGCACTGTGTATGTTCACTCATATTAGCTGTTATATATTCTGAAACTCATGGGACTGTGCTCAATGATAAAGTCTCATAACTTTAATTATACAAATATTTTTAAAGGGAGAGATATTGAGCAAATATTCACAGCATGCACTAGTGTAACAATAAAAAATACAATGTAATTTAGTGCTGGGACCTCCCAGGTGTGCTAGCGTGTGAATTACATAGCAGTAAACACAAGATTTATTTTGGGATAGCTGGCATATGATGTTAGTGAGAACAAATATGTAGGTTTGATTTCTCACTTGGGCCAGTTGATGTAATTCAGGCAAAAGGTGTATTCTATAGCTGCATGACAGTCCCAGTCAGTCAATTTAAAGATATGTGAGCACAAAAGAATTCAGGTGAGAGAATACTGTTAGCTCCATGGAGAAGACAGAAGTCAGCCATCCTACAGACCAACTTCCAACTGACAATGTCTTTTTTTTGTTTTCTCTAAAAGTGTACTGATTACTTCAATCTGCAGATATTGGAACGATATTATCATGTGGATTTAAGTGATTGAAGATTTTTACTTCTTGAATTCCAAGTCCTGAGACTGATAGTGACATCACCAAATTCATACTAGATCATTTTTCCAATGAGAATCAGAATCCCAAAGATGATATAAATCATGGTTTATAGCTTGTCCCCATAATCACCTTTTGCATGGTAAGTTTGACAAAATTATAGATAAAATCTCTCTAATCATGCAAAATTAATGCTGGGAGGTTTGGAAAGAACAAACTGTCACTATTCCTTGACCTTATGATAATCTTAGTTTCTCAGATAAATTGTGATAATTCATTTATTTTTTTCACCCCCTTCGGTTATCTCATTCATGTTTTTGCTATGAGCCATGCTTACTCATACAGCTCTCATAAGCTATTCTATCTTGGGCTTTCAAAGAATACCAGGGGTAATAGGAAAGACTGAGGCCACATTTTTGCATTTGATGTATCAACCATAAAGGTCAGGAGAATACAATACTGGACATTGGAATTACATGCCTCCTATAAATTCCCAGATTTGTGATTTATTTCTGGTCCTTCTGCAGGGAACCTCTTCTTAAATCTAGTAATTCTTATACTGTTACTTATGTAATTCTTCCTGCTGCTGGATATCAAGGAATCTCAAATCTTTTCAACACCTACCTCATATGAACATATAAGCTTCCTGCTATCTAGAATAGAAACCGATTTCTAAGATTCTGAGCATCTTCTGAATATGTCACTGTGCTTTGTGGAAATCTGTACTCAGCTTAACTGTACCTGCAGGAAAATCTCCCTGTGTAACAGATATCCTTGACACCATAATCAAATGTCTAAATCCTTTATGCTTTGGAAATGACTGAGCTATCCAGACAAAATCCCAGATGCTATCTTTACAAGAATTACCCTGGACTAATCAACTAGTAGAATCAAGTGGAAACAAAGAAAAGAGAATCAAAGAGTTGTTTTGTTGTTTTGTTTTTGTTTTTAATGCCTACTGCATTGTTCAGTATTCTCAGAGAAATCTGTGCAGTCTTTTATTATCTAAACTTGGCTAATACTAATTTATGATTATATAATTTAGCTCTATTTGAAATATAGGATTCATATAAAAATGTTTTCTGAGTAAAGAACATTTGCCTTCCCAAAAATAAAAAACAGAAACATTGCTTTTGGCTAGTAAATAAATTTGCTTATTCATGACAGCCACGGCGTCTTTTAAAGCATCACAGTAACATTCCCCAGTTTCTGTTTTAGAATAATGTTTGTTTTTTTCCCCTTTGACACCTCATACCATGGCTTTATGACACAACAGGGTATGCTTGGTTGGTGTGTTAATATCACAGTTTGAATGCAGTAAGCTATGAATTCAAGAGAGAGAAACTACAAAGGACCAGAAAGTATACTACCGGTTGAATAAAGCCCATCCTGAAGTGGTAATTCAAGTTTTATTTTGTCACTTTATTAATGATACTCATTATATTATAGGGTATTATATTACATAAAAGGAATCATATGCCCCCAACTGTAAATGGATAATGCTGTAATTCCATCAAGGCATTCCAGCAATGCTGTAAACTTCCTCAGCAGAGCTTGAATAGCTTGTTTATTAACACCAGAATCCAGAATGGAATAATAGCTCTGACTTTATATACATCGGGGATACATTATATACAACAATATGTACTTATATCAGCCAGGTAGACTAAATGAACACAATTAAAGTGAAAATGTGCAGCGAAATAATCAATCATAGCCTTATAAAGAGAATTACCACGCATCCCTTTGGAGCTCCAAATCCCTTCCCATTTCTGTCCATCAAAGAGCCAAGAATGTCAGGAAGAAGGGGAAAAAAAATGTACTCTGCCCAAATGGGAGAAGACTTGCTAATTTGCTTCCCCAAGTTAGCAATCTAAATGGCTGTTGGAGCTTACAATTTTCTGTGCTGCTTAGAGAAAACACCCAGGAGTGTGCTGGGTCTCTGCATGCTTGCAATGATGCAAGGCAGAAGGGCTTGCTTGGCACAGTGTGTCTTCACTCCCTTCCGAGGGCCACAAACACTTTAATACTTTTCCCATGAAAATCTGAGACAGTTTTACTTCTTTGAAAAATAAATCACAGGTCACATTATTAGTAAGGATTGAGAAATAATAGCAAAGCACTCTTTTAGTGTGGTCACAACCTGTGTTTATTATATACAGAAAATAATGGAAATAAAAGCTAATATTTATTGACTATAGAGTAAGTCCCATACTGGGCTGAGTGCTATATGTGCTTCATTGGGCTTACTCCTACAACTCTATGCACAGACACTGTTATTAACACCATTCACCAGAAGAAGAGACTACTGCTTGCAGTGGTCACGTAGCCTGACCAGAATCTCAGTGCTTGTAAACATCAGTCTGGTTTTCTAAGTCACGCTGGTTCTGAAACTACTGCACACAACCACACAGATGATACATGGGGATAGCATTTCTTCCCCTTTTCCAAGGTAAGGATTTGTATAGGACAAGGCTGCTGAGCACTTTCATATCTCTACTTGTAAGCATCCCCCCCATACTTGAATGGAAGAAAAATTCCTATCATTATGACAATTTTACTTTGTTCCAAGTTCCCAAAACTCTTGATTCTTTGGAAAAGCTATCCCCTGACCTCACAACACTGAAAACTCCCTCATGGCATCTTTCGAGAGGTGTCTGAGGGGAAAGATGGATACTCTCACCTGGAAAATGGGAAAGATTTATAGTAGAGAAGCAAAATTCAGGTGGCAAAGCCCAAGATCTGTGCTGAAATTTCTGAATTTTTCAGTAAGATTAACTAAGAGGTATACAGTGCTTTATCCAAACACAGAATGGCTTTAAGATACACCTTAATTTAAACCAGCTTCAACAAACACTATTTATATGGCTTTAGGAATATTATTGAATAATTCCAAATTTCAGTTTCTTCATATCTCAACACTATCTACTTCACAATGTTTGTAAGCAACTGATGAATTACTGAACTCTGCATCTGAAATAATGTACTATATATCGGCTAATTGAATTTAAATTAGAAAAAATAATATATAGGATAAGCTTATAAAGTAACTGTGTATGTCTAGCATGCTAAAGCATGCAATTCATTTCATCATACTAATGAAGAGATGCTTATAGTACTTTTTGTGATCTTTTTTTGTTTGCTCAAAATCAGAGTTATTTCTGCTATATTATGATGTGGAAATTTCAGTGAGGATTCCAAGAGTAAGGATGCAGTTATATATGGACAATGAAAAAAGTGTAACCTTAGTATGAAGTTTGTTTTTGGTGCTCATCTCCTGTGGACAGGGAGGAGATTCTGACATTCTCTTGGTCTTGACCTTAAGCCAGCTAGCTGTCAAGTAACAGCAGTCTGGACAGTGGGTTTTCTGCTGGTCATCACACAGAAGGAGATGACAAACTTAGAAGAAAAGAAGAAAGATGCCAGCCAACTTGGAATAGCAAGCTCTATTTTTCTAAACCAGGTTATCCACATCAGTACTGTCCAAGAGAAATAGAGCATGAGACATAAGTATGAGCCACATAGGTAATTTTAAAATTTTCAGTAGCCACATTTAAAAAAAACAGATTAAATATTTCAGTAATATATTTTCTTTAGCCCCAAAGCCAAGATAGTATCATTTCTACATGTAACTAATATAAAATTATTAATGAGATATTTTATATTCTTTTTGTATACTGTGTCTTTGAAATTACATTACATCTTTATTCCAGACTAGACACATTTCAGATGCTCAGCAGTCACATGTGGCTAGGTGCTACCATATTGTCAGCAAAGAAATAGATAAATGTGCTTGCTTACCTCCTCTTTTTGCCTGTAGCCTCTCGCACAATCTAGTTATATGGCAGCCTCATCTTGGCTTGAGTCATAAGGTAACAGCACCCTCACCTACCACCACTCCCTGGTTTTGGAACAGTCTTAGCAAGAAAGCAGTGTTCCCTGAGGCCAGTAGGATGATGTCGATATTCAATCAAGAAGAAACCCTTAAGAAAAGGTGAATCTCAAAGTACAGTGTTAGATCCATGGACCACACAACTCCTTCCCATCAAGAGATTCTCCTTCTACAATTTCCTCAGGTGATAAGGAGAGGGGAGTCTGTTTTATTGTGCTTAAATGAATGACATTTCTATAAAGTATCATTCCATCTTGCATAATAGAAATAATAATCTTCACATAGGGCTACTTACATCCCAAACACTGTTCTACATACATTGTATATATCAGCTCACTTAAAATACTAATTTATGAACATTTTTTCAGATGACAAGCTACAGTGAGTTCCAACAACTTGCCCAAGATCCCATAAACAGTGAGAGGTAGATGTGGAAACTGAACCGTGGAAGTCTTGTTCCTTCCCATGGCTTTATTGCCCCAGTGTCTTAGTCACATGCCCAACTCCCTAATTAACAAGAGTGACAGCGACAATAGCCACAAGGCATGCTGTTTTGGAATAAAAACCAGATCTCCTGATCCTCATCAGCCTGGGGTTCTAACAAGCATATTAACTTAAATAAAACCTCAGACCCTTCACCACATCAGCACTTTTATGAGCAACTCATTTAGTTTAGAATCAGCTTCCTAAATTTCTTTGCATATATTCAAGAAGAACACAGCTGTTACATTTGGAAGATACTTGGCAGTTAATGGACAATTCCATAAAAAAAATTGGCTGGGGTGAAATGCCTTTTGTTCCTTTCCCACTTCAATTTTTTCCACTGCCTCTCTTACTCCTTTTCTATACTCATGCTATATGACTTTAAATTTTTGGTAGAACAATTTCAAAGGCTGAGCAACTTTAAAAATATCCTCATTCAAAGTTTTAGAGATCCCCCAAATTGGAACGGAAAATAAGTGAGGAGTAAGTAAATGAGACTTCCCCCTCTCCAGTATGCTCAATGCGATCCTGAGAAATTCACCTGCACATCAGCATGCAGTTTCCCCTTCCTTTCCACCCGGCTCCAAATATTCACCATTGCAAGGACTAGGAAGGGTAGTTACAGAGAAAACAGCTCCTTTTTATCCACCTACCTAATCCTTAGGCTCCCTGCTGCCTATTAGTGTTACCTTTCCTCTCCAAAGCTATTCAGTGTGCTCAGTAAGTGGAAAAGGAGTGAACTTTAGAATCAACAAATCAGATTTAAATTACTGTTACTTATTAATATTACAACGTTAATCACTTCACTGAAACATTCTGAGGTTCAGTATGAATTGGCTACATATGGATAATAACACAAATTTCCCGGTTATTTCTAAAATCACATGTATATAAAATGCCAAGCACAGTGCCCGGCACCTAATAGCTACTCTTTAAATGATCACCCTAAATAGGGTGAAGCAGTCCTCTCCTACAGGTTCTTCTGGTCCCAGACTGATATTTTTAATTTCTAGCATCCAGGTACTGTATAGACACCAAGAAATCACATCAGACATCAACTGTGGGGCAGCCCTCCTGGAACATCCCTGCTGAAGAGTGACCCTGCCTTTAGGGATGCACTCCTATGGCCTTCCAAATTAAAGTAGAAGATAAAGCAGAAAAGGAAATACAAAACCCACGTATCGGAGTCAAGTAAGAGTTGAGAGAGTTGTCTGCTACTCCCAGTATTCTTCCACTTCTTTCTAAGTGGATGTGCAATTCCTTTTTGTGAGGACCTAAAATAAGTACACTAAGGATACAGAAAACATTCTGTCCTATGGTCCCTTTCCCTCCCCACAGGGTGTGCTAATTGCCTGACACAGCCACACAGCCCAGCAAGCATCTCTGCTCTCCAGGTCTGTGTGCTCATAAATTACGTCCAGTTCTATCCCAGAACTGCTGAGTCACTGTGAATGGCCCATACAGGCCTGCCGATCACACATTCCTTTGATAAATGAGAGTAGAAATGATAGAGCTGGGAGCTAGGGGTCATCACCCCTGCTTGAGCAAAAGCAAGAGCAGTGTCTTACTCTCTCTGCTTTGATGACCCATAGGAATAGAATGGTCATTTAGAGAACTGGGTCCTCCTCCACAAAGTTGAGGAGGTGTGGGGCTGTTGGGCTTCTTGCCTGGGCAGAGTCGCACAAGCCTAGATGCTGACCACTGGGAGAAGAGTGAAGCTGCAGGTCTTCCTCACAATAGATTTCACCCATTCTACAGTCACCCACATTACTGGATGGACACATCAGCATATGCAGCACAAGATGTCCACACCAGAGCACGAAGCTCTGTCGATGAAATCCTGAGAACTAAAAGGACACAATATTGAGTTCCTGTAAAAAATCCAGAATGAGGTATGATACCATGATTTGCCCCCTATACTTTGCCCTGTGTTCTAAATTTGTCAATTATAAAACCCCTTAATGTAAATCAGAGTAGAGACTAAATTTTAAAAATCCTTTGTTCACTCAGCAAACACTGATTCAAGATCATCTGTGGACCAAGGATGGAAATAAGACAAGGGTATTTCCTTTAAGTTTGCTGTCTATTGGTGGAGGTGGATACCTCTATAAACAAACACAGTACGATGTGTTAATGTGCTATAATGCAGACAACTCCAATTTGCACTGTGTTATTTGGGGAAAGTGTGAACCCTGGCAAATACCACAGATTAAGATAATGGATTAAGATAAAGGGAGAAGAGCCAACAACAAAAACTGAAAAAAAGGAACTCCTCAAGAGCCCTACTCCATTTTCAGTGGATCACTTTCCCTTCTACTTCATAGAAAAAATCGAGACCATCGATTTTTCAACCGCACATAAAGCAACTCTTAGCTAGATTTACAGACCCTTCTCTGCCTTCCTCCCACCTCAGAGGATGAGGTGTCCCTCCCACTATCATGACTGCAGTTCTGGCTTCTGCTCTAAGCCCCTCCTGCCTCCTCAGAAACACATTTAAACCAATTATCCCTTCCTGCTTTTCTACTCCAGCCTCTTTCCCAGCATTCTCCCACAGCGTATTAGAATGCTCAAGATTCTCCTTGAATAAAAGCTCTCTCTTGGTGTCACATATTCTTTTCTTTACCAATTTGCATCCAAAAACCTCAACAGTTTAGCCTACCCAGCCAACTTTCTTAGGTCCTCAATGAAACTTACCTTCTATCTTTACTTTACTGAAAACATTCTTACCGAGTTCAAGTTCACCAGTGACTGCCTAGTTTTGAAAGGCAATGGTCATTTTACAATCACTGTCTTATTAAATGTCTGTTGCATCTGTCACTATTCAGCGTCCTCTTCTTAGACTTCTCTACTTCCTGAGCATCTATGACTTTAAAATTGCTGTGGTTCTCCTCATGCCCCTCTGACGGCGCCTTCTCAGTTTGCCTTCCTGGGCTCCTTTCTTCCATCTGCCATTTAAATGTCGATGTTCCCCAGGGATTTGGCTGTGCTTCTAGCTGCCTGGCCTCTGCCTGCTCCTGTCTATTTTCTAAATTCCAGATTTCCAGCTGCATCTGTGAGCTACACAACACCTCTCGACAACTACTTTTACTTTCTGACTAAATTAGGCAGAGTCAGTTTTTGTTGCTAGGAACTGAGAATGGAGAAATCTGGTTAGAAGCAAGTCTGGTGAAAAAGAACATGGAATGCAGTTGTGTATGAGCATAACAGGATTAAACTGGAGCTGCCGCACAAACAAATAAGCACCTCAGTAGACATACAGTGCTCAGACCAAGTAACCTGCCACCTCCTTCTGCAGCTGGAGTGTAGTATGCAATGTGGGGCGTCACACTTACAAAAAAAAAAAAAAAAAGGATGCATTAAAAAAATTTTACTGGATTCTACAGGAAGAATTATACTAGGGAGTGGGAATACAAAGATGAATCAGATCACTGACCTTTAGAAGTTTCTCTAGTGGGAAAGAGAAATGTCAGTGCTACAATACAGAAGTGCTGGTGGCACCAAGGAGGGGTAGCCAAAGCTGCCTGGAGAAGCAAGAATGGTTAACATTTGGGCTAGGTATTGAGTGATAATAAGATTTCATAAAGAGAAGGAGGAAAAGGTGACCACCAGGCAAAGTGGATGGCATTCAGGAGACAAAGAGCTGAGAGAGGGTCTAGGGTGTAGGGTAAAGGAAACAGAGGTACCCCCCAGATGAGAAGAGAGATGAAATGTGATGCTTGATCAAGAAAGACGAGTCTATAACTCAATCCCTAAACCTTCACAGTCTGGATATCTAAAAGCCTAGACACCATATTTCATATAGATCAAATGAAGAAAATGGGTTTGTTTTTATCCTGGAAAAAGGGTGTAATGGACACAAAAAATCTCTCGACACAGTTGAAGAGCTGTCTTTTGAAAATCCAAATAGGCCAACTTTTTGCCTGTATGTTTACACAGTTCGAGGAAGAAATTACTAATTATTGGATTAACTCCACAATAGAAGGGACTGTCTTATCGAGGCAGTGAGTTCTCTGCCACTTGCAGTATTCAAGCTGGTCAGGAAAATTGCAATTAGAATTAATTAGGTAAGAATTCAAGTTATATGAACTTTAAGTTTACTACCAATTATAAGGTTTCAACTATTTCTCTGCATTAGTTTTGCTACCAACTTATTTATGTTCTTAAGCAACCAGCTTTCCAGTGAAAAACCATTTTGTGTATCCTATGGCTCTGTCTCTGAAGGTGCTGGGTCAATAACAGTAGCCAGGGGAACCTACCACTCTTCTCTCCTTTAAGGAGACAGTTTTCTTTAGGGCTCAGAACAAAATACAGACTTCCACTCAAGAGTTTTAGATAAAATTCGACGCCAGCGGTGTTTACTTTCATTACATTTTAATAACCAACTCCATTCAATTTTGTCATCTCCCATCATTACTTCAACTCTGAAGGAATAACAATACATATATTAATGTTTAACCATAACCGGTTCTTCCATTTCGAAGTAAGTTCCTTTACATCTTCAATGTTTGTCTATATATTCTGACTTGCTTCCTTTCTCGACCAACTTTCTTACCCCCAAATTTCTCATTTTCAGAAATGGAATCCCCCATCTTTAACTTTTTGGTGAAATGGTCTTTCGACCAAATCCACATGATAAATTCTTAAACCCAAATTAATCTTAAATTTTACTTTTATATCCTGTATCTTTATTGTCAAAAAGAAAAAAAAAAGAATTTTCTTTTCACAACTGTTATCAGTTGATGCTACCACGTTTTTCGTGGTTGTCAGTCTTAGGTGAGGTATCATGGTAATTAATTTTCTTTGGCCAGTCAATACTTCCCTCAATAGATATTCTAAACCTTCTATCTCTTCAAGAGCAAATTCAATATCTGCCTAGCAGATGATCTGGCCTTGTATTTCATAGGCAAATGTGAGGGCATTTAGTAGTCCTCATTTTCTTTCTTCAACTTCCAACATTATTTACATGCATCTTCATCTTTATCTTTTTGCATTTGACCAAGGCTTTTACTCTAGATAATGCTCTTAATCCCCTCCCATGTCATTTTGTATCTTAGAACACTAATTAACATCTTCTTACTATAACATCTCATTCCTCTGGACTGAGAAATTCTGGTGATTTTTTTTCTCATTTTCTATGGATCACTTAATAAGTTAGAGATCATATAAAAGAATAGATCTAAGGGTATAAGGTGACAATTAAGAGACCTTTGTACTAGTTCAGGGAGAGTATAAAGTTACAAACTAGAAAATGGCCATAGTGATGGGGAGGTTGAGAAGTTTCAATAGCTAATTAGGAAATAAACTCAGTATTGTGATTAATATTACTATACATTATCAGAAGCATATTCTCTTACTGCCACCAGAACTGATGGGACCTATCGAAACCACTGATGTTCTTTGTCCCAGATACTGTCACCTCCTACAGGATGAATCCTTCACTATCTTTCCCTCCTGAGTCACTGACTTCAGATTCAAAGTCCTGGACTAGCACAGCTGATTGGCAAAAATGAGGTCATATACCAACTTTTGAGCTGCTTGGGAATGTTACCCCAGGAAGGCAAGTGTTTGGCATTGGGAGCATCTGATTGGAGGAAAACTCTTCAACACTGGAAGAGAGATTAGATCCTGGAGAGAAAATAAAAATGTGACTTGTACTTGCAATATGGATTCTGAACATGAAGGCAAATTTTTCTATCAATACCTGTTAAGTAAATTTGTCCGTCTTTTAGTCCCAATTTTAACATTTTTATCTTTATGCACCTGAATATGTTCCAACATTTTAGTTATCCAACAATTTAGTTATTAAATAAAATCACCTATCTAAGCACAAGCTTCTGGCAAAGTTGTACAGAGCAAGAACAAGAGCAAAGTTCTGCTAAATAAAGATAAAAGTCCTCAAGTTTGAAGTTAATCTTAACTAATCCCACCGAGAGAGTTGCTGAATAGGCTATAAAGAAGCCTAACTTATTACCCAGCCATCCCCATTCTCATATTCTTAAACAAGTATCTAGAACTCTTCTAGACATAGTCACCAACAACTAAAACTGAGGTGCACCATGTTGGCAATGTTCTCTTGATTTACTGGAATAGTAGAACTACCCAAAAAGGGAAGGCGGGTTAGATATTTTTAACATGACAATTTTTTTTTCTTTTCAGTAAACCAAGGATGGAAAAAAAGAAAGGAAAGATAGGAAAATGTTTCCTAGGGGAAATGAAACATAGGAACAATCCCATAGTAGCTATTAAAGAACACCGAACCCTGCAAAAAACTGGACCATCCACCAACATATAAGTAAGAAGAGACTACATAATCTAATGATCTACCACTTTACCTATTGGCATAAAGTGTCATGAAAGAGGATGTGTCAAATATGAAGTGTGACTAGAAGCCCTGGAGCAACATGTTTACCAGAAATAATTTTCCCCAAACTTACTGCTTTGAAAACCAACAGGTGTCAACTAATTCATAACTTCAGAGGGGAACCCAGACCTGCTGGCAAAAAGCCTTATACCTTTAGAATCACAATTTGTCCCAACTGGGGTCCCCTGCAGCTTCAGAACTGGCACACCAGGCGATGGCTCTATAGCAAAAGGCTTTTTTGAACTGCATTTTTTTCAGCAGTTAAATCTGAGCTGTAACATTTGGCAGGTTTCCTCTCTAACATTTGGCAATAATTGTTTATCAAATGCTAACAAGGAATGCTGCCAAATGTAACAGCTCCGACTGAACCATCTAAAATATAATATTGAGGCAAAAGTCTACAGACATGTGCTCAATCCTTTCTGACTAATCCTAGAAATAGGATCCTGTGCCCTTGGTCACCAGACCATGCTGCACCACAGCAGGGATGCACAGGGACCAGATTCTCTTTCCTTTGCACAGTGCATTATTTCCCTGGATTTCTAAGAGTTCACAAGAGAAAGATGCCTGATAAACATAGAGATGGAAATTTATAACAAGCTAGAGACTACATACATTAGAACTTCATCAATTTGGATGCAAATTCACAGAAGATCAATCAGCAAAACCAAGGCTGAATTAACTTTGGTGGGCACATTATTTTTCAGTCACACTGGTCCCCCAACCGGTCCATGTTATCTCCAAGAAGGTCTCGGGCTTGTGCACATTTGGTTCCTTCCTCCTAGTGCTTAATGTAGTGTAGACCTAACTTTCCTTGTCCTTGCTAATCCAAATCTTTAAAGGGCTAGCTTAAATTCCACCTCCTCTAGGAAGTCTTCCCTACTACACCTTTCCATTATTTTCCTGCCTTCTTGAGCCACTTTTATATTAAGCCTTGATTGCTTGAAGCTTTTATTCATCCCTGGATACTCTTCCTCATGGCTAGCACATTCTTCAGGCAGTTTACATAACTTACATCTTACCTTCCCCAGTTAGCCTGCCAACCCACTGAGGGCAGGATCTGACTGTTTTGTTCTCACAACAGTCCTAACATGGAACAGTATAAAATCCCATAATTTATGGTTTTGTGGCTACTCTTAGAGTACAAGTTATAGAACAAACGCTTTTCAAGTGCTTTGGAAGTCCTCATTTACATTCAGATACCTGATATGCTAAGTCTAAAGGATGCTCAACTATTCATCAAAATAGATCTTTTCAGAAACTTTCCTGGGTAATTTTAGCTTATGTGAGCTAAATTTGGGTAGCTAGGTATGTTTGAAAAGAATCAAACTGCTCTTCTTCAGAAGAATTCTAAGATTTGAACTTTCAAACATTCAGTAATATTTTATTGCTGCTTCCATAGATCCTTGGCATACAAAAATAGGAAAGACATCCTATCTTTTGCTGCCCTACTCTCATACCCTCAAAAAGTATGCTTAACAATGTCAAAAATATTACCTTAATACCTAAAAAATTTAGATGAGGGGTAGAAATAAATCACCCTTTTCTACATATTTAGCAAAAAATAAATAAATAATAAAAATAATTAATTTAAGATCTCCCCTAAGACTTTGGAGGATATTTCCCATTTAATACAAATACACAATTACATCAGGCATACACACAAATCGCACATAGTACTACAAACCAAAGGACTTAGAAGTGAGTTCACGGAGGCAGAACAGCCAGAATAATCAAAATCAAGGATCTCATCTCTACTATAGATCTGTGGCAAAATATTTCCAAATGTAGGATTTTGGTACTGCAGAAAAGGTACCTAGATTCTAAGGATCTAGATTCTAAGTGCTTGCCACATAATAGCTAGGAATCATTAGATAATTTCATTAGGTTCCCAGATATATGGATCCCTCATATTTAAAATAAGGATATCGATGCCTTCTTCGATTTGTGTCAAAGGCCTGTGCCAGATAGTCTCTTTGACTCCACATATAAGACCAACAGATCTCTTGTTTAGGAAACTCAGTAACACAACAAAAAATAAGAGTTATAAGCAGTTAAGAGTGAACTAAGGATACACAATGATAATTTTTAAATCTTAGGTTTTTCACTTAAAAAGCATATTTCTATTCCAGTCTTCAATCCTGCCCAGGGATAAGAGCAGTTTCCCCTCATCTACCTAAAAGGAGACACAGGTTGAGTTTTCCAAAATATTGTTAGAAGTCATCCAGGATTGCCCTGTTGATGCCCGCCCTGTGCTCTCCTCAACCTTAACTCTCCATGCGAAAGACCTACTATATAAATGGTAGTAACCAGGCAGAAAAGTGAACCTTCACACAAAGGTTTTCAGCCCCATAAAGCACTTAATTTGGGCAGGTCTGTTTGGATCATTGCCAGTAGTCTGATACATAAACTTGTCAGGGCTTGGGCCGCCTCACAGGCTGCACAGGTGAAATCTTTTTAGTGCCTCTCTGGCCCAAAAACTACCAAACCCATGCAAATCCAGCGGCTGTTCAGGCTGTGGAAGGGCATGTTGACTTTCTGATTGAGGAGAGTGGAGTTTTTGTTAGCCAGAGGACACTTAGAAATTTGCCTTTTTCTATAAAAAGAGACCATCACAGCTTATACAGTGCCTCTGTTCAGAAGAGCACCTCCTCATTATTTTTTCAACAGATGTCTTACTGAAGCATATTTTACTATTTATGTTAGCCTCCTGTAAAACATCTGAGAAAATTCAGAATAACAATGAAAAATGATTGTGTTCACAAAATCAAGTAAATCCAATAATATTTCTGACAGAATTGATTACAATAATGTCAAACACCCCTCTCCACTCTCTTTGAAAGTTATTTCAAACATAAAGATAATGAAATATGTTGCCTGTCACTTGTAAATTGTGTGCTGAAAGTCTAAAGAGATAATTTAAAGATTTCCAGGTAGAACAACACACTTGCTTTATTTTATTTGTCAAGGAAATATATTAGTTACGAACTCTCTGCTGTGGAAAGTTGGAAACCTCAAAAGAGGGCCAGACATTTAAACTACAGTATGAGTGTTTTCACGGGTCACAATTCCTGAACTTTAGAAGCTTCTCTATCTCTGTGGTATCAGTGAACAGGGAACAGAACGGATATTTAGGTGATATTTCCCTAAAATTTGGATTTTTTTATTGTTGCAGTTGTATAGCATAGCAGTTAAAAGCATGAATGTTCAGGATTTTAAAAAACTAGGATCATATTCCTACCTCCATCATTCACTAGCTGCAGAACTTGAGAAAGTCACTTAACCTCTTGGAGCTTCCATTTTCTTGGAAAATTCTCTTCTCCGTAAAAAGAGCCAATGATAATTGCCTCATGGGTGTGTAAAGTGGATAAAATGTCTGGAATCTATGTAAATTACTTCCAGGGGATGCAGCACATAGTAATCGTTCAATAATGATAGCTATTATTGTTGCTGAAAGCACCAGTAGCTATCATTGTTATCAGGTATCTAAACATATGCCTTCAATTCTCTTTTCTGTTTATTTCCATTTTATTATTTTAATCTCATAATTACATAACAGTGTCATAGTCCTTCACTTTGAGTCCTCACTAAATTTTGTGAGAAGGGGGTTATCATCTTGTTTATCTCTTCATTCTCTGTCTTCCCCACTAAATATAAACTCCACATGGGCATGTCTTCATCGTGACTGGCTCCTCAGAGCCCAGCACATATCTGTCACATAGCAAGGGCACAGGTCACTGCACAGTGGATAAATAAATGCACCATCATGCTCTTTATACAGATGAGGAAACTGAGGCTCTCAATAATTCAACGATTTGCTTAAAATCAAAGTCATTTCAACAAGTAAGTGGAGGAGCTTTGTTCTGAACACGGGTCTTCATTATCAGAGCTCCCATCCACTTCCTGCACCTAAGTTTCTTGTTGAGCCTAGAGCTGTATGTGGTAGAACTCTAGAAACCTAACCTACAGTTTTTCCTAACAATTTTTCAAAGCGCGCTTTCCCTCTGCAATATTCTTAATGGAATATCAAAGGGGGCAACTTGTAAATCTCAGTTAGCGGAGTCCTTTTGAACACCAACCACTGACATTCAAGCAGTAAGGCAATTATTGCTGCTGGATATCCAAAGGTCCAACCTGCATGTTACCAGTACTTCCATTCCCGGTGTATTTAGTACTAGGGACAATAAAAAGGAAAACAGCAAAATGGTAAAGTAAGTGTCTGATGGTTAAATGTCACAATGACAGATTTCTACAGCTTAATTTTTGTTGGGGGGAGAAGGGTTGAAAGGGAATATTCCTTGAGAAACAGTAAAGAACAGTTAGTAGTTAAGCCAATTTATGCTTGTATATTTTGCTGTCATCAATAAAAGACATTGACTTGATCTGACTGAGAAGGTATTTTATGGCTTAGCTCTTTTAGATACATCAAATTAGATCTTTATTTTAACAGTTCTATCGCTGGATAATAACAGTACAATTTTATAGGGTAAAATATGCTCCTCACTGCTAGTACACATGGGTTATCTTGTTGGATATTCTTAACATGGCCATATATGCAGGGGAGGTATTATTTTTCCTATTTTCCAGATGAGGTCATTGAAATAAACAAAAGGCTAAGTGACGTCCTTGAAATCACACAGATTATGAGTATACCAGGTCTGGGGCTGTTACTTGATAGGTATCTACATCAAGTTTGTACCGGTAGGTTTGGTAGCTCCATTTAAATCCTGACTTAGTCCTAAGCTATTCCTAATATGTCAAATGTTTATTGTTTGTCAAAGAAGAAGGGAACTGGACACAATGCTGATTTTGTACTTTTTTTTCCCCCTGCAGTAAATTCTACAGTTAATATCAGAAGACAGGAAACTTAATATCCTCCTCATGTTTATTTGGAAGTTCCAATTTTTCTCACTTTTAATAAAATTGTATAGATTTTTTTAAAAGAAAAACACAATTCTGAGAATACTTTAAGGTCAGTCTCCAAATCTGATTAGTATCCCCAAATGAATACTTAGACTTGTTTCATAGCCCAGCCTTAATTGTATTTACCTTTTTCAGAGCCAGAGTGTCAACATCACTCAGGTTGCTGATGTGTGGGGTGTGCTGTGAAATCACAATGGACCTTGGGGGGACTGATTAGTATGACCTTCTATTTATTAGGCAGCGATAGCATCTTGACATTGACCAGAACATAGAAAATAATTCCAAAGAAAATAGATTTCTGGCCCTCTACTAATTAAATATAGGAGGGGGTTTCTTAGATAAATGTATCTGGTTTGTCAGAATATCTACAATTCATAGTCAAACATACAACATGATATGCTTGTGATTTTTAAAACACTAATATGCAGTGCCTGTGAAATATAGTTAAGTGGATCACGTTTATGACAAAGTAGAATTCTATTCGTATCTCTTTGTTCCGTTCAAAATAAGACCGCACATGTTAACACAATCTTTCCCTTTGTTACTGATACTTTGCTAGGCACTATATGGGGAAACAAGATTAAGGTTAAAAGTCCTGGCCTGAAAGAAATTGCAGTGTCACTGAGGAGAAAACATTGAAACACAAAGTGTCCTCGGCAGATGTGCTCAAGGGAGGATCCGTTTGATGAACAGTCTAGAAGGCTGCTTTGTCCCTGGCCACTCGCCCCCCCTACCACCACACCAACACAGGTGCTCAGTATTTCAAGATACTTTTTGTTAATAAGTCTTGCCTTTCTTGCAGACTGGAAGTCCCTTAAGGGAACCAATATGATCCAGAGGAAAGATCCTGAGGTTTAGTGTTTGAAAGTTCTTGGGTTAAATCCTGGATTTTCCACCATACAGGTTGAAATACTGGGCAAATTATCTAACTTTGCTGTGCCCAGCTTCCTCATCTTTAAAAAAACTGTTGCAAAGGTACATGTAGGGGAGTGCCCTGCATGATATATGCAAACTACAGGTGCCCACTGAACGTGAATTTCCCTACTTCCTTACATGATATTGTATTTTTGTAGCCCTAAATACTTTGTACCCTGTATCTGTAGCTGTGGACCCTGATATGAAGTAAAAGGACAAGAATGCCATTAGGTGTCCACAAGAGTTAAGTGACAATTTTAACCCAAGGAGGAGGCCCTAATTAGATTAATTTGCAGATATAAATGTAGGCCATTCAGTCAAGATGGTCGATTATTTCAAAAGAAGATTTTCCTTTGCAGAAGGACAGAACCCTACCAGAAAACAAACTCTCTTTCATGTTGTTCTTAGCCAAGAGCAGATGTCTGGCAATATGAAAACAGAGTGGTTATTTTCACAAATGAGATCTTTCTTTCTGCAGGCGGCATTGCAAAACTGACTCTGGCTCCTATCTGAGGCTTGAAGATTCCTGTCTGTGTTGTGTTTTTAGCGGTATTCTTGCAGTTGCATTAAAAGGCACCATGATCTCTTTAAGGGTGTGGAGGATCTTCAATGTGCAGTCACAAGGGCCCAGAATTCATTGCTTTTAAACAATCAGCCGGTTCCCAACTCTACTCCTTTGGGAAGTCCAATTAACCTCTGATTATTTGCATATCGGTGTCCCCCTCAACACCTCTTTTAGCTCCATACCCTTATTCTACTATTGTGAAACATATATTGAGTTTGTCAGGCCATTTTTCCTCCCAATGTTTCACATTAGTATTTGTTTGGAAAAGGCTCCGGTTCAGCTACATGCACTTGCTCCTAATGGTAGTGAAGGTTTGTTTTTTACCTAGCGTTGAATATATAGTAATTTGAGGTACTTTATTAGTATGCATTATTCAAAACTGCCTTTCTCATTGTTTTGCAGACTGAATTACCTATTGTCTGAGCTGGGAAAAGCAGCTCAAAGACACCAGCCCTGAGTCACAACCTGTGGTGTAAGCTCAAGCAAGTTCACCAGCCTCCTTTTCAGACATTGACTGTGACTGCTGGTAGACACAATGCAAGTTCCTGTTTTAACCCCTTTCTCTTATTGGGCCCAGCCTTTCACACAGTCTGGTTTGTTTAAAGCAACATAGCTGTCAAAGAAACGAAGCTCATATTATATGGTCTTGATAGAAGGATCCAGATAATTTATACCAAAAATCTAAAACTGAGATAAAACCCAATTTTTAACTCTATCCATATTGTATTTTAGTTCAAAGCCCCTCAATTTACAAATTTTGACTAAATGCCTTATCCTTTACATTTCCTGGCCTAATTTCAACTCCCCAATCTCCCACTGCCCATTTTCCTACTCCTAGGTATGAGCTGCAGAAATGTTTAAATTTTTAAAACTCTTTTGGTTTCATCTTCAGAAATTTGAAAAACAAAACACTCTAAGGACCTGACCCCGAAGGTAGAGTCAGTATGTGTAAGATGCCACTCTTATCTAAAAAAATTTTTCCTGAATTGCACAATGTTCACTTTTATACTGCCTAAAAGCCCAGCATCCATCCATCCATTCATCATTCATTCAACAAATAATATTAAAATTTAACATACTTCAAGCTCTATGCCTGGTGTTCTTATTTCTTCACAGGTTAAATTCATTTGGAATAATAAGCCTCTTTTTTAAAGATGCAAATACTAGATATACCTGACACAGATAAACCAGCACCCCCCCCCCCATTTAAACACTGGTGTGAATTAACTCAATCAGAACTCTTTCTGCTATCTTCAGCTTAGATCAGCAAGTGGTACTGATGTCAACTGTGATTATGAAAAGGGGAAGTGAATTAGAAACACAGAAAACTCTGAAAGGAAAACTTGGCTTGGGACTTAGAGAAAACTAGAATACAGGGTGAATAAATGAGCATAAGGAGACAGGAGAAAGGTACAAAAAAGAAGAGGTAAAAGAATACCAAAGACAAACTGGTTGTTTAAATACTGTGTCCAACTAGTTCTAAGAAAGAAATACAAAACAAAACAAAACAAAACAAAGCAAAACAAAACTATCCTTCTTATCTTGCCCCTATCATAATGTCCCTCTAATCTTAGCATGTGGATTACCGGCTAGTACTTCTAGGGACATTACCAATTTCCACTAGGGCTAGCCTGAATACCTGATTATTGTTAAATTCACTCATCAGACATTTACTGTGAACTACTTACCATGTTCTTTCTATGAGAAAACACCTTCCCAGTCCAAATAAACACATATGCTATATTTTGGAATCCAACCCATTTACTAGCTAGATAACTTTGGAAGAAAAATTAAGATCCGCTTGTTCACCTCTTTAGACACTAAACCTGTGAGCATATCAAGACAAGATCTACATGAAGGGAATCAAGAGCAATTAATTTATTTGTTACTTAGGGGTTCTTCACAGATTGTTAACCTAAACTGCCATGTGAGAGTCAATAATGCTTATCAGTAAAGGACAATACATTTGAATTTCTACTTACTACTCTTCGTGAATGTTACTTGAGTAATACAATTTTATTTTATTTTATTCTATTTTATTTTTTTTTAAGATTTTGTTCATTTATTTGAGAGACAGAGAAAGTGAGAGACAGCATGAGAGGAAAGAAGGCTAGAGGAAGAAGCAAACTCCCAGTGGAACCCGGAGCCTGATGTGGGACTCGATCCTGGAACTCAAGGATCATGACCTGAGCCGAAGGCAGTCGCCCAACCAACTGAGCTACCCAGGCACCCCAAGTAATACAATTTTAATTTCTAGGTTTCACCTTAGACACCATAGATACCATAAAGGATGCATTCCAAATAAGCTGCCAGGCCAGGAGCAGAATTTAAAAAGGAATGGTTGGAAAGTGGTTATAGGACCCTCAAAAATCCTCACCCTCATTAACGATATAAAATGGTCAGGTTTTTAAAGACAGAGAGAGGATTTGTGAGAAGGGTCACTGGTGCACTATGAGTGGATAAGGAAGGAGTTATATATCCCTCAGCTCAAACCTGAAGAGAGGGACTAAAGTGTGTGCTCTGATATATGTCACCTGGAGTTTGGGGGAGACAGTGCTTGAGTAACCTAAGGAAGGAGACTTGGCTAGCAATCAGAGGTGGCCTGCAATGACAGATCACATGGGCTCCACCGGTGTGGCTCTGTTCTACTGTATACAAAGGCATGGATTCATCAATGTGGGTCAGGTAAGTAAGTGCCAGCCTGGAACCCGTGAAGATATGGCTGGAGAGGGCTGTCTAGAGGGGCAGGGTAACCCCACCTGGGCACCCTTATGAGGGGCTGATGAGGAAACAGCCAGGCTGAGAAGAATGCATCATGTAAGACCCAAATTATCCACACCTTAAGAAGTAAGATAAGAAGCTCCCAGTGGGGTTCTGTGAAGAAACTAACAAAGAGTCCAGGACAGGAAGAACAGATTTAAACCCCCAATGCCACCTTATTGCAGTATTAGCCAAATAAGATCTCCTTGGCCTGTTTCTTATCCTCCCTTCCAGAACTTTGACTCTGCTAACATCAAATATAGCAACTAACAAAAGGGGAGGAGATAAGAAAGAGAGGAGAATTTAAAGTGCTCTTCTGCAACCAGCCCTTGTGAGGACAAGGAGGACCTCTAACTGTGAAAGAAGGTGGAAGTTTTGATTATTACATGAGGCCCTAGGCATTTCTGATTATTCAGTGGAGACTGTGTTTGTGACTTAAAGTGGCTACAAGGCTTTTTGTTACTAAGAGTGAATAAAAAAATCTTTGGACTGCAAGAGTTTTTATTCAGGGTCAGAGGAGGGACTTCTCCTCACTGAATAAATTTTAACAGAGTAGTGGGAAACAAAATAAAGTTGCTTTTGATTATATCCCATGAGTCTTGCTGGTTGAACTTATCAATTATACTTACTTTTTAAGACAGAGGGAATTGCTTAAGGGAATATATGATCATTCCTCTCAATAACTTATAAACAGACTCTAATTCATAAATTTGCTAATGGTTCTTTCCTGCTAGACATTAACAGAGAAAAAAAAATCTCTGTTTGGTCATTAGCTTTAATTTAGATATAGCCTTAGAGTTACAAGGAACATCTTGAGGACAGCAAATGGCTCTAGACTTTATTAAAACCACACTCCAATGAAACGCTCTTGAAGCAATGCCCTTAAAATGCAGTCCTTTTAAATTTTGTCCAACTTTGCTTGCCCTTTTCCTCCCAACTCATTTGCATTATCTGCCTCTTTTCTGTCTTCACCAATAGCCACCATAAGACAGGTTCAAAGTAGAACCCTAGGAGTCTACTTTTTAATCTCTGATGTTCACCTCCATCACACTGCACCCCAAAAGACTTATTAAACACGTACTTTTTAAACAACAAGGGTAGACTTGGTAGGGTCTGGCAGTGATACAAAGATGAGTGAAAGCTGCTTTCCCAGGACTATCAATTTTGAATGGAGTTGGGTGTTTTCTCTTAGTTATTTTTAAAAATTATTTATTTATTCATTTTTGAGAGAAAGAGAGAGAGAGGGGCAGAGGGAGGGGCAGAGGGAATGAATTTCAAGCAGAGCAAGGAGGTGACATGGGGTTCAATCTCAAGACTCTGAGATCATGACCTGAGCCAAAATCAAGAGTTGGGTGTTTACCTGACTGAACCACCCAGATGCCCTTAGAGTTACTTTTTTTTTTTAAAGATTTTTATTTATTTATTTGACAGAGAAAGAGAAAGTGAACACAAGCAGGGGGAGTGGCAGGCAAAGGGAGAGGGAGAAGCAGGCTCCTCACAGAGCAAGGAGCCTGATACAGGGTTCAGTCCCAGGACTCTGGGATCACGATCTGAGCCAAAGGCAGACGCTTAACCAACTGAGCCACGCAGGCACCCCTGGAGTTATATACTTTAAAAGTAAATCACTGGGATCCCTGGGTGGCTCAGTTGGTTAGGCAGCTGCCTTTCAGCTCAGGTCATAATCCCAGGGTCCTGGGATCAAATCCCCCATCTGGCTTCTTGCTCGGCAGGGAGCCTGCTTCTTCCTCTGCCTTCCACTTCCCCTGCTTGTGCTCCCCCCAACCCACAAATAAAATAAAAAAAAAAAAGTAAATCACTAACAGAAACCAAAGAAATACACAATGGGAGCAAAGAAGAGGTGATTAACTCCAGTTGGGGAAGTCAGGGAGGTCATCCCAGAAAGGATGACAATTTGATCTCAGTCTTGATAGGTGAGTAAAGTGTTCAACAGCCAAAGAGCAGGCAGGATGGCATTTTAGGCATTGTGTGAATGGGGACAGTGAGAAATAGCATGGATTTTCTGAGACTGAGGGGGAATTTAGAAAGTAATGACAGGAGCCAACTCTAGATGGCAGGGATCAGATGAGATGACCTGCATTGTACATGTTGGTGGGTGATCCTCTATCCAATAAATAAGAGGGAACCACTGGAGAATTTTCAAGTTACTAGATGTCAGACAGACAGAGGGAAAAAGTGAACAAAGGAAGTTATGACTGAGGCACCTGGGTGGCTCAGTCATTAAGTGTCTGCCTTCGGCTCACGTCATGATCCCGGGGTCCTGGGACAGAGCCCCGCATCGGGCTCCCTGCTCAGCAGGAAGCCTGCTTCTCCCTCTCCCACTCTGCTTGTGTTCCTTCCCTTGCTGTGTGTCACTCTTTCTCTCTGTCAAATAAATGGATAAAATCTTTAAAAAAAAATGGTTACGACTACTCTACATACATGGACAACACTCAGTCTTTCTCCTGCTCTTCCTGAACTAACAGATGAGTACATGATATCAAAACATGTGGGCATTACAGTGCAACTGCGCAGTAGCACCCACCTGAAGTCTACCTCAAAGAGTATTATTCCAGTTTCTGACTAAAATGTACAAGAAAATCGAGGTTCTGTGCATCACATCTTTAGAAGGACAAATTCTTAAGAGGCAAACAGTGTGTTATTATTTATAGCTTTCATGGCCCTGAAAAAAAGTACAGAATCAGAAATATAAAAATGCTGACAACTTTCTGCCTGTGATGACAATCTGTTTTAAATATCAGAGGCAGTCATGGCATGTACTCTTCTATTTTACGGTGCTTCCTTTTGTCTTGTGTCTCTCCCCATACGTCCTACATTTGGTGTTATTATTTGTATTTTGCTATTTTGTTTTTGCCAATTCTTATCAATAAACTCAAGATTACATTCTATTTTGAGTTTACAAATTTACTACTTATCCCCACACTTTTCCTTTAGAGGCCCAAACACATGGTTTTAAAGATTAAAGTGAACATTTATCATTCTTTCATGAAATTCTGAAAATATTTCCAGGGAAAAACTTAGATGATTGAGTTTTATTTTCAAGTTTTCTAAAACTGTGATTGAATTTACAAATATAGAGAGTTAAATTAAGGGTCGCCTAGGTGGCTCAGTTGATTAAGCATCCAACTCTTGATTTGGGCAGGTCATGGTCTTACAGTCATGAGGTCAAGCCTCGCGCTGAGCTGATGCTGGGTGTGGAGCCTGCTTAACATTCTCTCTTCCTCTCCCTCTGTCCCCAGTAACTTATTATTATTTATAATTATTTTGACCAAAAAATTTATGTGGACAAAAAAAGGATAGTTTAGGGGCACCTGGGTTGCTCAGTCACTTAAGCGTGGACTCTTAATTTTGGCTCATGTCACAATCTCAGGGTCGAGGAATTGAGCCCTGTATCAGGCTCTGTGCTAAGTGGGAGTCTGCTGGAAGTTCTCTCTCTCTCTCTCTCTCTCTCTCTCTCTTTCCCTCCCTCGGCCCCTCCCCCTGCTCGTGTTCTTTCTTTCTCTAAAATAAATAAATAATTTTTTTTTTTAAAAAGCAGAACAGTTTATCCTACTTTATTTATAGCTCAGAGCTCATCCCCTCAGTAGAGAACTTTGTTTTACTTGTGGACAGCACTTTTCCCACTGTAATACTTCTTGTGATTGTAATGATTTGCTGAATCTCTCTCCTTCGAAAAACTACAGGGTAAGGGCAGTGTGGTGTACACACACACACACACACACACACACACACACACACACACACAGGAATATTTCGCAGCCATAAAAAAGAAGAAATCTTACCATTTGCAACATGAAGGGAGCTAGAGGGTATAATGCTAAGTGAAATAAGTCAGACTGAGAAAGACAAATACCATATTATTTCACTCATATGTGGAACGTAAAAAACAAAACAAATGAATAAACATAAAACCAAAAAAGCAGAATCAGACCTAAAAATACAGAGAACAAACCGATGGTTGCCAGAAGGAAGGGGAGTGGGGTAGTGGGCAAAATGACCTGAGCTGAAGGCAGATGCTTAACGGACTGAGCCACCCAGGCACCTATCCTTTACCAAATCTGATGGTCAATTTCAGAGCTCATCTTAGCAATTTATACCCAGCATTTGAAACAGTTGATCTCTCTCTCTTCTGCACTTAAAAAAAATGTGATTCAAATATCAAAATGATTTTTAAGTATATATTTAAAACACTCCCACTCCTATCCCTATCCATTTTACCCCATATCCATCCACTATATAGTAAACACTGCAACTATTTTCTTTCGTTTCCAGTGTTTCTTTATTCACATATAACAGCTGTGGATTATACTATTACTTCTTCCCTTTATTATAGAGAAGGTAAAATATCATGGATATTTTCACTTAATAATGTAACATGGAATATTTTCCTATTAGCTACATAGAGAATATCCTCATTCTCTTCTAGAACCCTGTAATATCCCTCATGTGCATGCACCACAGTTTCATAACCAGCCTCCTATAGATGAATCTTCTGCTATTACATTAAAATTTTTCATTGAATATTCACTATTCATACAAAATTCTATATTAGTTATTCATATGTGATTCCATATAATTGTGTTAAATAATACTACAAGTTCCTGGAAATGGGAGTACTAGGTTGAAAGACAAATACATTGTAATTTTTATTGAAATTACCAGGCTGCCATCCAATACGGCAGATGAGAAACAGTAGTTATATTTTGCATTGCTCTTATCATAAGTCTTTATTGAAAAACTTTCTTCTCTAGCCTTCCAGAAGACAATTCTCTCTCGGTTCTCCTCCTTAGTCACTGGCTAATGATTCTTTTTCTCCTTTGATGACTTTTTTCTATGGCCCAACCTCTAAATGTTGGCAGGCCCCACAGCTCAGGTTCAGATTTATTTTCCTCCCTCATTTCGTCAGTCCCTAGGTGGGCAGTCAGGCTTATGGACACCAGTATCCAACAGTCTACTGAATACCTCAGAACAATATCTAATACATATTTCTTTTTTTTTTAAAGATTTTATTTATTTATTAGGAAACAGAGAGACAGTGAGAGAGAGCATGAGAAGGGAGAAGGTCAGAGTGAGAAGCGGACTCCCCGTGGAGCTGGGGGCCCGATGTGGGACTCGGTCCCGGGACTCGGGGATCATGACCTGAGCCGAAGGCAGTTGCTCAACCAACTGAGCCACCCAGGCGCCCCATACATATTTCAAATATAAGGTGTCCAGAACCAATTATTGATTTTCCTTCCACACCCAACTCTCCACATATTACCAAGCACCAATGCCATTCTTTCAGTTGCTTAGGGAAAACTATTAAGATCATCTGCAACTCCTCTCTCTCTCTCTCAAATATCCTGTAAACTGTCATCAAACCTGTTGGTCATTTTTTTTTTTTTTAATAAATCCAGAGTGGCAGTTCAGGTCACTTCTATTTACTTCTTTGTATGATCTTACTTTAAGCCCCTACCATTTCTGACCTGGTTTTTACATTAGTTTTTTGAATGATCTCCCGGCTTCCACTACTACCAGCCTGGAATATATTCTCACAGCAGCAAAAATGAATCTTTAAAACTTAATCAAGTTTTGGCTCCTCTTTGCTCTCATCTCTACAGTAATTTCTGTCTCACTCAGAGAAAAATCCAATCCTTTTAATGGCCTACAAAGGCTCTAAACCATCGGCAACTCCCCATCTTCATTTATCTCCAACCCTATCTCCTATTCCTTCTAACTTACCTGCTTCTGCCTCATCAGTCTTTTTTTCTGTTTGACAAATATAACCTCAGGACCTTTTTACTTTCTGTTTTCTCCTTTATCCCTACATCACCCACTATGATGTCAGATGACTTGCTCTATAACTTTCTGTTGTTCTCTGCTCTAATACTATCTTATCTGAGATGGAGACACCATTCTATAGAAATACTTTTCCCACCCTGGCACTCTCTATCTCCTTTGTACTAGTTCTCATTTCTCCTTAGTATATATCGTCTTTATATATAGATACCCTATTATATGTTTCCCTTACGTAAGCAACATGATAGCATAGCAGATTTTGTTTTCTCCAATGTAGTATACACAGAATTTGGAACAGTACCCGCCACAGAATATGTGTCCACTACATACATGTGTAAGGAATGCAATACTTCTGGAATCCAATTCCCACACAAACTCGTGAGGTAATAAGCATTGACCATTTTCTATAGATGTGGACACTGATACTTAGCCAAGCTGAATAATTTCCCAATAATCATTGTTGGTAACTAAAAGTAACTAAGTTTAAACCTAGGCCTGGTGAATCCAAAGCTAAAAGAAAGAAAAAAATGATTATTAAAGAAAAGTGTAGGGGCGCCTTAGTGGCTCAGTGGGTTAAACATGTGCGTTTGGCTCAGGTCATTATCCCAGGGTCATGGGATAGAGCCCCACATCAGTCTCCCTGCTCAGCTTCTCCCACTGCCCCTCCCCCTTGCTCATGCTCATGTGTTCTCTCTCTCAAATAATCAAATAAAATCTATAAAAAAAAGTGTATTTCTGGGTGCCTGGGTGGCTCACTGTGAAACGTCTGCCTTTGGCTCAGGTCATGATCCCAGGGTCTTGGGATCAAGCCCCACATTGGGCACCCTGCCCAGCGGGAAGCCTGCTTCTCCTTCTCCCACTCTTCCTGCCTATATTCCGTCTCTCACTGTCACTCTCTCTGTCAAATAAATAAAATCTTTAAAAAATAAAAAAATAAAAAAAAAATTTTTAAGTGTTATTTCTACCATACCTATGGTGGAGACAACTGTTAACAGTTTAATTGTCTTCTATTTATAGAGTGTTTTTAAATAAATAAAATATTAACTTGACTGAATTTTATGGATCAATTAAAATGAGGGCATAAAGACTATATAGCAACATGGGAAATTCTTCTGATAAATTGGTAAAATTTGCATCTAGATTATGATTACAGATGATTAAGAAATTAAAATAATTACATTTTTGTCTAGAAGGATTAGGAGTGATTTTCTCCTTTTTACTTGGTTTTAGTGATTATACATTTGTTCATAGAAGTTCTAGACATGCATTAAGGGAGAATAGCAAAATCTTTGTTTTAAGTCTGGTATATGGGGTTCCTGGGTGGCTCAGTCGGTTAAGTGACCAACTCTTGATTTTGGCCCAGGTTATGATCTCAGAGTCATAGATCTAGCCCTGTGTCTGGCTGGGCATGGAGCCTGCTTAAGAGTCTCTCTCCCTGGGATACCTGGGTGGCTCAGATGGTTAAGGGTCTGCCTTCGGCTCAGGTCATGATCTCCAGGTTCTGGGATCAAGCCGCATGTTGGGCTCACAGCTAAGCAGGGTGTCTGCTTCTCCCTCTTTCTCTGCCTCTCCCACTGCTTGTGCTCGTTCTCTCTCTCTCTATCTCTCTCTCTCTCCCTCTCAAATGAATAAATAAAATCTTAAAAAAAAAAAGAGATTCTCTCTCCCTCTGCTGCCCTTCCCCCCACACTCATGCTTTCTCTTAAAAAAAAAAAGTCTGGTATAAATATATTTGTATTGGGAAAACATTCTTCTGAAAGTATATTCTTCTGAATAACAATAATCTTATGTTTAAGATTATTAAACATAAAAGATCTTAACCTTTATTTTTTGAAAAAAAATATATGTTGAAATCATAATGTAAACATCAACATACCATTTCATTGCACACATTGATATAGAAAATGCGCAATAGATATTGGCTTGGGGTTACTTGACAATTAACAACCTTAAATTGTAGATCACACACTATAAAAATCTTCACCAACCATAATATTAAGTAATAATTTCCTTTCATGTCAAAAACAGATTTTTTTGCCTTCATGTTATCATTTAAACTATCTTTAATTTGGCATCGTTTTCATCATCCTTTAATAGAATCTTCTATAAAATATAATATTTTCAAAAATATAAAATAGAGCTTCAGTTGCTTTTAACTTAATACTCTAAACTTTTCTAAACTAACAAAAAAAACTAGTTATGTGGAAATTAATGATGATATCTGCTGTAAATCCACAATTTTATATGTATATCTCTGTTCATATTGTTGTTAAAATATAGCAGAGTGCAGATGGTGATAACAAAACTGATATTATCTGACATAAATATATATTTGTCAGACAAATGTGCTATCTCGCTCTGTACTCTATGAAATAGAGGGATAAACTACAGAGACTTTTAATCCAATCAGCAAATGTTTTTTAGAGTTATTAATCTTTGGTAGAGAATCAAAATATTCAAATATTTAACCAAGTTTAAAATGAGTACGCTTATATCTTCTGAAATAAATCCAAAAAAACTGAGTATAGTGCTACTTTCCCAGAACTTAGTTTTTGAAAGACACATACATGCAACAAACACAAAAACCGTAGACAAAAATTGGTTATGGCCAAATACTGCCAAACCTGACTATTTTCCTTATTCTGTGAGTCAAATAAGAGCGGAAAATAGTAGTGAGAATCAAATGTAGAAAGGGCTCAATTAATGACTATGGTAAAGACTACCTGAGCACCTCCTGCTCCATGAAACATCCACAATAAATGAGGTCCCAGAGAAAACCATGTTTTTCCACATCTCAAATGCCATCCTTTCTACCTGGGTTCACAATATTCTCTCCCTTCTCCCCTGCTGAGGGATCTTGAGAATACATTCATCCCCTCTTTCTCTTACATCTTCAATCCCTTCTTCTCCATGGGCTCCTTCTCTTATGTCTCCAAATATGCATGAGTCTTCCTTATTTAAGAAGCAAAAATAATTTTGCTTGACTTTTCTAACTCTTTTAACCTATTAATATATTCCCTCTCATAAATTTTCACAGGAGTTGCTTTAATGAAGAAATAGCTAGTGAGATTATGCAACATTGCATTTATTCATTAATATACATAACACTGGACCAGGCAGTAGAATCGTCATGTTCATTAGAGTGGACAGTAAGCCTACCGCACCTCTTCCCTTCTTTACTTGTTTCTTTGGAGAACATAAACATTCTCATGGTTTCCCATCACTGAGCTTCCATGTCTTTAGTGCCATCTGAGCTAAACATCTCTTGATCTCTTGCTTATTCCTTATCTCTTCAACCACATTTCACTTTTTAGTGGTGTCATAAAGACACTATTGATACTGGCTATCTTCCTGCCCTTTGGAGTTCTCACTGAAGGTTACTTTCATTGCTCCTCTTTCTATAGCTTCATCTACGTGAAGATGTCTTCTAAAATTCATTATTTTCTCCTTAGCATTTCCTCTTTTGGAGAACTCATCCAATCTCATAACTTCTTATCACTGATTCACTCTACAAACATCATACTACAAACATGTATACTGTATTGCATGGGTTGTCCTACGCAGTGGGTTCACATGTATGACTAAGGCAATGTTCTTGTCCTCAAGGAAATTAGAATTGAATTGGGGAAAAGCAAAAAACAAAAATAAAAACAAAAATAGTTATTGAGTTATAGCTAGAGCAGTGAGCCCTTAAAGAGGATTTAAGGGGATATTGGAGTCATAACTGAGTAGGAGATAATCAGTGTTTAAACACATATATTCATACAGACATATACTATGTAATATATAGTATATGATTATGTGACATATAATATATAATATGTATGTAAGGGCATTCCAGAAAGCGACATGCAGAAGATAGAAAGGGAATGAGAGCATGACAGGAAAATTTCTACTTCTCTATGAGCAAAGCAGATTTCTTACACAAACTTAAAACATTTTCAGTATTTCCTAAAACTCCACTTAACTGCCTTTTTGTAACATTAAACTCAATATGCCTAAACATACTCAAAAGTAGTGGTATCTAATATATAATGAAAGCCACATATGTAATTTTAAAAGATTTAGTATCCATAATTTAAAGAGTTAAAAGAAGCAGGTAAAATTAATTTTTAAAAATATCTAAGTAAATATATCCAAAATATTATAATTTCAATGTGTAATTAATACAAAATTGTTAAAGGAATATTTCAAATTATGTAAACTGACTCTTTAAAACCAGTGACTATTTTTCAATTATAGCATGTCTCATTTCACACTAGCCACATTTCAAGTGTTCAATAGCCACATGTGGTCAGCATACCCAGCTGGATAGCACAGCTCTAACAAAATTAAAACAGTAAAGTACTGGCACATGAATGAATATACAGATGAATGAACTAACAATAACAACAACAAGGTACCAAAAAAAAAAAAGATCCAAATAGAAATGCCAATTTACTATAAGATGGTATCTCACATCAGATGAAATTTTTTAAATGATAGTGTAACAAATGGATAAGCATCAAAACACAAATGTTGATCCTTACCAGATAAATTCCCAAAGATACAAATGCAAAAGTAAAATCACAGAAGTATTAGAAGAAAATATAGACAAATTTCTTTATAAGTTTGGAGGAGTAAGCTCTCTTTAATTCTGACTCAAAATTCCACAAACCAAGAATAAAAATTAATAAGTTATAATATATTAACAAAATGCTCTAGAAATAATTTTAAACGCAAAGGATAAAGTCGAGGGGGAAATGTCACCTGGTGTCAGAAACAAATGACTAATCCCCTTAATAAATAAATAGCTTCATAATAGGGAAAAAGGATCAGTAATACGAGAAATTAGGCAAAGGATTTGAATAGATAGTTTTCAATAATCAGAATGCAAATTCTTAAATATATGAAAATTTCTTACCTGTCATTTCTTACCTATCATACTGACAAAAACGCAAAAGTGTATTCATATACTCTGTTGTCAAAGCTATGGAAAAATAAGCATTCTCATAAACTGCTAGTGAGAATATAAAGTGGTACATGACCTCTAGAGGGTATTCTGGCAATATCCATCAAAATCACTAATGCTTTGTATTCTTTTAACTCACTTAGAAACAGACTCAGATATCCTTTCACATGAACAAAATGACAAATATACTAGGATATTATTGCAGCATTGGTTGTAATAGCAAAAAGTCGGATACAAACTAAGTTGTTCAACAGAGAACAGCTAAACAAACTATGGTACACACATACAACAGCATGCTCTGCAACTACTAAAAGCAAATGAACAGAAAGGTTGAGCGTCTCTGCATGCAGACATGGCAAGAACTCCAAAACATATCTTAAACTAAAAACTCAATGTACAGAACATGCACACATGAATACATATATGTATATGTATCTCCCAAGAGAGCCCTCTTTCTCTCCAAAAATATTATATATGTGTGTATCTATACACATATACATATGCATATGCACAAACATATATGTACATACATGATGTACATATATACATAATGTTACCTTTTGTAAAAAAATAGAGGGATTAAAATATTTGTTTTTATTCATGTATATTTGCATAAAGAAACATTGGAAGTTTGCCCACCTGGAGTGGGTAGGAAGGAAAGGGGTGGATGAAGAAGTAGTAGTGATTTTTATTTCTTTGTGAATATATTACCTATTCACAAAAAGATTTTTAAAAAATGCCAAATTTACATGTGCTTATGTGTGCGTGTGTGTGTGTGTATGTACAATCCTTTTTGAGATAACAAGGAAATAGAGATCATTTTTGGCAGTCAGGAAACTGTTCAAAGCCTGGCTCTTGCAATTAGCTATGCTACACTGCCTCTAATTTTTATTCTGGAGTCCATTAAAATAAATGAATGTTATATATTTCAACATTGTTATTATAATGATGGTTTAACATTTTGCATGACTTATAACTTGAGATAAAATTAGAAATTTTAGAGTAAATTTTAAGTATAGAAATAATGAGAAAGAAGACTTGAAGCAGGGAGAAGACATTTGAAAGAATTGGTGTGAACAACGGAAGTGAATGCTGAAAAAAGAAAAGGGTATATCTCTCGATTCATATTGGTGACCATGAATCTGCCCAGTTGTGTGGTTTTCTGTGTTTGAGAAAGTACACATATGGGTTCATTCATTGTTGGACTTGCTAGTCAGAGAAAAAGATTATAACAGGGGAAGGGAGTATAGGATTTGATTCGAGACTGGTTGAAGCTTGGGACCTGGAAAAATAAGCTGAATGGTGGGAGTGGACAGTGGAAATCAGAGGAACAAATGAAGAAGAAAGGAGAGGGCTGATGATGTCACTGAGTGAATGAGGCAAAAAAATAAAGGTTAGGATAAAGAATAGGGTATGGAAAACTTTCTTCAATGACACATCATTTATAATGAGTTTCTCATTCTCCAAGTTTCTACACTTCTTATATTTTATACTCCAAAGTCAGGTTTAGTTTTGCTGTCTCAGTTTTGCTGCTCAGACTTACTTGATTCAAATCTTCATTCTACCACTGTGTACCTATGTGGCACTAGAAAAGCCACTTCAGTTTTTGTGGTTCAATCATTCCATCTATAGCAGAGAGAAGACAGTGATACCACCTGATCAAGTTTGTTGTCATCTTTATTATTGTGAATTGAGGACTATCAAATAATTAAATATGACAGAATGCTTTCTTATTGGCTTTAAGACCAATTCTGATTTCAGAGCTGTAACGTTAAAAAAAAATATACATCTTAGATTTGATTCTTACTGAGTTCACTTTGTTTCTTCACTGTGGAATGTAGGCCTTCCAAATTAATATTTTTAAGACCAAATTAAAAATTTACCATAACAAAATTATAATCTGTTAATGTTCATTACCATATCCCTCCCAGAAATTACTCCAAAACAGTGAAATAAATCGGTCGAATTGTATTCACCCTGAAAGGAGGGACAAAATATTTCATGGCCTCTTTAGACAAGACACACTGATAAATGTTTCTAGTAGCACAATTACCAGTTACAATGTGTCCTGTTTTCCTTATATTTAACAATTGCAGCTTATTGTGCTCATTTACTTATGATCCTTTATTTATGACACTACAAAATTAGGGATAATAATGTTAATATCCCCAAATCAAAAGACTGTATATAATAGAAGACAAGGATAAGAATCTTAAGTCAAGCTTTTCTGTATTCTTACCCTGCCTCTCTTATTTTCTGTCTGCATGAATTTGGATAAATTACTAACCTTAATCCTCAGTTTTCTAATTTGCAAAATGGGCATATAGTACTATTTAAAAGAATTGCTGTAGGATTAAATAATATTTTTGTCTATTAAGCACATAACCACATTAGGCTTAAATATTTTTCCCTAACCACCTACATTGTTTTCTGCCCTGGCATCTCTAACAGTATAAGATTAAATAACAAGGGAATGTTTAGAAGGTTGGACCTATTAAAAAACAACCCTACAGTTACTGAAATGATTCCCCACCACCGCCCCCCACGCACAGACATTACTTAGTCACTTCCTCTTTTCTAAATATTCCATTAAAAACAGTCTTTTTCTCTTTAGTTTATGATTGATTATCTGGGAAAAGGCCGGTAATGTTCTTTGTGAATAATGCTACATATTGAATTGAGAACAAAATAGCTGAAAACAGTCTGAGGCAGTTCTAGTTGGCACACAAATCAATTATAGATCATCATTTAACAGAAACCAAAATAGAGACACTCACTAGAGAACCAATTTTGCCCTCAACCTCTTCCTGAAAGAACTGAGAAATACATATTTATAAAATTGTCAACCTACCCCACTGACTTGTAGAATGAAATAGGAATATCACTATCATTTCGAGTCAGAAAAGGGCTCTTATGGTACGTGACCAAGGAGTTACAGAAACTAAATTCTCTGCACCTTAAAGTATCATTTCATATAAAATACAGATGCAAGAGAATGGTTAAGAACTTTTGGCATATCCGCTAACATAGGTTACAGAAAAGTGCAGGGGCGGGGGTCAATGCTTGCCATCTCTGTGTGTGTGCATCTTTTAAATATCACTTTACTGTTCCTTCAAGCAAAAGGTATAGTTGATTTCTCTACCTGCTTATATATGGATGGGCCTTTTGACTCACCTTGACCAATAAAACCAGCTGATTCCAGCTAAAATTTCTGATCAACAGAAACAAAAGCAAATAAAATGATTATTTTAAGCTATTAAGGTAGCTTTGCGCAGTGGCAGTATCGTAGCCAATGAGGTTTATCCGAGGCGCGATTATTGCTAATTAAGCTACTAAGGTTTTTGGTCTTGTTTTTCATTTTTCGGGGGGAAAAAGTGATACATTTTACTAACTCTCAAAAAAGTTCTTCAGAAGATTAATATGTAAGATTAAATATATTAAATATTAAATATATTATTAGAAATTGCCACCTTGGGGCCCACAGAAAGCCAGACTATAAGTACCAAAATCTGTTAGCTTCTATTGTTCTGGTTTATCATCCATAACTTGTTCTACATCTTTTACTTCTGTTGAGCATATTTTAAATTCCATTTCTCAGAGTAATGTTTGGGCCAGGGCAACTAGTAAAGAACCTCAGCTTGTCAGCTATACAATAGCCTCCTTGGATCCTCCAGAGATCACTTTTCCTTCTCACAGAGCTGACCATTTTCTAATCTCTAATAATTAATTACCTGTTGTTGCCATAACTTCATGTTTGGTTTTGTTTCCTGAGCCTACTTCTCCTGGAGATGTTTCTTCAGAAACAAGATGCAAAAAATCCAAAACCGTTGCATAAATATCTGGCTTCATTAAGTTCCAGCCTACATCTTCACTTTCATTTGTGAAAGTCATGAAATCTGAGCTAAAGCAGATATACCTTTGATTCCTTTAACCCTAAAGATCTGTTTTGCCAAGAGGGAGAAGACGCCACAGGTAGTGTGGAAAAATCTATGGTCCTTGTCTCTAAGATAAGTTTTCTTCTTAGGATTTGGGGTATTTTATGCTTGAATAAACATATGTAGTTCCAGCTAACTGGTGTTCAATCATTCGCTTGGAGAAGCAGAAACTGAAACTGAACAACCATACGTTTTACTTATATCACTGTTGTATAAACATATAAAGACATAGATATAGATCTCAATCACTTGGCAACTTAGTAACCAGGAAAACAGCTGGAAAAGTAGTCTTTATCCATGTTGTTAAGAGGCTGTTTCTCAGTGGTATGCAAATTTATCATTGTGACAAAATCACTAGCATAGCCCTACAGCAGTAGCCATGGCTTCCCCAAGCCACCACCAACATGAAATGATTTGTTACACAGCATAAGATAGCTAATATACCCATCAAGAAGGAGTCAGCATATTGTAGAGCAAAGAATACTGAAAAGAAAGAAGGTAATCTAGGTTTAAGTTCTGGTTGTACCATAGATTAGTCATGGGAAATTAGATGAACCTCTTCACCTCTTCAGACCACAATTTCCTCTTGTACAAACAGAAATTGCATTGGGCAATCTTTTAAGTCACCTCAGCTACAAAGTTGATACTTCTTTCTAAGTTACTGTAGCTGACAGCAGTTGTAGATCCAAATTAACTGAAGCTTTGATTTCAGATTATTGCTCATAACTATCTAGAAAGCTCAGATTCTCACCTGCTAAAGGAAGACAGCATGCCCTTTTATCTGGAGTTCTCAGAGAGAACTCTCTCTCTGAGAACAATGATTCTGCCAAAAGTCGTTGGATAGTTTCCCTTTATAAGCTGAATAAATGCAATATGATCAGGTGAATAGTACTGGCCTATGTGTACAAAACTTAAACATGAACGTACAAAACCTTTTAAACTTTTCTCTATTTCAAAGCAAAATTATTTTAAACAATCCTTAGCCATGGCAATAAATTGTTAACTAAAGCAATCTACAGAAATATAGAAATATTAGACTGAAATGCTGTAGCAAGTTTTCGTACTTCCCATTTCCTTACGTTCTCATATCATTTTATACCTAAAGAACTAAACTAAAACTAAAAATGAACTAAAGAAGAATGAACTAAACAAGAACTAAAAATGACACTTTGTGTCTTATCCAAAATTCAGTTCAATTGTAGACATCATTGAATCTACTTATTTTATAGGTGACTAAATGTTAATCAACTTTTTTTAATGTAAATATTTCTCAGACAAAACATTTGTAATTAGTTTCAGAAAAGGCCATGGCATCAGTGAAAGTGCCCTTTATCTGGAGTCACATATCCAGAGCTGAGTCTCAAATCTCTCTCTTAGCTGTGTGACCCTGGACAAACAATTAACCTCTCTGAGCTGCAGTTTCCTACTCTATAAAAAGGCAATGATGATACCTGACCTGACTACTTCACAAGGACATTGTGAGGATCAAATCAGAGGATTTAGTGGAAAGGTTTTTACAAATGGTGTATTGTCACCATTTGTAGGAAAGGAAAAGTGAGAGAGGCCTAGACAGTTCTCAAACCAAGGTAATGCCTGAAAGTCTGCTATATATCCATAAAGCTATACGGTTTGGGATAGAAATGATTAACACCAGAAGTAGACTTTGTGTTTCCTTTTTTATGACCATTTTTTGTTTGTTAATTGAATTTTTTCTCATTTTCATTTTTCTGCCCTTCTGCTTCTTATACCATGTGGCCTTCTTCATGCAGTTGAGTAACTCACCTTACTCATGTGTTGAGTAATAAACATTTACTGAATACCTAATGCACACAGAGGGCAGAGATGGTCAAGATCTGATCCCCAGCTCGAGGAGCTCACACTCACATGGAATGAATGTCACACAAGCAGTAAGTCATCTCAAGGCAATGAAAAACAGTAATAATGAAAATATGGCCAAGATGCCAAGAGAGCAGATAGGAAGAACAACTATATTTTGCAGGGGCAGAGAAAGACACACTGGAACAGCCCCTCAAAGTGAGCAGCATATGAGCCGTATCTTGAAAGATGAGGAGAATTTTTCAAGCAGACAAGGGACATTTGAGGTAAACTAAGATCCCAGTATATGCTAAGAACTGTAATTAATAATGATAAAAATTATAATTTTAAGACCTAACATCTACCAAGCATTTGTTATGTGCTATGGAATTTAGAACTTATATTTCAAAGGAAAGGGAAAACAATTTTTCCTACTATTTAGAGTATTTACATACCAAATCCTCAATTCTTATTTTTTTAATTACATAATCTTTTGGCAAATTAATGTCACTAATTGGCACCTTGGTACCATGATGCCCTCCAATAAAAATTTACCTCGAGGCTATGCATTTACCAATTTTTAAACTGCACCTTTCAGTTTAATGCAAAAGAGAAAATTGTTAATTATTAACAAATATAAGTTATAATAATTTAACAATAATACACTTTATGAGTCTAGTCTTTCTGTTTATAAGGCATCTTAAATAAAAATTGCAAATAAGATGCTAGCGATTGGAACCATTATCAATTTACCTTGCTCTTTCTCTGACATAGGGAAAGGGTATTATTTATCACACTAAGTATATATTATAATCTTCTGTTGATAGTAAAAGATCAAAGATTACCTTGCACCAAACAGAATTATGATGCCATAACATTTTATCTTGTTACAGGTGATATTAGTCACTAGGTGACAGTGAGCTGCAGAGCAGATTTTTCAGTCAATATCCCTAACATGTTCAAACATCTGAAAATACAGCAACTAACTTCTTTGTGCTTTGGTTGTGAAAGTAAAAAGGTGGCATAAACAAATAAGTGGCTGATTATTAATACCAAACATGCTGCTAAATACCACTTGGTTTCTGAGCACCTAGCTAGTACTCTGACCTAGAATCTCATCAATAAAGAAAAATCAGTGTCAATAAAAGAGAAAGTGGGGCACTGTTTTAAACGGGGCTGTAAGAATGGTAACATCTTCGATCACAAGATTAGGGCAAAGGCCCCCTCCTGATGTAACTCTCTGGAGACACATATATTCCCACTCTTTCATCAAAGAGCTATACTAGGGCCTGAGTAAAGTCACAAATCTCCCAAGCAAATCCTCTTTCTCAGGAAGGGTCACAGCCTCTCTCCTACATCTATTTTGAGTTATAACAGTGCTCGTTCAATGGGTAATCTGGGCCAAATTTTCCCCTTTCTTGTGATTTTGTAACTGCAGAAGACTTTTCCTCCCTTCTCATTATGTTGATGGTTTTGCCTTTTAGAGAAAGATAGAGCAGGGCCCTTGAGTTTTTTGTAATGTTCAGTGTGCACTCAATGTTAGCAAATACTTAAGCTATAGAAAGAAAAACACTGTAGTTGTAAAATCTTTGTTCATCTTCATATGTGAATTTTATAGACTGCGGATCCATGTAAAAAACTCAAGATTATATTGATTCCTTTGTCATACCTGCTTCTCTCTTAATATTTTTTAAATGGAATGACAGAATTAAAAAAAAAAGCTTAATTATAAATCCAAAATTAACATTCTAAGGCCTGACTGGATGGTAAAATATTTAGCATTTGGAAATTATTATATCATTTACCTTAAAAACAATAGTTGCCAACCCCATGAATCCTAAAATCATTTGCCTGAATATTTTCTTTTTTTACCTATGTCAAGATAGCCATACACTATATCATAGAGAAACCCTCCCAAACTTACACACAAAAACCTTCCCAAACTTGCAAAATTATTGGATAGGGGTATTCATTTTTATGCAAACTATATGCATATTCATATAAAACAGTCTGAAAAATGTATCAGATATAATTAGCATGTTTATGAATCTATTTGCTCTGCTATTAAGTAACAAATTTGTAGTAACCATGGCAACTGCAACATCACAGGCACAAGTTCTATTTTTGTAATATGAGTACCTTTCTTAAAGCAACATTCATGCTCAGACTCTACATTTTTAAAATATTAAAAAGAGTTTTTAGAACATTTCATTTTTCATTATGTAAAGGCATATTTTATATTTTAGTTTATTTTAAATTAAAATCAGTTTCTTTTTGTTGTATATCTCTGTGTGTGTGTTTGCCAAAAATAATATTTAAATATAAAGGAAAAAACATGAAATTTTAGGGGCATGTTAATATATATGGTTGTAGGATTGCTACCTTTTATTTTTTTTTTCATTGTTTAGGATTGCTACCTTTTAAAATTTCATTTCATTTGAAACACTAAAAGCTTATTCATTTTCCATGTTTTTTTTCTAAATGTAAGTAAGTCATCTATGGATTTCCCATTTGATTTTTATTTAGATTTTCTTCTTCAGTCTTTTTTTTTTTAAGATTTTATTTATTTATTTGACAGAAAGAGAGAGATCACAAGTAGGCAGAGAGGCAGGCAGAGAGAGAGGAGGAAGCAGGCTCCCCGCTGAGCAGAGAGCCCAATGCTGGGCTCGATCCCAGGACCCTGAGATCATGACTTGAGCCGAAGGCAGAGGCTTTAACCCACTGAGCCACCCAAGCGCCCCTTCTTCTTCAATCTTAATCATTTATTTGATTTATTTATTTATCATAATCAAAAAACATTTGATTATGTTTTATCAAAATCTAAGTAGTAACATTTTCCTCCACAATCAATTTGGGGAGGTGTTTTGGTTAATACTTTTGTTAAAAGAAGTTAATTGAACTATTACTTGTTCTTATCATCTTAAGAGCCATCACTTATAGATATGTCATCCTGAGCATTTTATGTAACCTTCCCAAACCTCACTTTGCTTCCCTGTAAAAGAGAGATAATAATAATACCAACACTATAGGATTGTTGAGAAGGTAAAATCTGAAAATGCCAGTATGATGAATATACTTTCCTATTTCTTTTAAAATTGCAATTCTACATCCAAGTGTATTTTATTCTGAAAATCAAATCTAATGCTGAACTGAACAGTTTCAAATAATACAAACCCTATAAATATCTGATTTCTGTATTTTCTCAAAAAGTGGCAGAGGTAAAATGGGTGTTTGAGGAATTGGGATAAGAAGATTGGGATAAAGGAAGCAACTTTCTCAAAAAGGGGGGTGGGGTGCGCCTGGGTGGTTTAGTTGGCTAAGCCTCTGCCTTTGGCTCAGGTTATGATCTCAGGGTCCTGGGAGTGAGTTCTGCATCAGTCTCCCTATTTGGCAAGGCGTCTGCTTCTCCCTCTCCCTCCGCCCCTTTTCTGTCTCTCTGTCTGTCTCTCTGTCTCTCTCAAATAAATAAAATAATAAAATAAAATAAAATAAAATAAAATAAAATAAAATAAAATAAAATAAAATAAAATAAAATAAAATAATTCTGGTGTGGGTTTGAGACCCAAATCAGTTTCCTGCTAAGCCTTATTTCCCTCAATTGTTAATGGGAAAAATACTACCTATTTCCTTGGATCTTTACATGTATAAATGTTATATAAAGCAGGTATCATACTCTATAACATAATAATAGTCAATAACACCACTTCATTTTAAGTAACATTGTCCTGAGGAAGTAAAGAGATACCTTTAGAAAAGCTAAGAGGTTCAGATAATTTGACCTCTCAGCCACATGCTTGAAAAGAGAAAAAAAAAAACTGGAAGGGAATTTCACTAACAAACTCTGGTTGAACTAGAACTTAGCTGATTAAGAAGAGTGGCTTTAGTCTAAGCTGAAAAGGTACACTGTGGTCCAGATGGAAAGACTTTACTCATCCTAAGAAGGGGCTGAGTCTAACTAGAAGGAAGACAGTGAAGACAAACTCAAAAGGCAGGTAGGCCAGTGATACGGAGCCTGGGATGGCCAGGGAATGGAGAAGCCAGGAAAGGGAGAGTGAGCTTGCAAATCTGTAATGTTCTTCATTTACCTATACAGTCCACACTATCCTGACTATACAATTAAAGAAGTGCAGCCCCATCCTAGCACACCTTCCTCTCTTCTAACTCCCGTCATAGTATGTACCACATCAGAATATGCTATATAATCTACTTATTTATCATTCTTAGATATTATCTGTCTCTACCAGCTAGGATATAAATTCTAGACCGCTGTGTCTTCAATACCTGTTAGACACTCAGAAAACATCTGTTGAATGAATAAAGATTTAGCATCGTACTTGGCACATAGTAGACACACAATAAAGATTATAACTGCTATGCTTTTGCTTTTTATTCATTTTTTTTCCAATTGTGTAAAATCAGGATCTTCCTAAAGTTCCTGATAATGGGAATAATGCAGATCTGCCTCTATCCTTTTTAGGAACAAGAACCTAAATTTGGTTAGATCAATTATCTAAAAAAAAAAAAATTAAATACTACTCTGATCTTCCAAAAAACTATACTCTATGGCATGCTGGCCACAAATTAATCCATTAGATTAATTTGGTCAAACAAATTTAGTTGTTAAATGAAAAAATTTTAACAAATATCTAAACTGGATGATAATTTGCTACAATGAGTCTCATATTAACCTGTATTTGTGGATTTCATACACATTTTTATCTCTTTAAGATATGTTCGTTATTCACAAAAATAATTTGAAAAGTCTATCTCTTCTGTTATATAATAACCCCAAGGCTGAGTTGCCACTCGAGAGTAGGTACACAGTTTAACTGACTTGTTATCATTTAGAAATTTAGGAAGAAAATTAATGATGATGGTAAGTATAAGTAATAATCTTTCTCACCGATGCAGTAGAAATAAATTCACTCTGGTCAAAGTCAGCATTCGTCAAGCTGACCTACCTTGTGGTATGTTCTGGTTGTATTTCAGAGGCATACAGTAGTAATTTGCTGAGCAATAATGTAGTTAGGGATGAACTAAACAGGACCTAACAATCTTCCTAATGACAGAAGGAAGGTACAGACTGTGACAGAAAGGCGGAAGGAGCACTTCTTATATCTTATGAAGAACTGGAAAAGCAATTGTGTGAAAGGGCACATCCCTAGCAGTCGGTGACAAAATCTAGATCAGATTGTAAAGTCAGTGAAATGAGATGACCATAAACCATTCAGTTGTATTTTAGCAGACTTCTTATAGGAAATTTAGAAAGAAAAATTTTAGGGGTGCCTGGGTGGCTCAGTCAGTTAAGCGTCTGCCTTTGGTTCAGGTCATGATCTCAGGGTCCTGGGATCGAGCCCTGCGTCGGGCTCCCTGCTCAATGAGGAGTCTGCTTCACCCTCTCCCTCTGCCTCTCCACCCAATTATGCACTCTCTCTCTCTCAAATAAATAAATAAAATCTTTAAAAAAAAAAAAGAAAATTTCAACTCTCATTTTATATACTAAAGAGAATGAAGAAGATCTGGAGGCTTACGGAACTAGTCTTATTTCAGATGTCTCAACAAGAGTTGTACATTGGCTAGAAACTATGCATCATGATGTTTGAAAAAGATTCTGTTTAGTTATGCTGTACAGTCAACTGCTCTAATAAAAATATTTGAAATGCATCATGTCTCCACTTAATGTTTATTCATTTCTTGTAGAGAAAATATCGTTAGGGCTAAATTAGAAAATAGTAGTATACATTGTGAACAATTAGCAGTTTCAAAGATAATGCTAACCAACGAATAATCCAAGTACAAAGGGCTTTATAGACAGGTAGAAAAATTGGCCTTAATTCCTTCTCATGCTGTGGTGAAGACTGTTCTCCACAATTTCTACCCCAGTATTATCATTGCTAGGTCCTGCTATACTCATTTCCTAGCCTCCCTTCTCCCTTGCCTTTAGATGGAGCTTCATGACTTTTCCTCTCTGACAGAATGTGAGCAAAAGTCATTACTCTGTCAGTTATACTACTTCCAAGCCTGGCCCATAAAGCTCTCCAAAACACACTTCCGGGTTCTTCCCTCCATCCCATGGGTAGGAATGATGATGATTTCAAATATTGAGCATTTAGGATGGTATTGCTATCAACCTGGGTCCTCTAATTATATTTATTCCTTCAACAAATGTGTACTGAGTGCTTCAGATGGCCTAGGTACTATATGGTTTTAACAATTCATGAAATTTAGTTCCTTAATTAAAATAATTTAAATATTTCAATCAACTGAATCATGTCATCCAAAAAATGTGATTTCATAACATATTTAATGATGTGGGAAATAAGTGATATACTCTAAATTGGAACATGAAAGATATAAAACTGTCTATATAGTATAATTCTAATTTTGTTTGATATTATAAGGGTTGTAGAGGCTCTCTCAACACCTATTTGCTTCAGCAGCAGAGGTTCAAAATCTAAAAATGACCTGTTCTTTAATTTTTTTTAAGGTGACTTTTTTTTTTAATTCTATTTATTTATTTGACAGAGAGAAAGATCACAAGTAGGCAGAGAGGCAGGCAGAGAGAGAGGGGGAAGCAGGTTCTGCACTGAGCAGAGAGCCGATGCAGGGCTCGATCCCAGGACCCTGAGATCATGACCTGAGCTCTGAAGGCAGAGGCTTTAAACCAGAGAGCCACCCAGGCACCCCTAAAAATGACCTGTTCTATACCCACTTGTAGTTGGAGACTCACATGTGTGATGTGGATTCCTCTTTGATCTGATGAAGTTATCCAGAGAGCAAGAGAGAGGCAGGGTACGAGGAACCCATCCAAGTTGTGCGTGTTGATCAGGGTAGTAACAAGAGATGCTAGAACCAGCAGTCATGGGGAAAAGCTTCCTAATCTGCAGTTTCCTAATGATGGCAGACAGAATAGTCCTTTTGGTTCTGCTGTGGTTTTAAGTCATTTCTGAAAGCTTACAGTTGAGGCTATTTTTACAGCCCTCCAAAAATTGTGATCTACCTATTTTCTATAGTAAAGTAGTTTGTGCTTAAAACTAGATAAAATGGTGCATGTGTGTGTGTCTATGGGTGTGTACACTGTTAATTCTGAATCCCTGGATTAAAAGTTTCTGAGTCTGATCCATAGATCCTTGCAATTATTATTATTATTATTTTGATTATATGCAAAAAGCTAATTCTTCCCAAATATTTCAACTTCAAATTTAATGTCCTAGTTGCTCCTGAAATTTTTGTTTAGCCATATTCTAATCTTAGGATTTTGATTTGATAATATGGAATCACTGAAATTTTAACTTCTCTGAAAATGCTGTTACATAAAATAGATTCACATTAGCTATGCTCCAAAAACACGTGATTAGATGCTTTCATGATTCTTAACAAAAAGCATTAATACAAATTGTAAACTCTGAAGATTAGGGTTGGTGTTGGCCCAGTAGAGTCAAATCAATAAAACGCACTAAAATAGCAATTTTAATAAAAAATAATCTTTTTTTCTAAAAACAAAATGTTCTAGAAACTTTCAAACCATATATTTAGATACTATATGTGTATAGAATTTTTATACTAAAACTTCTTACTATTAAACAGACATTTTTAATGCTTACATCATATATGGTTGGGGTACCAGGATGGCTCAGTTGCTCAAGTGACCAGCTCTTGATTTGGGCTCAGGTTAAGATCTCAGGGTCATGGGATTGAGCCCAGCTTCGGGCTCCACGCTCAGCAGGGAGTCTGCTTGGGAGTCTCCCTTTCCCTCTGTCCCCTCCTCCATCCAGGGCCGGACTCACACACAGGCATGCACACACTCTCTCTCAAATAAATAAATCTTAAAAAAAAAAAAAAGAAAATTATTGGCTTTCCTAACACCATCATGCATACTTCTTAACTTCAATAACTGGAAATTGATAGGCCCCCCAAAAAGTAAACAGTAATAATAATGTTACTGATGATGATAACAATAGTGATCAACTTCTTTTAAATAAAACACAAAACCTCTGAATGGCCTCTATTTCCAAACTTTCTACCATGGGCTTAAAAGAACAGATGCATAGGAAAAAAATGTTATATAATTCATGACTATATAAAATATTATATAACTAAAGTTACTTTTATCCTATGTACACTTATTACAGTAATTTTGTCATTTGTGTAATCAACACATATGAATTGTCTACTTTGAAGATGTCATTTTGCCCTTTGCAGGTTATGCAGTGGTGGAGAGGACAGACACAGACTCACGGAGCTAGCAGGCTAGAGGATATGCCAAACAATATAAAGATAACAGACAAATATCTACTTGCAAGCTCAGAAAATGCAGACAAGGTGCTGCGATAAAAGGTAACAGGCCCAAATCTGCTTAGACAGGATGGCCAAGAAAGGCTCCCGGTGGAGTTATCAGACCAGCAGTAGTCTGGGCAGTGCACAGGAACCAACCATGCAAATATGGAAGGAAACTCCATGAAGTGAATTGGTCTTGCGAAGACCCTCAAGAATGAGTTAATTTGAAGTGTTTAAAGAAATAAAATGTTATTAAATTAAATTAAATTAAATTAGAACATAACAAATGGTTATGTATATATAATTATATGTACATAGAGTATGAAATATTAAGTCATAATACAGTTGACCATAGGTAAAATTTCTCCCCACTCCAAAATGCTAAACTTGCATAAAGAATGTAATTTTACTTTTCCTTTGTCTATACGTTTATTTGATAGGCTAGGCAATCACGGAGTTAAAAACAAAACAGACATGAGATCTCATTAATTTCTCATGAATTTTTACATGTTATCTGGCTATAGGGGAGTGGTGGTAGCAGGGAAAGCTGAGGGCTTTCCTCTTCTTCTCTCTCACTGCAGAACCCAAGTGGAAAAGAGATGTTTCCCAGGCAAGAAGTGTGGTGCACTGAACACTGGTATATTGTTTTTAAAACTTCCATGGAGAACCAGGACACATATTACTTTTGCTCACATTTTCTTTCTTTCTTCCTTCCTTTCCTCCTTCCTTCCTTCCCTTCCTTCCTTTCCTCCTTTCTTTCTAAGATTTTAGGTTTTTAAGATTTTATTTATTTAGAGAGACAGAGAGAGAGTGTGCATGAGTTGGAGGAGGGAAAGAGGGAGAGAGAGAATCTCAAGAATCTCAAGCAGACTCTGTGCTGAGCTCAGAACTCAACAAGAGGTTCCATCTCACAACCCTGAGATCATGACCTGGGCTGAAATCAACAAAGGTAACACAGTCACAACTAACTTCATGTGCCCTGAAGGAGAATAGGAAGTGTATATTGAACAGCATTGATTAAGTCTGAATAATGGGAGAGAGAAAGAGGTAGGATGGGAGAGAAAAAGGGCAGGGGAGAGAATGATTATGATATTGTCATGAGAAAGCTCAAAATAAAACAAATTAAACATTCAGTTCAAAATAAAACATGAGGCTTTTCCATTTAAGGGGAAATACATAGCTTTAAAATGGGATGAATAAACAAATCTAGAATCTTACAAATTATCGAATTCTCTAATTGTCGATATTTTAATTTCATTGTGAATTAGGTGATTTTTTTTTTTTAACTCTTTCTTTTTGACCTATACAACTTCAGAACTAAAACACCAGCAAATAAAGGCTGTTATCACCTGGGTAATTACTAATATACTGCCTTTCTTATTGATTTTCAATCTTCTTCTACTATGTTCTTTTGAGGAAAGACAATGTCATACTCCTTGTGACTAGTGTGTAGTAATTAATTATCCAAATATTTTAAACATTTTGTTAACATTGTACAAATATTTTGCAATGTGTAACTATCTACCTTCAACAGAGTTTTATTCTCTTCCTTCAAAATTCCATTCCTTTGATCAGAACTGCTTAGGAATAGAAGCGGGTCACTGACCCTCTGGGAATGTTTTTGAAGTACGCCCTTTATGGCTCAGTCAGGACCTGCTGCATCCAGATCTGGCTGCCATGCTCTGCAGGGAGGTGAAGTCCCGTAAGTGGCTCTCAGTCCAGGTGCCCTTGTCTGGGACTCAATTTTCTGTGCCTATCACTGCTGTTAGCCCATCTCATCAACTGTGAAGTGACTACCTTTTACTCAAACATTCCTTAATGTATATACAAATATGTGTGTATATGTATGTCTATATATAGATACATATATGTATGTATATGTATATGTATGATCCATGCAATTATAATTATAATTCTTTTAGTTAAAATATTCTAAATGAATTTAGAGTAGAATAGAATATCTCATTTTTTTTTTTGCTATGATGGAAATGTGTTTTTCAAAAAACCTTTGTTGAATTTAATTGAATTGTGACAACTTTTGTTTTTCCTAAAGTGGAAATGCGTTTTTCTATTTTTGTATGTGTGATTTTTTTTTTAAAGATTTTATTTATTTATTTGAGAGAGAGAGAGAGAGAGAGAGAATGAGAGGGGAGAAGGTCAGAGGGAGAAGCAGACTTCCCGCAGAGCCGGGAGCCCGATATGGGACTTGATCCCGGGACTCCGGGATTACGACCTGAGCCGAAGGCAGTCGCCCAACCAACTGAGCCACCCAGGTGCCCTGTATGTGTGATTAAGTAATCTATTGTTTGTTATGGAAAACATAAGATCCTACCACCCAGTTACAACCACAGCAAATAAATTAACGTATCCAAGCTTCTAGACAATTATACACACACACACACACACACACACACACACACATATACATTTAATAAAGATAGTATTATACTATTCCTACTGTTCTGTTGCTTTCTTTTATAATTTAAAAACATATCACATGTGTAATTCAGGGGATTGAGATCAGTCAAACAATCTGTGACAAGTTGCTCTTTATCTCCTCTTCAAGGACATTTCCAGTAATAATTCCTGATGCATTCCAAAAAAAAAAAAAAATGCCAAATTTATCACAAGAACACAAGAAGCATTCTGATTCCTATATGATAATGCAGCCATGTAAATCTTCAATTTTTCACACTATGTCCAAATGCCCATATATGCCAACAAAGAGAATAAGTAAAACCACTCAAAACTCAGGCCTATAGAATAATTAGCATACAAGGAACATGACACATTTTACATTCTGTGTTGGTATAGAAATAAATACCCAAATCTAACAGAGGCAGCTTCTGAGCCCATCTCAAGCACAGGCTGTATATATGACAACAGAGAAAGAAGCATCAGCTTTTAGATGGGGAATACAGATAAAACAACCCCAGAAAGAGAATGTCCAACCTGGAAATGAGGAAATATAAAAACAAATCTGAGATCTGCTGCATCAGAGTACCACTCACTGGGAAACCAAAAGGAAAGTGCCTAATACTAGAAGTAGTATCCTTGAGAAAGCACCATTTCTGGCAAGAAAATGGTTGGAGGGTAGGAGGTGAGAGAAAATAAGCAAGAAATGTATGTTAATAGCCTAATAAGCAAAAGTCATAAAATCAAAAGACGTGATCATTTACTTGCCCAAGAAAAAAAAAAAAAACCAAGATTAAAGAAAATTAATATCACCATATCAAAAGAAGGAAGTATTGAACTAAGAATCCCAATAAGCCACCCAAATGTATGTTCTTTGTCTGCAATAAAATTTATTTCTGGTCTAAGAATATCAAACACATTTAAAATTTTTTAAAAAGGTAATGTCAAACAACATTCACACAAGACTACTATACGAGGAAAATAGAAAATGCACATGAAAATATTTCAGTTTATGTTCTCCCTAATGAAACTACAATAAAACAGAAAGAAACTGAATTAAATATCCTTAAACAAGAATTTACTATTTTATTAAAACTTAAATCATATTTTATAAACCTCAAATCAGAAACAGACAAAAATTATAAAGATAGGTGAGAATTGACAATCAGAAAGAAATGTATTTTTGAAAAGATAAAAATCATCTTAGAAATAAAGACTAATTAAAGATGCTCAAGGGAGAACAGATTCAACAACAAAAAATAGATTATAAAGGATATTGAAAAAATGCAAGCATAGAACTATGTCAATAAAAACAAAATAAAGCAGAATATAATCAGAGAAAACATAATTAACACATAAAACAGATATAGGACATCTAACATAGAAATAATTTGATCCCTTGGAGGGGTGGGAATGGAATATAATTAATATATAACATTATAATCAAAGAAAAAACCCTGGAAATTAAAAAAAAAAACTTGACTTTCATATTAAAAGGGATTACTCTGTACCTGGGAAAACAAATGAAAACAAATTCTAATAAAACTACTACTTTTTAGACTTCAGACTTTAAAGGTAAAGAAAAATACTCTGGGCCTAGGATACACATACACACACACATAAACACACACACATCTATCTATCTTTCTCTATAGAAAAATAAACAGACAAGCAGAGGAAGGTAAGTGTTTGCAAAATGGTAATAATTGATGAATCAAGGAGAAGAGTATATGGATGTCCACTGATGTTCTTTCAAATTCTCTGTAGGCCTAATTTTTTAAAAAATAAAAAAGAGAAAAATCAATAGTAACAAAAAAAAAGGTAATGAACACTTTTTTACATAATTTACTAATTTCCTACATAACATTATTTTAATAGTTGTACAGAATTCTAAGGATTGTTACACTGTTGTTTTTTTAACCAATTACCCTTGTTTAGCATTTAGGATTTTTTTCAGTTGCTGTAAATCTTCAAATTTTGAACCGAGTTAAATTTTTTTAATGAGACAAAATGAGACCAAAAGTAAAGTCTGGCAAAAAAAGTAATGAGCCTGGGGTACCTCAGTGGCTCAGTAGGTTAAGCATCTGACTCTTGATTTCAGCTCAGGTCATGATCTTGGGGTCAAGGGGTTGAGCTCTGTGTTGGCTCCGTGCTGGGAGCAGAACCTACTTGGGATTCTCTCTTCTCCTCCCTGTGCCCCTCCCCTCACTGTGCAGGCTACACAGTCTCTAAATTAAAAAAAAAAAAAAAATTTAATTAAAAAAAAAGAAAGTACTGAAACTGATTTTAAAAACAGTTCCAGAAAAGGGGCACCTGGGTGGCTCAGTTGGTTAAGCATCTGCTTTCTGCTTGGGTCATGATCCCAGGGTCCTGGGATGGAGCCCCACATTGGTCTCCTTGCTCAGTTGGGAGCCTGCCTCTCCCTCTCCCTCTATCTGCTACTCCCCCTGCTTGAGCTCTCTCTCTTTCTCTGTCAAATAAATAAATAAAACCTTAAAAAAAATTTCAGAAAAGATAAAAAACTGTTTTAAGAGTATCAACATGAATAAACTGAATATGATCACCTTGAAAGAGTAAATGATATTTGCTATATAAATTTCAGTTTGTTTAAAAAAATAAGAAAAAGGAAAAAAGGTAGAAAAAAGAAGAGAAAACATACTACTTTATAGTCACACTCAAAATAGCAAAAAAAAAATGGTACAGTTATAGGCATAACTGCAAAGATACCACCACCTCCTCTCAACTTTTTTTTTCTTTCTTTTTTTTTTTCTTACACAAGTAGTTCAATGTGGGTATTGACTGACTGACTGATTGACTCAACACTTATGAAAACCTACCACAGAAATCAGTGATTACAGAATATATGATCCCTTCTTCATACAGCGTACATTTTTTAGGAAACAAGTATACCTACAAACTATAACACACGTAGCATAGGTAGGCATGCACCTAAGGTCTGTAATAGAGTTAATGCAGGCATGTGCATAATAGCTATTAACTAGGTAAAGTGTGATATAGGACACAACAGCAGCAGATAAAGTGCTGTGCAACATAATATAGAGAAGACAGTGGTATCCCCAAACATAGCAGAGAATGTTCAAGAACAGTGATAGGAACAGTTTCATAGATGAGGTGAACCTGTGGGCATGTCTGAAGTGAGAGAAGGGCTTTCCTAGAATATTATGGAAAAGTTTTACAGTGAGAAAAAAACAAAATAAAATAAAGTCTCATAGGCCTTTGAGAATTTGTGGGTAAATGCAGGACAACACCATGTACGGTAGCAAATATCCAGGACCTCATTGTAAAAAATATTTACTGAGCATCCATGATGATGAGCCGTGACTGACATGCTCAGAATTTCAAAATTTGTCCTTAGGAGACACGGAGCATTGAAGGCTTTGAAGCAGCATGTCATGGCAATGTGATAGTCACACAGGTGGTTACACAGAAGATAAGGACCTGGTCTCAGTTCAACATCAGTCGTCATACCCTGCCTTCATTTTGTACACTTGATACACCCACCCACTTGTGGCAACATGGTTACTGCTTTAGAAACTCATTCCTGATTTAGAGTTGTAACTTTTGGGTGCCTATGTGCCTTAGTCACTTAAGCATCTGCCTTTGGCTCAGGTCATGCTCCCAGGGGTCTTGGGATCAAGCCCTGTGTAGGGCTCCCTGCTTGGTGGCAGCCTGCTTCTCCCTCTCCTGCTCCCCCAGCTTGTGCTCTCTCTCTCTCTTTCGCTCACTTGCTCTCTCTCGCTCTGTCAAATAAATAAATAAAATCTTTAAAAAAAGAAAAGTTGTAACTTTTCTTTTACTTAAGACAATTATCCCTTCTCTGTCTTTTTCTATGACTATATCTACTGCCTCCTCTTGATTTATAAACAAAACCTGGAAAACCTACAAAAATAAGTGTTTTGTGGTTTATCTAAGAATAATTACAGAAAATATTGCTGTTATGTTTGGTGAAGAAAATCAATTTTGAATAGTTAATTTCAACTTAAATAAAATGTGAATTCTGTTTTAAAAAAAAAAGACAATTATCCCTGATGGACACCCAAGTTTTTCCAGAGCAGTCAGATGGTTGCCACACTGTAACAATGATAGAAGAATCAGCCCAAAGTTCTTATATTAAATATACAAATGAATGATGAATAAATATATTATTTCCTAAATAGCCAAGTGTTAGTATAGTACAGATTATCTACCACAGAGATTGATAAATGACTCAGTTATTCATTTTTTTTTCTTCTGCATGTTTGGATGTAGAATCAGTTCAATTCAAAGGTTTCTCCAGGCTTCTAAAACATTCTTGATAAGCCTGGCAAAGGCACTTACTTTGTCTCATACTTCCTCGCCCCCTTCACTCACAGGGATGAAGATAGTGCACTACATCAATAATCATGACTTTATTGGAAGTAAATGTGATTTTCTGGATCTTCTGGAAAGTATTGTACATTTAGTCGCTGTGTTTACATGACAATTTGAAACCAACTTTTGAATGACTATCCTTTGGCTGAATTGCTTTTAGTTTAGGCCTCACTTGATTAGACAGAAAAAGAAAAATCATGTACTAAAAGAGCCAAATTTACTACACACAAAAGTAGAGATGTTACACTAATTCCTCCCAAGACTTAAGTGCTAAAGTACAACAATGGGTCAAGATGGTGGACACTTGGTTTATAGTCTCAATTCTATCACATTTACTCATTCATTCACTCATTCATTCAATAAATATTGAGCTTCCTATGTGGCAACAAGTACTGTCCTAGGTGTTGAAAAGGAAAAGATGACATTGACCTTGGTAAGAGAATTAAACTTACTTAGATTCATCCTTTGCGCGTGCGTGTGCGCGCACGCACGCACACACACACAAATTCTATGTCTATCTGCCTATCTGCAGTCATAAACTTAAAATGATTTGAGGAACCAAGTAAGAGAATGTGTGGAACAAGGATGAGACATGGTAATGGTGGTGAGGAACCACGGTGTATGAACAAACTACAACCCACCTAAATGGTTCCATTTTTCATTTTATGAGATAAAATACATTGGAGAGAAACCACATTGTGGGGGACCCTATCTGGAGGGCCTCCAGTTTCCTACCCTAGAACTATATGATTTCTAGGACATTCTCTAGACCTCACATTCTCTCATACTTTAAAAAGAATGAATAAGTGTGTAAATGAACAAATAAATCAATTTCTTTAGAGCTTGATTCCTATTCAGTTTTCTAGATGCTCTTAGTCAAATTCAAATTTTGGCAGGAGTATCTTCTTCTGAAGGTTTATTTTATAGGAATGAAAAGCAAACTTGGAGAAAGTATGAAAGTGGAAAGGAAAAGGCAACAAAGATATCCCACTTTGCAAGTCTGGTTTAGGCTGACCCCACCCTATCACTTTCACACTCAGCCTAAACCCAGAAGTACCTGTTTAGTCACACTAAGATCTATGATGTAGATGTGGTGCTAAAGAAGATACATTTTATTGCCTGTAAATTACGAAGTACAGCACCTGGTGCATGGTAAGTGCTCAGCAGTAGCCATATAGCAACATATGCAGAATTGGGTTTGAGACCAGGTTCCACTTTTTACTAGATGGGTGGCCTCGAACAAAGCATTCAATCTCCATAAGCCTCCATCCCCTCAGAGTACCTCCATGTGGAGTTGCTACAAAAGGCAACAGGATGTGTCACGGATCCGACACAATACCTGGCATTTATAAAGCAAGAAGTGAAGAAACGCTGGCCACGTTGTCAGCATTCGTGAAGGCACGGCTCATTTTTTAAAAATATTCATTTGTCTTTTTGGAAATTGATAAAATGGGCGCATATTATTGAAAACAGTAGAAATATCAGTCTAAAAGAAAGAAGACATATATCACTTGTAAAAATTATTACACGTTGAATGGCTCTATGAAGAGTTAAATCAATGTTTTATCTTTCATAAGCCTAGTGAAAACCAAATGGCACAAGGATCAATACGAAACTTTAGAAAAAAAATTTTTTTTTCAGACAAAAAATCTACGTCCATAGTCAGGCACATTTTACACATCAGTGAAAGTTCCAATCAATATTTCTGAAACCTGTTGGCTGCCATAGATTTTCTTTGTAGTTGGAAAATTGTATACAGTTAAATTGTGAAATGTTTAAACAATGGGACAGAGTGCTGGTATAAAAGCAGATAATATTTTAATACTTAGTCACTGGCCAAAGTCCTTAATCTTTTTTTCAGGGAATTTATCTATCTATCTATTTATCTATTTTAGAGAGAGTACACATACACAGACACACACAAACGCACGCGTGCAAGTGGGGCAAAGGGGCAGAAGTGGAGGGAGAGGGGGAGAGAGAACCTCAAGTAGACTGGATGCTGAGTTAGAAGCCTGCCATAGGGGCTCAACTTCACAAGCCTGAGATCAAGACCTGAGCGGAAACCAAGAGTCGGAAGCTCAACCGACTGAGCCATCCAGGCGCACTACAACCCCAACCAAAGTCCTTAATTTTTGGTCTTATCTGAATCTAGGGAAATGAATTTGGTTCTTTTAAGTCCTATTTGAGTGTATTCAGCATTCACATTCTATTCATTTCCTTGAAATCAAAAAAGAATATTTTAGGGGCGCCTGGGTGACTCAGTGGGTTAAAGCCTCTGCCTTTGGCTCAGGTCATGATCTCTCAGGGTCCTGGGATTGAGCCCCTCATCAGGCTCTCTGCTCAGCAGGGAGCCTGCTTTCCCCTCTCTCTCTGCCTGCCTCTGCCTACTTGTGATCTCTGTCACATAAATAAATAAAATCTTTTAAAAAAAGAATATTTTATGTTTATGTGTGTGTGAAGGCTTATTAATCAACAAATAAGCATTTTATCATCGCTACTTTATTATAAGCACTATTTAAAACATGAATTATGTTTTTGCACATTGTTCTTTCACTATTTACTTCTGTATTTTAAAGCTTGGTTAAGACAAAGCAAGATGGTAGTGTATTCCTAGGAACGGAAGCTCTTTATGATGACACGAAGGAGCCACTCACCCTCTCCTCCACTCATATCCATACCAATCATTTCTGTGCCTCAAAGCAATTTCTTACACAAGTAGCATCTCAACATACTATTTACCTGAACCTTAAAACTAAACACTAACAGTAAAAATAATCCCTCAACTTTAAAAAAGGAAAATCTTGGAGGTGCTAAGGGGATATCTCATCTCATCTTGGAATTTATTTAACTTTATTCTGAGATGCCTCCTTTCAAAGTAGAACGCACTTCTCCGTTGGCAATATTCTAAGCAAATGACTTTACTTCAATTATATAAGCCATAAATAAACAGAAATAAAAGAGATTAATGAGCACCGGTACAACTGAGTGACAGTCGTTAACTACAATTTTCCTTTATTGAAAAACCTCTCTCTGACTTTTGTTCCATTAAGACTATCTCCTAATTATCTCAGTTTCATTCTGCCATTAATAACCTTATTTTCTTGGAAATAGTACTGATGGATGAGTTTTAAATCGTACTTTCACAAGTAAGGCAGAGTACAATCAAGAAAGGAGTTCCCTTGCATAGTTTGTGGGAACACATGTGGAATGATCGCATTTCCTAAATGGTCTTGCAAATCAGACTTCAGCCCAATGTAGTACTCCATTATAAGGGACAGGGGAAAAAATTGAATGTTGGAGTTCAAATTCATATAATAATTAGAAGGGACATTTATTTCAAAATGTGGAGAACTTGACAGTAAGAAAATGACAGAAATTCAGCTCCACAGTGAATTATAAATGTCAAATTACTGGTATGCATGTAAAAAAGTATGTAGCTATTAGAAACCAGACTCTGCATTCACGTGTGGTGCTTCTGCCTTTATCATCTTCTTATATTCCTCTAAGGTGTTCTGTCATTCACTGTCAAATTTCCAGTGTAAGATTATAAGACATATGTCAGATCAGTGTCCAAAGCTTTCCAGGTTCTGGACACACCAATGCAGCCCCATATTTTACACAATATTAAGTATATTAAACGGGAAAAGCTGCTCAGTTATTAGAAGTCAGTTACAGAGTGTACTCTAGCATATGATATCATCTACTCTGAGGAATGCAGAGTGCAGGGGCGGGGGAGGCAGCGTGATTCTATATTGTGTGTGGACTCATGATGCTGTCAGAGTGTCAGCAAGATGAACAATGAAAAGGATGTTAACTAAATTTTGATGTGCAAGAACATGTGTTTAATTTGCAAGATGCTTTGTTTAATTAAAAGGTAAATACCATTTACAATTCCTCTTGCAGACAAATTTAGAGCAGCAACAACACCTACAGAGTGTTCAAATTGCCGGCAGAATTTCTTGGATGCATTTGATCAATTAAAAGGGTACACATTTGGGGAAAAATAATTATTTTTTCCATTTGTTTTCAAATAGAAATGGCTTTATTTTCTATAAACAGATTATTCCTAGAGCTTAATGCCTAGCTAAGTATGGATTTTGAGAACTATACTATTATATACCTAGTGCAGAGAAAATAAACCTGAGGGCTAAAAGTTCCTCTTGTCATTCAACCTCCACTTCAAAGGACATTTTTTCCCTTCCACTCTTCCTTCCCTACACTTCCCTTCCTTCCTCTTTTTGGTCTTGCTGGTTTTCCTTCTGCAGAGAGTAGGCTCTAAAAGCTGTATGGTTCTCAAAGACCCTTCCACCCCTCTAGAAAGATAATCTTAATCAAGTCATTTGGGAGTTCCAACATAATTGTTCCATAAGCTCACTTGGATCTTAAAGCAGATCAAAAAGATTTCAGGTCTCATGTTCTCCTTTATTTAAGATTTGCTATTTTTTTTTTTTTTTTAGCGATAATGGATGGGAATATGCTACTGCTTCTTCAGCTGGCTTGAAGTCAGAAAGAAAATCGGAGGAGATTCAGCTTTCTTTCTAATACCTCTAATCTCAGTACTATAGGTAGTATTTTTCTATCATTTTCCTACAACGCAACATTTGGTATGGTTGTACTTTGGTTTCAGTTATACTTGGAGGCAGGAAATAGATCAGTGACTCTCCTGAGGATCCAATTTAATCATATCATTGGTTGATACTGTTAAAAAAACAAAGTAAATTTGAAGATCTACTTGGCTTTATTCAGTAATTCCTGGACCAAACCGAATCCCATCGGGCAAGTAGAAAAGGAGCTATACAACATGGAAGGCTTTACAGATAGAAGGGGACACGGCGGGGGGTGGAGTGGTGGAGGGAGAAAAGAAAAAAAAAAATTCTACCAAGGAGTGGGCTGCTTCAGGCGCGGTAACCTTCCCACGGGGGATGAAAGGGGTCTATGAGACAGATCACCTCACCGGCTCTGACCAGGTAATTTCAGACCACATGGTTAAAAGTTACATTCTTGGGAGGGGATGAAATTGCAATTAGGATGTGATATCATCTACATCCTAATTGATATCATCTACATCTACGTCTTGGTTTGTTGACTTGGGGCTTAGTACAAGTGACTCCACTGTGGACCTGCTGTCTCTTTTTTAACATTACCAACACATGACATCCAAGCAACATGAAAGAGAAATTCTGCAAGAGTTCCTCAACAGTTCACAATACAGTGAATTGGATTTGGGAGACCCCACTTATGGAACTGCCATCCAGTAATTCATGTCAGCCAGTCCAGCCTATCATGTGAAGACCAAAATGTGAAACAGCCAACTATTATATTACATTATTAATATACTATACCATTATACTGTATTATTAACTGTATTGTAACTGATATATTATTGTTTTATTGGAACTCAGAACAAAATACAAACTAAATTGACAGAAAAGAGTACAAAAGAAAACTTCAGTGGGTAAATGTACTTTTTCCCCTTTCATTATTAGACAAAACACTCTCCCTGCCCTGTTCCCTACCCCTTAATTAACTAAAAATGTCATTCTGTATATCTGCCAAAAGGGAACTTCATTTCATTTCTGAGTCAAATATAGTATAGACTTGTAAAAAAAAAAATGCCCCTCACTAGTCATATATGTGAATATAAGACAACTGGCCTTCGGTCCTCATTGTTTAAACTTTGGCAAGCTAAAATTCAGGTCGGGGAGGCAGCAAGGGAGGGATTTTAGGAAGCTGCTGTACTCCAATCACTTGGTAAGTTTTTCTTTTCCATGTCCAGTGAGTGTTTTGTTTGTAATGGCCAGTTCTATTTTCTGGAAAATATTGTTATTGATGAATCTCATAAGAGTGAAACCCAGGATTCTAGAGGACTGAACTTTTTATCTTTCCCTTTCTAATTATTCCATAGTGAGGAGGAGGGGACTACTATACATCATATTCTAGTAGGGGAAAGTTGAGTTAATCACAAAAACCAATTATAATAGACCCTGAGGCTCCTGCCTTAAACTCTTGTGCTAGTGCTCTCCTGGCCTTTTGGTTCATCTGCCAGGACAATCTAATACACATTTGAAAATGTGTCATTTTTAAAAACATCTTATTGAGTAATTTCCTCTTTGATCTCTTTATTATTTCTTTATCCCAGCTCCTGCTTGAGTCTGTGCCTACTTAGAGATACATAACCCCAAATCATAAAAAGACTCTGGGACAGAATTACCTGGTTAAGGTCTGCTTTGTTCATACGCTAATTTACCACCAATGATTTCCCTATTTAGCATTAAGGGTTCCCCCAAATTTCTTTAACGGAAAATGTGGAAGAATACTAGTCTGTTTTTGTCCGCTTTGTATAATATAATACATTAAGGGTAGTTTTTAAGAAAAATACTTTATAAAATGTCCTTATAACCATTTTGAGACCGGCATTTGATTTTGTTCACTACTAGATTATAAATTTCAAAAAATTAAGTCCTTTTTCCTGGATTGTTTTCTTTTCCCTTTATCAAAGTCCTAATGCCTAGGACAGTTGCCAAGTTCATGGCAATAACTAGTTTTTCGAATGAGTGCCTGAATCTCTGATAATCAAATAAAGAAGGAACATGGTCTTAGAGTTTAAATACAGAAAGTCTGGGTTCCAGTTCTCACTCTTCCCCTAACTAGATGAGTGACCTTGAGAATTCTGTATTATCTCTTGAGACATCAATTTATCCATCAGTAAAAAAAAAAGGATTAGACTAGGCAATTTCAAAAAGCCCTTCAAGTCTAAAAATCTGTGAAAATACAAATTCACACAGACAAGCAAGCTTCATTATATAACATAATAGTTCCAAACTGGTATTGATACTAAGAGTTTTAATGAGAGGTGGGAGGGAGAAAATTCCCAACTTGACATTAACAATCATACTCAACTAAATTAAACCTTTGGAAAAAATCACAGATCCCCAACATGACAGGAGGCCATGTGGCCAAATAATCTGCACACAAATGACTGAGAAAGCTGAGGCAGATGGGCTGCAGTCCAATCAGCGACTTACGGCAGTTCATCTGGCTTTTACTTTGAGCCCAAGTGAAAATGGAGGAACCTTAAGACCATTTTATGAAGCACATTCTGTACCTGTGCTAACTTTACAACACAGAGTAAATCAGTTCTAAACAGTATACTTCAGTGCATTGTAAGTACGTGTTAAAACGTGGATGCCAGTCAAAAATCTCGTCAATTAATATTTATAATTTTTTGCTCATTAAAGTGGTCACTCCAGAGAGTTGTTTTGACATTTTTACCATAACCATTCACAGAGCAAAGAAGAAATATATGAATGGAGATGAAAAGCACCAAAACCTTATGAGTGTTAACGTCTTTCATGAACAAAAGCTAGCAGAAATGTAATGTGGAATGACTTTCCTCAGGTAGGATTGGATAGGTCTTGGGGGTGGAGAACATTAAAATTGTACTGAGACAGGCCTTTCAGATATCTTTTTAACTGCTTTAACTGCTTTTCAAGTAAAGCTGATGTAGTTATTTTAGTCTTTTGCCATTTTTATGTCATTTAATTCACCACTGAGAATAGCACTATTTCAACATTTGCATCCTTTCAGTATAAAAAGGTATTCACAATTAATGTGAAAGAAAGCTTCCTCACTGAGAAATATGGGTTCTGAGCTGTTAATGATTTACTGTTTAGCATTTCAGAAAAAAAACAACAAAACAAAAAAACCAAAAATCTTTCTGTGTTTGGGCAGTGTAGTTAAGCAGAATGAATACAGGAGCTAGAATCAAAAAAATCTGGTTTTAAGACCTGGCTATGCACCTGACACTATGGTAGCTCAGTCAATTAATTCTCTCAGTTCTCTCATCTGTGAAATGGGGATAGGGAAGGCATTTTTCAGAACAGATACTTCCCTTTCACCAAATGTCTTCTTTTCAGAAAAGATGATCTTTGTTTTTTGCTATGAAAGACTAAAACTCAGACCAAAAATACTAGTTTATTACCAGCCTGAATTCAATACAATGAGCATGATCTCTCAAGATAACTCTTCTGCCTGAGTTTAGATCCTTGCTCTTCTGGTTACCACCTGTTGTCACTTTGGTCAAGTAAATAAACCTTCTAAACCTTACTTTCCTGTTCTCTAAAACAAGAAACTTATATTACATTATCCGTAGGACTGCAGTGAGAATTCACTGAGATAATGAAGGTGAAGGCTGCAGTACATACGAGTTTTTATTATTATAGCTTCTATTGTTATCTTTGGAAGAGTTCTAATTGTATGACCAACTTAGATCTCCTGGATTGGTGGATATAAAAAAGAGATGTCAGCTCTTACTCCGAAACCGCTTCATTCCCTTCCTTTCAGGAATTAGGAGGTCAAATATTGCCATCCATCTGAATAGACTGAATAAGAAAACAGACATCATTTTAAGACTCTCCTAAATTTTACCTACTATAAAGTAATCTCAGGAGCAGTCAAAATCCTTTAGTTTCCTTCTCCAGAATGAGTGTGTGAAGAAAATAGAAGCAAATAGCACTGACCCTTTACTGGACCTGCAGTTATTATACGCCTGAACTTATAAAATAATTTTTTTAGCTATGCTCCTTCTCCAAAGACAGTAAACATCCAGAGGCAAAAGACATTACTGAAAGTCACAATAATAAGATATTATGCCCATCTCTAACTCAAGGTTGCCTGAATAGAAGGAAACACTGTGATTTCTAGTAACCTTTACCTAAACACAGAAAAACCTGCCACTCAAGCACATAGCCTATTGCAAGGTTAAACTAATTTCAAAAAGCCATACAGAACTAACTCATAAATTGTATAGATAAATAAAACAATCTCTTCCCCCTCGTTGTCTTGTGAAGAACGGGAGCAGGACACAGGAAACCCACCAGAAATGGCTGTATCTCTCTCTTCCTTCTCAGTAGGAGGATGAAAACTTTTCTACCCATGCTAGGACTTGAGACTGAAAGTAGGACTCACATCCAGGTATGAGAGGGATGACTAAACTAAGGGGCATTTTCCTTCCTCTTCTCTCCCCTTTACAATCCACAGAGTTATTGCTGTAGCCTACAACCTGAAATATTAGTAAACATTTGCTCCAACAGCTAATGAAATGCTTCCAGAAACATGCACATCAGTAGCCCTCTTCCGGACTGGTAAGTGTGGGTTTGCTTCAGTGGTGTCTGTGCGAGTGTGTGTGTGTGTTTCTGAGAGGGTGTGTGTCTATGTTTGATCCTCATGCTTGCAAAACGTGCTTTCAAAAGCAGTCATGATTTCGTTTTGGGGGGGTGGTCCCTTTGTCTCCCCAAGACCTCAGCCCAGAGGAGGGTCAGAGAGAGGCGTGGGAAAGGCTGGACTCACACTTACCTCGGAGCAGTCCACAGGTGAGCGTGGCTTTTGGCGCTTTGTTTGGTTTGGTTTTCTGTTTCTTTGGACACGCCCCAGCGCTGGGGGCGCGGGAGGGTCGAGGTGGGTCAGGGCGGGGCCGCGGTCGCGGCCGCCGGGCAGAGGAAACCTGGAGCGGGGTCGCCGTGCCTGCCGAGTCTGGCCAGCAGGGGGCTCCTTCGCTCTGCCTAAAACCGCACTTCTGCCGGCTTGGCGGGCTCAGCCCGCAGGGCCCGAGATCTGAGGTGGGTGGTGCATCTCAAGAGGGGAGGAAGGCGAGGGCTCGGGCGAGACCAACAGGGGTGAGCCACACAGTGCGTTTCCCCGAAAGCTCGCGGAGCCTTCCTGGAGCTACTTAGAACTTGACAAATCCTGGAGAAGTCGAGGGTTTTCAGGAACGGGGTCCGAGCCACCGCCTTGCTCCGGCTCACGAGTCCCGCGGCGCCGTCTGGCTCCGGCCTCGGCCCACGTCGCCTTTGGCCCCGGGCAGCCTTCCTCGCGAGAGTGTTAGGGGGAGAGCCGAGGTCGCTGGAGGACCCGAGAGCGCGCGGCGGGGCGTGCGAGAAGGGCGGCGACTCTCCACGCCCTCTCCCCCGCGCCGACCGCACCTAGCGCTTCAGCGGCTGCAAAGCGCGGGCCGGCTGGGCCAAGAGAGGCAACGGTTCCTCTGTGGTGGTCCTGAACCACACCTTCAGTCTGAGGTCCTGAGGTGGAGGTTGTTTTCGCTCCCTCACTCTCCCTGAGGAGGCCCGGTTCGAGCCGGCGCTGGCGGGAGGCAGCTGAGTCGATGTGGCTAAGCGGAGCCCCGGTTCCGCTTCGGGGCGTCCGAGGAAAGTGAGCCGAGCCCGGGCCCGGGGTGGCTGGCCTTGCTCCGCGATGGCGCACCGGGCCTGGCAACTGGCGCGTTTCCCCTCGCCGAACGAGAGTTTAGCCCCGAGGCCCGCCCGCGAGAACTGGCCTCTGGCGGGCTTCGGGACCCTCTCTCAAAATAACGCGAGCACTGGGACCTGCCTCTAGAGCAGGAAGATACTCTATCTTTCTAAAGGGTCCCTCACATCTAAGTTGTTTTGATCTGCAGTAATAGTGATGGCCTTCAATTTGTATAAAGTAACTACCTCTCCCCAAATCCCCCCACACCCACACACCGCACTCCACCACCGCCCCCACCCCTCCCACTGCATTTGCATTTGAAAACCTCTGGAAACAAGCGCTTTCGGGATGAACCTACACACACACACACACACACACACACACACACACACACACACAAGCAAGCAAGAAAGCTAGTGCGTGCCCGCCAAGTGGAAACTGAGTTGAGTCATAGGATGCATATGAATAAGATTGCCTGGTCTTTCGCTTCTGAGGACAAAAATGTCTAATAACTCAGGATTCCGGCAATAACAGAACATTATAAGGTATCTAGAAGCCTGTTCGGATCTTTTAGAAGCAATTAGAACAATAGTGGCGTTAGTAAGAGGAAAGGGAGTGTGCTTTTCAGGGCACCTGCAGGCAATCTGCTGTTTTGTACTTGGGGAAAACTAAAAAAAAAAAAAAAAAGTTCCCCTTGATTCAGACCCACAAGTCAAATAACACCATCTCTCTCTTCTGGACGTGAATTAAAAGCAACTCTGTGGATAAGCATTTGATAGATATTTGAATCAAAATAGTTGAAATGTTCTGGCTCAGTAGCAATGTGCTTCTCTCTATCAATAAGCATATGTAATCATATATATGTAATTTTGAAAGAGGTGAATTTTATTTTCTTTAAAAATGTACTCTCAAAGACAACTAGAAATGTCAGCTGCAGGCAACCAGTCACTACTCTGGCTACAACAAGTTGTGCAATTAATACTCCAGCAGTCTAGTCCAAAGCTTCTCTTTGCTTGGAGCAAGAGTGTTAATGAACTGTAGAGGCAAAGATTTTACTTTATAGAGGTAAAGTCTTTTTTTGAAATTTAACAACAAGCTTTAAAAATGTAATAAAAATGATAGGCAGTCAGGTTTTCATTGATTGGTTAGTTGGTTTTGTTTTTAGATTTGTTTAAAATATGATATAGTCATCCCCAATTCCTAGCCCATGTTTCTATTCTGGAGGATCTGAGGAAAGCATCAGTAGTTAGGGGAGAAAAAAATCCCCTAAGAAAGCCCTGAATCTTGCCACTATAGTTTATTTAAGTCTTTTGTGAGCATTTCAGGTACCTCTGAGATAACAGAAGGCATTTTCTTTCTAACTACTTCAGCACAATGTGGAAATAATACTTCTAACATTTGGGTAAAATTCCTAATTGATTGCTTATTTGGCTTTAGAATTGATGCTATTTTGCATAACGATAACCTATTGTTCGATGAGATATGTATTTAAATAATAGGTACATAACATTGCAGGGTTTTTTTATAACTCAGTGTGAATAGCCATATCATTGACTAACAAAATATAAAGGAATCCTCCCACAAACCTTCTGAAATCATTCCTATAAACCTGCTCCACTTTCTAATACTGTGCAAAAGTTGATGTAATTTAATTTCTCTTCTGTCAACAATAAATTTATTTCGTCTTGGCAAGGTTCCTTCTTTGGAAAGGTTGATTATAGAAGAGGAGGATGGGATGGCAGGATCATGGAGGTTTAAATAATGTTTCATTTTATAATCCAGAAAAATAGTGTAATTGTCCCCATCTTATTTATCAGCAGTAGGAAGAATCCAAATGAGTTTGATCTGAATGCTCATCATTGAGTCTACATAGAACACACCAACGCCAAGTAGTAAATTGTCCCAGATTAATTCTTTATTATTGAGAAATCAAAATTCCAGGTATGTTACTTTCATTTTGTAATTGTCCTGGATCTTGTGCAAAAAGGATAAGAGAAGATGAAGAAACTATATTAAACGCATCAAGGTACTATCTGTGTGACAATAAAGTATCCACTGGTCTGTTCCACTCGGCAAGATTCTCAGAAGGAAAACTGAAATTACCTATCTTTAAATCTCATTTTTTGTAGACTTACTAGATGTTTCTAAATAAATCATTCATAATGCAAGCAACTTAAAGTTAAAAAGTTGACTCTACTTAAATATTGGGAGAGGATAAACATGACTACCATCAATTTCCAGAGGATTTGGCCAAATTCTGCCTGCACTTTCAGCCTAACCTGCAGGGGGCAATAGCTTGACACGAATGACAACAAAGGCTGCTGAGCTCTTAGTCTTGGATTTCTGACTATGACCCTGGAATGTTGTGTAGGTTGGAAAGAGTGCTTAATTAATGTATATTGAAACAAAAGATCAGGTAAATTGTTTGATTTGTCTTCAAGCTATATTTTTAAACTAATGTAATTCATAACTGCTTTTTTTTTCTTAAAGAGATTATCGAAGTTTCACTAGCCAAAATTCAGCTATCTCAAGAATTATCCTAAACACTAGTTGTTTACTATGAAATACATAATTTATGTTCTCAAAAAAAGGGAGCAAAATCAAAATGAACACAGTTTTCAGTGTTCATATAGGTGACAAAACTAGAGGAAATGTGGACTATTTAGATATATATAATGAAAGAATGTCACATATCTAGATAAGAAACTCAATGTACTCATTTTCTAATCTTAAAATTACAACAGGGTGGGTGACATCACACTATTGTTTGCAATATATTTTCTGTCCACATATAAAACATTAATTTTGAAAACTGGTTTATATTTAAATATGATGGACAATTAATAAGTGATCTTTTTTATTTCCATAATTTTCATTACAGATAGAATTGAATTTATTGGCTATTGATAATCCATACTCTCCCTCCCCTATCCCATATCTCCACTCCTTCCCCAATCCTTATACCTCCCCCATCAGCTGATCAGGAGACTGGAAACAGACCAAAAAGGGGTTTGGCTGCAGAGAATGATTGTAGAATTAAAAAAGAAAACTCTCCTCACTGCAATCACACTTAACATTCATTATGTCAATTTTCAATAATGCAAAATGTCTTGCCCAAGAGGCATCCTGATTTCAAGAAGTCAAAAGGGTACCTGGCATTAAACAACCTCGAGTCAATCCTGGTGGGATTAACTGGGCTGAGTTTCTATAAACTGCACATGCTATGGATCTACTTTGATCACAGTAAGGAAAAAAATGATAATAGATTTTTTTTTTTTTAAGAATTGCTGCACAGGAATGTTCCGTTTCTTTTATATAGCAGAGTTTATAATCTTGATAAAAACCTTTTAAAACCATCCTTTTCCCTCCACTATGGTAAAGATATGGTATCTATTTTTGCTTTTCTTTAAGGAAAGAAGATGGGAATTGCTTATACCAAGAAAGAAAATTTTATTCTCTAACACCCCCCCCTCCCATTCTACTAAACCGTTTTAGTCGACATATGTTTGTTATCAGAGAGAGGTGCTGTGAACACACAGCCATTTTCTTAGCAGCTTTTTGACTGTATGTTACCATAGTCCCACAAGGCATTGGTCCTTTCCCATTGGGAAGTCATGAATAAGAGACTATGAAGCTTGCACGTCAGATCTTCCTCAATTAATCCACCATTAGCATGTTTGGGATCCACTACTGGATGGTTAACTGTATGCCGACCATACCCAATTATGCTCTGCTAAAAATGAACTCTTTGCAGACCAACCCTCTCGGGCTGTCAGTGTTTTCCGTTTTCCTATTTTAACGTTTGTGTATAGTGGCAGGCGACAGATGGTGTAGATCAGATCGATTTGATTGCATTAGATGATTTTTTTTCCTTTCCCCACTCCTTTCTGGAAGCTCGCATCAGCTGAAGGCTATCGCCTGGGACTCCTTGGAAGCGTGAGCAAGCCGCCACCACGCGAAGGCACTGGGGCACAGCCAGCGCGAGGCACCGAGGTCCCTTCCCAGGGCTTGTTAACACTGTAACCCGGCACTCCGAGGGAAGCAGCTCCCACTGCCCAGAGCCTACCTCATCGCTCATCAGATGACTCTGGCTTCTACACACGGTTGGAGTCCCGCTTGAAACCTGGATTTAGAGGGTAAGCACTTCAATCGAGATGGATTTGTGACAGTTACTTTGCTATACCGCAAGACAAATCTCAGCAAACGTAAAGGATGTAGGATGTGTGAAAGAGGGAGACTATGTTTACATCGATAAATGTGTTTCTTTTTGTCTGAGAAGGAGAGTATTATTCAGTAAGGATGTGTATAGTGTTTTTCCATTGATTGTAAGAGTCGACTACCATCCTCCTCCCGATTTTTTCCCTCTCCTTGGTGTTTCCCCCTTTCCACTTGAGAGGGAAGGAGAGAGGAAGAGGGAGGGAGACAAGGGGGAGGGGGAGAGAGAGAGAAGCATTTCTGCTTTGGCTTAATTGGCTTATTCCCTCAAACCGATTGCTTTGTCGCGTTTCTTTATGTATATTTGGTTGCAAATTACCAAGCGTTTAACTGGGATGGGTGTTGGAGTGTGGGGGACAGGGTGGGAAAGTAGTGGGGACTGGCAGTCAGTCGCGGTGGCCTTGGGAGATCAAAAGGTGCTGAAAACCCCTGCCCGCAAAACACACCTCTGGTTATTGGGGCGCTGGAGAAATGTAGATTCTAATAAACATGGCTTGCAGGAGTCGATGAACAAAGGTACTTAATGCGGACCTAAGCCTCTGTTGCTATTGCTCCGCTAGCGGTATCTAAATATTCAAAAGCAAAGTGTAAGTTGATCAACAAACGCCCTGATGGTATTGGGCTTTTTCCCTTTTCTGTTTTTGTGTGGAGGGTGGAGAAGGGAGGAGGGTGGATGGGTGGGGGAAATCCGACAGCTTAAGGAGGTTTGAATTGAATATGCACCCAGCGGCAGTGGTCTCGTAGGAAATGGTGTTCTCGTAAGTCAGGCTGCCCCGCTGAAGCACGAGAGAGCTTTGGTTAGAGCTCAGAGCGTCAGTTCTGCTGCGAGTGCTGCCGGCAGTCGGCCCGGGCTGAGCTGTCCACTCGTCCAGGTGCTGAAGCTGGTGGAACACTTGGGTAGGTAGAGAAAGGGCTGGCACTGGTTACTTGGATAAAAAGAAAACGTATCAACTACGTTGTTCTAGTTTCTTAAGGCGTGTGAGTCTATGGGTCAGTGTATGCACGTATTTTATTTCAATTGTAAGGAAGCAAAACTAAAGGAGATTACTCAGGAAGCATTGAAAATCTGTGTGGGTATTTATGCTGTGATTATGATATGCCATGTATTGCTGTGTATGTATGTATTGTGTGTGTGTGTGTGTGTGTGTGGTGTATATATGTCTTAATAATCCTTTTTAATTCAAAAGGAATGCTCCATTTACTAAATCAAAATCTATCTGGATAATGTGTTTCTTGTTTTCCTTTTAACGTTAGTTGAGATTTAAATGGAAGAGTTCAGGAGCAAATGTACACTTTGCTCATAGACTATTGCATTACTTTCCCTAAGGGCTTTTGTTTCTAGGAGTTCAAGCTGAAGAGAACCTGTCAGCTTTCTCTCTCTCTCTCTCTCTCTCTCTCTCTCTCTCTCTCTGTATGTGTGTGTGTATGTTTGGTTGTAGCACCCCCAGAGAAAAGCTCCACTTTGTAGCTATGTTAGGTAATGACAGAAAATAGGGCTTATTTATTTGTTTAATTGGCATCTGTCTTTTTGTGAAAGGTGTACTTAAGAGTCATCTGAAAATATTGTAAAATTGGCTATTAACTGGGCAATGCTGCTTTTGGGTTATTTTAGGCATCAGGTATTATATATTAAATAACTGTTCATAAAACCTAGAGTTCATGTTGATTTTTCTATTGGTAACGTGTCAGGAAAATGATGAGTTGGTGTGTCTGGAGAAGTAATATATTTAAAGAAAAAAAATTATAAGAGCAAGCACTAACTAAGCACCTTAAATTGCAACCAGGTCAGTTAGATATGAGTTGTGGTAGTGGGAGAGATTCTGTTATATAATTACTCCTTGATGAAGAGCTATTTGCACTTACATAATTTAAGGAATCATAATGTCTATTGCCATGTTTCCATACCCCCTCCCTATTCCACTCACATGGATGTACTTCCATGTATTTGAGAGTAAAGGGAAAAGCAAATAGAGAACTTTCTAATGGAGCTACAACATGTCTTGGGTAGTGACGTTGCACTTGTCCATTTTATTTAGTGAACAATAAACCCTTATTATCAGAATATTCACTGCAGGGTCTTAAGACAAAGCTTTTCCAGTAAGAGCCATATTGATCATCAAAGAATCTCTCTCTGAAAGCCAAAATTACAGTCACTTTACAAATGAGTTTTTATTTTGTTTTTTTTTCCCTTAAAATAATTGTTAGGAAGACAGAGCTTCAAAGGCTTTTCTGTAGAGGTGCTCACAACAATTGCACAGCAATGCATTTATATTGTATATTAAAAAGGTGGGCTATGGAATTACACATTGTGGTACTACAAAATGATGCCTAAATCATATAAACTCTACTAGCTTGTCAACTCAGTGAGTTCTGATACTATGGAAAATGAGTTTAATTATTTTATGCTTTGAAGCTTTTTTTTTTCTTTAAAAATCATTACGTTGTATAGCTGTAAGGCCTTCAAAGGAGAGATGCCTATTTTTGTAGATCTATAAGTATTTGATTTCAAGTAGTAAATTGAATGAGTGTTTATTTTCTGTGATCTTGGGCTTGAGAAAATGCATTTCCAAAACATACTGCTGAAAATTTCACCCATGCATGACCCTATCTTTATTTGAGGCTCACTTCTTCTTAAAGCCGTCTAGGCAAATACATTTGTAATATTTGTGTGCTTAACTATGCATGTCTCTTACAGGGCTCTCTCGCTGCCATGACACTCAATCAAAGTACCTAGAGTGGGCTGGCCGAGACCGAGAGCGGGTACCAAGCAGAACAAGTACAGAGGAAGGCACTGAGAGAGCACCAGGTAAACTAAAGGTTACTTGTCACGCCCACCCTGTGCCCAAAGAGCCTTCCCACATCCTCCTTCCTCACTGGGAAGAGAGCACTCTTCTCCTTCTGTGTTAAGTGCTTGGTTTTGTGATTTGTCTTTCAGAACTGGAAATAAAGCAGCCATTTGGATTTGGGCAGGAAGCAGCAGAGCACAGCTTTGGATCCTTCTTTAGGGAAATCGAGTTATGGATTTATGGTCCTGGTCAAGCTCAGCCCAGCCCCAGCCAGGGGCGGGCTCAGCAGCAAGAGTTCTGGTGGCGGCGGCGGCAGTAGCAGCGGCAGCAGTAGCAGCGGCAGCAGCAGCTTGGTCCTCTGACTCTCTTCGGTGACGGGTATTCTTGGGTGGATAATACGGATTACGTTGTTATTGCTTAAGAATACGCGTAGTCGAGGAGAGTACCAGCGGCAGGCGGGCAGCGGCCGCCCCTCCCAGCCCACCAGCTGGCCTCTAAACGCCTGTGGTTGCCAAGGTAGCACTTTTTTGATCTTTTCCTTTCCTCGTTGTTTTCGCTCTGGGTCGCGTGTTCCTTGATTAGAAGGCACATCCCACCAGAAAGGCTCTGCGCGCCCTGCCTCTGGTGACTGGGGCTGTAGAATGGGTCCGCGCCGGGGCGCGGGGTTCGAGGAGGAGGGGAGGGGCGGGGAAAGGATGGGGGTCTGCTCAGCGGAGCCTGCGCGGAGTTTCGGCGTCCCCGGCCTGCTCGCCTCCTCTCCTCGCTGGGGTGTGGCTTGGGGGAGAGACGGGGACTGAGCGAGTCTCTAAAGTTGAGAATGACTGAAAGGCCTTGAGCACTTTGGCAGCGTCGCGAGTGAGGAGCAGGAGCTCGGCAGAGGGTCGCTAGGGGCTGCCTCCGCAGAAAGGGCGTGTCCGTGGGCGAAGGTGCCCCCGCAAGCTGCGGAAGCTCGTGACTTCGCGAATCCCGGCCCGGGGCGGTGCCGGAGCCCCACCCCCCGGCGGTGCCACTGCGCAGCTAGACGTGGCGGCCGGGGCTGGGAAGGGGGCGGGGGACAGGGGCCTGGGTAACCGCGGAACTTCCAGATTGGTAGTGTGTGGCGGGTCTCCTTAGGGACCCATACTTTCTTTTCGGATTCTCCGCGAAGGGGTGGAGAAACAGAATGGAAACCGGATTGGTTGCGGTGTGGCACAGAACTGGAACCTTCCTGAAAGTGGTTGGGGCAGGCAGTGACTGTTCAGTCGTCCAGTTTCTTTAGGACACCTCTTCAGTGCTGTCTTCCCTGCCTCTGCTTTTAGGATGAGTCTCAAACGCCAACAAACCCAAGGCATGTTCCCCCTCTCAGGTCTGCTGCGAAGGGATGAGAGGATGAGCGAGTCTTTCCCTTTTTCTACTTGCAGTCTTGTTTGTTTCAAATATTAATGGACGATAAAACCATACGGATTTGTCCCCTCCTAGTGAAGAGCAAGCAACCACCCACCGATCCCTTTCAGCACACCCAGACACTCCTGGGGACAGCCGGATGTAGCAGGAGTTGATATGTCCAAGATGGATATGGGAGTGATGATCCACCATAAAAGAGGAGGAAGGTCGAGGAGGCTGGAGCGCTCAGCTCTTGCCGGCGGCGGACTACGCAGCTCTGCCAACTCTCCTTTCCCTCTTGCGAGGCGCCTGGGCCCGCCCGGTAGTGGCGCTTCGAAGGTGGGAGGAGAAATGCTGGGGACAAGAATGCACAGACGACCAGAAGGTTCCACTAGGGTCAGCAAGAACCTGCTGGGACTCTAAAACCAGGTTTCCTCCCTGCGTGGTGCCGGGTTGTGGTTGTGCACAGGCTGCGAAGACTGAATTCCTGAGAAGTCGAAGCTGCAAGAGAAAACAAACACACAAAAACAACAAAATGGGAAGCCTGCGACGCTCTCCCTCGCGGCATTCCCAAACCAGCTCTAAGCTGAGCTTTGACCCAGACACCTTTTCTCTTTGGAAGACGCCTTTCCCGTGCGGTGCTTGTACTACCTGCACTGAGTTCTTGACCCACAGGGGCAGCTCTGAGCCCTGAAGAGTGAGGTGCCTCGAAGGAGGCGGGGGCGCTCTCTTGTTTTCCCATCTAGAGCTTTGCGTTTCTTCCAGTACTTTGGATTCCTAGCGAGGGGTACACTTCGCCACTCCTCTCCTGTCCCTATTTCCACTACACCGGGTCTGATCCCACAATTACTTTCAGGGTATCTACACTCACAGCCTTTGCGCTCATAAAGGGTTGTTTGCAAGGAAAATGCGTGGGGACCTTCCGAGGAGCTCCCAGGGCGAGTCCCTTTTAAGAATGAGTTGAAGTAGAAAAAAAAAGCACAAATGATACCTCTGCACTCGACATTCTACAACTAGCAAGAGAATATGTAACTACTGTTCTTTCCTTCATTGTTCCATGAATTATCCTCTTTCTCTAGGGATCCACTAGTTGGTGATTAAGGGCTTGTTATGTGTTTAACAAAATCCAATATGTCTGCTGGTGGCTTTGTTTTATTGGGAAAGTAGGAAAGTAGAGAGAGCTACATAATCTAGTAACTAGGTGATCTTTGGAAAGTTGGCCTCATGCTGCTGGTTGACTAAGTATGTAAGATTTGAAAGGTAGAAAGGGAGCTGGGGGCCTAGTATAGAGTTTGCCAGAAATGAAAGGTAATACTCTGGCATTCTTTGAGAGAATTGAGGAAGAACTTTTTTAAAATAAGCTATTTCATTAAGTTCTTGGCCACTGGTGCTTTAGTTTATGATTGTAATTGCTTCATAAATGAATAATAATTGTTAGAGTGGAATAATTGTAAATCCTAGTGATAAAATCTAAAGGAAACCCGTACCCATCTCATGGTCAACAAAAAGTATTTGATATTCTTGGTTCAGGTGGTTTAAATACTTATCTCATTGCTTTCTTTCCTTTGCAGAATTATTTTCTTATAAAAGTTTCCATTAGGTGTCAGTCTGACTGAGCTGGTTCCTATTTAAATTTGAAAAGAAAAAAAAACAGGTTTTTTTTTGTGTATGGTGTTTTTCGTTTTGTTTTGTTTTTAACTAGATTGGGCCTTTTTTAGATAAGGGGGTGGGGAGAACCTAAAACTTTATTCAGTGGAAATTGCTGTAGTTGTTTTATTATAGGCGACTTGTTTTCCTCAGAAAATAGAATTTTAAATTATATCACTACTAGCTGGTTATCGTTTTTGCCCTGTCAGTATTCATAGACAGGATTAAAGAAGTACAAAATGATTGTGTGTGTTTTTCATGCTAGATCCAAGTGATTTTAAGGAATTAAAATAATGTATTGTTTTTCATTTAATGTCCAAAATCGAGATGGCTATGTATCCTTTTTCTAAAATTTGGTTTGCTTTACAAAAGTGACAGAATTCTACCTGAGAAAAGCATATAGATACAGCTTAGACTATTCTTTGACAGTAACCCTCAGGGCACGTTGGGGGGATGGTAGAAAACTTACAAAAATTCCCTTTGTTACTACTATTTTTACTTTAGTTAAGTCTATGTAAGTACTCAAATTTTATGAACACAACTTAATGGCTTATAGATGGAAGATTTTAGGTTTCCCATTAAGATTTGAATAATGTCTATGAACACTCACATTTATACTGTGATATTCATTAGTAGGTGTAAGAAACATCATCTTGGTTGATTTGTTTACTACTGAGTCTGAGGTAAGGAGTTTGATAGAAACTGCATTTTACCAAGAATTTACTGATTTTATTCTTTGTGTCCGTGAATTGTGTTCCTTGTATTTTTGCTTGCATAGAACTGCAGGGAGTGGTGGTATTCATGATTAGAGCTCAGCTGAGGATCATGACAGCCTCTATGTAAATAAAAAAACTATATATATTTTACAGATGATTCTGACCAAGGTCATTTTCAAATAGATAATCATGTCCTGGAGCCAGGATTTTCCTCCAAGTCCCCTGCTTGCTTTAGGATGTAGTTCTTGTTGTCGCAGCAGTGCCCATCTAGAACCAGAACAGACCTGTCAGTGAATGTCCAGGTAAAGGAGAGCAATGATGAAATAGCATTTTGAGAGAGAAAATTCCATAAACCATATAATCATTTTTTCTTCTTGTATTACATATCAGTAATGGTAAATTTTCAAATATAAAAATAGACTTTTGTGTGTGTGTAGGTGGATGTGCTGAATGTATTGAGGACTATTTTGTGTTTTTCTGTGGGACACAGGAGAAGGCCTAAGAATGTAGAAGACAGTGTAAGATCATCACAATTTTTCATCACTAACTTTTCAATACTGTACAGTTTTAGCTATCATGATACCATAGAGATGACAGAATGATGATCTTACAATGTTAGAGAGTAGTGTAATCTGCGTATTTGACTGACTATTTGAAAGTAAATTTATTTTGGCAATAAACCTTTTTTTTAAAGATTTTATTTATTTATTTGACAGAGAGAAAGAGATTACAAGTAGGCAGAGAGACAGGCAGAGGGAGAGGGGGAAGCAGGCTCCCTGCTGAGCAGAGAGCCCAATGCAGGAGGTATGGATCTCAGGACTCTGAGATCATGACCTGAGCTGAAGGCAGGAACTTAACCCACTGAGCCACCCAGGTGCCCCGGCAATAAACAGTTTTAATTAAAAAAAATAAGCCATCAATGTCAGAATACTTCAAAGCTTTTATTATTGTATTTAGTTATTATATTTAGTTATCGGTAGTTATATATCTATAAATGTAAATGCTAAATAGGTTTTAAACAAAAAGTTTTGTAGTATAATTTTTAAAAAATATTTTTATATTTTTTCCCTTGACACCAATATTTAAAATGACTTATAGTTCTTAAATTTCAATCTACAAAATACTCTGTGTGAATATATGAGCTTTTTAACTGAGAAGACATTGCAACTCATCCAAAAAGCTATCAGCTAAAAAACATAGTATGAGTTCTAAGTTTCTTGAAACATGTTTAGTACCTGGTGATTAGCTGAGTTTAGTGAGTGTGCAGCTTAACAATCTAGTATTTTGTATTATTGTCCAGATTACAAATATGTGACTACCTAAATCTTTTTGAGGTCTAAGTTCTCTTATATTCTAGTTAATAATGAGAGCTAAATAAGACAATCTGATCTTCAGAATCAACAAAAAGTATTTTATTAGCTCTCTAAGTGCAAAGACAACAATTTGCTTTTGCTGTGTTTGAAATACCCTTTGAGGCTCAGTGATATGCCACACTATCTGCAAATTTACATACATGCCACCTAAACTAGACCCAAAAGTTAGAACAAGGCAAAACAACTCAGGATAAACTATAAAATTTAAAACATTTGAATAATGATTTTATAATAAGGCTTACTATATTTTTTAGCTTCAAATCAATACCAAATCTCAATTAAATTTCAAACTGTAAACACATATATTGCTATAACCTATTTACTAATACTATGTTCTTGCTTAAAATACAGTTTATATCATAATACACTTTTTTGTTAATAAATTATATTACAATAGTGGCATGATTGCCAAATTTGAAAATAGTGTCTATTTTAAAACTTGCATAAAATATATGCTCTTAAGAGACACAGTTTCAAAATATATATATTTTTGTAACACTAATATATTGTAATGGGTAAATTGATAATCGTGCAATTTTGTTTTTTAAATTTATGTCTAATACATAAAACTAATTGAGGTCTATTTTTATCTTTGTGAACAAAATGTGGCCAATTTCATGGGTCCATTTAACAAGTTCGAAGATAAACTAAAGTTACTTATTTCAGATTTCAAGATAGTTTCTGTACAAATGTTCCATTCATTTTTGGACCCTGAGAAGAATGAATGAATGAATAAATGAATGTTGTAACCGATGTCCTATCAGAAGCATGCATCCAAAAATATTTTCCTTTATAACAGCAATATATTAGGGTAAGACTTACAAGCATTCTGGATTGTTTTATGCATAACCACAGGGGAATTAAATTTAAGAATGGTTACTTTATGGGTCCAGTTTCATGCACAATTCGTTTTCATAACTTTTTTTTAAATGGGCTTTGGAAGTGTTTACAAAGACAAAGCAAATTAGAGAATTGAGGCAGTTATGAAAAACCTCAAATCTCATTTTTCCTGCAATTATAGGATACTTAAGGTAAAAAGGACTTTGGAATAAAAGCTAGAAAATCTGATTTTGAGTACACGTTCAGTTGTGAACTATGACAACGGACTAACCACAGAGCTTGCCTGGCCCTCAGTGTCTCATCCACAGCAAGGAGGGCTAGGTTTATATTCTCTCAAAGCCCTTCCAGCTCCTATGGACTCCATTTCAAAGGAAGCCTTTTGAGGGTGGGGAGGGGCAGAATTCTTCTCTTTATTTCATATATAGATGATGTGCAAATCAATACCACATCTAAGAAAGCAGCTTTAAAAAAGACATCTTTCAAATGCATTTACCGACGTATTTTGTCTTGATATCAAACAGGAAATTGGTCTTTAAGATTTTTACTTAAATTTTTAAAACATGAAATACAAGGAAATATTTTTGTTACTTCTTAGCCATTTGGTTTTTATTTGAAGTTTTAGTAGGAAAGAAAAGCCCCAAAGAATAACTTATAGATTCATCCTAGTGTGTTATTGTGGGAATGCATGTATGTCTCCGTATGTGTAATACATCTGAGGCTCCCCAAACCATGATCAACCTCAGAAACTTTTCAGCCTTAAGAGACCAAATCACAGATAATTCTTTCCGAGTCAAAGTATATAATTGTAGTCAATGAAGAATAAACACTGGGCCTTTTAAAATATTTATTCGGTCTGCAAATGTTTATGCTAGTAAATTTAATTACAATTTTTAGAGGAGTGGAGAAATTACTTCTTTTTCATTTTTTTTAAAAGAAGAAGGACTGATATCTGTCTAAGATATTTAATTCTGAAATAGTATAGTAGTGGTATAGCCTTTTAAAATACCTTATCCAAAAAAAAAAAAAAAAATACCTGATCCAGTGTCTGGCACAGGAGAGGTGTTCAAAAATATTTATTAATTAAGTAAAAGCAATTATATTCTTTCAGGACATGTCTATACAGAATTTTACATCCCCCCCATAGTTTATGTCATTTTAAAAGTAGCTATTATATAAAATGGCTGTTGAAGTGCATATATTTAAGTTTAATTTAATGTTAATATAAATTATAATTCTCAAATCTGTGTACAGATAGTACAGTTATTCTTTGTTCATTTAGAAAACTTACTTTCTCTTACTTTCAGATATAACTCTTAAATAGTTTAAGAAGCTATGAGAACATTTAAAAAAATTTTTTTAAAGATTTTCATTTATTTATTTGACACAGAGAGAGAGAGAGATCACAAGTAGGCAGAAGGCAGGCTGAGAGAGAGGGGGAAGCAGGCTCTCTGCTGAGCAGAGAGCCCGATGCGGGGCTCAATCCCAGGACCCTGAGATCATGACCTGAGCTAAAGACAGAGGCTTTAACCCACTGAGCCACCCAGGCGCCCCAAGAACATTTTTTTTATAGTGGTATTCTTTTGGGAACTATAAGTAACTGTTCAATCTGGAATTGTTTCACTTCATGTGAATTTTGAGGTAAATATGTTACTTAATATATTTTATTTACTATTATATGTATAAATGCTTGTAAGAATTCACAAATTTTAAACAATTAATCAATTGAAATTCACTTTATCCAATATAATAATTATAGATTGATAGATGTATTTTCAATGATAAGGATTGTACAGTATTTTTTCTAATAGTTATTAGCAAAGCAAATTTAAGTTACCAAGCAAAATTAAATTATAGTTTTATTTGAAAGGTGCGTTCCAAGTATAGTATGTACAAGTTGACCTTTTAACCACAAAATAATATGCCCATTCTCTAAAAATTAAAATAACATGGTTGGTGAGCTCTAGCTTTATTCAGATAATTTACATAATGTTTCATCCACAGTTTAATGATGGATATGACACATTATGTCCATTTAGGACTTTGAGAATAGGTTCAGTACAAGTTCTATAAAGTTTTCAAAAGCACTTGATTTGAAATAGATTTTTAGTGGTTGGAATGCGAAGTTTGGAAACAATTTACTTATATTTTTATTAAATAATCTTCTATTTCTCTCTGTTGCTAGATGTGGTTGTCCAAAACAACTTTGAGAGTGTTTAATACTAGCTATTAGGACAGAGTCAAAATAGGAGGATTCTTTACCCTGAAGAAAACAGGTTTTGTTAGTTTGGACTGCTATATTAAAAATCAGGGTTGATGCTAAATTTTTGAGACAGTTTCACATTTAGATCTGACAATTTGCGCAGATAACAATTGACTTTGACAAGAGACAAGGGACAGTGATAGCAAGTAACAATATTAAGGACTGTGGAGAAGATTGTGCAGTTTTGGTGATGTGTTAAAGAAACAATAATGAAATTATTGGTGGCTATTTTACTGGCAGATCTAGTAGCTTGTGATGGGAACTTGACAATTATTGACTTTGTATACTGTTTCTATATAGTAGGAATTCTTGCATAGTATTCGAAAGTCCTTGCTTTTATTTAGATCAAAAGTCATGCTCTGGTATAGAGCTGTGAATCAATCAAAATAGAAATAGTGTCCATGTAAAATGGGCCTAATTTATAGGTAGAACATTGAGAAAGGCATGGAATCTGGATGGTGTTAACCAGGTTAACCAGGTTAAATGGTGTTAACCATTTAACCAATTTAACCATTTAGCCAATTCAAGATCATCAGTCTTGAAAAGACAAAGTTATGGAAAATTAAGCCTAAGGGACCCATGGCTTAAAAGAGAGAGCCTTTTGATCCATTTTTCTATGGAAAAGTTACGTGTTATATTTGAAACTGTGCTTTAGAAATAAAGTAACCACGGGGAATTTATTTAAGACTGTATTAGCACTATTTCTCAATATAAAATACAGAGTTCAGTTTTTCCTACTCAGTGCAATTGATTTAGATTTTAGGGATGATGGCTGTTTGTTAATTAACCGTGGTAAAGATACATAGGAGATTGACATGCTTGTTCACCTCTGGATTGGCCTGTGTATCCAAAGACACAGCATCACCACTTGATCATTTGTTTTCTTTTGATAGAATTATTTTCCAGTCTATTATCCACATAGAATACAAAATTTCATGAGTCTTAGATAAGCTCATAGTAAATTCAGATGATATTTAGTTGTTATGATAATTTTCTATCTCAGACCCAGTTGTTTGGTGTATGGTCCTACATCCATGTTTTACACATGGTATTTTCACAATACAGAGAATCTAAGTAACTTCCCCATGGATACCCAAATAATATTTGGAACCCATTTTCTGAGTCCTCTTTGGAGGTTTTCTTTCTAATACATCACACTAAAACATCAATATTGAGGATTTTTTCAAGTCTACTCTTCCTGGTATCTGGCAATAATTCCCCTATTCTTACTAGACAGTGATTCATCTGATTTAACCTTTTTGAGGCTTAAATATTATATATACAGATGTGAACATGCCAGTAAATTCCAAAGGTCTATAGTGTGCTTATTCATATTTTTTTTCAAAATCTAGGAAGATTTTATAGGCCAAATTAATATTAATGTAGAAACAAATAGCAATCATAATTAAAGGAATAACTTGATCTTTTACCCAAGCTGCAAATATTTTGTTAAAACAAAGAAAAACTTTATCTCAATTATCAAAAAATCAACTCAATTTAATAAGCTTCCAAGTGAAAGTATTGGCTCTGAGATTGGAATGACAAATATTTGTCATGTAGTATATTCAATGGAGAATTAAAAATGAGGTTATCAAATGCTGACTCAATGATGTTCTCACATCAAAGAACATAAAGAGAATCACATATTAATATACAAATAAATTATATTTACTATTTTATTCCATTTGTAAATATCCAAAAGCTGTCTTGTTGAATAAAGACAGGCAGATTGACTGTTGGCTTAGCACAAAATCAAAAGAAAATTCTCAATTTCACTAAACCCTGGTCCACTGCTGGTGTGCTATTTATGCAAATGGCATGGTGATCCTCTACAGCCTTATCTGGGTTACATTTGGTGTTAACCATTTAGGAGGCCAAGAGAGTGATTTTTGCAATGGTCACCCAACCTATCAATTAAAGAAACATACATCTTATACTTGAAGGGTGACTGCTCCCAAATCAGATCCTATCACAGCATAAGCGTTCACTTGAAAAAATGGTATAAGTAACTCATCATTTTAAAATTCACCAAGATAGAAAGATATCTCTTATCCCTATCAAGAAGTCTTCCTTTTTTTTTAAAAAAAGATTTTATTTATTTATTTGACAGAGAGAGAGAGATCACAAGTAGAGAGGCAGGCAGAGACAGAGGGGGAAGCAGGCTCCCCGCTGAGCAGAGAGCTCGATCCTAGGACCCTGAGATCATGACCTGAGCTGAAGGCAGAGGCTTAACCCGCTGAGCCACCCAGGTGCCCCAAGAAGTCTCCCTTTTTTATTAACTATAAACTATAACCATAAAGTAGTTACACCCACTATTTTTCTCAATTTTTAAAAACAAAACGTAGATATAATTGTAAGGTCGGTAGAAATAAGAGGGGAAGGAGAGGTGGGAAAGAGAGAGGGAGAGAGAGAAAGAGATCTTTTGATCTACTTTGGTGCTGAATTGAAGATAATATAGCGGCAAAATTGACTCTGAGAAGCCATACTTAATATAATCAACATTTTGTCCAAGGAAAGATGTTTTATGGATTCACATAATTTGGTCAAGAACAGAAGGCTTTAAAATTTGTAAAGGATAGATCTTAATCCTCAAACCAGCTAATTAAGCTTCCTCTGTACAGCATACAGTTTTAAGTTAACAGTAATTAATATAGCCAGCTTGGAACCTCAGGAAGCTAAAGCCAGCAAGTGCTTTTTGGTTCACTCGAGAGGATGCGGTTTGATTGCTGGCGCCAGTAAACAGGTTGGGAATTGTCAACATTGTAATTAGCAGCAAGTTTCTGGATTCTCAGCCTGCCAGACTAGTGGGCTGATGCTTGGAGCAGTTGCCCCAGGGGGGAGAGAGAAAAACAAAGGAAGGGAATCTGAGCAACCTTGCAGTGCTCTGCCAGCATATGCCACTGGACCAGTGTTTTTCTTGGCAAAGGTCTATTTTAAGACATCTAGCAGTGGTTTCCACAAAATATGAAACTCACCATAGCAACCAAAATGGCAAGCGTCTCAAAGAACCTTTCCTTGATTGGATATCAGATCAAACTGTTCAGAGCTGTATAGCCTTATGGGCAATATATGCTGTACTCTGCACAATGTGGTTATTAACAGCATGATTAAAAGGGTTAAAATCTGTTTTGGCAGCTCTCCTGAAATATTCTGCAGAAATGCCGTCAAAGAATAAGGTTATGCAAACCTTATTAACCCTTCGTATAGTATAAATACAAAGGAAATGTCAACCTCAGTACCACCAAGAATCCAATCTTCAGTACTTAAGTGATCATTTAGATGTAGTTTCCTTAATGCAAAGCCATGGGATCCTTGTGGAGAAAGTTTGTCACAGATTTGAAATCCAAAAAGCATTTGCAGTGCTTTTAAGACTAAGGACTAATAGAGTTTATGGGTAATTTACAACCCAACTGAACAAAAATTAGGCTAGCTTTTGCAATCTACTTGGTAAAAGTTCGTCCGTGTGTGTGTGTGTGTGTGTGTGTGTGTGTGTGTGTGTAAAATATCACTGATCTTATAGCTGAATATGAACTGAAATAAATTACATATATACTCTGAGTAGTTACAGGATAAGTACCAAATCCACCTACCTTGTGACAAAAGCATAATAACAAACGCTTTTACTTTTTCTTTAAAGCAGCTCTGCAGTAAATTAATTTTACCTTCCACTTGAAAAAGGTCAAGGTTGCTGAGCATTGCTAAAATACACGTATTAATTTCTCCCAAATAAAAAAGCCTGGAATCCTATCAGGGATATTCTTACTGTCACTTTCTACATTTGCCAAAATATGAGGAGGAGGCTTCGAAGAGATAAACAGGACGTAGAAGCAAACAAAATAGCTTTCTTTACTGTAAAAAAAAAAAAAAAAAAGCATTCTTAAATGGATCAACCTGCTATATTAAGCAATTGCCATATGTGGCCATTTCTGCCGGTGGATTATCAAAAGTACCCAAGAAATGGCTGCGTAGATTTGGCACCCAGGTGTCTGGTGTTGCATTTAGCGGACTCTTTTGTGGGGAGGATTACTCATATTTGTTGGAGAGAGTGCAGTTCTCTAATCCTCCTCCACAACAGAATCCTTGTTGGAGTGAACCAGCAACACGATTCTTATCCACTCTCCTCTAGACTCTGAGGAATTCTCCACAATTATTTATTATTTTCAGTGGAATTAGATGCCTACAGGTGGCCTCATAATGTGCCTCCAGGCATACAACCTGCTGTAAATTTTTCAGTTACATTAACTCAGCAGTATGTTGTCTTATAACAACAGTTCATTCAGTTTATGAGGAAAGGGAGAAGGAAGTAGAAAGGCAGTCTTTCGTGTTAAGCACCATCACAGTTCTGTTCCACCCTGCTCTTTTTTTGACGTTGGTAAAGGATATTTTCCAGAAGCAACGCTGCTGGCTTGTTAGTGTGGGCTGTGCATCTTTACAGAATCAGATGGGGTTGGGGGGAGACACAGGCAGCAGGCCTCCGTACCGAGTCTCAGGGACTGGTAGAGTGGGTGTCAATTAAAAACAGATGCAGAGCAGTACTCTTCTTTTCCTCTTCTTTTTTCTTAAGGCCTTAAATGACTTCTGTTATTAAAGTGTTGTGTCTTTAGTGGTTTTTCATATTGTGTTAGAAAAAAAATTAGTTCAGCTCTATCAGGACATTTGGGTTTATCAGGTCTTTCTGCAGTTTCCCCCCAACACATCCTATATACTATAATTGTTTTTCTTGGCCTTTTAGGTTACCAATCAGTGAGAGATGGAGGGGAATCCATAACTTTTTTGTCATTGGGTTTCACTTGGGTTTTGTCATTGGCTTTATAATGATGCAATTGTCATTCAAGGGATGCGGCTAATTACCCCTGTATATTTTGGGGTACAATTCTCAGAAATGACGAAAAACCAAAGATAGTATCTAGGTTAATATACTTTAGGGGCAGAAATTAGATTAAGATTTTAGGGGCAATACACAGGTCTATTTAAACCTCAGAAGTCCTAGTACAAGGTTATAAAGCCCCTTTTCACAATCATAAACAGAACAAAATCTGCCTCCTACCATTCTAGTCTCATTAAACCTGTGGCTTCTACTACAAGTAACGACAATGTGCACATTTTAAATATATATTTTATGTGTTCAAAGTCATATCTATATCATTAAAAACAAAGCTTTTTAAAATGTAGAAACATGTTCTTATTTTAATGCCTGCAGCAGAGACATGGACAAAATTAGTAACCTAAAGTCAATCTGACACTAACCAAGTTACCTACCCCAATGCAAGGATATTGAGACCATTCCACCTTTCATTTTATAGCATCTGATGAACATACTGAGATCAAGTGGCTTATATATTCAAGAGCTAGGATGTCTTTCAGAATAAATCAATGAATATATATTATTCATGTACTATTCGTATGGTATTCAGGCATCCCAACATTTATTAAGCACCTACTGTGTACCGGGAATTCTTCTCAATGTTGGAGTTTTATTGCCCTGAAAGCAATCACACCCTATAGGACAGGCCACAATCCAGGCTCTTATAAGCTCTGTAGGGAATTCAAAAGAATGTAAAGCAATATCTTCCTTCCAAGTAACTTACTAGATTGTGGTTAATAGAGCAACTATGAAATAGTGTAAAAGCGAATGTTGCTACAAGCCATTACTATTATCTCTGTTCACAAAAAGACACTTACAGAACACAGATATAATAATAAAGTTCCCTATAAAAATGGATTTACTCTTTTATTTTCCCTCCTTCAGTATAGACAATCCTTCACAACTTAATAGATCAAGGAAGCACCCGATAAGAAAATAATAAAATACACATATTTTCATCTCAAAGCAAATTACTCTATTAATATCCCTAAGTCATTATAATGCATTTATAATTACACAAAATTATATTATCTTGGCAAAAATTGTCAGTGTATCTATGTTTATCATAAAATTTATTGTAGTAACTGTAAGATGATAGTGAATGCATCTAATCCCAAATCCATTTATAATAGTAAGTTCCCGAGTCAGTAAATGTCTTTTGAGAACTTGATGATCACTTTATCAAAGAAAGTGTTAAAAGTACTGAGCTTTGGTTTAGATCAGTGGTTATCAAAATGTGGTCCCTTATCAGTAGTCTCCACGTCACCTGGGAACTTGTGAGAAATGCAGATTCTCAGATGGCGTCACAGGTCCACCAAATCAAAATCCCTGGAGTGGGGGCTTCTAACCTATGTTTTAACAAGCCTGATTTGATGCCTGCTGGAGTTTGAGAATCACTGTTTTCTACTGATTTAAAAAAAAAAAAATCACAATTAAGTAGGTTCTGACTTTAACACTGATCCAAATCAGTTAGGTTCTGTTATAGATTTAGAGTAACAAGTTGTTATTAATTGTTAATTTAGCAGATATTTTAAATTAAAAATCAGGACTTTCTTTACCTGACTGGCAAATCCTATAACATTTGGGAAACATTTTAAAGTCCCAAATATTCTACTTTACTTGGAGTTCTATTTATATAGAATTTAGATAGTACTCTTATTAGCATTATATAATATTCTTGGCAGGGCTCTTATTGCTAATAGCTTTATACTTATGATAATATATATTGAATTTTTCTAAGACTTAAACTCTTCTTTTGATTTGTTATTATTATTGTGTTGGTATTATTTTTATTAGGTGATAATATTATTATTATTGTGGTAATTCCAAGAGCTACCAAATTTTACTCTGGTATTAAATTATGTCCCAGTTTAGAAGCAAGGACAAATAGTTTCAATGTACAGAAGGCATAAAACAAGAACTTTGGATCTTGTCTCTGTGTGTGTGTGTGTGTGTGTGTGTGTGTGTGTGGCATGTGATTGTCCCATGGGTCATCGTTAAAATGTTCTCATTCATCTATGACACAAGAAATTCTTAAATTCTCACATAAGGGAATGTCCTGACCAAATTCTTTGAGCATTTACAAACGTTCCAGTAATACCGTAGTATAAAATAAATTTCCTAAATGTGTGTATTAGAACTATATTTAATAAAAATCTGCTCACAACTTAGATTATTATAGGATGGTAAACATGAATGTTATCGGTTAAACAATTAGATTATATCAGTTCTCACTATGCCAAGTGAAGACTGTTTCATAGAGTTGTAATATGTTCTTAGTTTGTCAGACCACAGCTTTCTATTCAAGCGTTCACGGAAATGTTAGACATTCAAAGGCTGAAATGTTTAAAATGCAGCTCTAAACGGCAGCAAATTGTTTCTTGTTTATGCTTTAATTTCAAATTTAAAAAAGATGACTATTAAACCATATCACTCTGAATTGTAAGGGCTAGAATAGTCTAATGATACATATAAGCTGACTTTGGTATTTAGTGAAAATAATCTTAACCACCTTCGATTTAGTGTTAAAGTAACTGATTGATAATATAACCAGGATTTTTCTTAGTCTTGATTATGTACTTGCTTGCTTATGTCAAAGCATAAATTTAATCACATATATTATAGGATTTCAGAATATATAATGAAGTATTGATAATAATAAAAATATTTCTTAGTAAAAATACAATATTTACTAATGTATAAAGAGAGAAGGTTATAGCCTGAGTATCAAAAAATTTCCTGATGGAGAATGTGTGTAACATTAAATAATAAATTAGATACTACTTTACTTTATAACTTTAATGCATTAATGTGTTTTGTAAGATTCTGTTTTCTCAAATATTATCTTTTTAGAGTTGTTCTATTACTTGACAGAATAATTGAACTTTCCCTCTCTAAAAATATATTCTGAATGTAAGCATAGAACTGTATGTCCATTTTAGGATATGATTTTTTTTTTCCCATAAAAGGGATGAGCAACACTGTCCCGACTTAAACACTAATGTTAAGAGAGAGTCTTGGTGGTGAAACAATTTATGCACACCCTGTTTTGATAGAATGATTGACAAGAGACATGCAAGAAATCCAAGTTATTTCTTGTGGAGGAAAAAAAAAGTCCATTATTTTGACAGTTAACGTTTTAAGATTAAGGACTTTAGATTAATCTGAAAAGACAATGAAATCATTTTAGTAGGACTGTAGTTTGATGGATTTAGTCATCAAATTAAGTAGACACTAATTTAATGGTTAGTACCTCAAACTTCAAATGGAGGAGTTTTGACTGCAAAAAGGATGCAAAATGTACCAACTGGCTTATATTTTTTTGCAGAGAAGATACTTATAATTCAGAAATATCAAACAGTTTGTTTTTCCTCTTGTATTTTTATTAAGTGTTTCAGTTAAGTTTCAGTTTATTATTGGTTCTAGTTCTTACAATGTTCAGTGGATTCCGAGGTATTCAGTTATTATATTGCTGATATTTCACATGTCCTTTTTCTTTTTCCTTTTTTTTTTTTTTTTTAAGTAATCTATCTGCCCAACATGGGGCTGGAACTCATGACCCCGAACCAAGAGTTGCATGCTCTACTGACTGAGCCAGCCAGGCACCCCCACATATTCTTTTTGATGTAGTAAATGTTACTTTAAACATTTTTTAAAAGATTTTATTTATTTATTTGAAAGAAGAGAGAAGGAGCACCAGTGCAGGGATGAGTAGAGGGAGAGGGAGAAGCAGGCTCCCCCCTGAGCAGACAGCCAGATGCGGGACTCAATCCCAGGCCCTGGAGATCATGACCTGAGCTGAGGGCAGACGCTTAACCAACTGAGCCACCCAGGTGCCCCTCTTTAAATATTTTATAAAGGAAAAGTCAGTTTGAACAAATTGTGTTAAATCATTGTAATCTTTTTCAAATGAATATATAGATTTATTGTTTAGCCATATCTCCTTTGGCTTATTGTGAGCTTATATTGCTGATAATCTTAACATCATTAACTTAATATAAATTAGTATGTTGGTAACTGGAAAAGTTACCAGCTGTGAGCTTATTAATTATCAGCAACAAAATATTAGTTAACATCTCTCTTCTAGAATGCTTTTGAAGTGTTTCACAAAACTGATGTAGTTATATCTCTTGACCATTTTATTTGCAGACTACTACCTTATGCTACTTACAAAGTTTTTCAATATGCTTATAAAAGCAGATCTATGGGGGAAATTATAAACAACTATTCACCTAAAAATGTGTTATTTTATAGTTTCTGAACTCTAATTTTTAAATAATGTAAGTTTTAAAGTAAGTTTTATAGTAAATGAAATTTCACATTTATTAAAAAACTAAGTATTTAATCTATTATAAATTGTTCAGAAATAAATAATGGATTGTATTTGGAACTATTACTAGGATATTTACTTATAATAGGAAGCTGTTGCGATTATAATGAGATGGTAACTATACATTTATAAAGTTTTATTAAGACTATCTTTAAAATAATTTTAATTTTTATATACTAGTTTCTGGCATAAAGTTCAGTCTTCCTAAATCCTGATTATTTTTTTTCCTACTAAAACTTTCAAATAGTATTTTTATATCATGCATTTTATTTTAAAAAAGGAAACTTGAGATGTTTGGTCATATAGAAAAAGGTATTAAGGTAATAAAAGTGAAAGCACACTTTAGTCAGGTATTAAGTCTAGGTATTAAAGTTAGCATACCAAAATAGGAAATATTAGGTGTAATATTTGTTAAATCAAAGTATTTCGATTACCCTTCTTTTATGTTATTTCTTTTTGATTTATATGAACTTTAATGCTATGACTACCACACTAGTAAGTATCAGGCAAGATTATAATTTTAGCACTTACTTCAAATTACACGAAAATAGAATCCAAAAATGCCATACTGCAAGTAGGTCTATTTTCTTGGATCAAAATAGATTGTTGTATATTATAAATGATACTCCCTGATGTTTTTGTAATGATTCATGAAACCAAGGGGCTGACATTTTAGCTCAAAGTTTCCATAAAATGCTAATAAAACAGGAAAACTAATTGCAAAGTACTTCTAGATAATGATAAAGCAAGGTATTCAAATAATTCGAATCCTTTCCTACTACTATGCTACTTGTAATGCTTTAAAAAGTCTACAAATATAATTGAAAATATCTTTCATAGCTAAATTAATGGGGACTAGGTGTTACAAATCAAAGCTAGGCCACAATAAAACACCATCACATGGTAATTTTACATCTCTTAGGAAAACGTAGCCACTTACAGGATGTCCAGTCTTCAGGGTGACTCAGTGTCTTGGCCTACTGTAGAAACAATTATAATATATAAAGACTTATCATTTACATTCTTTTAAATTATGATCTATTTTTCTTAAAAGAAATTCTGTTCTGATTTATTAACTTTTATCCTAGTTTGTCTGTTTCTTAGTCTTTTCAAAGGAATTCCACATACCTTGTAGGCATTTCATATACATTAGTTAAATTTATTTAGAAACATTTAAAAATATAAAATAACATTTTAAATAATATTCATGTGTTAGTTATATTGGTTTATTTGAAAACTAGGCCTATTGTGTCAAGAAAGGCACTAGTTATTTTTAATCAAGAGATAAAAATCCAGTTTGACTTAGAAGATTCTAAAATGATTTCCCAAAATGATATTTGGTACATGGTGATTACTGCTTTTATGTTCTTCTCTTTAACTTTACATGTTGTTTATCAGCAGAAAAAACACTTATGGTAAAAATCTGTTTACAGAAATTTGTTTTAAAAGAATTAGCTTCATTTTGAATTCTCTCCATATTTTAGTAGGAAGGGTATTTATATGAATTTTGTTTTTTGCATTTATTATAATACAAAATTACACTGATTTAAGTAATAAAGTTTATACTCATAAAAGGCATTTTCTTTGTTTTATTTTTATTTTGCATTACACATATTTTGCTTACTGAGGCCAGACCCATATCGGTATAGAAGTTAATTATTTTATAAAAATGCATTAAACTTTAACATGTACGTTCCCCTAGTAGTATATTTTTTTCAAAATTATTTATGTATCCTTAAGTGTTATACATATATATGTTATATGTATCTATGTATTTGATTTACACGTATTTATGAGGATTATTGTGTTTCCAACCTGTCTTTATTATGATTATTATATTTTCCCCAAGGTTTCTGATTTTAACCAAAAAAGTAATCTGTCCAGGTGAATTTCTTGGTATAGAAAATTAAAAATTTTATCTACAAATAGAGATAGATGGAAGTACACTTACTTCATGTTTAATATAGTCTCAGTTTCTGTGAATTTCATGCTCACTTATCCTCTTCATCTCTTTTTGCAAGTGGCCACTTCGTCATATGTTTTAACTGTAAGAGGATGAAAAACTCGAAAAGTGCCCACCATCAGCATAAAGTGAGGCATTTTAAGCTCCACTGTGCAAAATGAAAGTATAATATTCACTGCAGAGAAGACTTAGAATTCTATTATCCTGTCACTTATACCTAAAGGCACTTCAATTTCTAGAATAGGTTAAACAAAGGAAATTTGGAATGGATTCTCTTTAAAAATTTGGGATTTTGAAATCCTGAGCCTTGAGGACCATTGAATACTTTCAGTCATATTCCAGACAATACACGGATGGAGAATCATTTGTGATGTAATTAGCTATGAGTATCAAGATATGTGAGCATTAAAAAAAAAAAAAAAAAAAAAAGAGGCAGTGGATTCTGTGATTTCACTTATATCCCAGCCACCAAGGAAGTGGGCTAACACAATGCAACTGACTTTCCAGTTCTGGAAGACAGTGCAGATCTCTTCTGGCCCTGAATTTGGGATTTCTTCTTGAAGTCAAAACTAGGTTTATGCTGTCCAGAAGGATCAGGACCAAAATAGGTAATGATGATGGAAACAGTATCTCTGGGCTCACACTTAACATCCACCCTCAGATCCTGGGTGTGATCTGATCTGTAATTGAACCTCACAGGGTGAAATGTTTCCCCCAAGCCTCATCCAGTCCTGATGGGTTTTGGGTCCAGGTATAGGAAGAAAGACTATTTTTGTATCGATGATAGAATTGTTTTCAGAGTTTAGTGCTGGAAGAGACTCAAATGGTCCTTTGGTATAATTCCTCTTATTTTAAATGTGAGAAACAGAGCTTTAGAGATATTACAACTTATACTCTTAATATGACAGTATTTTCTCCAGTAAAAGTCCTGCTGATAGTAATAACAAATTTATGCAAAGTCATGGATCACCTCAAGATCAACACACATGTGGTTTGGCCTCTCAGGTATTTTTTTTTTTCATTATCATCACCTTTATTATTCCAAAAGTGACTATTATTCAAAAATACTTCTTCCTCACATATAGCTTATCCCTAATTTTCCCATTCTGTACTCAGTCACTGAATAGTCTTATGAAACATTTAATTTATAAGCTATTTCAATGACTTTTTTGAAGTAAAAGCATTGTTCAAACATAACATGACCCACAAACATTGAATTCTTTTCTGCATTATGAGGCAGGAAAGACAACTCTATGTTCAGTTATTGCTGCTAATATTTATTTTACCATTAAACATAACTGATCTTCACATTCAGTGAGTCTTCTCACTGACATTCACATGATGGCACAATCTCCTCCTTTTCCATGTAAATCTGATTAACGGGCTGCTGCCGCTGTCATTTTGCACACAAAACTTCCATTCCATTTCAACAACAAGCCTATTTACACAAGGACCTCAGGGTTGAACACTGAGAGTACCTAACCATTACTGAATATTGAATCATTCTCTCCACATAAAATTGCAAATGTGGTCTGAGAGCCAATTTCCAGATTACCTTGGTTGAGTAGTACTAATTACTTCTAAACCGGGTGCAGCCACTGTCTGCCAAACCAATGCTGGATTCTTCCAATGTCGGTTGAGCTCTGCCCACCAAGTGATCATTTCCTATGGTAGAATGCTAGTAAGATTACTCATGCTTGTAGTAATGATTTAACTACAAAAATAATGCTAATCACAAACAATCATAATAGTAATAAATACATTTCATTTGAATGCCTATCAGGTAGCAGACAGTGTATACAGTACCTATTATCTCTTTTCATTCATTTCTGAAAATGATGTTATGTGTCAGTTATTATTATTGACATTTTATAAATAAGAAAACTGAGTTTCACAAGGATTGTCCCACGTGCAAAGTCACACAGCTGATAAGTACAAGAGCCTAAGGCTACTTTATATTAAAGCCCTTGTTCACTTCTTCCCACCACACTGCCATGTCTGAAACATGTTTCTTCCTGAAACAACCAGCAGAGATGAGTGTGACACCTGAGAGGATCAGTTTGGGCACTGGTAAAACTGGGTTCTCTTCCTGCTCCTGCCACCAGCTCAAATGTGATCTTATATCAGTACTTGTGTATCATTTTCTTCATCTGTCAAATTAGGTGATAGAACTAGCTTTAGCCTTCTGGTTTTAAGTAAACTCAGAGACGTTTTCTTTTCCTTTGAGAAAGAAAATTGAAAAAAAATGTATTCACAGTAATAATACCATTGAACCATATTTCTCTGGTATTTCCCAGGTTCTCATCTGATTCATGGCTTCAATCACAGAACAGAATCCTTGTTGATATACAAAGAAGGCCACATTCTGACCAGATCAGTGAAGCACAGAGAAAGATATGAGATTGACTTATTGCGGGTCAGACTCTTACAAAGTTTGAATTTAGCATCATGCATTTATTATGTTGCATATATAAAAAATTAAATGAATGATGTGAAGCAAGGTGGGAATACAGTATAAGCATAAAGGATATTTATACTATGTTTGATGAAGCATAAAAATACATTTATCTCCCTCAAAAAGCAAAATGTTGGATATATTCATATGAAACACCTTAGGCTATATCAAGAACACTATACTTAAATACTTAAATGCATTTACATACTATTCATGTAAATATATTGGCCTAACCAAAGCAGCTCTAGGGATTCATGATAAGCTGTGAAAATTGTCTATAAAAGATAAGTGAATGACCCTTTAAAATAGAATAAAAATTAATTATAGTACACCAGCAATTTTAGACACATATACATACCATTTTGAAAATCTGTGCTTTTGAAATGTTAGCCGTTCCTTATGTAGTTCTCATAGTGATGCATCCATATCACATATACAGTTTCCTAAACATATTGTATTTTTCTTAGAACATCAAACATTATGTCCTATGTCAATTTTGTAATATTTTGAAAGAACAAAATATGGTATAGTAAGCTGACATATTTTCCTTCGTTGAAATATTCTTTTGTGTGTAAACTCTTTACAGATTTTTCTCACCATTTTCTCCTTTTCTAAAGTTAACAAAAATGTAAATGATGGCAAAGTGAAAAGAATTATCATTTCTTTCAGCAGTTATTACTCTGTTTTCCTATAGCTATTGCATAAATATTGTCATAACTCCACAATTTTTATATTAGAAATAATAATAAATAATTGCTTCACATAATCTGTGAGCCCCTAGGACACCCTCTTGTAATAAATGATTTTCACACACACTAAAATATGTCACTTAAGGTGATTTTGAGCTAGTAGGAATTTTGCCCAAAAAAGGTGTTAAATTTGATTTCACTCATTAATGTATTCAATGTGTATTTACTGAACTCCTACTGTGTGCCAGGTACTATGCAAGTTGCTGAAACTATATTGCTAAAAAATGCAAAGTTTGATGCCTACATGAAGCTTCCAGCATGGAAGAGACCAATAAGCAATTAAATCAATAAAGAAAAAAATAATCACAAATTGTGAAAACTTCCACAGAGAAAATTACCGCATCGAGGAGATAGAGATTAACTGAAGGAGGCCAATTTGGATAAGGTGAAATGGGGCTATTACTGAGATCCTGATAGACAAAAATGAAACCAATCTTTGATGAAGTGTTCTAAGCAAAGGCATTGTTAAGTGCATTGACATTGATACATATCAAAATATTTTAGTAATATATTCTCTAGTTTGTCCTTCAGTTTCACTAGTTAGCATGATTCTCAGGAAGATCTCTGCTCTCTGCACAAAGATTTGCTGAAGAGATAGGCTTTTTTAAAAAGTTGTAGTAATTTGGAAAAATAAAGAAATTACTCCTAAGAAACAACTTTAAGAGTGGGAATGGGTAAAATACTTAATACCTAAAATATTATTTTTACTAGATATTATGTTTTTAAGAAATTAATATCTCAGAGAAATGATCTGTGCTTGGATCTTCTGTCTATAATAGTCTATGAGAACCAATGTGTGTTTATCGAATATAACTTATCTTGATAAATTTTTGTCTTTAGATTAATAACTGCTTCTTACGTATGACTGCATTTGATTCCCAAAATACACACCATATTTGGAGAAGTCAGAAAAACTAAAAATTACTTGTCAAAAACACCTACAAATATTTTCACGTGGACTCATCATTTGAGAAAAAAATACATGGACTATCTCAAAGGTTAATTTAATAAGGATTCATCTTACTAGATTATACACAGGTGCTAGTTAAAGAGTGTTTTATTTCGTTTTGAAATATTTACATTATACCACCAACAAATGAATTAAAAAAATCTTATAAAACTATTACAGATGTTTTTATGAAAATTAATTTTAATAAATTTTACATACAAATTCATGATAATGATGAAATATCTATATAACACCACAACAAATTAATGAAAGGTAAAGGAAAAATCTATTAAATTGGTTTTGCATATAAAATATAAGGATTTACCTTTTTAATGACTACTTTGAAATTTTTTTAGGTCCAAATTAATTGACTAATATAAAGTGACAAAAATTGGCTACAAAATTGAATGAGTATGCTACCTGTACATTTTTAAATCATATGATAATGCTACTAGATTTTTAATAGAAATTTTAAACTTTTAGTTTGATTTTAAGTAAAACTTGTATGTTTTATAAAGCTTTAGCCTAGTACAGTACTTGAAGTAGGCATCATTCAGTCTTCAAATTATTTCTGACAATTCTAATTCTCATTTAAGTACAACTCTAAAACACAGGCCTTAGTTAAATGTCATTTTTCAATCAATTTTGAAATAAATTTAGAGTTTAATAGGTAGCTAACACATCTCTTCTGAGATAAAAGTAACAATCCAAATCCACTTTGAAGAAGGTAGGTCCTAGAGCAAGCATTTTGCAAAACTTGGAGATATCAAGAATTTTTCAGTAAGCTCATAAAATAAGACATGCAGTAATGTAATATGAAGGCTAAAGCTTTGTTTAAAAAGGAAGCTAAATTCTGGTCTCATGTTAAGTGCTATAATATTAAACCTTATGCAAAGAATGAACAGACACCAGGTAAGAATCATGAACATCTTTTCCACTTTTACATAAGAAGGAATAATTTTAAGAAAGAGGGGATAAATAATTCAGAGACATTTTATACACGTATTACACAGATGAGGTAAATTGAAAATTATGTTCCAATTTCAGTGAGGGTTCGCATTTTGAGGTTTTAAGCCAGCTAGAAGTATTTCCATTTATACAACAAATGATGTCATTGAACATACTTCAGTAAATCTTGTGTGAAAGATAAAATAAAGTAGATATTTATGTGCAGATAGTGATTCAGGAAAACATGAAGATGTATTAATCTGGAATGCACTGGCAGAGTTAGGGGGTTTCTGTGATTTCGTATTTCCTTATGAATCCCTTTTGGTGCCAATCACATTTTACTATAATTATTGGTTCACATACCTTCTTTCTCCTAAGAGCACCCTGAGTACACAGTGGTCCTCACCAAATTACCTGTTACTGTTCCTGAATCTCTGGTAGGTACTCAGTAACTGTGAAAGGAAAGGATAAATGAATGAGAAGAGAGAATGGGAAAAGAGATAAAATTAAAACCAGCATGGAGCATAAAGTGAGAAATAGAGGAGAAAACCACCTTTTTTACTCCATCCTACTTGGAGAAATAGAGGATGTTAAATGATAAATTATGAAACTACATTTTTGGTGTTCCAAAATTTATTAAAGATTTGGCTTGTTTTGATAGGAAGGCAGAAAGGGAGATTGCTAAACTATGATCTCCTTCAGGCAAGTTTATATTTACATGAAGATAGGCAACATAATTTTCTCACATCTTTACAGTACTGCTTCCTATCATGACTTCCTGGTATCATTAGGAACTGATTCCATTTTTCATTGATTGATTCTTATAGCTCCGTTGGGCTGCTTAATTGTTCTGCGGAAATTTAATCTCATATGCTTTCTTATTTCAATAGTTGTCCTTCAAGCAACCAAGATGATCTGTATGTAAGGATGCTGTTTCCACTGAAATGTCATCTTAGACAGTATAGAAGGGTAAAAATAGAAACAATTTTGGATAACTAACACTATAAAAGTAGCCATCTGCTTCTCAGAAAGATATGGATGTGTTTTGTTTCTTATCTTTAACCAATCCAAAAGATTTCATTCCTAAAATCTAAGATTATGATATTTCTCCAAACAAAATTTCTGATATTTTATGACCAAATTATTAACTTGTGAACATCCTGGGTGAACTTTAAACAACCCATCAAATATTGCTGATGGATACTATATAGAATGATCCAGCAGCCATATGGAGACCCGATGGACAATCAAGCTACCATTTTCCAGATTGAGAAAGCAATCAAAATGAGGAAAATGGGAAGAGTACCACACCAGATGGTACTCCAGCTGAACTATACAAGTGTGGGTACACAGCAAATAGTGAATACTTGCACCACTTGTTCAAAACCATATGGACACAGGAAGATAGATGTAGATATTTGAGGGACACCTATTTCTTAAGAGGAAAAAGAGGATAAATTAGGGTACTAAAAGGTACTACTGTGTTAACTGATGGAAAGTTGCTGACTTAAATTCTGTTAAATTCTGTTTTCTAAAATAATTTACTTTGGGATATGATAATCATAACAATGTCCTAGAACTTCAAAAAAGTATCCTTTATGAAATAATAGGATAAAAATAGTTTAGAGAATATGTTGAAATACATTGAGTTAATTGTAACTGATTTTATTTTTTTCAAATCAAAGTTAATAAAAATGCAAACACTCTAAATCTTAGGTGTTACCTATTATTTCTTGATAATATTTGAGGTCACAGTTGAGGGTTACAGTTTCAATGGAACAAAGTAACCTAAAACAAAAAAATGTTAAAAGGCCTAATATTTATTTAGTTTGTAATATTAGGTTACACACAATCCTGTCATTGAGAAAAAAATTTAATCTAGTAGAAGCCTATATGAGGCTTTTTTTCCTTCCTTTATGAAAAATATAGCAGGTGATTTACATGCTACTTATCACAGGAAGTCTGGGGCTATCTCAGACAAAGCACAGTTTTGACCTCTGAAATATGTGTCAATGCCAGGTTCACTAATTGTGCACCAAGCACAATATCAGAATAAATACCAGAAAGCTCAGCCAAACAACAGAACCCTGATGTATGAAATAAATGTATGTGTAAAGAGAAGATACATGTTTTGATTTTACTTTATGTTAGTTACTGTTTCCCACTAAGAATTTTATTATGAAGCTACATGGAATGTTTACTATAAATGATGCAAGATAACTGAACCAATGAGACTGTTTAAACCTATGCTGACTTTTGCAGAATATTTTAGCATGCAATGCTATACTTATCTCATCTACATTGGTGTAGAATACAAGCCAAGGAAACAGATAGAAAGCTTCTAAAGGTAATTTTAGAGATAGTGTCTTAGAAACATATATAAATGGTAGTTTAAATGCTATGCAAATAGCTGAGGTTCCACATCTAAGTTTGCAGGGAAGAGAGAAATCAGAAATATGTTCTCCCACAAACATAATTGTCAACATTCTTAAAACCATCACCCTCAAACTGATTGTAAGTAAACATTTCAAATGCCACAGCCCTAAAATTTATTAATTTATTTTTTAAACTGAGTCTACTTCAATTTTAATGACATTATTAATAATTATATCAAAAATGGAACATTTTCCATGTGCTGGCACAGTGCTTAGTTTGAATGGATTGTCTTATTTAATTCTCACAAGCTCCTGTGAGATAGACACTTTCCTCCCCAACCATTTTATGGGTAGAAAACCAGCACAGACAGGTTAAGCAATTTGCCCAAGAGAAAACATTAGAAATTTCAGAGCAGACTTTAAAAAAAGTGTTACAACTGAAAAGTCCTTTCTGAACTTTATCATCATGCTATGCTGCTTGCCTTGAAATAATCTACCCAAAACATTCTGGTGCTCATATATTCTTAATATTCATTCATTCATTCCTTTTTTTATTGCAGTATATTTGGCAGACAGTATTATATAAATTTCAGGTGTATCATTCAACATTTATATACATTGCAAAGTGATCACCAGGATAAATCTAGCTACCATCTGTCACCATACTAAGTTGTTGCATATTATTAACTATATTCTTTATGCTGTACATTGTACCCCCTATTTTTTTTAAATTTTATAACTGGAAGTTTGTACTTTTTAATCTCCTTTCCGTATTTTGTCCATCTTCTCATGCCCCTTCCTCCTGGAAACCATCAGTTTGTTCTCTGTATTTATGAATTTGTTACTGTTTTGTTTGTTCATTTGTTTTAATTTTCAGTTTCCACATATACGTGAAATCCTACAGTACTTGTCTTTCTCTGACTTATTTCACTTAGCATAATACCCTCAAGATTCATCCATGTTGTCGTAAATTTGTTATTTAGAAAATGAAAAAAATTTACAACACCTAAAAGGAATTTTATCTTTATTTCATAACTAACATTACGATTTAGTTGTTTTTCGATAAAATTTGATAAGGCTGATTTTTTTCCCCCTAGCGTTTGGTAAAAATTAATATGCCAAGAATTCTTGATACATGTAAATCATTTTGCCAATTCAATAAAAGTTAACTTTACTGTTATTTTTACTTATAAACTGATCAGGACACTCCTAAGGTATTTTACCCTTCATATATAGTCTTTCTTTGTAGGGAAAATATTGATAATGCCTAGGTCTATATGAATAACTCATAAGATTTTGAAATCTTACTTCAAGCATCAGAGCCAATAGATGTCATGAGAATTAATCAAAATATTGGCAGTCATGAAAATGTAAAAATTAACACTTGATTGCTCTATGTTTAAATGGGCAACATCACTTACTCCAATAGTAACTCTTCCCTTTCACCTGGAGAGCTAAATCTCAGCTATGAATGAAAAAAGAGAAGATAGATTGGATCTGATAAAATTGGTATTTTTTGCTAGTGAGATATTATAACACCAATAAACTGAAAAATCAACTTAGAAGCTACATCATCTAGGAATATACTTCTTTTTTTTCATTTATGGAATCTATCTTAAGTTGAAAATTTGAAAAAGAGGAAACCAGTTTTGTGTCATATCTAAGTAATTTTTTATGGAGCTGTCAGAAGTCTGATACCATCACTCCACTTCTCTACTTGTGACTGTGTGTATATCTGCAGTTGTCATTCATGAAAGCAATTAAGGCACAGGTGTTAGATCCTATTCCTGCTTCATAATCTTACAGCCAATTCATTTCCTGCAAGTAAAGTTACGTAATGGATGTGTTTATGTGCTACCTCTCCCTATCTCCCCCACTCTCTCCCTCTTTCCCTTCTTCATCCCTCCCTCTCCCTTTCTCTACCCCCTCTTTCTCCCTCTCTCTCCCTCTCTGTGTTTCTTGAGCTTTTATTATGCATGGAAAACTATTTCTCAAGATCACATAGGGGAGAAAATTCTTAACATGTTCTGTGTTTATGGTAAGTAACAGTCCAATTTCCCTAACCTATGAAGACCAAAAGACTGCTTCCCTGAGCAGTATTTTTATTTCCACTCCTCTATTGTAAGTTCTATAAAATTAACCTGTTGGTATCATAAATAACATGCTCTAAATTATTCTTAACACCTATTTTCTTTATGATTAACAAATAAATGTCTTTGTGGTGTTTGACTGCTCTGTCAGGTGGTATATAAATACTAAATACTCGCTATTTACACTACTTATAAAGAATATGAATACATACAGCCAACATCTGCTGGCTTCATGTAGATATACTTTGAAAAAATCTGAAACATATACTCACATTTGGAAGGATTCTCAAATTTTCACAATTGCCTATTTCCCAGTTTCAGTAATTCAAATTCAAACAACTATTTCAGATATCTTTTTTTAAAAAAATTCCCTCATTCTGTTGTGATGTGGATTTTAAATAAATGACCAATGACTTCTCATAATGGAACTTTTTTTTTCAAAACAGAGAAAACAACATTTCAGTATTTTTAAGCAAACTACAGATTTAAAAATTGTGTATATGTATATATATTCTCTTTTTTAAAAAATGTGGAACAACAGTTAGCATGAGACCTATGCTAACAGATTCATGAGTGTGAAATACAATATTGTCAATTATACACCTAGTGTTGTAAAGCAGATTGCTAGAACTTATTTACCTTGTACAGCTGAAACTTTATACCCACTGAATACTAGCTATCCCCAGTTCCTGGAAACCACCATTCTACTCCCTACTTCTATGAGTTTCACTATCTTAGATAATTCATGCAAATAGAATCATGCAGTACTTGTGCCACTGTGACTAGCTTATTTTGCTTAGCATAGTATCGAAGTTCATCCATGTTGTTGTATATCATAAGATTTCCTTCTTTGGAAAGAGTAAGTGATATTCCACTGTATGTATATACACTGTACACTGTATGTATATACCACATTTTCCTTATCTATTCATCCATCCATGGACATTTAGGTTTTTCCACATGTTAGCTATTGTGTATAGTGCTGCCATGAGCATGAACATATTAGTAGCTCTTTGAGATCCTGTTTTCAGTTCTTTGGCATAAGTACTCAAAAGTGGGATTGCTAGGTCCTGTTGGGAATCTATTGGTCCTGTTGGTAGTTCTATTTTTAATTTTTTGAGGAACCTCCATACTGTTTTCTATGGTAGCTGCGTGATTTTGCATTCCCACTAACAGTGCACAAGGGTTTCAATGTCCCCATATCCTCACCAACATTCATCTTTTGTTTTTGTTTTGCTTTGCTTTTGTTTTTTGATAATAGTCATCCTAACATGTGAGTGGTGGTTTGATTTGTATTCCCCTGATGATTACTGACGTTGAACATCTTTTCATATACATATTGGCCATCTGTAAGTCTTTCTCAGAAAATTATTCCTTTAAGTCCCCAACTCTTTTTTAAAAATTGAGTTATTAGATTGCTATGGAATTGTAGGCATTTCCTACATATTTTGGAAAATAATCCCTTATCAGATGTATGGTTTGCAAATATGTCCTCCCATTCCACGGGTTGCTTGTTCGTTCATTCTGTTGGTTATTGTTCCCTAGACCACACACACACACACACACATACACCATAAAACAAAAATATATTAGCACTAATAAACAAATTTACTAAAGTTGAAGGATACAAAATCAACATATGAAAATCAGTTGTGTTTCTATACTCTCATAATGAACTATCTGTAAATGATATTAGGAGAACAGTCCCTTTATGAAAACATCAAAAATAAAATTCTTAAGAATAAACTTAACTAAAAAAAGGATAAACTTAACTAAAGAGATGAAAGACATGTACTCTGAAAACTACAAACACTGATGATGAAAGAAATTAAACACGAACACATAGAAAACTATCCCATGTCCCTGAGTTGGAAGACTTAATATTGTTAAAATTTTCACACTACCCAAAGCTATCTATAGATTCAATGCAATCCCTACCAAAATCCCAATGACATTGTTTTTATTTACAGAAATCGAGAAAACAATTATAAATCCTAGAAACCATAAAGGACCCAAATAGCCAAAACAATATGGGGAATGATTAACAAAGCCAAAGGCATCACACTTCCTGATATCAAAATACATTATAAAGCTACAGTAGGGTACTGGCATAAAGACGGACATATAGACCAAAGATGCAGAATAGAGAGCTCCAAAATAAATCTACACATATATAATGGAGTAATCTTTGGCAAGGGTACTGAGAACAGATAATGGAAAAAGGATAATCTTTAATAATCGTGCGAGGCCTTCATACTGGCCCAAATGCTGTCCTTCTCTATGCCCATAGCACTTACACAAACCTCTAGCTAATAATTTTTCAAATATTGCCTTTTTCTGTTCTTGTGTTTATCTTCCTTACTTGACTATGAGTGCCTCAAAAGCAAGGCCTTTCTTTAATTAATTTTGGTTGTCCCAGGGTCTAATACTCTGCTCAGGATGTCACAGCACTCAATGACGAAATATGAAAATTGGTGGTTATAAAATAACTTTATATAACCTATTTTCCTTTCCTCAGGATTATAATTGGAAAATCTTGGTTTAAGTCACATCCTCGGGCAAAAAACAAATAATTAGGCTCATGTTTTGGAGATGCTGTCATTACAGAAGATTCCCAATCTTAAAAATCAGCACTTTTCTGGGAAAATTATTTTTTAAAAAATTCTGAAAAGAGCTCACACAAATTTAAGTAAACTTTGTAAATAAAACAATATATTAAAGACTGTTTTATATCAATAGACTGCAAATTATACTAAATGGTGTAAATATATATATATATATTTTTTTTCTCAAACCTAGGGAAGCATAAGTATAAATTTTTAAAGGAGAATCAAAAGACTAGAGCTATTCCAGGTTGAATCCTTGCTTCATCAGATTTTCATAATTAGAGCAATTATCAAACTAAGAAATAATTTGTCAGAAACTGTTATTTCTATTGTTTAATGTTATAATAAGATAATATGTAAGAACACTACGATCATTACAAAGATAAATCAGTGGCATACAGTTACGATTTCCCTTTTGACCGCACAGACATTACTAAGATTACATATATGGTTGAATTTTGTAATTTATGCATTTCTCAAAAAAATATTTCATTTGCATTTTTAAGAAGTTTGAAATATTATTGGGTTATCCTAAATGTTTTATTTCCTCTGGATATAAAACACATCTGGTAGGATCTTTTTGACAAAGTACTGCCTGGTAGGCCCAAACTCAAACCCAATCATATGGTCATTGAACAAATGGCCACCGTATTTCTTGGATTTGTTGCAAGTTTATTCTCCAGTGCAGTTGCTCTTTTCTCATTTGGCAGTGTCCTGTCAGCTCCCAATTAACTGCACATTTATACTCTGTCTATGCCGAATACTACTGCCTCTCAGCCTTTTTTTCCATCCAGGACAGTGTCCACCTTACCTCCTCATCTCATTCTCCCTGATGGGCATTTTTCTCCAGCAAATTTTATCAGAAATTATGTGAATGTTTAGGCTTCTAGGCACTTTGATATGCACTGCAGATACCCGCTAACAAAAAACAAACAAACAAACAAACAAACATGGCCTAACCCCTCATTTAGCTAAAGATCTAGTGATGGCAGGCAGTACCAGAGTGGAGACAAGCACACAAATGGAGAATCTCAATACAATAGAAAACATCTGATTGAGTGCTGGGTAGACTCAGGAAAGGATGCTCAATTGTCCTTGGCAAAGTCTCCTGGAGAAATTACCACCTGAGCTGAATCTGGAGTGAAACTAGCGTTTAGGCATAGAGATCATCTAGAGGAGAGAAAAGGCACATGCAAAAATACAGCAAAGTGAAAAGAAATGTGAATAAGAGGACCATATGACCAGAAAGAGAAGTCTTTAAATCTTGAGGTGAAGGAGTACCTCTGGAAGGACCCCTATTTGATACAATGCTTTGTTTTGATCTCTGTTAATCCCATAATCTGGGTAAACAGGCATTCAGTGAGTATTTTCTGATTTGACTAAATGAAGATTAAATTGGCAAACGTTTGGCAAACTCAAGGCTGTGCATTGTTAAAAATAAGAGACTTTGTATTAAAGGACATACCAAAAGGACAGTAGACTCCTGAGATTTTTAATTTTTGAAATCTGAAGTTTCTACACTTGCAAACATAGAAACACTGATAGAGTTGGCCTATTTCAGCTTAGAAGTCCTTTTTTTCCCCTTTTTTAAATATTTTTAAAAAGTCCTTTCACCAGAAGTTAATCACTTTTATTTTGTCTCTGTGAGTGCCTCTTTTCTTTGAAGGCCATTTTATTTCCACACACACATACACACGCAGACACACACACAAGTTGTGTGTTGTGTGACACACACTGCTTGTGTGTGTTTTAACCATACCAAGAGAAATGCTTCATATAACAGAGATGGTTAGAGAATGGAAAGCAGTGATATCCAGTGAGTGGCTCGACTCACGTTCTAGCTAAGTGATTCTCTCCAAATTACCAGAGTTGAGAAGAAAATAATTCAAAATCTTCGGCTTCAAAAAATGATCACAGTTCTTAAATGTCATAAACTTTTGGGCTAGTGAATGGTCAAATTTCTTTCTTTCTTCTTTTCTTTCTTTCTTTCTTTTTTTAAGATTTTATTTATTTGACAGAGAGAGAGAGAGATCACAAGTAGGCAGAGAAGCAGGCAGAGAGAAACGAGGAAGCAGGCCCCCTGCTGAGCAGAGAGCTGGATGCAGGGCTCAATTCCAGGACCCTGAAATCATGACCTGAGCTGAAGGCAGAGGCTTAACCCACTGAACCACCCAGGCGCCCCTCTTTCTTTCTTTTTTTTAAAGATTGTATTTATTTATTTGACAAAGAGAGTATTTATTTATTTATTTGTATTTATTTATTTGACAGAGAGATCACAAGTAGGCAGAGAGGCAGGCAGAGAGAGAGGGGGAAGTAGGCTCCCTGCTGAGCAGAAAGCTCTATGCGGGGCTCTAACCCAGGACCCTGAGATCATGACCTGAGCTGAAGGCAGAGGCTTAACCCACTGAGCCACCCAGGTGCCCCGTGAATGGTGAAATTTCAAATGGTAAGGTTCTAATATAGATGCCAAGTCTTACGTTTCCAGAGTCTTCCTAGATAGTGTTTCTGTTACTCCTAGGTATTGTTTCTGTTACTTACCAATCAGAATTATTGGGTCTCTTTGTCATAAGGACTGCTGAAGCATAAAGAAAACTCCTGAATCAGTCAGTTGTCCTTTTTGGGCTGCCCTTGTCTGTACTTCCATTAGGCTAAATATCCTAAAATTGACTTAATTGCAATACCTAAAGGCAAGTTTGCAGTATATGAAAGTGCTTTGGAAAAAAATGAAGTGCTCTAATATTAGCAGGGCTGCTGAAAAATGAGTGACACATCAAAGAGATTTGAGCTGTTTTTTTTATGATAACTTACAGGACTCAAAGTCCTCCTAAAATCAAATCAGTTCTCTAATACATACACCCTAGTCTAAGCTTCAACAAAACACTAGGAATAGAAATTTAGTGTTGTATTTATTAGCCAACACAAGCAATTAGAGCTTGACACAGTTATTTATTTTATTCTTTTCTGAAGAGGAAACTTCCTTCAAGGCCCTATAGAACTGTAAGATCTTAAAATAACTGGAAGTACTATAACCTACTGCACCATTTTAATAATACTATCAGCATTATCACCACATGGGAAAGACTAGAAAACAAAGAATTGTAAAATGTGATGAACTAAAATGTTTGCCCATTTATGTTTTGTTTATATTATTGTTTTTAATTACAAGGTGATATACAGATGTAAAACCAGAATCTAGAGAATAAAAGGAAAATTGATCCCCATCTTCCCCTCGCATGCCCCATTTTTCTTATAGACAATGGGCATTAAAAACTGCATTTAATTGTGGATACCTTAGCCATTGAAATAATATCTGGCTTCTGGATTTGATTTCATACTCATCGTGGACTGCCTGAATTCCATGCCCCACCCCACTACCTGTGGAACTGATTTGCCTGTAAGCTAGCATTCAAGTCTTTTGTTTCTCCATAGTCAAACTGGTATGAATTCGAACTAACTGGATTATTCTATTTACACCATTTCTTGGGAGTCTTGGAAATCACAGGCCCTGTGACTAGGAGTGTGTATCTTTTAACACATGCACTTTAGAAGAGATTACTTTTTCCTCGCATTGCAGCATATGCTGCATTATTAAAAATAACAGTTTTATTGTTAACTCTTCAAATTTCCAGGCCAGTCTTCTAGGGTTACAACTGCCAACAGGGGACAGGCAGGTATGTTAAATGTATGAAATGGGTCTGCTGGGGGCCATGATGCACTGGAATGTACAAGTCCTGTGTCGAGGGAACAGCTGCTGTTCACTTCTAGCCAATTGTCACCATGTGAGAATCTGGGCCCAGTCTTGTCAGAGCTTCCAAATTTTCAAGAGAAGCGGAAAACCCAGAGATTCATGTAAAAAAACCAAATACCCTGGTGTTTAAATACTGGCTTAATTTAAAAAAATATATTATGCAAGACAAACAACATTTGTGGGCCAAATTCAGTCCACTGGCAGTCAGCTTACCATCGCTGCTACCCATCTATCATCACAACTTTGTTCTTTTTATCCACTGATTAATTTATAATTCACATGTTTGAGCCTTGATCCAAATGTCTCTTAGGGATGGTCTCAATAATCTGGCTCAACACATTTCCATTTTTGTCAGCCTTTTGTCAATGCTGCTATGTTTCCGTGATAAAAAGCAATTTGCCCTGCTTACCTCGGTTTGTGGAGACATGTTTTACTTTTCTTTTAAATCCTAACTCACTGAAATATTCATATAAAATCTTGATTGTGTAAATAACCCCTTAAGAAGCTGATGATGGGATGCGTCAGTTACAGTTGTGATAAGTCAGTTACAGTTCATGACAAGCTTGCTCTCCAACATGAAGAGAAATAAACTTTTTCTAAGAACTTGAATGTGTCATTATCTCAACTCAGTGTTTTTCAAACTTTGTTCCACGGAACCTAAAGGGTTTGAAGTTCCTGAGAAGCCACATCATGGAGATTAACTGCTGTCATTTGAAATGTGGATATTACTTGAAAACAAAAAGTTTGAGAATATTTGTTCATCAGTTTATAGAATACAAAATTTGATCTGTAAGGAAAGGGTCTTATCTTCAGATCAGAGGATTCCTTGCTGTCCCCAGAAGTGTTTCAGAGGATCCATGAGCTACCCAAAATGGAAAGAATCTGTAAATAGCATTTTTATTACTTTCATAATATTCTCAAAGGAGCTTGTGAGCCAACATAAGCTATTGAGAATAAATGAGTAATGTTTAATATGGATTCTGAAGTTTGAGCTACATAAGTGATTCATCTGAGACTAACTGCAAACTTCTTAAGCCTCAGTTTGTTCATCTGTAAAATAGGAGTAAATAGCATCGACCCATTGTGTTGTAGTGAAATCTAAAAGAGACAAGCAAATAGAAAGGGTACAGCACAATGCCTTCCATATCATATGCATTCCGTAAATGTCAATTATTATTGTCATTGTCCTTGCTATTGTTGTTGAACAAACTGAAACACTCAGGAATAACTGCAAGAAATTAATATACTATTTGTAAACAAGGTGATGCAGAAGCACAGGGGGAAGAACTATTTTTTCGTGGAGGAGTCAGTGTAGACTTCCAGAAGATGTGCCATTCGATCTGGGCCTTGAAAATGAGTAAGAGTTCGCTCAAGAGAAAGGTGGGCAAAAAGTTTTCCAAACTAGGGACAGGAACAGTGTAGGTAAGACATCAAATATTTACAGGGATCAGAAAGCTCAGTGAGGAGTGACAAGGTTGCGTGACTTACTCAATAGGGGCCAGGAGAGGAGAGGCAGGAAATGAGATTGGAGAAGTAAACTGGAGTTAAAATATCCTGGGGAGTGTGATTTGTAAGCACCATGAAGTCAATGAAAATCTTCGATAAGGGCAAAACGATCAAATTTTTAAAGAAGGATAATTCTTACAGTGTTATCCAGGATGAATTAAAAGTAAAAAAAGTTAATCTAGCATTTAATATATGCTAGGGATTGTTTTATATAATGATTTTCTCAATAACCTAAAATATTCAGATTGTCACTTCATGTCATATGTGACAAAATTGAAGCTTCAAGTGGCTCGGTATCCAGAAGCACATAACTAGCCAGCGGTGTAGCTGTGCTTTTAATCAATTTGAAAGATTCCAAATCCCCTTTTTATTTCCACTGGTCTGTGTGGTTGGGAAACAGGATATGAATCTATTGCCATTCGTCCAGATGAGAGGTGATATAGGACTGAAATAAGAAAGTGGCAACAAGAATTGATATTCAGAAGCTCTTCCTGAGGAAAATAAGGAGATGTAAAAAAAAACAAAAACAAAAACAGATTCAATATAAAAAGAGGAAACAGAAAGCACTAGTCAAAGATAATTTAGAGGTTATGAGATGGGGAAAGTATTAACACAAGTGGAAACATTCACAACTAAGCATGAACAAGAATTTTTTTTTTTTTTTTTTTTTTTTTTTAGTATAAAGGATCACTGGCACAGAGAAAATTTAGAGTTTGGCACACTGGGGTTTAAGTGCCTCAAGGACATCCAAAGAGAGAGGTCCATATGGAATTGGATATAGAGCTGTGGATGAGAAGTGTCAGGGCTGGCCAGTACATACAATGGTCGAAGTCCTGAGGATTAGGGAGATTACTCAGGCAGAAGGTGGGGAGCAAGGAGGCACTGATATTCAGTTGGAATGATATGTTTCATGCTTTCCTCACTAATTAAAGATCAAGGTCTTCAGGACAGTGTCTTTGTTGCCTGCACTTTTGAATCCCTCAGATATTTTTACAGTACAGTACACATAGTAAATAGTTCATAAAGTTTCTTTGGGTAAATAAATGAAAAGGGCATCAAAAAATAGAATCTAAAGAAAGGGGCCCAGAAAGGAAGTTGAGAAAGACTGGTTAGGTGATAAGATGAAAAGAGAAGAATGAAAGCCAAAGGAGAAGGGTATTTCAAAACAGAGGGATGCATCACAGTGCTTGAAATGCTTCAGACAGATCATTTGGGACAAGGACTTAAAATAGGCCATTGGGTTTGAGAATAGGAGAACACTGGAAAATGTGTTTCGTATTCTAAACTTATCACTGGAACTAATCACTGGGATTTTGGAATACATCCTTTCATGAGTTGGGAGTCAATTGGTATAAGGCAAGTTTCCAAACCCACAATTTAGCAACAAAACTGGTAGTACAGATCTAGTGTAAAAGACTAACAGGCAATTAATTGTACTGAGTTTCATTACAGGTGTCCCAATTTAAAGTGCTTCCTGCTGATAGGAGAGGCTAAGTGTCTATTAAAGGGGAAAAAATGAAATAAAATATATCTCTATTGTGATTCTTTAACAATTAAGGATCCCACAAGAATGCATTGATTTGCTTAAATACTTAAAAATTTAGGAGTCAGTTAACATCTTCTCACACTGAAAAACACACTGAGAATGCAAATATACATAAATAAAAGGATGACAATTCTTGGGAAAAAAGCAGATGTCTTGATATTTCTGTTTTTACGTTTCATGCTTTCAGTGTTTGTATCTTTCATTGACAAGCAAATAACCTCTTAAAAACTCAGTCTAGTAAGAATCAGTATGTTGTCCCTGGAAAATTAAAGACTCATAAATATGTTATGCATTTTTGTAACTCAAATATTTTCATTATTCTTCCTAATCAGGTGGACTTTTTGGATAATAAATATTCAGACGTATTCAATTATGTATGATATGCTGTTATAATATTTCATTGAATACTTTGAGACTAAAGCATTTAGAGACTAACGACACTAAAACTGAATAATTGCATTGCATAATATTGTTTTATTGTTAAAAAAATAATGTTCGAAAGTAAAAGCAAGTGTAGTATCTTCACAAAAATCAGGATAGATGTCCTCTAGGCTTTGGATACATAACAACACTTTACAATTTTAATTAGATAATGACTTACAAAGTACAGAAATAACCACGATTCTTTTTTTTTTTTTTTTTAAGCCCACAAGAGAATCTGACACCTCTGAGTTACTGAACAATCATTGATCAAGAACTAGCATGGCCTCTTAAAGCCCGTAATAGCTAACGGGAAGTATGGCTATAGGCTATAGAGTTAGGGATTTAAAAATGTCAAGCAACACTAATAATTCATGCATCCTGGGACCCTAAAGCCAGCAGCATGTCAATAATAATGACATGCTCTTTGGAAAACAGGTAAAATTAACATGCTAGTGTTTTAAGAGAATATTACAGAACTTTGGTGAAAGAAATAATTTTATCTGGCATATGAGGTTGCTGATTTGGGCTCTATATGTGGCTGCTACTTATTATGCCTCCTATATATGTATCGCAAATACAGGCTACATATACTGTCAGTTGACGAAGGGCCTGACATGGCATGATAGCGAGGTGTGTAGGCAATAAAAAGAAATGCACAAAATAAATATCAATACCTGAACAAGTCAAGTGTGCTATAGGATACAAGTGACTTCACATACAGGAAACGTTTAAGAAAAGAGATGATAGAATAATGAAGGATACCTTTAGGAAGCCTACTCTTTTGTTAAAATAAAATTTACGGAGATTTGTTATTTTTATTATTTCAAGATAGCCTATTTTAGAAGCCACACTTAGAAGCAAGACTTCAATCAGATGTTTAAAAAGCTTGTAGGCTCTTTAGAAAAAAAATTTTCCCTCCATGGTCTTCACTTTTGAAAGAAGCCTTAAGAAAACAGCTGCATTTGAAGGGGAGGGAGTACCGGACACAAGAGAAAAGGGAAATTGTGTTTTATTGAATGATTTTTTTATTACCACTCTGGGAAACAAAAAAAGTGACTATGGCTATCAAATAACTCTCCCTCAAAAAAATCTTTAGATCAATCTTTAATGAGAAAGAAAGGAAAAAGAAAAAAAAATTCACCCAGGTCTTGTTTTATACACACAATTCTGTATCTTTTTCTAACACGTCAATATGTTCATGGTTCTTAAATTTAGCATTTGAATTAAATACCCAAGAGCCTTGAATGACATTCACCCCCCCATTAAAAGATATATAGATCAATTATATGCCATTGATGAAATCCTTGATATGATTTGTGACCCTTTAACTAACGACATTTCCTCTAAAGTGACAAAATCACAACAAAACATAAAAAAAGAATGCCTCATTACAAAGGAACCCGCCATACATTATTTAAATCTTTCCCTCTGAGAGAGCGAGAGCTACAATGCATACTGAGTAACTGCTACTCAACATGAAATGATTCTTTTTCATGGAACTCAGAGCACTGATTTCTGACCGGTCATTATGAGAAAAACAAATACCATCTGCAAATAAAAATTAGAATGTAATATTATTTAAGCTTCTGAAAGAACATAAAATATGTATATAGAAGCTCTAAAGCTAATAAAAATAGAATGTAGATTACTTCAAAGCATATCACATTTGTATTGCTCGACTCATAATAAAATGAAACAATGTTAAATCCACTTTCTTAAGTCCTATTAAAAAATCTCTCAGTTGAATCAAGAATGGTTCAGCTCACTTGAAGTTCCAGCCTGGCTTAGGAAAATTGCATTTTACTGCTCTTCTATTGATTTTTAGCAAATTTAAAACTGTCACTATCTGCTGATTCTGCTTATCTTTGAATATAAAATGTCCATAGTATTTACATAGCATTGAAAAATTACTGTTTCGACATACTGTATTTTTAATGCAACTCTCTTTTTGTGGCTTATATAGCTAGCTGGCTACCAAGAGGACACTTTGATGTCATCCTCCTTTGTAGCATACAATGAAATCTCATATTTTTCTTTAATCAGCAATGGCATATTGACTGAAAAATAAAACAATTTCTCATTTCCTTCCTTTTCCTTCCCTCCCCCTTTTTAAAAAATGATCAGAATTTCAGTTGTTTTGCATTTGTAGTTTTGTGAGCTTGGTGGTGTATTAAGAAGGGCACATATTGCATGGAGCACTGGGTGTGGTGTATAAACAATGAATCTTGGAACACTGGAAAAATAAAATTAAATTAAAAAAAAAACAAACAGTACTACTGGGTAGTTCAATACTTTAAAATTATTTTTGAGGGGCGCCTGGTTGGCTCAGTGGATTGAGCCTCTGCCTTCGGCTCAGGTCATGATCTCTCAGGGTCCTGGGATTGAGCCCCTCATCGGGCTCTCTGCTCAGCAGGGAGCCTGCTTCCCCCTCTCTCTCTGCCTGCCTCTCTGCCTACTTGTTCTCTCTCTCTCTCTCTGTCAAATAATAAAATCTTTTAAAAATATATTTTTGAACAAACACAAATCATCTTCAAATTAGCTCTAGCAAAGATATTAAAGTTCTGAGCTCACTGTTGAAAATTCTACCCCTTTGGGGTATATATCACTCGGTTCCTGCTATCCATAAAACCAGGTATATAAAGTACACATAAAATTCAAGTCACAAGGCATTTGTTGAATGCTAGTCCCATCAATTATGCTTTATTTACCTATGATTGTGCTAATGATTTGTTCAGAAGATGAGTTTGGGGAACGTTTAAATATCTTGGTAAACAATTAATGAGCACCAATCAATATAAAATCAGATTTTTTTCTAGCTCGTCTTGAATGTGATTTTTTTTCCTAAAATAGAAATTATCAAACAAAAGCTATAGATTCAGTTGCTAGGCATCCATTGAAAACATAATAGCCACAAGTGATAAAAGTCACATCCCTACAGCAAAAACAAAATTTGCATTCTTCATGCAAATTCACCATGATTGTATCTCTCAATACAGTAATACAACTACAGGGGTATATCACTAATTTTATTGTAATCATGAAAACATATATTATGGGGTTATTTTTTAGGTACATGTAAAATTTTTCAGTTTTCTAAGGCTTGAATTTAACTAAAAACCATAGCATTTTGCCTACTATTTGAACTTACTTTAGTCTGGAAATTTAAAAATTATGTTAATCAAGATAAATTTAATTTTTGTTGGATTTTACACTGAAAAATAAAATCTTTATTTGAGAGAGAGAGAGAGAGCTGCACATACATGAAGGGTGGAGGGTTCAGGTTGGGAGGGGCAGACTCCCTGCTGAGCAGGGAGCCCCATGGCTGGCACAATCCCAGGACCCTAAGATCAGGACCTGAGCCAAAGGCAGACGTTTAACAGACTGAGCCACACAGACGCCCCTGTTTTGTATTGTTTTTAATGTGAAATCTTCCAGGCCAGACTGCAGACTTGAATTTTTGACATAGCTATCAGTTAAGGAAGAAACAGGGATGAAGGGGGAGGGAGTCAGGGTTCATTAAGTGCCTATCACTTATTCATTCATTCCGCATGCTTTTCAGCTTGTTCCTATTATGCATGGAACACTGTGCTTTGGTGTGCTTGGTGCCGATCAAACTTCATACACATTAATTCAATTTAATTCAATTCAATTCATTCATAAACATTGTCCATACCTATATTTATTCAATAAAAAAGTGCTAAAATAAAGGTTAGCTGCGGTGTTTCCCATGAACAAAAATAATCTGATAGCATCATTTTTCTTCCGTAGACTTCTGTTATTGGGACAGACTTGAAAAGTTATGCACATTTCCAAGTTATTCTTTTCCTAAGACCATTATTCTGTTTCTTTATTTACCAGTTTGGGGGCAATATAACAAAACACAGTAATTGTTAGTACTAAGACAAAGATCCTTTAATAACTCTAAGATTTGGCTTTGATATATGCTAAGTGAAATTAATAAACTCCAGTTAGTTGCTAAACATTACAGATTCAAGTTCTCCAAAGTCCATATCATTTGTAAAAAAGGCACTTGAGGTATACATTGAAATCATCTTCGCCAGAAAAAAATAATTTTATAGTATTTTGGCAAGTTATAAAAGTCTTATTCTGTATGATTTTATAATTGTTTCTTAGTTACTTTTTTCACACCTTCTGTGATTTTAGAAAAATTCTCAACTTTTATCATTCAACACTTGACAAAAGGGAAGTATTGTGAATTTTAGTATGCATTAAGCCAAGTGCTTCAATTATTGATAATAATTACACAAACCAAATTATTAAATGTATCAAATGTATGTGATAGAACATTTCAATATATGGGGATTATCTGACAGTGTTTTTTGTGGTCAGACAGGCCGCACCAGCCAATGAAAGGTATTCTTTTTCTTGACTACCAAGAGCTGAGTCCATTTTTAAAATAAGATTTTTGTGATCATAAAAATAATTTCCTCTAATTTGATACAATTTTGAGAATGTAGAAAAGTATAAAGAAATTTAAAAGAACAGATAATTATTTCATTATCTCCTTGAAGGTTGTTATGCACTTCAAATATAGTTAGAGAGAAAGCTGCAGAAATAGGTGCAAATATAGATATACACACATGCAGATATGATGATTCATAAATGCATATATTCCTTTTTTAACGGTTGCTTTTCAATTTCAGTTTTCATTATTTCAACACATTTCCCATGTTGTACATTATCTTATAGATAATTTAATTATTAGTAACCTCTCTTCCTCATATAGTATATTATAATTTATTTATCCAGTTCCATTTTGTTGGATGTTTAATTTCAATGAAATATTTATTTCGATATTACAAGCAACACTGTCATAAATACCTCTCAATACAACTTTCCGTCAGTATTCTAGTTCTTTCTTACGATAGATCTCCAGAAATAGAATTTATTGCCTCAGATGATACAAATATTTAAAGGCTCTTGATGCATTTTACAAAATTGATTTTATAGCGATCATCAATTCATTTCCACTATCCCTGTTTTAAAGTGTTGATCCCACCATATTTATATCATTTGTATTTTTTAATTTCAGTAAAGTGTTGTTAATTTAGCAGTTGGGAAGTGGTATCATATGTTGTTTAGATGTATGTCATCCATCAGCTAAAAAATAAGCCAGACTGCATTAAAAATAGGGGCTCACAGCAGATGGTGGGGTCCTGCAGGTGATCTTCTCTGGCTAGAATTTCTCACTAATAAAGGTATATAACTGGACTTCCAAATGAAGCTCGGGCCAAGACAACTATGGGAATTTTACATAGGGTATGCTTTGAACTTGACTTCCAAACAAATAACCTCTCCTGGGGCAGAAAGAAAAGAATTTCCCAAACCCATAGATCAGGACAGCACCCCCTTTGTCTTCATATTTTTATTTATTTAAAAAATATTTTATTTATTCATTTTTAGAGAGAGAGCAGGGGGAGAGTCAGAGGAGGAGAGAGAGGGACAGGCAGACTCTGCCAGGATCATGGAGCCCTATAGTTGGGCTCCTTCCCAGGGCCGTGAGCTCTTGACCTGAGCCAAAGTCAAGAATCTGATGTACAACTGATGGAGCCATGCTGGCACCCCCTTTCTTCATACTTTTAAAACATGGGTTTCATGTTAAAATGTCCTCATAAATCTATAGATGGAGAAAATTCTTCAGTATGCAATCAGAGACAGAATCTATCCATTCATATTATAGCAATAACTTTTAAATGCAATAGAGTTAATTACCTTTGCAAAATGGTATTCAATAAAAATAGTAGTTTTCTGTGTAGCTGTTGAATGATTCAGAAGGAACTTCATGTGATTGTCTAAAAAAACTACTTCATCTATAACTCTACTTTGTATTATATAGCTTTATATACATAAACTGGCAAGAACATATAATAGTATCACTAATAACTAAGTCAGGAAATTATTTTGACTTTTCTACTTTCTAACGAATACAGTACACTAATTATATTTGTCCATATTTTGGGCAATCAGAACCAATTAAATGGGTGAATGGAGCTACACTTCTGATATTAAATTTTGTTATTTAATCCAAACTTACCTTAAAAAAAGATCATTTAAACTAATTCTATATGATGCCAAAGTAAATTCACTCATTGGTTATTGAATTATAGAGAAAACTTCAGACCTGCTAAGTTCATAGAAAAGGTAGTACTGATGAACAATTAATCTTGTAACACTAAAAAAATAAACATATTTGGGGAAAAAAGCAATAATAAAAAAAAGAAAAGGTAGTATTGTGATTAACTGAGAGTTCAATCAAGAATCTAAAAGAAACAAAAAAATAGTAATGTTTATTTGATAGAAAATATGTCCAGTTGGTAAGGATCATAACTCAGAAGTGGCATATTTTATATCAACTCAAAACTGTTAAATGGCTTAATAAGAACCATTAGTTGATAGCGTTCTAGAAATAAATTTAACTATCATGGAAATTTATTTACAAGTGAAAGTTTTCTTGTGTGGGCATCTGGAAATCTTTTCCCTAAACAGACCTTTAGAGGTTAAACATGGAGAAAATAATTTTCTGGAGGCATCTGGGTGGCATAGTTGGTTAAGCTTCTGACTCTTGGTTTCAGCTCAGTCATGATCTCAGGTCATGACATAAAGCTCCAAATCTGGCTCCAAGCTCGGTAGGGAATCTGCTTGAGACTCTCTCCCTCTCATTCTGCCCCTCCAGCTCGTGATCTCTCTCAAATAAATGAATCTTGAAGAAGAAGAAGAAGAAGAAGAAGAAGAAGAAGAAGAAGAAGAAGAGGAGGAGGAAGAGGAGGAGGAGGAGGAGGAGGAAGAGGAAGAGGAAGAGGAAGAAGGAGGAGGAGGAGGAGGAGGAAGAGGAGGAGGAAGAAGAAGAAAGAAAGGGGCGCCTGGGTGGCTCAGTGGGTTAAAGCCTCTGCCTTCAGCTCAGGTCTTGATCTCAGGGTTCTAAGATTGAGCCCCGCATCAGGCTCTCTGCTCAGCGGGGAGCCTGCTTCCCCCTCTCTCTCTGTCTGTCTTTCTGCCTACTTGTGATCTCTCTCTCTCTCTCTATCAAATAAATAAATAAAATCTTAAAAAAGAAGAAGAAGAAGAAGAAAGAAAATAACGTTCTCCTTAAAATCTACTATTGTTCAGGATTTATTTAGTTATCAGTTTGGAGGGGTATCTGGGTGGCTCAGTCAGTTGAGCACTGGACTCTTGGTCCATGAGCTCAAGTTATGAAGTAAGGGTTGTGAGATTGAGCCCTTCATCAGCTCTGTGCTGGGCATGGAGTTGGCTTCGGATTTTTTCTCTCTCTTCCTTCCCCTCTGTTCCTCAGCTCCCCCACACTTGCGCTTATTCTCTTTCTCTCTCTCTAAAATAAATAAATAAAATATATTTTTAAAAAGAATATAGTAATTATCATTTTGGAAAAATCTGAGAGGAAGTACTTTCTAGATAATAAGTGACATAGTATGACCTTACCTTGTTTCTCTAAATGCTATGGAATAATGATAGTGTGCAAGATTTCTTTTGTGTTTAATAATTTCTAGACATTTTTACCATGCTTATATCAATTCAATGTTTGCAATAAAACTCTAATAAACAGTGAATATATTGGCTAAATTTAATGCATTATATGTGTTGAGGATCTTCAGAAATCTTATGTTAGAAACAGCTGGTACAGTTTCATGTGCTCTGCATTTCAAAATGAAAAAATGAATCTGTCATGTCCTATAAAGATAAGAAAAACTCCATTGTTTCAACACATACGTTGAAACCACTGGCTTCTCCAAAACTTCCTATGAGTATGACAAACTTCAAATGTACTTCAGTATGTTCCTCAAAAAGAATTTGATGTTGAACAGTCTTAAGTCATTTCAAGTGCAAGAGCTGCCATTAAGAAGTCTGAGACAAATAGTTATAGACTGGGTATTTTTCTGTAATTGTGATCCAATTTCACACTGGTTTTAAGGTCACAAAAGCTCAGAGGGTGTTCCTGATACATGATCTCATTCTTCATCAGATGAGACCAGCCCTCATGAGTACATGTTGCAATGAGACTATCTTTAAAATTGAAGAGATTGTTGTGGAAGTAGGAGCAGGATAATGTGTCAGGAAATATACAAAGGATTATTAATAAAGCACAATAAATGTAAGAATCACTTAAGTGTCACAGGTTACCAACATCATAATGATGACATACAACTTCTTTCTGCCTTCAGTTATGTTTTTAAAAGCTTTGAAAAGAAATACAATTGACCTAATCTATCATAGATAGACAGACTCATGATCTTTTTCCTCCGCAAAACAAGGAAGACTTTTTTTTTTAATTTTCCACTATTGGACACTTTTCCAAAGTTTAAGGGCTAGAGAACAAGTGGAATAGCTTTTATTTTATAGTTGTGTCAACATTACCCAATCGTGGTTATAGAGCTGGTTATTCTTTAACTTCTCTTACACTCTTGGGAACCTCTGCCCTCCAAGACATAAAAAGAGAAAATGAAGTTGCATTGTAGTAGAAGAGATTAAAGCTACATATAACAACTTCTAGACAGAAAGAATTGTTAAATTTTGAACACAGTAAGAGAAATTCATAAGTTTCTACCTCCCCCACCTCTTCTCTTTTCCTCTTCTCTCCTTCTTACCTCGTTAATCGTCTTAAAGACATTTCTCTCTGAAGTTAAACTGCTTGGTATGCTTCATCCCGTTTTACATGAGATTTAGTTACATGAAAACATTGTATTTTAGATTAAAAAATAAACCAGTTACCTAGGTATGCCCCTTTAGTCTTTCTCCTCAAACCAACAATAATTACCTCAGGAACAATTGCTTAGAAATTCAGTTTGTGAGTTTGAACTCTCAATTTTTTGTTGAAAAATTTCAGGAAAAAAAGAACCCAAGACACCATGAAAAGATTCACATTTGCTAATTGCATTTACTGGAGGCATAAAGCTCAAATATTTAGTTCTTATCCTCTTCATCACTAGGGACATTGGAAACAATCTCAATAGAAAGCTGAGATACAAAATACAGAAATATCTCTTGCTAAAATTTGGGTTCAAGCAAGCAAACAAACAAACAAACAAAGGAGAATATAGTTTTGTTTTTTAATGTTACCACTTCTTTTATATCAAACACAGAGCTTCCCAACTGGTATGCAGATACACCCTGATGTGTGCAAATGGGCTGTGAGTGTGCCAGGATAGTGATGCCTACAACCCTCAGGGCTTCTGGGTTGGGCCTGGGGCCCAGACCTTCCTTAACTTTCAATCTCTGCTGGAAGAAGCTTTTTTTTTTTTTTCATCCCAGTGTGCTGTACAAATGCTGTTTTCAATGAGTACTATAATATGGAAAAATTTGAGAAACCCTGCTGTACAATATACATGGTAAATGGCAGTGTCAGTGGTAGTATTGGGAATTATCTTAATTACAATGATAAATACATACATGTGGGCTTGTAAAAAAAATCCATGGAAGGAAGAGAGATACTTTTTTTTTTAATATACCAGTTTAAAAAATATGTTTGTATGTGATGCAGTTGTCTTCAGAAGATCCCAGGGAAATGTGAACAGTGAAGGAAATTATTAAAAATTTTAACTCTCTTACAACATGGTGATTAGTAAAAATCTCCCTCATTCTGACAAAGAAAACAAAAAAGGATATTTATTTTGATATCCTAGTTTTCTTTAATTGCACCATTTCATGGACATATAGACCAGTTCTGAGAAAGCCCATTTTCTCCATGTCTTATGTTTAAAACTATAAATGAAATTTTAAGAAATCTTTTGGTTAAGCTAGTTCATTTGCTTTACTGGGGCTCTGTTGTGTACGTAAGAGTTTATGTTTCTTAATTCCCATGTAGTGACCTGTATATTTTTTTCTGATCTCTGGAAATACATCCACAAAAATCACTGTAACATTCTTGGCTCTTGTTGAAAATTCTCCCGTTTTCCAAAGCATCTGCACCTACACAACTGTTTTACTCAAACACAACAAACAAACAAAACTGATGTTTATTATTTTGTTTTCAGTTTTTGTATGTGCAGAGTTCTACTCTTAAATTGAACTTATTTCAATATGGTTTTTTATTATCCTTAGATTTAATTTAGTAGACTTTGCTTTTAAAATAATTTCCTTCTGAATGTAGCAATTTGATTGCATGCATGTGCCATAATCTGTTTTTTTTTATATGGGAGTAATACTATAGAGAAATGAAATACCAAGAAATCTAAGCCTTCACTACCACATAGGATTAAAAACAAAATGTAGAGTGGAAAACATCACCTGCCTCAGGGCCATCATTTTAACTCACCACATTTCATACAAACATTAGGTGTACTAAGATGCTGACCATGTTTGAAAACACTTTCCATTACCACAAGTATAAATTTACAAGTCATAGGCATTTCAAATCTCTGTTTCTTAACATCCCATAAACTGCACATAAATTACACAGAAATTTTAATGTATAGATTTTAAGTGCCAGTCACTATATTATTGTATTTTATATGTCATTTAATTTCACAGCTTGTGAAGTAGGAACTATTCTCCTTACTTCATTCTCCTACCTTGTACAGCTTGAAATATGCATAGGATTATCAAAGTGAGGAGAAAAATGCCAAGTTCAAAAGATAAAAATATCTTTAAAATGAGTTAAGAGACAATGAAATAATCCGTTGCTCCAAAGACTATAATAGAGTAGGTACATTAAATTCTACTCTTAATAATTAAGTAACAGTAGTAGTATTTCCATACAGAAGCAGGCTAGGTACAATTCTATTTCTTGTGTTCTATCCCTAATTAAAATGAGTATTTCAGCAAGTGGCTGAAATCTAAACAGACCAGAGCCAATACTCTTTCAAGAGAATGTTCATAAAATTCAACTTTCTTAAAAAATTTCTCTCAGAAAAAAGGCAAAATCCTAATGACTGAGGTCCAAGGGTCCAACTCTATCACCACAGACATTATTATAGTAGATGTAAATGTCAAGGTTTAAAATCCGGAGTGACAAATACCCATGGTTAAGGACTGGGTTTTAAGTAAAGGATACACAATTATTCCATGTATTATCTTGATACTGTACTCTACACCTGACACAGAGATTGCGGTATGTGGAAATAGATCTAACATGATTGCTATAATGAGTGTTTGTGGACTACATTATAAATGGATACATGATTTCCCACACAATCCCAATAGTTCTTGTCATTCTATGAGATTCCCAGAGGTAGGAAAGTATTTGCCAACTATTTTCTAGCAGAATATAGCAGCCCTAGATAAAATAATTTTTTGTGCTTCCTGTAACATACATAAAATGTAAATGTCTATGTACTAGACTGTCTGCACACTTAATTCCTGTATTGGTTGAGACAATAAACTATTAAAATGGGGGAAAGGATAAAAATAAAAAATCAATGCATTTTTACTTAAAATGATAGGACGCTTAGTGGTCAGAGACTCAGGGGTAGGCCTAGAATGAATTTCTCATCAGGATATAAATAGGTTCCAAAAGGTGAGAAGTTGTATCTGATCATCTGAACTCAACCATTATACCTTCAGAGGACATGGGAACCCATTTGAAGTTTCCAGTCAGACTAAAACATCTGGACACTTATTTTTGACAAGGATAGTGATGGTTCTTTGGGGATGATCATTTTCAATTTGCCTAAGAGCCAAGTGACTATGAAAATAATGCTTAACTGGAGAGCTCTGGAGATAAGAATAGCAACTTGCAACACATTGGCTGAAAGAACACTGAGACTGTGTGTTATTGTTATATCACCAACACCTGAAATTATACCTTATACATATTGGGTATGTAGGTAGCTAGTCCATACGAGTCAAAACAAGTCATATTAGTACATACATAACTAGTACATTGACTAGTACATACTGGTCAAAGCCCTCTATATCCAGTAATACTTGGATGCTCATTTGTCTCCAAACTCCTCCTATCTGCATTCAGGTAAATCTTAAGTCAATCACCTGAGATCTACACATGTAAAAACTGTGATGTCCACTAGAATCACAGTATCCTAAACTTTGTGGAAGTAAATGAATTTAGGGTCATAAAGCCCAGCTTCCCACATTGAGCAGGCATCGTGTCTCTAGATATTAACTGTTACTCTAAGATCTTTCCCAAACCTATCTAAACATGAGAATCATTCAGTGTAATTATTTTACAAAAACAAAGATTCTCAGGCTCCTGGGTGGCTCAGTGGGTTAAGCCTCTGCCTTTGGCTCAGGTCATGATCTCAGGGTCCTGGGATTGAACCCCGCATCAGGCTCTCTGCTTAGTGGGGAGCCTGCTTCCCCCTCTCTCTCTGCCTCCTTGTGATCTCTTTCTTTCTGTCAAATAAATAAATAAAATCTTTAAAAAATGAAAACAAACAAACAAATCGCTAAAGATTCTCAAGTTTCTTTTGGAAATTCAGACTCCAGAAATCTTTATTTTAAAAACAAGCCTCAGATCATTTTTATGAACAGGCAAGTGTGCGAAAAGCTTTCCTAAAACATCCATCCCCATTTTCAGACAGCTCCATTAGAAACTTATATAAGCTAACTCACCTGTCCAAATTCTGGCACAAATGAACTACAGTAGCCATCTTCATTAATTCAGTCATGCAGCGCTTATTCAATGATATTCAATGAGCGTCATATGTGAGGCCCCTGGGGGGAAGAAATGAAAAGAAGAGGATTCACTCATACTGCTGGAACTCCTGGTAAGATAACATCAGAATCTAGATTCACCGTGGAGTGATGGGCAGTCACTGAAGGGTTCAGAAGCATGAGTGTGACGTAATCAGATTTGAGTGTTGAAAATATCACTCTGGGAGTAAAGTTAGACATAGGATGGAGTGGTGACATTTGACTATGTCAAATAAGTAGTAAGAAGGCTATTTCGGCGGTCAACCAAGAGAGGATGAGAATATGCACCAGGTATTATGCTAAGCGAATTAAGTCAGAGAAAGACAATTATCATATGATCTCTTTGATATGAGGAATTTGAGAGGCAGGGTGGGAGGTTGTGGGGGGCAGGGAGTGAAAAAATGAAACAAAATGGGATGGAGGGGGAGACAAACCATGAGACTTTTAATCTCAGGAAACAAACTGAGGTTTGCGGGGGGAAGAGATAGGGTTATGGACATTGGGGAAGGTATGTGCTATGGTGAGTGCTGTGAATTGTGTAAGACTGATGATTCACAGACCTATACCCCTGAAAAAAATAATACATTATATGTTAATTAAAAAAAAAAAAGAATATGCACCAGGACAAAGGCAATCCAGATAGAAGGATGGCACAGGATTGTTTCAGCCAATTTTAGCAAACAGAAATAGTAGACAAAGACAAGAAAACACATTGAAAGTCATATTTATTAAAAAAAATAAGTGGATGTTAACAAGCATCAAACATTGATAAATCATGCCATTCACCAAAAAGTAAATACTTTTTACAAAAAAGTTTGTGGCCAGGTTGGAGATACAAAGGTGTATACATTGAAAATCCCTATTCTCAGGTATCAACTTTTAGCAAGAGAATCACTATTATACAGAGACAATTATAAAAATAACAGTATTTAGGGCACCTGGGTGGCTCAGTTGGTTAAGTGACTGCCTTCGGCTCGGGTCATGATCCCAGAGTCCCGGGATCGAGTCCCACATCGGACTCCCAGCTCTGTGGGGAGTCTGCTTCTCCCTCTGACCTTCTCCCTTCTCGTGCTCTCTCTCTCTCTCTCAAATAAATAAATAAATAAATCTTTAAAAAAAAAACGGTATTTAAAAGAAGGGCTATAATGATATTAAAAAGTATCATTCCATTAGGGAGGAGGAGATACATTTAATGTTTTAGAGAATATGTATGTGAGAACATAGTAAGTAAATATTCCTTTCAAAAATAGTCATTTCTTGCATAGTCTTATGTTAATTAAGGAATCGTTTAAAACATTTATCTAGAGTCCATTCTCTTTGAAAAGGAATGATAGATGACTGGGTGGAATATTACAGGTCACAATAGAGGAGAAGAGGCATACAACTATAACAGTAAAATTAAATCCAAAAAAGCACAGAAGACTTCCCAGAATATTATTTACAAAAATCACCATGTTGTGAATCAAACTTCTATTTAAAATTGCTTTTCCATATTACTCTATTGAGGCTTTCTACTTAATGAGATGTCTGGCAGGGAAGATTTGGGGAACATTTATCCAAAATGCCAGAACTGCTTTCCACTTTGCTAAAATGCTAGCAAGAAGCTTTGAAAGTGGCAACACGTTTGCGAGACATCATTGTCAAATTTCCCCTAAAGGAACAATGTGAATAGATAGTAAGAGAGCCGTGAATCAGATTGTCAATGCTGGGCTTATGCTATTGAGTTCCCATGAACATGTTCCTAATTTTGCAGTCACTTCTCCAATTTAAGAATGAATTCCACTTTTCAAATTATTTTTTACAAATGTTTAATCCCATGTGATCCTTAATTCTATCATTCTATTATTCATCCTACTCCTGGATAATATGTACATAAGGAATGAAGCCAATTTAAAGATTATCAATCTAATACAAAAGTTAATAATAATAATAATAATAATAAAAATTGCTTGGTAATAATCAGAATGTATTTCAAGTTGAATTGTCTACGAGATTGGATTATCCAGTGGGTTAGGTGGTCTCTCAGTGACTCTGATATATTGTATTGGTGCTAATTTATTTACACATTCCTATCATCTACCTTTCTGATGAAAGTATGTATTTTTGGTTGGGATTTGCTATGGATTTTCACCTTTGTATATACAGAAATATTTGGCACAAAATTTAGGCTCTCAATAATTGTATCGATGGCTAATTGACTCCCTAAATGAATCAGTGAGATTCTTTTCTGTCTGATTATTTGTGTTGGGCCTATGCTCTTTTATTTACATCAGTTTTTCAATTTTGGGGTTGATGAAAGATTATATTTGAAATTCCTTAAACTTCGATATAAACTGAAATCCATAATGTAATAAATACTGAATTAGATGCTTTTCCATTCTAAATAAATGAACAATTAGGTTCTCACAATATTGAGTTTTTTAAAGATAATATTAATCTGAGCACTTTCACACTCCCAGGATATTTTCTTCGAACAGGAATAAAAAAGTTACCAGCTATAAGCTTGAGAACTATCATGAAAAAAACTATCATGAAAAAAAAAATAGTAACCTAGAAGAAAAATACGGGAAGGTAAGAAAAATAACAGTCACTGAGACTTCCAGAAATAATACAATTATTCAGTAACCCCTTTCCAGTATTCATCCATTTGTTCAACTGCATTGTTTTCCAATGTTCTCTAAAGGGTAATTAGGTAAATACTTAGCATTCTCATAATAATAATTAAAAAAGGTATTCTGCCACTCAGAGAAAATAAACAATCTAACAAGGGAAAGAATGCAAAAGAAAAGAATAGTCAAACCAGATCTAAGGGGAGAATGAGCATAAAAGCAGCAAATAACATAATTAACTAAGATGTCAGAATGTAAATCAGTGGAAAACATAAATGTACTTTAATCTATAAATAAGACAATAGCCCAAGATAATTTGTACTGTCTCCTCATGATCTCTACTATCATTTACAGTGAAAATAGTGCCATATGAAATGCTGTTATTTGTATATGAAGATGGTGCTATGACCCATCGGCAACAAATCCACAAAATTGTTTTGTTTTTAGAGTAGGAAAGGATTGGCAATAAATTCATTCACACGCTCTCATCTGGTCCTCTTGTGAGCAATGGTGTACATTGGCAAGTTGAAGTTACAGCTGCAGTCAGTGAGCCCAGAACAAAACAAAACAAAACAAAAACCCAGTGAGTGAAAAATCAATCAGACTGTAATTAGTGCATAGAGGAGACTGAATACCCTAACCTGACATATTAGCCCCAAGCTCTGACCAACTAAGCTTAACTACCCGTATGGTGTCAAATAATGCATCTATACTTAATCCAGTGTTTAAAAAATGGCATTGTCATACCCTGATGAATTTCAGAAATCATCCCCAATTCTTCCTCACTATACATACTTCAGCATGTGTATTATAATAGAGTGCCATCACTTAACACTAGAACTATGAGAACATAAGAGGAAAATGCTTGGTATGTCTCAACCTTTTTTGGTGGGAAAACACAACCCAAGTAATATTTTGAATGGTTGGCTCATATGGGCCAGCTCAATTACTGGCTGGTGAGTTTGATGTCCCCACAAAATAAAAAAAGCAAATTTTTTGACTGAATGCCTCTGGTGGAAAAATGTGTTTTTAAATGATAAAAGCATAATCCAGCACAGGTTTTACAGCCAAACATGAAGAGGAACTATCACTGATATTTAAAAACTACCCTGTGCCACGTGCCATACCAGTTACTTTTGTAATATGTTTGGTCCTAACTACATAATTACATGGTAGATATTATATTCATTTTCTACATAAGAAACTAAATCTTGGGGTAAAAAAACTTATCCAGTGTCAAAAATCATGAAGGCTTCAGAATTTGGCTACAATGAGTTACTCCAAACTCTATGATTGTTTTTACATAGAGATAATATAAATATAACCAACCAGCTTGATAAAACTCATGTAAGTTTTATTATTTATACTATCCAGTAGATATAACTAATTGACCTAAAAACCCAAGTGTAGAACATGGATTTCAGATGACAATAATTTGTGACCAAGAGCTTTATAGACACAGGACATATTGACAGAGATGTCCTTTTTTTTTTTTTTTGGCTTTATCTTAAAGACTTTGCTAGACTGGCAGAATTCCTGGGTAGTCACAGGATTCCAGTGATTGCAATGTTCTAAGAGATGATTATAACTCAGAAACTAAACATCTGTGAGGCTAAAAATAAAACCATTTCTTTCATTAATTTATCTAAGGCTTTCTAACATGCTACTATCAACGTGGTTTATTAAGACCCCAATTAATATAGACAGCCCAGTATCTCTTATATTAAACCACATGCTCCAAGCCCAATCAAAGCAATTCTAACTTACCATTCTCTGTTGAGGTTCTTCTGTCTGAACAAACTTGGAAGCATTATTTTATTTTCAAGTTCAGTAGCAACTAAGCAAGTGTAAAGCTACATACTACATACCTATTTGCATACATGTGAACTTTCGATCATTGATACACATGTGTGTAAATGATTCACAGTGAAACAATCATTTCAAACAGTTATTGGGAGGTTGGTTTAAAGTTTCTTCCCTGGTACTGCCATGATCTCCAATGAATTCTATTGTAACACTTACCATGTTGCATTGTAAATACCTTTTTCTGCAACTAGAGTATGAGCTTTGTAAGGTCAGAGACTGACTTTTTCTCTATGACCCAGTGAATAAGTGTAACTCTGGTACTCACTGATTACTTATTGAATAAATAAATGAATAATTTAAAGTGAAATATGAAATTACATAATGGCATCTTTGGTTATAATCCATGTCTGCATCCGTGAATGGATCTGATTTCTTCCTACACGTCCTCGAATGCTTGAAAATACATCTTTAGTTCATCCAGGCACAAATTTTATAGAAGAAAGTTATGTTTAATCATGTATAGATGAAATAGAATTATTACTCAAAAGCAACAGGAGCCACCTATAGTGCCTGTGACAGAAGCTGAAAGGGGTTGACTTTCCTTGAATTCTAAGCAATTGTTGCATGCTGGTCCCTGGACAATAATATAAAGCTGGTAAAGTTTGTATTTAAGATGACCTTCACCCTTCATTTTTTGAACTTCTTTGACCTTTTGCCTCTGTTCCCATACATCCAGAGCCTTTGGGATGTGCTCTGACTGTCAAGACTCTGATGTTGTGGGAAAAAAGCATCAGCTTTGCCTCTACAAGAACTAGGCGACTGGCTTGGGTGTGAGTTCATTTCTCTGGCACTTAGTACCCACAGTGTAAATTCAGAATCATAATGATCTTCCTCGGAGAGGAAGGGTTTAGGCCCCTGTGAAAGGATGCAAGTGAGAATGCTCTGCAAACTATAAAACATTAAATAGATATTTGATGTTATAGCAAACATCTTTAAACTCGAAGAACTTCTAACGTCCTCTTTGCTCTGAAGTATCCATGACCTAAATAACTTCATTCTCTCTTCTCTCCAAATTCCTATCTCTCAGTACAATTGTTGGGACTGAAAATCTGATTGTTGCCTCAATTTATTCACTTTAAGCTAAAGTGCCTAATAAACATGAAACCACCTTAATTTGTTAATACTTTTAAACAGGGTATTGTAAATCCAGTTATTCTGGAGGCTGCTGGGGATGAGTCCTTTTCTGTCTAATTTGACTGCTAATTCCTACTCTAATAAACACAGGGGTCAGAAAGGTGGCATCCCAGAAAGAAAAGGCTATTCATCTCAATTGTAAGCCTCTAACACATGAAGGATGGTAATTTAATTTCCTGGAATTTGCTCATGTGAAAGTTTAATTAACAGAAACCAAGACACTAAAATAGTTTTGTATCAAATATATAGAATAGTGGTACTTAACTACTAGATGACTTATGTTTCCATAGTGATTGTTAAAATTATATTTATAAAAGAAACCAAGTGTAACCATTTTAGCAATTCTACAAAGGCATACTCTAAGAGGTAAAATTAAAGTTAAAAAAAATGAGACCATTTATAATGGGTCGTTATGACTCTGAATACCGGTGATTATTGGTTCTGCTTAATAAAACTGTCATCTAACACAAAATAGATATTAAGCTAAATTACATTACATTATCATTCTATCATGCTACAAAATTCAATGCAAAGCCTTTAAAAAATAAATCCACAAGAAAACAGGCCCAACGTTAACCTCTTCTACCCATTTCAAAATGGTTTTAATAAATAAAGGAAACTGTATGAAGAATTGAAACAAAACACAGGTATGCTGTAAAATGCTGCTTTTTACAAGAGCAAACAACAAAGCTCGTTATCTGCATATTTTTTAAATGCTCTGGCTTTGGTACGATACTTGATGAAACCAGGATCAGCTTTTCTTGCACTTTTCTCCTATTAGTCAGCTTTTGCTTCTTCATTCCAAGGTGATTCTTTCCTGTCAGTTTCCACTGTCCCCTCTCCTGACTAACCCACATAAAGGAATCTTTGGTTTATCTATCACTACCACTACCACTCCTAAAGCTGATCGCAGTAAGGATCGCTTCTCTCAAGGTTCTTCCTGAGCTTTCTGGGTAAAAATCACACATGTTGGGGAATACAGACTTCTATTTCTTTTCTAGGACCTATTGGATCAGAAGCTTCATGGAGGAGGTTTGTGAATCTGCATTTTTAATGTTCGCCCAAGGTGTTTATACATATCTCTGGTTTGTGAATCATTGTACCTGAACTACTGACAAGCAGTAAAGATGCTAGGGTATGCTACTGTTAGGTTTATCACTCAGTTGGTTTGCATTTAATTCATTACTGAAAACATTTACTGGAGATACACAATTCGTCAGGCTGTTTGCTAGGTATGAGGGCTACTGAAATAATGACACATCTTTTTTCTCATGCATCTTGTAGCATAATCATAGGATTTTCCTTTCTGGAAATACAAACTCAACATTATAGCATTATTTCTTCCAGACTTAGTATGGATTCCTGAGTTCCCAGCTTTCACAAGTATAAGCCAAAAAAAGAGCTTTCAAATAAAGCAAGACAGTCATTGAAATAAAACAATAATAGATAGTATATATAAAGTAGATTATGCATAGATGAAGAAAAAATAAGTGACTAGGAAAAGTGAAGTATGTAAAATGTAGCACAGAAAGAGAAAGGAAATAAAGATATAAAAGAGAATTTAAGAGACATGGAGAAAGCAAAATCAAGAAGCTCTAACGTATGTTGAATAAGAATTCCAGTAACAAAGGTGTTCATAGGGAAGAGGAAATATTTGAAATGATGACTGAAAAATTTCTTGTACTGAAGAAAGTGATGAGTCCTCATAGCAAAAAGTTAGATAAAAATGAAACAAATTATACCTAGTTGTTTTGCAGTAGGATTGCAGAATAACAGGGGACAAAGGGAAAATCTTGGAATCAACTAGAGCTAAAAGAGAAATAGCTCTTCATACACAACGGAAGAGTCAGACTGACCTTATCAGCTTCAGGAGAGACTGGAAGAGACTAGGGTAAAACTTCAAAGTGCTGAGGAAATAAATTCAAAGTAAAGTTAATCATTTAAGAGAGAGAGGCTAATAAAAAAGTTTAAGGACATACAATGAAACATAGTTTCTGACCCTTACCTGGAAGAAATACTGAAGGACATACTTCATTAAGAAATAAATAAATGAATCCATAAAGAAGGAGTATGATTCAGGAAGAAACAGTGTGCAATCAGTTGCTAAGACATATTGCTAAATCTAGCTAGAAATGACAATCATATTATAAGCAAAAATTTTTATTGTTTAAATAAAAACTAGAACTAAATTATGGATAATGCAAATCTCTCTTGACAAGAGATTTATAAAAATGGATTGTCAACAGGCAATTTTATAGCTTAAATTAATTTGAGGAGATATCAAGAGGCACTTGAATTAACATTAAATGTGTAATCAAAATCAGTTTATTTTCCTTTTTATCATTAATTTAATAGCAACTTAAACTCTATTGATTTTAAAACAGATTTTTCTTTTACCAGTCTCCCCTAAAAGGATTGTTTTGTTTTAAGCAATAGTCAATTTTGTTGTGATAGTTTTGAACATGTGAAATATGTAATTATGTAACTGTGGAATGATTAACTCTTTACAAACAATTAAGGCCCTGTTTACAAAATAAAAGTTCTTATCAGAGAGAGTCTATTTTTTTAAAGTTGTACCCATCAGCTACTGTTATGGTACTATAGGCATACCCTGCTTTATTGTGTCTTGCAGATATCACAGTTTTTACAAATTGAAGGTCAATGGCAACCTTGTGTTGAGCAAGTCTCTTGGCACCATTTTTCCAAAAGCATTTGCTCACTTTGCATTTCTGGGTCACATTTTAGTAATTCTTGCAATATTTCAAACTTTTTTGTATATTTATTATGGGGCTCTGTGGCCAGTGATCCTTGCTGTTATCATTGTAATTGTTTGGGGGCACCATGATCTGTGCCCATATAAGATGCAGAACTTAACCGATAAATGTTGTTTGTGCTCTGACTGCTCCACCTGACCCACTGGTCCCCCATGTCTGGTAGCTTGGGCCTCCCTGTTCCCTGAGACACACAATATTGAAACTAGACCAGCTGATAACCCTACAGTGAATGCCTCTAAGCATTCAAATGAAATGAAGAATTGTATGTATCTCAAATCAAAAGCCAGCAATGATTAAGCTTAGGGAGGAAGGCATATCAAAAGCCGAGACAGACCAAAAACTAGGCCTCTTACACCAGTTAGCCAAGTTGTGAATGCAAAAGAAAAATATTGGAAGGAAATTAAAAGCACTACTTTGGTGAACACTCAAATGATAAGAAAGCAAAACAGTCTTATTGCTGCGACGGAGAAAGTTGTAGTGATCTGGATAGAAGATCAAACCAGCCACAACATTCCCTGAAGCCAAAACCTAATCCAGAGCCAGGTCGTAACTCTGTTCACTTCTGTGAAGGCTGAGAGAGGTGAGGAAGCTGCAGGAGAAAAGCTGGAAGCTAGCAGGAAGAGGTTGGTTTGTGAGATTTGAGGAAAGAAGCCATCTTCATAAAATAAAAGTGCAAGGGGAAGCAGCAGGTGCTGAGGGAGAAGCTGCAGCAAGTTATCCAGAAGATCTAGCTCAGATCATTAATGAGGGTGGCTACACTCCACAACAGATTTTCAATGTAGATAAACCAGTCTTCTAATGGGAGAAGATGCTATGTAGGATTTTTATAGCTAGAGAGAAGTCAATGCCTGGCTTCAGAGCTTCAAAGGACTGGCTGACTCTCTTGTTTGGGGCTAGTGCAGCTGGTAACTTTTAAGCTGAAGCCAATGCTCACTGACCACTCCAAAAATCCTAGAACCCTCAAGAATTATGCTAAATCCACTCTGCCTGTGCTCATAAATGGAATAACAAAGGCTGGATGACATCACGTTCTGTTTACAACATGGTTTACTGAGTATTTTAAGCCCAGTGTCGAGACCTCCTGCTCAGGAGAAAAAAAAAAAAAAAGAAAAAAAGAGTTCTTTCAAAATATTCATATTTTGCACCTTGTCATCCAAGAGCTCTGATGGAGATGTACAATGGAATTAATATCGTTTTCATGCCTGCTAACACAACATTTATTCTTCAGTGCATGGATCAAGGAGTAATTTCGACTTTCAAGTCTTCTTATTTAAGAAACATATTTTGCAAGGCTATAGCTGCCACAGATATTGATTCCTCTGATGGACCTGGGCAAAGTCATTTGAAAACCTTCTGGGAAAGATTGAAGAGTTTAGATGTCATTAAGAATGTTCATGATCCATGGGAAGAGGTCACAATATCAATATGAACAGGAGTCTGGAAGAAGTTGATCCCAGCCTCCTGGGTGACTTGGAGGGCTCAGGACTCCAGTGGAGGCAGGAATAGCAATGTGGTGCAAACAGCGAGAGGACTAGAAGCAGCAGGGGAGCCTGAACATGTGCCTGGACGGCTGCGATCTCCTGATCGAACTTTCAGGGGTGAGGGGCTGCCTCTTATGGATGAGCAAGGACAGTGGTTTCCTGAGCTGGAGTCTACTCCTAGAGAAGATGCTGTGAAGACGGTTGAGATGACAACAGAGGATTGGGAATACGACATACACGTAGTTGATAAAGAAACTTGAGAGGACTGACTCCAGCAGCAGGGTTTGAGAGCTGCTGTGGGTAAAATGCTATCACACAGCATCACATGCTACAGAGAAATTATTTGTGAAAAGAAGACTAAATCGGTGCATCAAACTTCATTGCTGTCTTATTTTAAGAAATTGTCAAGCCGCCCCAGCCTCCAGCAGCCACCACCCTGGTCAGTCAGCAGCCATCAACATCGAGGCAAGACCCTCCACCAACAAAAAGATTATGACTTACCAAAAGCTCAGATGATGGTTAACATTTTTTAGCAAGAAAATATTTTTAATTAAGGTATGTACATTGTTTTGTAAAGATATAATGCTACTGTACACTTAATAGACCACAGTACAGTATAAACATAACTTTTTTCTCAAAAACAACACTTTTGTATGCATTGGGAAACCAAAATGTTCATTTGACTTGCTTTATTTATTGTGATATTCATTTTATTGAGGTGGTCTGGAACCCAACCAGCAATATCTCTGGGGTGTACTTGTTTGGACAAAGAGAAGTGACCATTGTGGCAGAAAAACAGCAACTTGTTTCTTATATAATTTAGGGGATTTCTTATGGAGACGGATTGGTGGGCTCTCATTTATATTGTAGCTATACCTAAATATATATATATATAATTTCAATTTTTTCACTACTTAGTAGTATAGAGTTTTCCCCCAAATTAAAAATAGTAACAATGACAAAAAAATTTGAGTAAAAGTTTTTGACAAAGTCAAAGAAGTAAATTATTTTTTTCCTCTCTAAGAGATGTTTGGCTCTGCTAAAAATAGAGCTACCCTATAACCCAACAATTACACTACTGGATATTTACCCCAAAGATACAAACAAAGCGAAAAGAAGAGGCACATGTACCCCAATGTTCATAGCAGCAATGTCCACAACAGCCAAACTGGAAGGAGCTGAGATGCCCTTCAACGGATGAATGGATAAAGAAGATGCGGTTCATATATAAAACGGAGTATTACTCAGTCATCAGAAAGGATGAATACCCATCATTTGCATCGATATGGATGGAACTGGCGGGGATTAGGCTAAGTGAAATAAGGCAAGTAGAGAAAGACAATTATCGTATGGTTTCACTCATATGTGGAACATAAGGAATAGAATGGAGGAACATAAGGAATAGAATGGAGGAACATAAGGAATAGAATAGACAGGGGAAGGGAGGGAAAACTGAATGGGAAGTAATTAGAGAGGAAGACAAACCATGAGAGACTCTGGACTCTGGGAACCAAAGTGAGGGTAACAAAAGGGAAAGGGGTGGGGGATGGGGTAAAAAAGTGATGGATATTAGGGAGGACAGGTGTGGTGATGAGCCTTGGTTGTTATATGCAACTAGTGAATTGTTGAACACTGCATCAAAAATTAATGATGTACTATATGCTGGCTAATTAAACATAATAAAAAATAATTATCTAAATTCAAATACATACATACATATATACTTCTCACTCACAGTGGAGGGGGGGGGAAGAGCATCTTCAAGAGGACACCCAGGAAATAAATATGAACTTTCATATTTAATGAGAAATTTGAAGGATGCCCTCAGTTCACATTTAATTAAAAAGAAAATTGTTGGCAATGCTGGCATCATACATGGTCAACATACATGAGGAGTTATCATCAAACATTTGATCAGTTCACTTAGGGGAAAAAAGAAATAGTTATTCAATTCACTGAAAAAATGATCAAATCATTTCAGCGTGGGTAATATTCTTTGAATCTTTTTGTGTAGGAGGTATGAAAATAAACTGCTGACTGACTGAAGTTTTCTTTGTTCTGCTAATTGGTACAGAAATACAATTTTTAGTCTTTTTTTTTTCTAGATTTTTTTCCTTACTACATTTCCATATAACGAAGAAAATGATCTCATTTCTTTCTCTACAATTAATGGGTACATTCTTCTCTCAGACTCCCTAATCTTATGTGCCTGATGAACAACTCTCTGGTGGTGTGACCATGACTTCCGTTCCCCAGTGCAGGGTGTAATTTTGAAACATGAAGATAGAAGTGTCCCTTTTATCCCTCCTGCTGCCACATTTGAGGAATTTTTTTTTCCTGCACAATTAAGAGGCTAGGAATACACCAAAACTGCCAACTTAATGAAAAAAAAACTATGACAAACACAAACATTCTACACATAAATGTTCAAAATCAGAAACAAAAAAAATCTGCTTTTAATACATAAAACTGAAGAAAATAGGTCAATATAGACATTGGGGCCATATGGAATCATTTTTGCAGTAATCCAAATACATTAAGTACTCTAATATATCTAAGATAACCTATTATAAAGGAAATAAACTAAAGAAAGAAAGAAAATAAATTGCAGGAAATTTTAATGTGTTATAGTTTTATATGGAAGTAAAAAGCCAAATAGAAAAATAATTTATAAATGTTGGAAGAAAGAGAACATGAAGAAATAGAGAACGGGTTAAGGGAAGGCATGGTAATAAAAAGGCATGGTTCAGTTCCATCTGTCTGTCTGTCTATCTATTTTTGCATTGTCTCAATTCACCAAACCTAGGCATTCATATTTTTTTACAAATTAATGATTGCTATAAATCTTAAAAAGTCATTTTCTTCAGATTTGCAATGTTGCTTACCATGTTATTATTTCTTTGTTAAATTGTGTACTTGTGCAGTATATGTTACAATATGGACTTCAGGATCCATGGACTCTGATATCCATATTTTAAAAATAAAATTTCAGATACTATAATCAACTAGTTGATTATTCATTCATATTGTTTGAAAGAAATTAACAGTGTAACTTGGCATGATATAGGAAGCCTGGAAAGTATTCTAAATACATTAATAATAAGAACTCTGCATGGATTTAAAAATTTTACCACTTATAGAGTGCCTTCTACACTTAAGCACTTAACATTTGTTGTATTACTAACTCTCATATTGAGAGAACAAGAAAAAAAGACATTAAATTTTAAGCACTGGATTTAATGATAAGGAAGAATTTCTTATTTAAATTCTTAATCTTTATTTTACAGAGATAGATGCTCATTTATTTTAGGTGATTTAAGGATGGTCCTTTCTGGAGACTTATACAGGTCAATTTCAAGCTAATAATCCTGTATTTGACAGATTCCCAGATGCTTTTATTGAATAGCAGATTTTCTAAACAATGACTGTTGTCAAAATCACAAAAGCCCATTGCTCTTTATAGCTTGGTTTCTAGGTCTCACAGTCAGCACAGCATTTTGTCAAATTGAAACCACAGATACCCATTACTTACTAACATGGTCTTTCTTTGTAATAACTGTGTAGTAAAATGCTTACTTATATACACTTCAAATTTCTGATTTAGTGTATTATTGAAACACTCTTTTTTTCTTGTCATTTTTCTTATCTCTATTGAGGACAAGGATAGACTAAGCTAGACCACAGTGAATGGTTGTGCAGGTTGCTCACTGCACGACTCTAGAGGAGCCATTCACGTTGTAGACTTTGCAGATTTAAGTATTATGAAAATTTTCTGCAGGCAGTTTAGTGCCATGTTCTAACACAATTAGTTTATTATGACAAATTGCCTATAGGTGGACATGAAGTATCTTGAGGAAAGGCTCCTTTTTCATATTGCACAATAATGCTGTATGAATTAATGGCTGGTAGCCCTTTCAGGTCTGATTGTCTAGTGCCTGAAACATAGAAAACCCTGGGGAAAATCTCATGTTCAATGTCGATAATTCGAGTAACAAGGGATTTAACAGCAATAATAACTAGACTTTACTATTTATGTATAATATTCCAATTATTCCTCATTTGCACAAGGAACGATAAAAATACTATTATCTCCAAAAAATGCTTGCTATTTGTAGCGTTCAATCAATGTTAAGCGATTCTTTTTAATTAGCCTGAATGGAAACAAGAGTCTTAAGTGGAATATGTCTACTTTAATAATAAAGTAATGCCTTGAAGGCATTTTTATACCCATTTTTATCATTTGTATTAATGAACACCTTGGTTAAATGTAAACTTCATTCTTAACTTTAATTTTCCATCATGGTATATTTCTGAAGTCACCAAGTACAATTTACTATTACCAGGGCAGAGTATTTGATGATATGGTTGATTATTTTAAGAGAATTGAGGTTTTTATGGTGGCAAACTCCCCACCTAACTAGATATCTCAATAATAGGTTGGGAGAAAGATTAAAATGCAGATAATCAAGTTTTAAAAATAAATCACATTTGTTTTCATAGAGGATGTCAGAGATTAAATCTGGGTCATCTTTAGCAGGCACATGGTAGAGTTTCTGGTTAGTTTGTTTTTTTATAATGAGCTAGCATTAGGTACTTCAATATACTGGAAACAAGCCTTATAAGTAAGAGTGAGAGAAGGCAGATGGAACAAGATACAAAGTAAGGGGTCATTATTGTTGGTATTAACTTATTAAAAAAGAGGAGTTCAGAGTGACTCTGTGTTTGGTGTGATGATGGCATTCACCAAAGTAAGCTGTTTGAGAATAGTAGGTTGAGGACATAATAATGAGTGGAGCCATCTATGGAACATTTGGGTGTCTAGTAGAATCGGATATATAGGTCTGGAGCTCTAGAAATTGGGAACAAAGACAGAGATTTAGCCATCATGAGATGTAATACAGAGTCATCAACATCATCATCATCATCATCATCAACAACAACCATGAAAGTACTTTCAAAGTGGTGGTATTGTTCTAAGTGTCCTACATATGTTATCCCACTTAATACCCACATAAACCCTGCAGGACAAGCATAATAACTCTCATTTTATGAATTAGAAACTGAGGCATAGATCTGTTAAATGGTTTTACCTCAGGTCACATGGCTCCCAGCTAAATAGGATTCAAACCCTGACAGTCGACTCCTAAACTCCACACTCAGTATACACCAGTATAGACACCCAGACTTCCAATCTTTCCTTTCCCGTCTATGAGCTGTGGGACTTCGGTCATGTTACCTACCTGTCCTCTGCCTCAGTTTCCTTATTTTAACAATGAGGGATAATAATATACTCCCTGTCTCTAGGGAGTGTTTAGTATATAGTGGCATTCAATTGATGTTAAGTCATTATTTTTATCAGCCTATCAATGAATGTTGAAACAACGGTGGAAAAGGAGATTGCCTGTATGAATGTGAGGATTGGGTGAACAGAAAGATTACTGATCCTTTAAGGCGTGGTGGGGCTCAGATCAGAATCTGGAAGCCTAGTCCAGTGCAGGGTGGGTGTGGATATGGGTATGTGCTCCACTCCAGCACAGAAAGCACTGCTTGGTGTTAAGAGGACAAAATGGGAAAGGAGAAGTCAAATGAAAAGGCTGGTATCCCATCCAAATGTAAGGTCCACGTAAAGAGATTGAGCCAAGAAAAATGAAAGGATTCCGTTTAAATGATTAGGGGGCAAAGCTTAGAGAAGTTTCTAAAGCAGGTGGCTAGGCTTTCTAGGATGCCTATGACCTCGATGATTGACCAGAAGGCAGCTCTTAAAGTCAGATCATCTTTCATGAGCTGAGTTTGGAGACAATGGTCAAAACAGTAGGAAAGAATGAGGATGAAGCAGCATCATAGAGCTAAGGGAGGAGAAAGATGATGTGGACTATATGAAGAATTGGAAAGTTTGGGTGAGACCATGTTCTCTGCAGCATCATCAGTTAATCCCTGCAACAGTTTTATGAGGGACATACTTCATTTATCCACATTTTTTTATAGTTTAGAAAAATTAGGCAACGATAATTGCCAATACCTTGCCTAGGGTCACATAGCTGGTGTGAATGCCAGAGCTGGCTTTTGAACCCAGGCAGTCTGGCTCAAGTCCATGCTTGACACCATCTGTTACACACTCCTTATTCCCATCTGGTTTTCTTTTCTTTTTTTTTTTTAAGTAAGCTCTATGCCCAGTGTGGGGCTTGAGCTCACCACCCCAAGATCAAGAGTTGCACAAAGGCATCCCTCTTATTCCCATCTGCTTATTCTTTCAAGTGGCTCACTTTATTACATCCCTTCTATGTTTCTGAAGAGAAATAACCTCTTTATATGATTTCCGCTCCACTTCTTCAATGCCCAAAAAGTCTGGATGGGGGAAAGGGAGTGGCACATTTTTAGGTTTTAAGGATTTTTTTTTTTTTCAAAAATAGAGTCCTGTTTATTCCCCTGAGGGCTTCAGGCTTTTTTTGTAACCAGTTACAGAAAGAAAAAAAAAGTAAATATTTTTTCTGCTTTTACCTCTATATTATTATGAAATATCGACAGTTTTGGAGCAAAGTTAGGGTAGAGAAGGAGGAAAGTGGTAAAGGAGGAACTTGTTAAGAAAAAAAATTGGTTAGTACCTCAAAACTAGTTATAAGATACATTAAAACTAGTAATAAGATACATTAAAGATGAGTCAATTCTAGACTTTAAAATAACCTGAAATGAAATCACTTGTGTATCAATTAAAATTACAAATATACACAACCAAAACAAAATTGAAAATTAAAATTGGTTGTATGAATAGATGACTGCATGAACAGAATAAAAGTCCCAGCATAAATTATGATGGTTTGCTTTCTGGTCTTATAACATGGTTTGCTTTCTGATCTGATACTCTTTTTGAATAGTCTAATCTCAGATGCTTATATATAGATTTTAAAAGTCTAATTTTCTATTAAAATGAGTTTTTTTAATATGTATTTTCCATTAGCTGTTAAGTATCAAATTCTGATGCTAGAGACAGTGAAAGGATTCATTTGGGTGGATTTGATTGTTGGGGTAAATATAGTATGTGAAAATTAATCTTAAACTATATTCAAAATTCAAGTTTCCCCAGCCTACACTTACTCTCTAGCTCAAAAGTTTTTAACTTAGGGTGTACTTCAAATTGCCTGGGGAATGTTTAAAAATACCATTTACTCAATCCTACCCAGGAAAATTAAATCAGAATCTCTGGAGGTGTAGCATTAGTTTCTCAAAAATCTTCTCAGTGATTCCAGTGTGCATCCAAGGCTGAGAACCACCTCTCTAGTCTTTTTTATTAGCTTTGATCTTAAGAGAATTTTATTGCTTGTCTGAAATGACAGACTTTTGGGGATTAGGAAATGGTGGGCAAAAGCTACTTCATACATTTATTCATTCACCACAAAAACATATATTGAGATCTTAGAATAAAGTATTGTGTGAAGGTCTAGGGGACACAAATACAAATAACACAAAGCACTAGTTCTCAAGCAACTTATAGTCCACTATAAGGGTGAAAAGATGGGAATGGGTATATCTTAAAAGATACAGAATAAAAAAATAAGGCTAGACAAGTATGTTTTGCCAAATAGTGGAGGTTATTAAAAGAAAAATTAAAAAGGGGTACCTGGGTGGCTCAGTTAGTTAAGTGTCTGCTTTTGGCTCAGGTCATGATTCCAGGGTCCCGGGATGGAGCCCCCGGTGTGTTGTCGTCAGGCACCCTGCTCAGCGGGGAGTCTGTCTCTCCCCTTGCTTGTGCTCTCTCTCTCTTTTTCTCGCTCTCTCTCTCAAATAAGTAAATAGAATATTTAAAAAATGAATTCTCATTAAAAAATCACTGGAGAATTCTGAACATGATCAGTTATGTTTTGTAAGAAAGAAGCAGATATAGAGAGTTGAGTTATATAATTATTCTGATATTTTAGACCAAAGTTAAATGAGACATTCATGGCAAAAATGAGACTCCAGCAGGAGGAACACATGTTAGGAATATTATGGAGGCAAAATCCCCACAATTTGTAAGCTCAAGGCATGTGGTGAGGAGGGTGGTGTGGGGAATCAGACCCAAGTCCAATATCAAAGCTTGGTTCCGGGATTATGGTCCAGCGACGTAAGAAATGGAAAGATGTCTGGAGGGACAAGACAGATGCTTTTGGACATGTTGGATCTGAAGTGCTGGTGAGATGTCAGGCTGATGTCTAGCAGGTACATGGAATAAGAAATAATGGTTTTGGGGAAAGCCTCATTGAGATTAACATAGCAGGAGGTAAGAGCTACATTTGAAAGAATGTTGGAAAAGGAAAGAAAGCAAGGTACTCCTTAGAAAATCCCTGCATGCCAGGACCAAAAAAAAAAAAAAAAGGATGAAGTCAGAAAACTGTTTGAGTTAAGAGAAGTCAAGGAACCCAAGAGAAATAATTTTTAAGGTGAGAGTGATTAATATCAAAAAGGTGATTCAGAGTTAAATCTGAGAAAAAGCTGTAAGTTTAATAACAAAGTCTTGCTAACAAAAAGTTAGGACACAGGAAGCCAAGCTGAAAGTTGTTGAGGAGCACATGTGTGGTGAACAGCAAAGAAAGGAATACTGACTATTCTTTGATGAAATCAGATCTTTAAAAGAAAAATATAACTTTTTCCTCATATTATATATTATAAGGATATATATTTTTTAAATTGTAAGAATAAGTCTAATTGCTTCTTTGCAGAGGAATTTATGGAAGGGAGAGACTGTAAATGAAAAGAATAAAAGTAATACAGAAACTAGATAGTTGACTAAAAAAATCACTTGAGAACCATGATCTTCCCACCACATTTTCCTTAAAAGAGTCCTTGAGTGAAATCAACTAGTATAGCTTAATTAATATTGAACTTCAGTTGGACAGGCAATTAATAGTAAGATAAAATGGCAAGACTGCTGCTATAGGTTGCACATTGTTAAAGAAGAATGAAAAAAGTCAAAATTAAATATTCCATACATTTTGAATACCAAGATTTATGAGCACATTACAAAGAAAAATGCAAAAAAAACCCATAAATTAAGAAATGTAGGGATGCCTGGGTGGCTCAGCTGGTTGAGCAGCTGCCTTCGGCTCGGGTCATGATCCCAGCGTCCTGGGATCGAGTCCCGCATCGGGCTCCTTGCTCGGCAGGAAGCCTGCTCCTCTCTCTGCCTCTGCCTGACTTTCTGCCTGCTTGTGTTCTCTCTCTGTTAAAATAAATAAATAAAATCTTTAAAAAAAAAAAAAGAAATGTAAATATTAAATATCATTTTAACAAATTATTTATAGACTCAACTAATAAAAGTAAAATATTATTAAAATAAACAAAATACTAGAAAAATGAAGAAAATTTACTTTTTAAGACAAACTGAAAACAAAATAATATTATTTGGTTTTATAAATTTGTAATCTTAAGAGACAAAGCTTCATCTGATCAATTTTATTGTAATATTTCTAACTGACCAATAAACTATTTCCACATCTACATGGTCAGGGAAAAGCTTTAGGGGAAGTTATAAACTATTTTTACACATTTTTCCTCCAATTTTTTCATATTCAAATAATTCTACTCCTTGTTAGATAATTTAAAAATCTTTATTACCTTTTGTTTTCAGGAATTGTGGTTATTAAAATGAAATTAGAGCTGTAGTTTCTATTAGTCTTGTTTAAACTACATATATCATATGTATGTATACATATGTATGTATATAATTGTGTATACTTGTGTATAAATACTTTAATAACAGTGAAATATGGTAACATAATTCTGATTAGCCTATGAGAACTTCTCAAAATTCATTCTCCTGTATTGTATCATGTCTTTTAATAATTTGGGAAGGTTAGTGACAGACATTACACTCCCTGTTTTGTTTAGGAGAAAACTGATATTCGGAGAATTATAACTCAACTGTAAAGATTTGATCATTATTACTTAGAATTAATCAGGGGGGCACCATCACTAGGATCTAGGAGACTTCTAATCTAGTGCCACTCAAACTATGTTTAGTGAAAGATCAGTTTTACATTCACTCCCAATCTGTCACCATTATTTTTTAAAAATGTAGTATAAATGAATTCTCTGAAAAAATATATAAAACACAAATCCATTTCCTTAAAATTATTTGATTCAACAGCCATCAAATGACTTCAACAAATAACTTTAAGTTCTGAAATGGTTATCTTCAATGTGCTTATCATTTTGGATGAAGAACAAATAACACATGGACCATCCCAGTCTCTGGACCACTTTGAGTATTGTCCGTGTCAACCATGACATACCCCTTCTAGGAGAATCATCCTCACCCAGAACATCTGCCACCTAAGTGGCCCTGTTGATTCAGAAGTGATCTCTGCCATCCACCATTTACAGCTGATTGGACTGAGACCAAAGAATGCTTGGCCAGAAAACTATGAACTGTGGCCAGGCTTGAAAAGATGAGCTAGGCCCAGGATTTTTTTTTTTTTTTTTTTTTGTCTCTGTAGTTAGGTCTAATAAGTAAAGAAAGGATTTTTTTCTGTGACAGTCCAAAGTTTTTTACGTGCTTAAAATATGAGCTAGCAGGAACTCCGAGTAAGCTTTGCAAGGTGGATTGGAGCACTAAAGAAAGAGGAAGATAGGAGCTATAGCTGAGTCATATTAATAGCGGCTCACTAAAGATTCAAAAAGTGCTGATGCTGAGGCACAAAAAGATGCCATAACTCTAGAATTTTACCTTTCAACTGCAATATCCCATAGCCCCAGGCTTTAGGTAGCATTTTCTTTCAGTGTCCTAAGATACATATCCCATACTTCTGCAATGTACATATATATCCTAACTGGCATAAATGGGTCTCTGAATTATTCACGAAACTTAGTTTATTGAAGACAGAGTCCAAGGCTTTTTCCATTATACCTAATAAGCTTATGCCAGGAACAACAGATGCCACATTTGAAAGACAATCTGATAGTGCATACATCTCTAACTGATTTTCAGTCTGCAATGAGACTGTAAGCGAAACTGGGCTGACCTGGGAGAGCTCTGGTACCAAACATCTATCTCCTTCCTACTTATATAGCTACTTCTCAGTTTCTTTGTTTCCAATATACTCCTGAAAAATATTAATTACAATATTTTCCATAGTTAATTATATGGAGGGAATCCCTTCAAATTTCTATCAAATCATTTCAGTCACGGAGGACCTTCCACAGCTCGCCTGCCCTTTGTATGGACTTCAATTTGCAGAGTTTTTTAGAACCAGGACTGTTGATCTAATGGAGAAGACATGTGCTTTCATTGTGTATAAATGCAGATATATATTATGTGTTAGTGCTTTCTGGAATCCTCCCAGAAATCAAAGGTACAGGTTTGAGATTGAGTGCACAGTGATTCTCAAAACATGTTTTATTGCCCTGATGCTTTTATTTTATGAACATGTTCAGATTATTTTTATCTCTTTAGTTATATTATAACATACGTGTTTTGTAGTAAAGAAGTATATTTTAGTCTAAAATTGGAAGCACAACTTCTTTTATTATTCTCTAGTATATTTCAGATTTCAAATGACTGTTAAATTAGTTTATGTCAGAGGTTAACAATATGGGGTCTTAGATTGAAACAAGCCCCGCGTAATCTTATTGAGCCAGTAGGTCACAAAAATAAGAGAAAATGTGTTTGAATCACAGGAGAGAAGGGATGTTGGATGGATCTGTGAAATACTTTATGTTGTAGTATCAGCTGATTGATAGCAGTGATTCTCAGAAGGGTTCCAATATTATGCCTTTTAAAGGCTGGAGATTAGTGCAACCATGGTGAACAGCAAAACAACACTCTGGCAAAGAAAAAGGGTCAGGGCTGGCAAAATGTGGCAGGTGTCAAAATAAAAGGTTAGGCTCTGTGCCTGGGGACCCATCTGTCAGATATAAGTATGATAAGCTATTAATGTATTTATTTATATTGCTCATGACAAACCATGTATTACATAAAAATGGTCAATTTAAACATCCTCCATTGTTTGGTAGAAATTAGAATATAAAATAAAATGTTCAAGACAAAAAGCAAGGTCTAATAATGAAATGGTTTATTTCTATAAATAAGTAAAGGTTTGAAGAATTCTAGTAGTCTGCACTGAAGGATTAAATCCATTAAATATAACATCTTAACAATATAGTGGTTGTATTAAGGATCTACAAAATCAATGTTTATTTTGCAAGATAATTTTGGTAGCATTCCTTGTAAGTTCAGGATGCTTTATACTCATTAGTCTAGATTTCATAATCTAATAATGAAATGAAGCCCAGAAAAATTATGAGGAAATAAAAATTTAGAAATCTAATATATGTCTTGCATTTTCTTTAAATGTTTTGTTCACAACCTTGTCATTATTAGAGCTTTCATTTGCACTTTGTGACTAATCCTGACTCCTCTTTACTTATTATGTATTTAGCTTTCTCACTACTTCTGCTTTCCAATCTGTTTAAACTAGATTCTGTTTATATTTAACATTCATCAGTGATACTTTTTAACAGATAAAATACATTATAACTTTTTAATCATAATCATAGGCTTTTTAATTGTTACTTTATTTTACTGGTCAGTAAAAATCTAACCCAGAATTATGAGTAAAATCAGACTTACTGAAGTTTTATGCATAAATCGACCCCCCCATATTTTTCCCTGAATAAAGTTAAAGCTCTCAATTATGTTTTAGTAAGTGAAACTCACACCTTACGATAATAACAAAATTTGAAGAGAAACAACATGTAAGTCTATAGTGTACTATGCTATACAGAGGGAAAATTCAAGTTCCTTCACTGTAGGGGAACAAATGCCAATATGACTCTGTTATTGCCAAGTTGCACATCCTGTCTGCTAAGTGATGAAATTTAATAAGTAACACCACTGGAATAGTAAAAAGAATCATTTGGCTTTGGAAAGAACAGAGGTATTATGTTTAATAGATTTATTTTCTTTTTGTTGAAGCAATGTATATGCCATCAGTATGTTCCATTTATTGGAAAGATATTGGTTAAACTTTAAGTCAATGATTCTTCTCCCCAGAATTCCCTTCTAGCTCCTTACATCATTATAGTCTTAAGCCATTTGCTATTGCTAATATCAAACTTGGCTTCCCATGGTATAACAGCAATGCTAGAGTAGGAGTTGAAGAAGGAAAGCTAAATAAAAAAAGATACAAACTCTAAACTTCGTTATAGGTTCCATTTAATGGTCTGATACATGATTTACAAATTATGTTTGAAATTTAATTATAGTTAACTGTTATTTAAAGTCAGATTAATTCATGGCTTTATTTCTTGATTGAATTCAATGTTTTCCTTTTGTCAACTTTATTTCATTTGAACCGCAATCATCTAAGTTAGCTCTGTTTCCTATCTATTTACTTTCATTTGCTTGGATGCCCTTGAAAATGCCTCAGGCCAAAAAAAAAAATTCCTTATTTGCCATTCTATACAACTCTTCAAAATCTTAGGATATGCTACATAATAAAAATAATAATTTCAACAGAAAGTCAAGATGTCACTGAATTTTGCCAGAGAGCCACAAGAATAATACATCAAACAGAAGGTAAGATTTTTGTTTTACTTCTTGACAGTGAGAATTATTTATTTTATTTCTTTCAAAGCATATATGAGAAAAAAATATACATTAGGGCTCATATTTATAAAGAAAAATCAACTTATTTTTTACTTTTATTTTTCTACAGAAGTATATGAGAACAATTTTGCTGGGTATATATTTACTTCAGTTCAACCATTTGGAGAAATAATGAAAATTCTGATGAGTTTTAAAACTCATAGTAGAAACATGCATTGATCTATCATCACAGGTATGCTTTCATAAATTTCATCTTCTCAATCAGATATAAATTCACATCAATTTGCAAAAAAAAAATTTTAAAAGTTCAATACATATAAGATTACTTGGGAAAATAAATTTTCTCATTTATCATTTTTTTCTATCTATGGTAATGGTAAATAGTATTCAAGAGTACCTTAATTATTTTTAACAAAGTGTGAAAATTCTTAGTATAAAATCTGTTATGTGAATAAAATACCTCAATACAATCTCATTTCATATTCTGAAAAAACTGCTCTTACTTTCAAAATTTCTACTGTTTCCTTTTTTTTTTTTTTGAGAGAGAGAGAGAGCACCAGCATGAGGGGAGAGACAGAGGGAGAGAGACTCTTAAGCAGGCTCCACACCCAGTGTGGAGCCAGATTCAGGGCTTGATCTCATGACCCTGAGATTACGACCTGAGCTGAAATCAATAGTTGGGACACTTAACCAGCTGAGCCACCCCAGCACCCCCTATTGTTTCCAAAATTTTAAGATGTGTTTCCATCAAACAGAAAATTATGTTTTTCATCATATAAAATAATGTTGGGTCTCACCCATTCTCAAGGCATCATTCATATCCCCATCTCAGACTCTATATTTCTTTCTCCTACAGTTTTTTTTTTTTTTTACTAGATTTAACTACTCATTCAACACACGGTAAGTACTATGATTTGCCTCATTTACAGATAAAGATACTCTGGTAAAGAGAATTTAAGTAATTTGTACAGTGGCAACCCACTTTATTTTGGTAATTAGACTTTTATCTATCTACTTACTTTCTCAAACAAGGAATGCTAGAATGTTGAAGAAATAAAGAGCAGACATGTGAAAGTTATGCCGTGAGATAAGAAGAGAAGAACTATGAAAATAAAAATAAAATAAAATAAAGTAAGAAGCAGTCATCTGAAATAGTAAAGGAATTTGTTGGGGGCCAAGCAGAAAGATTTTAAGATAAAAAGTAGCAACAGAATATGAATAAAAGGCAACACTGGCAAAAATTCTGAAAGCTTAGGATGGGAATGGAAATGGAAGACCAATGGAAATGGTGAGGGAAGAATATTTTTTCTTGGCCTCTCACATATGCTTACTGAAAAATTCTGAGAGAATAGTCCCTGTATTAGTTTCTAAAAGGGAAGAGAGATGAATCTATGTTTATAGCATAAAGACATTACTGACATCCACGATTTTTGTGATTTGCCAGGTGAATAGGCATCATTGTCTGATGGTTTAGAGGATGGACTTTGTAGGCAACCAGGAGTGGAGATCCTGACTCTCCAACTTATTATGATTTTGACCTTAGCAGTGGTATGCTAGAGGCACCTCCTACAGGCTCCTGATTGATGATTATGAGCATCTCTTCCATGTTTTCCCAACATCATGTTCGGTGACATCACACACTGGTAGTTTAAAATCAGGCAAGCTGAAATTATTTACATCCCCCCATTTAGCAAATGCTATAGATCTAGTCTTTATTCCTCATATGCCGGCTTACCAGCACAGGTGGACCTTGGGCAAATTTCCTAACCTTCTTGAGTTTTAGGTTTTTTTCATCTGAAAAGGAAAAAAAATAGATATGACAGGTCTTCTTAGGATTCTGCAGACCTTTCAATGGATGATCTATTTCATATGGTGCTTGATACCTAGTAAACATCAATAACAGTAGCACTCTAGTTATCTAACTCAGCTTATCTCACAGAATATGGAGATATCAAAGGAGAACAATTCTCCTTTTCCAACACACTAGAAAGCATTTCAATTAGTTCATTAAAATTCTAGGAGAGAAGGATTTGTAAAAATTATTTTACTGACCTTACAGATGAAATGGTTTCCCTTACATAAAGAAGATAAACAACTACTAATACTTGCATAGTAATTTCTTCTGTACAGATAGTTTAGAAAACGTCTGTTCCCTATAGTAACTCATATATAAAAGCTAAAGGGCATCTCTTGGGGTACTGTTCCCTGAATTAGATTAAATGCATGACTTCGGTTATTCAACCTTCTTGATAAGCTAATACAAAGACTGATTCTGGCTATACACACCACTGTTTAGAAAGCTCAAACAAAATTCTGAGCCGGAGGTCACTATATCTATCAAGATAACAGGCAGTATGTATACCTTGAAACTTTAAAGGTAGGCACTGCGGAAAATAAGGAAGCTAACAAAGGATTAACCAGTCTAGAGATAACCCTGCTTAGTTGCCTTTGCCAACAGTTCTTTCATCTAGGTAGTCTTTGATGTGGATTATTTATTCTTAAGATTGTTGTTCATTTCTCTGGATTTGGAATATAATTCTTCAGACTATTTTATTTGTTATTATTTATTTATCTATTTACTTATTTTTGAGTTGGCTCTATGCCTGAGATCAAGAGTTGCATGTTCCACTGACTAAGCTAGTAAAGGCACCCCTATAAAATTTAAAAATAAATTATATACACATTTTCCACTATACTTCACAAAGCATGTCTTTAAGATATTTTAAAATTCATTTAAGCAATTTTGCAGTAGGAAAAAAAACTGAAATTGAACTGAATTCTAATATCCTCTCTTACTTCAAAGATGTGGTAGATTTTTTCGCAAAGATGACTAAAATAATTCCTCCTATCTCTGTACACATACATCTTTGCAGTACGACTTTGCTTTTCCTCTCAGCATAGGTGAGCTACAGTTTCTCTACTCTTTCAGTCTAGGCTGTACCAAGAGGCTTGCTTTGGTCAAAGCAAAGATGATAGAAGCAGAGGTTTGAAAAGCATTTGCACATTAGGGTTTGCTGTTTTTGGTGCCCCAAGACCAATATGAACAGCTTGAACTAGCTTCCTGGAGAATGAGACCACTTGGGGTAGAGATGAGCCATACCAGCTAAGGACACCTAGACCAACCAAGCTGCCAAACACCAGACACATGAACAAGCCATTCTAGATGATTCAACCTTGGATGACTTATCTGCTAACTGGACAACCAACTTATTATCCCACAGAATTATAAGCAAAAATAGAATAGTTGTTGTTTTAAGCCAGGGGTCTGCCAATCTACAGCCCATGGGACAAATTCAGAACATCACATGTTTTTGAAAATAAAGTTTTATTGGAACATGCCCAAAGTCATTTGCTTATGTACTGTCTCCTGCTACCTTCACACTATAATGAAAGAGTCGAGTAGTTGTAACAGAAACTATATGGCCAACAAAGCCTAAAATATTTCCTATCTATCTTCCACTTTATAGAACAAGCTTTCTGATCCTGTTTTTTAAGCCACTAAGTTTTGGGGTGGCTAGTTATGTAACAATAGAAAAAGAGCACAGATTTATTTTTAAAAAAGGGACATTCCCCATTTCTTATTAAACTAATGAAGTTCTATGCTCAAGAAAAAATGCATGCATTTTTTGGGGGGTCAATTATCTCTTTTATGCAAAAAGCAATATCATTCAGTTTGCATTTCTAAAGTACTGCTATGAAGACTTTGGTTGTACACCAATATCTGGTCTTCCCTTTTTCCATAGTAATTCATTTGGAGCTGGGAATGTAGCCACCCAGTCAGAGATTATACTTGTGAGTTCTGTTCTTAGTTATGTATGACCACACACCAAGGTTTCCTCCTGTAGAATACGAATGGAAGTGATGTGGGCTACCATTTTGTGGGCTTTCTTTATGGTCCCATTCTCCTTCCCACTAACTGGAACTTATAACAAACTGATTTATCATTGGAGACAGGTAGAATGTCCTAGAGAATGGAGGAGTACACAATCAAGAGAACTTTATCACTTAAAAACCATGTGGAGTAGAGTCACCTTCTAACTTGGACCATTCATCTCAGACTATTAACATGAAAGAGAAATAAACTTGAAAATTCCACAAGTCACTGAATAATTCTTAGGTGTCTTTTTTTTTTTCAGCAGGTTACTCTTATTCTAACTAATACAGTACTCTTATACAATATACTTGGCTCCAAAATGATTCAGTTGATAAAACACTGGATCTTGGGCCAAAACCTCGAGGATACTTTGAAAGATTTTGCCCCAATTTTCTGAATTGGCCAGAGGCTAGCCACTTATAGTAACTGTGATTTTGTTCCACAGGATAAAAATAAACAACTCCAGATAGGCTAAGCAGGAATTTTGAAAACTGACCTTTCTAATTTCTACTTCAACCAAGGAAGAGGGCCGTAATAACTGGTGATTGCCCTAGGCATGTGTCATTTTAGTCCCAAGAAATGCTTATATACCAACATAGTGCCTTAGGTAATATCATGGGAAATAATCAAGGTGAGTTTTTGGCACTTGGAGAGCTAGGGATAGTTTTCCCTTGAAAAGACACACACATTTCGTCTTGAGACAATTAGAAGAAAACTGAGGAAGAAGATTTTAGTTACATATTGAATATATACTCAATGATGACAGCCAGTAAGTCTCAAGTTTTAGTGTATATGAGGGAACTTGTTAAGCATGCAGATTTCAATTAGCTCTCTTCCTTACCTCATACTCCCAGAGGTTATGGGTATATCCTCCTAGAGATTATGGGAGTATCCTCCTCATACTCCCTAAATAAGTAGGACTAGGACTAGGATAATATAAATATGGAGTAGGACTCCGTATTTATATCCTACCCTGAGTGAGTCTAAGACAGGAGGTCAATGACTCTTACAGAAACCAGAGTCACAGCAGAAATTCAATTCAGATATTAAGACTCAGTTCCAGGAACTGGAACTCGATGTGGCAAATAAATTCTAGAGAAGAGTTACATCAAGGTTTCCAAAAGAAATGTTTTATTGATTTTGTTGAAAAATTAATAAGGAGTTAAAAAACTTATTAAAAAAACTTCATTAGTTTTTTGTTGAAAAACTAATAAGGAAGAATTACTAAACACACCAGTTAAAGTGAAACTGGTCCATTTTCCCTGTGAACTTATTAAGTGTGCAGTGTCCAGTTTAACAGTTAAACTTCCTTTGGGAGTTATATTAGGTGCTTTCATCATACTCCATAATTTCTAGATCAGGGGAAGTAGCACATTAAGTTTAGATATCTGATTGTGCATCTTCCCTGCTGGATTAAATGTTCTGTAAGGAAAGAAATTGTTTCTTTCTTGCTCGCCAGAGTATCCACAGCTTATTAGGATGCCAAGAATATGCAAAATACTTATCTAATACTTATGGAAGGAATAAATCTCTGAATGGAAAAAATAGCTGGTTGGTTTTACCAATAGAGGAAATGAACATGGACAGCAGTGAGACCAGTGAAAGTCACCTAAAAAATGTGCTTATATCAAACACATAATGACTTAAGCAATATTGATCCAACAGAGGTGGGTTCAGGAGGTAGTGTTGGATCGTGTCCCCTTGAGGGCATTCTGGTTTGGAGGAAGAAGTAGATTTTAGTGCAGAACTAAGGATCAGAGATAAAAACCCTTATTCAGACCAGTCTCCCTGCAAGGACTATATATAGCTTTGGGGAAGGGACTTTGAACCACTTTGATTTTCTGTTCTGTCATTCTTCTATTTTATTAAATATTCTTTTGGATAACATTGAGGATAATATGCTTGTGAGGAATGAGGCTGCTGTTTCGATTTCCCAGCTATCAGATAAGTGATGCCCCAGATAGTAGGATCCAAACTCGAACAATTAGAAACACAACTCAAATGTGGAATCTAAAAAAGTCAAACTCATAGAATTACAGTTAGAATGGTGGTTTCCCAAGGTGGGATGGTGGAAGAAATGGGGAGGTTGGTCAATAGGCACAAAATTTAAGTTGTAAGTTGAGTAAGTTCTAGGGATATAATTTATAGCATAGTGACTACAGTGAATAATACCATACTGTATACTTGAAATTTGCTAATGGAGTAGATCCTAAGTGTTCTCACTACAAACAATAACAACATAAAGTATAACTATGTGAGATGATAGATATGTTAGTTTGATTGCAGTAATCATTTCACAATGTATATGTATAATCATATTATATACTTTGAATATATACAGTTTTTATTTGTCAAATTATACCTTAATAAAGCTGGGGTGGGAAATATAACTGACTTAAAAAATAAACCATCTCTCTAGATTATGTTTCTGACACAATTGTTTAACATTTAACTAAAATATATTATTTGTCTACTTCAAAATTCAAGTTTTAAGGTACTGTGTATTCCAAGAGTAAAAGAGAAAATAAATGAAAGACATTAATACATTAGAGGAGAAAACAACAGAAGCTTGGGAAAAAGGTACAAATGCAGGCTGAAGTCATTTAACCTTTCCTCTACCTGGATCTCATTAGTAAAATTAGGAGGCAAGATGAAATTATTTATAAGGTTGCTATTAGCTTTAAAACTTTTATGAGTTCAGAGCCTTTAAAAACATGGTGTCTTCAGCAAAAAATACCACTGCAAAAAATTTTTTTTCAATATTCCCTTTTACCTATAATGGAAACAATAGGCCTAATGTTCACAAATAATAGGCCTAATGTTCACAAATCCATTAAATATTTACTACTTACTCTCTTGATGACCATTTTGATTCAGTACATGGTATGTATAAATCATCAGTATTTTCAAAATTCAAAAGTGTACATGAAGGAATTTTTTAGCTTCTGTGACGGCTTTGAACTAAAATATAATATATCTTCTTGTTTGTGCAAGTGTTTTTATGCTTATCATTTGTCAGTAAGCCTAAGAATCTAAGCACAATATTGTACATACATACTAAGAGCTGTTTATCATTCTAATTTCCCTCTTGAATTGCAAATTGCATAACTTCTCTAGGATTCCCCCATTTATTTTTAAAATGTTGGTATCCAGGTAATAACCCAAAAAAGGAACTTCTTCAAACCATGTGATATGCTAACACTTAAAATAAAATGAGTTATTTCCCTTGAGGGATATGTTTTTAAGGATAAAGAGGAGGCAGGTAAATAAACAGAGAGATTGATAGGTAGGTAGATAGATTTGTTTACACATAAATAATGTGCTAATACTATTTTATAGTTTTACACATTTTTCTTACTTTATTTAATTCTATGTCCTTACCAGTATTTTTCTTTTTTAATAAAAAATTATCATTTATTTTTCTTCTTAATGACATACGCCGTCTTTTTTTGTATTTTCTGTGAATACTCCCTAAATATTCATAGAATAGTTCTCTGTACTAGATGTTGTACAGTAAATATTTCCTGATTGGTCAGTCTTGTCAACGCTGCTTCCAACACCTCCTTCCCATGCTCAATGTGACAGTGTCATGTACCTTAACAGCCTTCCACCCCCACTTCTTCTAGGGGCATGTGATGTAACTGTGGCCCATGAGACACAACTGTGTGCAACATTGTGCAACATCTTCTAGAAATATTTTTCTACATGCTTCAGACAAAAGGAAGAGATGACTTTCATCCAACCTTTGAACAGTCTTACATGAAGCTGTTTGAAGCTGCTGTAGCCATCTTGTAAGGCTGGAGAGAGTACCAGACATCCTAAGGAAGACAGAGAAGACAGTCTCTGAACCAACCCTGTACCACTCTTCTTTTACTAAAAGTTCTTGACATGTGACATAATAAATTTTCCTTATTGTTTAAACCACTTTTAATTGGTCTTCTGTTTCTTGCAGCTGAAACTGATACACGCATTGTTTATTTCCAATCTCCATGTACATAAACACCATGTTCTTATAGAGCCTACCCAGTCAGAAATCTTAGATAAGCATAAAATAACACAACAGCACTGTTTCCTTTGAGAAAGAAATAGGTCACAGGTGTAAGCCTACCCTAATTATATAATAATCATATAATAAGCACCAACCCAATTAAATAATAATAAGAGCAACAGCTTACAATTATTGAGAGCCTTCAATGAATAAAAAAGGACAATGTGCTACAACCTTTACATACATTAATCTTCACAACAAATGTCTAAATTGGGGAATGGCATTATCCCTACTGTTAAAAATGAAGAAAACATGGCAAAGGAATTATAAGTAACCTGTCAAGATCCCACATCTAATAAATGAATAAACTCAAGGTAGGACTGGAATGAGCCAGTAATCATTATGCTATCTCTTAATGCTTTTGTGTATTTAAGATATAGGCTATATATGGACTCTTCATGGCTTGTAGGAATAAAGGGAACAGACTAGCACATCATCTTGGTGTTCTCTAAACTTGCCACTTAGAGCTCTGTGAATGGACTACACTAATGATTTGCAGGTATGAGGAAGGTATATAGCACTGTATATATAGCACCTGCAATTACAGAACATTAAAATGACATCTAAAAAGCCTGATATTCCTCTACACTGAGAAAACTTCACATGTTCACTGGTGGTTTCAAAGTTATAGACACATCACTTAACACAATTAGATAAAACATGACATATTTCCCTGGACATACTATACGGCCTTTCTCTATTAAAAAAAAAAAGGTGAATTAAAAAGTAAACCATTAATCAAAGTTTATTATTTTAAAAATTGCTATCATCTCGATTTTGAGACTATAGGAGGATCAGGATAGTAAAGTATGATAGTTTTTGAAAAGACTATAACTCAAGATCTAGGGTGAATAAAATTAGGCAATGAAATTTTTAAAACTCCTTTTCCTAAATAATTTTATCAGTACCTATGCTCTACTTAATAGGCATGATACTTAAAACTAATTTTATAATTTTATGCATTATTTTGTTATATAAAATTTGATATGCAAAACTGATACATAATATTTGATATATAGCAATGACAATATTTGACAATAAATCATATCAATAAATCAATAAAAATAAAATAGTCACAAACATTTTGGCCAATACAATACACAGAATATTATGCATATCACTGAGGCAGTGCCTATGTTTTTCTCCAACTCCTATCCGTTTGCCAATCCCCAAAGGTAACCAATATCTCAAATGGTGGTTTCATTGTTACTTTGCTTTTTCAAAGATTCTAGTCTAAGTGTATCTCTCTCTAGAATTCAAGATTTATAATTTTGAATTCACTTAATAGGAGCTTTATAACGTCTACATGTGTTCTGTAACTTGCTTTTCTCACTCAAGGCTATGTTTCTTAGATTCATGACATTGCATGTAGCTGCAATCTGTTCATTTTCATGACTACATAATATTTCACTGGGTACCTCTACAATACTGTTCTAACTCAGTCACTTTCAAAAGATATTTTTCCAGTTTTTTAAATTACTATTAGTAACACATTACTTGTGTATTCAAATTCTATTTTGAAAATTTCTTTCTACTTAATGTATCAACAATTTAGTTGGAAGTCTAATGCAAGTCTCTATGATTATGATTTTGTCACTTTGTTGTTTCAGTAATTTTTGCAGTATATATTTTGAGAATGTTTTATTAGGTGCACACAACTCAAGAACTATGAAATCTTTCTGATGAGTGTATTTTTTGTCATGTATTTAGTCATTATATTCCTAATTGTGCTGTTTTATTCATTAAAGTGTATCTTCTCGGTTTTTTTTAACAGGCTTTTAAATTAACATTTAAAATTATTTTATTTTTTATATATTTTTCTACTATACATTTAGCTATACTTTTTTCAATTTTCCCTAACCTTATATTTTAGTGGTGGCCCCTTAGTGGAGCAGATCTAAAAATGTCTTTTTTGCTGATGTTTAGCTTTAAGCATGTCTTAAATATGCTTGCTTAGAAAACAGACTTTGAGGCAAAAGCTCATGTGTTATAGCTTTCTTGGGAGTGCAATCCCAGAGAAGCAGGAGTGAAAGGAAAACTGGGGCTAATAAGACCTATATCCTGAGCTGGTCATAGCTCTACATCACAGTTGGCTGTTCCTTGTTGCAGGAAATCTCCAGAGGGACTATATAAAGTGGTTGCAACTTGAAATAGTTTACTGAGGGGAAGGAAAGACAAACAACTTATTTGCTGGCTCCTTCTGATTACTATCTTTGGTTGGCTATAGTCAGCTTTCTATAGTATTAACATCCCAAATTTCTGGGTTGTGTAGTTGGCCCCTCCCAGTAGATGCTGGTGGAGCCAGAGCCTCCAGGCATCCAATGCAGCCAATAGGTTGATGGAGTGTTTTGATCAGTTGGTGCAAAGTGTGGAAGCTCCTAAATACGTGGTGATGAAGGTGGAGGTATCCAGGGTGTCACGACTGTGGAAGTTGTGAGTATTTGCTAGAGCCCTATCCTTCCACTACATCACCAGAGAGGCAAGTGGCTGAGACATAGGTTTCATGCAGACATAGGTGGTTTCATGCAGAACTTAGATAGTGCATAAATTGAGCCCAGTACAGTTCACCTCTGCAATATTTGGATCTGTTTGCAGTCAATCTCATGTGGGTGTAAATACCCATACTTTTTCTCTGAAAGCTGAAGTGCAAGTCCAATCTGTTTAGGAGGTAGCAGATTGTAGGAAACTGAAAGACTGTAATAGAGTTTTAGCAGATCATAGTTATAGTCCTCACTGCTCCAGCTGGTCCAGTGTTGTAATTAAAGGACTTAAGGAATGAAAAGTTCAGTGAGAAAGTAATAGAAGTTGGGACAGAAGAGAAAACGGCATTATGCTAGGTTTAGAATACTTAAAACTTTTAAGAATCCAGAAATTGTATAAGCTCTAGTTTTTTTCTTATTTTCACCCCCCTCCCACTAACCAGATGTCAAACATTTTTCATGTATTATGGAATTAATCTTTTTAAACATTTGCCCCCCAAAAATACTTTTAGAATGAAAAAATATGTTTTTCAACCTCTCCTAAATGCGGTAAGAATAGATTTGTTGTGTAATTTCTAAAATTGATTCTACTTATGAGTGGCCTATCATGAAGCCAAATGTCAATTAGAAAATGAAGTTTCTCATGTTTGTACTTGAAACTCTGAGGGGGCTACGAAGTTAAGCCACTATAAAAAGTGAAAAAAAAAAAGCAAACAAAAAGCTGATGGTTTTAGACTCTATATAAAGTATATACTTAATACAAAAATTCCTCTGAAATGTCAACCAAAAAGTTTTTGGGATATAGCTCAGTATTGTAAGAGAGAAAAGGATAAATATATTTTAAATAGGTTTAGTGGAAGGGGGATGGAAATAGCATTTTATGACAAGGAGATAATCTACATATGTGTGGAAATAAAACTTCAAAAGGAATAGACAGAATAAGGACATAAAAGAAGGGGATAAAAGAAGCAAAACCACTGAAAAATTTTGTAGAGTTTCCTTGACACTCTGATAAACATTGTAAAGCTATTATAAGGGCAAGGCATAGTGTTCTTTGAAAAGGTGCTTCAACTATGTGAACTTTCTCCCAAGGTAGAATATCTGAAAACATACTAATTATATTGATAAATGTACACCTGGAATGATACCAGGAAAGCAATAAGAGTTAGAATATCTACAATGAATTTTCATCAATGTGGAAAAATCTATTGGTGGTAAAAAAAAAAAAGTGTTTGGGCAATTAGAAAAATAGTGTTCATGCAACGAGTGTGGTTCTTCTTTTCTGTTTGCTAGTTTTCTGCTTGCTTCACTGATACCTTATAGATTCCCTTTCTAGCTGAGGGGCTCTGAGGGCAATGCTTGGGTTGGAGTTCTGTGAAATAGGTCATAGGGATAAGGTGAAAGTCACCACAGCTTGTAAAATACGGAGAAGAGAAAGATTAGAAAGTCAAGAACAAAGGGTAAGTCTGGAACTGGGACCAAGACTACAGGCCAGGAACCTGTGCCCTAGCTGGTGAGGCTATTGAGAGCATTCCTAAAATCACTGAGCTGGGAGAATTTATCTTAGCCCTGTAGGGTAGCAGCCCTTCAAACATCACCCAACTCTTAAATTATTATTTTTTTTAGAATTTTATTATTTTCCTCTTCTCTTAATGATAAAAGAAAAAAAAGTCATTCCAGTGATTTTTCTAATCTATGCATCCTGACAACTCTCCAATCTTTGCCTGTAGCCTCATCATCTCTTCTGAACTAACATCAATTTGCATATTTCCATTTGGGCATCTTACAAGTAATTTAAAGGTAAACTCTCTAATATTATCTTAGAGCCCAAACCTCTTCCTCTTCTTCTTTAAATCTGAGGCTTTTAATACCACCATCTACCAAATATTCCAAGGTAGAATTATTCTTCACTATTTTCTTACTTTCATGGTCCCTATATTTAGCTGACCACCAATTATACTTTATGAACATCTCTCAGGTCTTTACCACCATTCCAGCATTCACGCTTATCTCAATTCCTAGTCACATTTTGTCTTTAATATTAAAATTGTATCCAGACTTAGTCTTTATTCCCTCTAATTCAGTATCTGTATGAGTGCTGTCCTTCTATAATACCAACATGATTGTATCAAATTCTGCCTTGATGTTTTATCATTTCCTCTCTGTAGGATAACTGAGGGTAAGGAATCATTTAAATAGCATGAGTAATACTAAATTGTATGAATTACATGAATATACCACAACTGATTTACTCATTCTACTATTGATGAATATCTGAGTTGTGTCCAACTTTTGTTTCAAATGAATAATATTGCGGTGATCATTAGAACATATGTATACATGTCATTAAAAACACAATGAGAGATCGCCTCACAGCTATTAGAATGGGTATCGTCAAAAAGACAACAAGAGTTGTCAAGAATGTGGAGAAATTGAAACCTTGTGCACTGTTAGTGGGAATGTAAACTAGTAGAGCCACTATGGAAAACAGTATGGATATTCCTCAAAAAATTAAAACAAACAAACAACTACCACGTGATTCAGCAATTCCGCTTCCGGGTATATAGCCAAAGGAAATGAAAACAGTCTTGAAGAGATATCTGTACTGTCCTGTTCATCACAGAATTATTTACAGAAGCCAAGATATGGAAACAATCTAAGTGTCTGTAGATGGATGAGTTGATAAAGAAGATGTGAAACACACACACACACACACACACACACACACACACCAGATATTATATACCTACACAATGGAATACATAACACACAGACACACAAAATGGAATATTAATCAGCCACCAGAAAGAAGGAAATCCCTTTTCCATGTGGATATTCAATAGAACCAGTATCCCTTATCCCCCACTGCCCTGGAGTCATCTTTGCCATATGTAAATCAGCCAATTTAGTGTGGGTCTGTTTCTGGATTCTCATCTGTTTCTTTGGTCTGTTTATCTATTAATTTGCCATTCTGTCTTCAGTTTCTTAAGCTTTACAATAAGACATGATAACTGGTACTGGATTTTTTTCCATTTTATTCTTCTACAAGATTACCTTGATTTTTCCTGGATCTTTGTATATCTATACAGATTTTTAGAATCAGCTAATAAATTTCCAGCTGAAAAACAAAACAAAACAAAAAACACCCAAAAAAACAAAAGAAACTCCAAAAAACCTTCTTCTGGGATTTTGAGTAGGAATGCATTTAATCTGCAGATCAGTTTGGGGAGAATGTCCATCTTACACACTATTATTTCTTCCACTTCCTGCACATGTTATTTACTTTCATTTATTCAGGTGTTTAATTTCTCCCAACAAAGTTTTGCAGCTTTCAAGATACAGGGTCTATCCATATTTTGTTAGATTTATTTCTAGATAGTTTGTTTTATGCTCTTATAAAAGTTATCTTTCAGATTTTTATTTCATATTTTCTTGTTGCTGGTATACAAGTGTACAACAACTGATTTTTGGTATATTGACCTTGCTTTTAGTGACCCTGTTAAATTAACTCATACATTTAATAATTTGCCTACATATTCTCTTGGATTTACTATATATATAATCATATTGGTTATAAATCACAACAGTTGAATTTCTTCCTATAATATCCTTATACTTTCATTTATTTCTCCATGTCTTTGTGCACTGGCTGGGACATCCATCCTCCTTGTCTTATCCCCAGTCTTTGAGGGAAGCTTTCAGTAATTCTCCATTAACTATGATATTTGTAGATACTGTACCAGTATTTCCCATCCGTTTCTTGCTTACTAAAAGTTTTTTCCATTAATGGTATTTAATTTTTCTTTATCTGTTGATATGATACATGTATTTTCTCTTTTTTCCATTAATATCAATTATACCAATTTTTAAAAAAATTTAATTGGAGCATCGTTGACACACAATGTTACATTAGTTCCAGATGTACAATATAGTGATTCCACAACTCTATGCATTATGCTATGTTCACCACAAGTGTAACCACCATCTATCATCATACAGCTATTATAATTCCATTGATATATTTTCTATGCTGTATCTTTTTTGCCATCACTTATTCATTCCATAACCGTAAGCCTGTATATCCCACTCCCCTTCACCCATTTTACACATCCCCCAATTCCCTTTTCCCTCTGATAATCGTGTTTGTTCTCTGTATTTATAGGCCTGATTCCCTTATTAATTTCTTTATATTCCACATATAACTGAAATAATGTGTTATTTTCTTTCTCTAACGTATTTCACTTAGCATAATAACCTCTAGGTCCATCTATGTTGTCACAAATGGCAAGTCTCTTCCATCCAAATCTTTATCCAGTAATCATCAAAGAAATTCAAAATTCAGGGGTGCCAGGGTGGATAGGTCCATTAAACATCCAACTCTTAATTTTGGTTCAGGTCATGATCTCAGGGTCATGAAATTGAGCTCCATGTCAGGTTCTGCATTGGGTGCGGGGCCTGCTTAAGATTCTCTCTCTCCCAAGAGACCAACCGAAGGAAATAAATAATATAAATTATAGTATATCAATATAATAGAATGCTTTTAAATCACCAAAATTCTGTTGAGGATGAAATGACCATGAGAAGTTCATGATATAATAATTAAAAAATGCTTTATGCCAGGTGATCTTTTTGTGTAAATATGTGTATATATTTATACAGACCAGGAAAAGCACAAATACTAAAATTTAAATGATATTGTACTTTAAAATTTTTTTGTGTTATTTTTTCCATCTTTCTAAAATGATTTTGTATTCCTTTTTTTAAAAATTATGTTTAGTTAGCCACTGTATAGTACATAGTTTCTGATATAGTGTTCAATGATTCATTAGTTAAGTATAACACCCAGAGCTCATCACAGCATGTGCTCTCCTCAATACGCATCACCCTGTTACCCCCTCTTCCCACCCCTTCCCTTCTGAAACCCTCAGATTGTTTCTTGAGGTCTATAGTCTCTCTTGGTTCATTTCCCTCTCTGATTTCTTCCCCTTTAGATTTCCCTCCCTTCCCCTGTGGTCCTCCATGGTTTTGCTTATGTTCCACATATGAATGAAACCTTATAATTGTCTCTCTCTCTACTTGACTTACTTCACTTAACATGGTTCTTTGCTTTGTTTTGTTCTATATTTCAATATTCTATATTCTGAAGAAAAAACCCAGAGGTAAATTGTTATGTCTGTCTTATAAATTTCCTAGCATGCTTTGTGAGAGAGCATACCGATTACTGAAACTTTCAATACCTGTTGACAAATTGGCCTCCAGAAAACTTATTCCAATTTACATTTTCAATGGTGGTATAAAAGAGAAATTTTATGGGGCACCTGGGTGGCTTAGTCCGTTAAGTGCCTACCTTAGGCTCAGGTCATGATCCAAGGTCCAGAGATTGAGTCCCACATTGGGCCCCCTGCTCAGTGGTGAGCCTGCCTCTCCCTCTCCCGTTTCCCCTGCTTGTGCACATGCGCACTCACTCTCTTTCAAAAAAATAAATAAAATCTGTATATAAAAAAAGATTCTCTTTCCCTCTCTCCCTCTGCCCCTCCCCTTGCTAAAAAAAGAAATTCAAAATTCAAATCAAAACCATAATGAGATATCACCTTATACTTGTCAGAATGTCTAAAATAAAAAAGGTTGAGAATGACAAGTGTTGGAAGGGATGTGGACAAAAAAGGATGCACATGCACTTTGGTAGGAATGCAAATTGGTGCAGCCACTGTAGAAAACAGTATGGAGGGTCCTCAAAAAATTAAACATAGAAATACCACATGACCCAATAATTCCACTACTAGGTATTTACCTAATGAAAACAAAAACACTAATTCAAAAAGATATATGCATCCCTATGTTTGTTGCAGCATTATGTTCAATAGCCAACATATGGAAGCAACACAAGTGTCCATCAATATATTGATTCATTTTTGATTGCTAAAACACCATTATAGTTTGTGGAATAAAATGGTTCCATTTCATTATATTGCACTGTTTGATGCAGGATTTTTTCATCTGCCTCACTAAAGAGATTTTGTATGATTTCAATTTTTGTAACATTATTTTCAGATTTTGGTATCAAAGTTATGTAGACTTCATAAAATGCATAGGAAGTGTAACCTCTGGTTGTTTTGTTGTTTTAATCTTCTAGAAGTGTGTGTGTAGAATTTGTGTTATTTCTTCACAAATACTGGGAAGAATTCATTTGTGAAATCAACTTGAGAGGATGTTTCTTTGTGTAAAGTTTTAAATAATGGGTTCAATTCTTAAAATATATAATTATTCAATGTCTATTTATTCTCCTGACAACTTTGACAAATTTTGTTTCTCAAGGTATTCATCCCTTTCATCTAAATTGTCAAACACATTTGTTTAAAGTCATTAAAAAATCCATTATTAATTTTTAAAAATATCAGTAGGTCCTAATGTGATGTCTCCATCTCTGTTCCTGATATTGGTAAGTTGATGTTCTATCTTCCTTCAATTGATCAAGGCCTGAGAGGCGGTTATCAATTTTATTATTAAAACAAACAAACAAACAAACTCCACACTTTGTTGAATTTCACTGCTCTGTGTTTACTTTCTATTTCATTTATTTCCACTTTTATCTTTATTATTTTGTTCAATCTACACTTTTGCATTTAATGTGCTGTTACTTTTCCAGCCTCTTGAGATGAAAAGTTAGATAGTGATTATCACCTTTTTTCTTTTTTTTCCAAATATGTTTATTTTATTTTTTCAGTGTTACAAGATTAATTGTTCATACATGTTGTTCATGTTCTTTTTTAATATAAGATTTTAAAGCTATAAATTGTCTCTAGGGAACTTTCCTATAGCTACATTACAAAAGTTTTCATAGGCTGTACTTTTATTCAGTTCATAAGACTTTCTAATTTCCATTGTGATTTTTGTCATCCAACCATGCGTTATTGAAAAGTACATTGTTTAATTTCCAAAAGTTGGAGATCTCCTAGTGATCTATGTTATTATATTATAGTTCAGCAGTGGCTTCGAGCCTATACTCTGTATTATTCAATTATTTGAAACTTTAATTTTATGAATATTTTATATTACTATGGACCTTATTAAGATGAATTTTGGGTACATTATTTAATACATATTTAAAGATAATGTATATTCTATCATAATTGTACATACTGTTTAATTTGTGCCAATAAATTGTTGTGTTGTCCATTTCTATAGTCTTATAATTTTTGTCTATTCTATCAACTATGAATATTGATGAATTAAACTCTCACATGCTTTGTTTACTTCTCCTTTTTACTTGTCGATCTTTGCTTAGCTTGATTTCTTGCTCACTTTCATTTCTTCCTCCTCCCTCCTTTCCTTCCTTCCTCCCATCCTTCCATTCATCCATCTATATCCATGATAACATTTATATATTGTTACTGACCATAGACAAATTTACAATTGTATATTTTGTTGTTGGTTTAACCTGTTATCAGTATGAAATATTTCTCAGTTTTGTAGGAATTCTTCTAGCCTCCAAATGTAGTTTGTCTTATTTTAATATAATGCCTACCTTCCCTTTGAATAATGTTTTTATGATATATATTTTCATATTCTTTTACAATCACTCTGTGTTCTTATATGTAAGGTGTACTGCTAATGAGCAACACAGTTAAGTTTTATTTTTTCATCTTTTCATTAGAATATTTAATCCTTTTATATTTAGTATAATTATTGATAGGGATTGATAGATAATATCATACCATTACTTGTCTAAATAACCCATTTGCTTTATAATTTTATGTCCTTTTTTACCTTCTTTAGGATCAATTATTTTTTACTATTCTACTTTCTCACTGTTCTATTCCCCACTATTACTTTTTTATGATTGCCATAGTTATTAAAATATATATACATTCTTGACTATAGATTATTATTTGTTCACTGCTGAGACAATGCAAGGATTTTGGAATGGTTTGTCTCAATTTATTCCACTCTCCCTTTTTGCATTATTATTTGTGCTCAGCTTTATGGAGGTATAATTGACAAATAAAACCGTAAGATATTTAAAGTGTGTAACACTATGAGTTTATAGACCTATATACTGTAAAAGAATTATCCTGAGTTAATTATTGTGCTACGATTATGCATTTAATTATATATACATTATACAGACTGTAAGACATTAGTATTATTATGTAATACCAATATTCATTTATATTTACTCATATACTTGAATTTTCCTTTCTTAATTATTTTTCCCTTTTGATTCTTTTCCTTCTGTCTAAAGACCTCTGTTTAGATTTTGATGCATGTCTATTTTAGTTTAACTCTGCTAGCAACAATTCTCTGTTCATGTTTGTTTTCAGATAAATATCTTAGTTTTCATATTAGTTTTTGAAGGATATTTTCTCAGGAGAAAGAATTCCTTTCCAGCACTTGGGATATCATTTCATTGTCTTTTGATTTTATTTTTCTTTTATTGTTTCTTTTTTTTTCCTAAAGTTTTTTATATATTTATTTGATAGAGAGACAGAGAGAGACAACCAGTAGGCAGAGAGAAAGGCAGAGAGAGAGGAGGAAGCAGGCTCCCCGCCAAGCAGAGAGCCAGATGCGGGGCTCGATCCCAGTACCCTGAGACCACGACTGGAGCCGAGGACACAGGCCTCAACCCACTGAGCCACCCAGGCGCCCCTCTTTTATTGTTTCTTTTAAGAATGCACTATCAATCTTGTTGCTTATTCAAGGCAATGTTTCTATTACCTTGACTGTTTTTATAGTTTTATTTTTATTTTTAAATTTAATCAGTTTTACTATGGTGTCCTGGGTGTGAGGTGTGGATTGGCTTGTATATAGCCTCTCAGGTTTGGAAGAACTTCTGAACTGGATAGTGGATGTCCTCCTCACTTCTCTGAAAATTTTGGTCACTATGTATTCAAATAATTCTGCTTCCTTTTTCTCTCTGCTCTTTTAATGAGATCCAAATACATGTGGATCTTTTCACTGTCATATATTTCTCCTATGCTTCTCTGGATTTCCATTTTTTCTGTGCTTCAAGGTGTATAATTTCATTAGCTCATTTTGCAGTTTGTTATCCTCTATTCTGCTGAGTCTAATCTGCTACTGATCTCTCTTAAAAGTTCTCAATTTGCTATTTTTTCAGTTCTGAAATTCACATTTTACATATCATAATTTGTTGATGAAATTCTCAGTATTTTCACCTATTTTCCTCACCTGTTCCTCTACCTATTTTAATATATTAACCATATTTACTTAAAAGTTCTTGTCTATAATTTCTCATATATTTATAATGTTATTTTCTTTCTTTTTTCCAGTTTTTAATCCTGTTTTTTTAAAAATTCAAGTAGTTTTGTCTTTTTGCATGTCTAATAATTTATAACTGAATGTCACCATATGATATTATCATCTGTGCACCTTCAGAAATTGGCAAATATCCTGTGGGGAAAACTTGCCATGTACAAAGGTCAGTTTTCTGCCCATCCCTTCTCACTAGATCTTAGTCCCATGGGTGTAAATTTCATCTTTATTATACTGGAAGCCTGCCAAAGGCTCTCCTGTTTTTATTGTTCCTAATTTCATTCTGCACAAGGAAAGCCTGGATTTTCATATCCTTTCCTGAGCCCAGCATTGGCAAATACCCTCAGAAAAAAAAAATTATCATCAGTCTATGAGCTTATTCCTTTTAACTTTCCCTCTGTCCAAAATCTTGTGTCTCTCTAGTCCTGCTTCTATAGTTCCCCAGTGCATTTAGACATGTGCATTAAAAAAAATTTAACAGACTTTATTTTAGAGCAATTTTAGGTTTATAGAAAAATTAGGCAGAGAATGCACAGAGGTCATACGTATATTTTAATCTCCTTTTATTGTTGTTCTCAACAGGTCTACTGCAAGATACTCTATCATACCAACAAGTGGATATATCTCTTAAGTGGTACTTCTTGAAAGGATCAATATATTAATAAAGGAACATTAATTTGATATCTACATATAAGTCTCCAAGTTGTAAATAATATACTTATATATTTAAATAAAAAGATTGGAAAAATACTTTCAGCAAATATAAAAAGAGTTCATTATACCAAGAGCTCATAGAAGTTGATATTGGAATAATACCTCAATAAGTAGATAAAGATTAAAACTTTATAAAAGTTTTAATGTGAAGGTAGGTTTAGCTGATTAACACTTAAGAATTTGGTAAACTGTCTAATTTATCAAAAAACACAAAAGAAAATTAGTACTTTTTTGCCCATTAAATCAGTTCAGATTACTTCTAGGTACAACTTCCTAGGTATTAGACCCTGATCCTTAATGTGAGCTGTTAGCTGGATTTTCCTTTAAACCAAAAAATGATGGGGGCTCATGGGTGGTTCAGTTGGTTAAGCACCCGACTTTTGATTTTGGTTCAGGATCTCAGTGTTGTGAGACTGAGGCCTGCTTAGGGCTCTGTGTGGCATGTGGAGCCTGCTTAAGATTCTCTTTCTTCCTTGCCCTTTGCCCCTCCCCCTCTCCCCCCTCCCCCTCTAAAAAGCAAAAAAAACCCAAAAAACCTGAAAAATGATGTCATCAAATCCTGGCACTATCACTGGCCTTACCACAAAAATTAACACCATCTTAAAATTCCTGCTGCTTTGCTCCAATCCACTAGTTTACACTTAGAAATTGTTATCTCAGACCAAATCAAGCCTGAATCTGTCAAATCCTTTTCAACCATGATTTGGTTTGCTTTCTACCCTCCTCAGTGTTTATGCTATTATCAGAAGAATCCCCTTTTGCTTCCCCTTCCCATTCCTGGTCATCTCCCCTTTCTATGCCAAAGTCCTATTAGTCCTAATATTAAAGTATATGTGGACTATAATGATATCACCATTTATGTGGTAGTGGTAAAATTGGCAATTTTAAACATCAATTAGTGTCAGAGCAAGCTAGTAAGCTATGTTAGAAAAGCAGAAAAATATTATGAAAACAACTAAATGTGCAAAAATAAGAAAATGGTTAGGAAAATTATCAATTTCCCTATTATCAATTGAGAATCAAATCCCAAATTATCAATTGTATATTTTTATACAATCAACACTTTATTGCATGTACTATTTTAAATGGCTTACGAAAAATATTTGGAACATCATAGTTCAAATAAATACATAGATAAAGGCAAAGAAAACTTTAAATGTTTAGAGAAAATACGATCAGAGATATGATTAGTTCCAAACATTCATGGGTTTTATAGGGTTTTGGAGAAAAACTAGCCTCTGCTCTTTGAGCTTCCTACCAGGCAAAGAGGAGAGTTGATTATGATAGGAGTGTCTGAATGACTAAAACCAACCAACCAACCAACCAACCAACCAACAAACAAGTTGACGAGCAGCAATATGGTTTGTCCTGAGACCTGAGAGAAATCTTTGTCTTAGGGAAGTTCCCTCCCACCTCCATGAAATAATTTGAAAAAAATATTTTGACCAGCAAACTGCTTTTTCAAAAAAGGCCTATACAAAGTCCCAATATTTAAAACAATAAAGTAGACAAAATGGACCTGCTCAGATATAAAAAGTTTGATACAATTTCCTCAGCAAAGTCAGGAAGAACAAAAAGGAAAGACATCACCTTCCAAGTGAAGTCGACTAGGAGAGACACCTGCTCAATCATTTATATCATGAGACTGAGCAAACCACTAACCTCTTTGAATCTCAGTTTCCTTAACTTTGAAATGTAGTAATCCTTCCTTAAAGGATTATAAAGCTTAAATAAAATAAGAAGTATGTAAAACACCTGGCAAATGGAATGTTCTACAAAAATAATGATTTCCTTCTTTCTTCTCTGCTTTTGGTGATTCACATTTCCAACATCCTAAATCGATTTTGTTATTATAACAGATTTATTACTTTATAGACAAGGGCTCTTTGTGGGTGTGTGTGGGGGAGGGCCTATTAACTAATTAAAATTAAGAGCCTGATACTTGTGTCAGGTGCTCTGCTAGGCACTGTACTAAGTGATGATATGATGATACATGTTTTTTTTTTCTTCTTAAGTTTTTACTTTTCTTAAAATAAACACCCAGTGTGGGGCTCAGACACACAACCCTGAGATCAAGAGTTGCATGCTCTACCAACTGAGCTAGTCAGATGCTCCTGTATATGCTTATGATTACTAATCTCCCTTTATATCTGTGGTTACAGGCTCTCTTTCATACATAATGTAAAGGACTTGCATCTTTTTTTATTGGCTTGCATTTTCTGTAGTTTATCTCTTTTAATGATCTTTGGAAGAGCCAACAATTTACATTAATTTATCATTTTATGTTTTTTCTCATTTATAAATTATTAATCTACCATTTTATTAATTCTTCTATGCTTTTCTTATACTCATTTTAAAGAATTATTTCTAGCTTCTCCACTTGAATGATTAATTCATATATTTTCACTCTTTCTTGTTTAATATAAAATCATTATATTTAAGCATTAAATTTTCTTCTGAGTATAGATTTGGCAGCATCCCACCAGTTTCAAACCTTCTGTAATTATAGTTAGGATTGCATCTTTTATCTGAGTTAAGAGGATTTTCCTCTTAAAGAGGCCAAACCTGGCAGCTACCCCAGGACTCCAAAATCTGTTATTCCCTTCTTATACAGGAATATAATATTTAGTTGAGCACATGGTCACCAATCTGAAGACTACTATTTCTTGGTCACTCCTGTGGCTAGGTGTTGCTGTGTGACTTAGTTCAACCAGGAGTTGTGATGGAATGGTGAAGTGATGCCAACTTTTACTCTGAAAATGAGTATGCTTTCTTCTCAATGGCTGGAATACAAACACAAAGGAAAGAGGATCTGGTACAGTGTGGAAGCCACAGGTTGGGGTGTGTAGAATAAACAAATAGAAGATGCCTGGGTCCTGGACATCGAGGAGCTGCTCTATCTACCCTGATGGCTTATGACAGAATTGTTTGTGAGACAGAGACAAAAACCAACAACCCCCCCCCAACTTCTATCTCATTTAAGAATGATTAATTTGAACTCTGCATCAATGAGTATAATTATAACTAATACAGTTAACAACTTTTAGTATCTTTGCATCATTATCAAAGAATAAAGAATGCACAATTTCTGACTGGAATGTGTTGAGGTATTTTTGCTTACCTACTAAGTATCAAGTTTTGTAAATCCTGTATTCTGTTAGTTTTGTAAATATTCCTGTTTTTTGTTAGTATTCAAAGGTATATGACTATGTATGTATGTGTAAGTTTTAATATATTTATATTTACATATTATTCAATCTATCTCAGTAATCATGTCACCTCAAAATAAAAAGTTTAATGGTCCCTATATTCCCTGCTTCCTGTCTTTATTGTAGAGGTTAATAAGAGAGACTCTGGGACCACGTTATTTGAATCCTAGATTCCCCAGTTTATAGGCAGGCTGTGTGAATTTGGGCAATGTATTTAATCTCACTTTTCTTCCATTTCCATATTAGTGAAATAGGGAAAATAATAGTACTTATCTCATAAGACTGTTATAAGGATTTTAAGATGAATATATATTGAGCACTTTGAACAATGCCTAACAGAGTAAACATTTTTAAAAAGAGCTAGGTATTTAATACATTGCATATAAAAGGCTCTGAGAAGTAACAAAGTAATGAATTTCGCTTAATATTGATTATCCTAGCATTTTGCAAACTTGACTGTGGAATACTTTGGTATAGCCAGGGGAAGAAAATGTGTTTCATGGAATACTGGTTTTGGAAATATTAAACTAGATTATTCAGATCCACTGAATATGGCAAATTCTTCAGCTTACCATGGGGTACATGAATGCAATTTGAAAGGCCTGTGAACCTCTTGAAATTGATGTGGGTTTTCGGTATAAAGGCATATATACATATTTCTACGGAAAAGATCCACGGAGATAATCTTATCCTTCAATTCTCCATCTGCATTTTATACTTAACTGAAGCATCGAATTAAAAATAGTACAAGTCACTTTCTGCTGTTTTATCGTACTTCTTGTTGACTGTTCTGGGTTTATTTTCTACATTATTGTTAAGCTTTTTTTCTTGTCTTTGTGTTTTTTTAAATTCTTATCATTTATTTTGTAGAATATGTTTAAAAATTCTTTTTTTGAAGAATAGTTGACATACGATATTATATTAGTTTTAGGTGTACAACATAGTAATTTGACATTTATATATATTATAAAATCACCACCACTATGTCTAGTTACCATTTGTTATCAAAGTTATTATAATATTATTGGTTATATTCCCTATGTTGTACTTTACATCCCTATGACTTGTATATTTTATTATTTTTTGTTTGTTTTTGTTTTACCTTATGAAAATTTACATGTTTTATTTTTTTCTCTAATTCAGAATATGAAAACACCGGTGGCTTAGCAGTTTGCAAATATATTGAACCAGGTAATCTTTTTTCCCCCAAAATTTTTACTTAAATTCGAACATCTGAATATTACATTTAGTGTATTGTTGGTTTCAGGAGTAGAATTTAGTGACTCATCACTTCATCATTAAGCTTTTTGTATCAGTGGGTTGTTCTTTCTTTTAATATAATTTTTAATGACTTTAAATTTTCTTATTTTAGCTCATTTCTTTACCATTTCATCTGAACATTGTCTCTCTAAATGACTTTCTCCTTCTGTTTTATAAAAAGCAATGATTCCTGCATAATTGTATTGAATGCTAATTGTTTTCTAATATTTCTTTTTGGGTTCCACAGCGAATCATTTTCAGGAAAAAAAAAAAGTCTTTTTTTTTTGCCCTGCATGGAGCCCAGTGCAGGGCTTGAACTCACAACCCTGAGACCAAGACTTGAGCTGAGATCAAGAGTTGGACACTGAACTGAATCAGTTACTCAGGTGCCCCAGAAACAAAGTCTTTAAATCAGGGTATCCACATGCTGTTTCCTTTCTACTTTTCTGAACTATTATACATTCAGGTTTGGTCATTATTTTATTTTTTTTTCTCATTCTTTTTTTTTTTTTTTAAGATTTTATTTGAGAGAGAGAGAGAGAGAGAGAGAGAGCGCACAAGCAGGGTGAGTAGGAGAGGAGGGGGAGTAGAAAGCCTGGTGAAGGGCTCTACAAGGGGTTGGATCCTGGGACTCTGGGATCGTGACCTGAGCTGAAGGCAGATGCTTGAGCAACTGAGCCACCCAGGCGTTCCTGCTTTTCTCATTCTTAAATACCTAACCCCACCTCAAATGAGTCAGTTTAAATGGTGAGTAAACTTTCTTGTTCCAGCACACTTCCCAAAAGTGCTTTTGAATAACTCTTCCAGATATAAAGCTGATGGGGAGGAAATATATGTATTTTTCATACATTTCATAATTTTTAGCATATTTTGCCTACTAATCCTCCTTATTTGAGAGAAAAATCCTTTTATACCCACAATTGATACTCTAATACTTCACACTAATACAAATATCTTTGCATAAAATATAATCAAAATTACTCAGTGTACTAGGTTGGTATTACTCTGAGACACATATTGGATAATGACATTAAAAAAATAAAAGTTTATTGAATATATCATTTGCAAGTATGTTCTCCCACTTAGTAGGTTGTATTGTTTTGTTAATGGTTTTCTCTGCTGTGCAAAAACTTTTGTATTTTGAAGTAGCTCCAACAGTTTATATTTGCTTTTGTTTCCCTTGCCTTAGGAGACCTATCTAGAAGAATGTTGCTACAGCCAATGTCAGAGACATTACTGCTTATGCTGCCTTCCAGGATATTTATGGTTTCAGGTCTCATGTTTAGGTCTTGAATTCATTTTGAATATTTTTTACATGGCATTAGAAAGTGGTCTAGTTTCATTCTTTTGCATGTTGTTGTCCAGTTTTTCTAGCACCATTTATTGAAGAGACTTTCTTTTCCCCATTACATCTGCTTACCTCCTTTGTCATAGATTAATTACCATATAATCATGGATTTATTTCTGGGGTTTACATTTTGTTACATTGATCTATGTGTCTATTGTTGTGCTACTACCATATTTTTTTGATTACTACAGCTTTGTAGTATATCTTTAAATCTGGGATTATTGATACCTCCAGCTTTGTTCTTTCTCAGAATTGCTTTGGGTATCCAGGGTCTTCAGGGATTCCATACAAATTTTTGTATTATTTGTTCTATTCCTGTAAAAGGTGCTATTGGTATTTTGATAGGGATTGGATTGAATCTGTACATTGCTTTGGGTAGTATGGACATTTTAACAATATTAATACTTCTAATCCATGAGCATGGAATATATATTTCCTTTTGTCTGTGTCATCTACAATTTCTTTCATCAGGGGTTAATATGAAAATATAGTAAAAATTTATACAACTCAATACCAAACAAACAAAAAACATAAACAATCTGATTTAAAAAATGGAAAGAGGACCTGAATAGACATTTTTCCAAAGACATACAAATGGTCAATAGATACATGACAAGATGCTCAATATCACTAATCATCAGATAAATGTAAATCAAAACCACAGTGAATTATTATCTTACACCAGTTAGAATGGCTAAAATCAAAATGACAAGGACTAACAAGTGTTGGAAAGGATGTAGAGGAAAGGAACCTTCATGTACCGTTGGTGGGAATCAAAATTGGTATAGCCCCTGTGGAAAACAGGGCAGAGGTTCTTCAAAAAATTAAAAATAGAATTACCATTAATTCCACTACAGTATATTAGCCCTATGTTTATTGCAGCATTATTTACAATAGCCAAATTATGGAAACAACTTAAGTGTCCATCAGTAAACAAATGGATAAAGAAAAGTCACTGTGCATGCGTGCATGCGTGCATGCACACACACACACACACAAACACACACTCACACACTAGAATATTACACAGCCATAAAAAAACATGAAACTGTGCCATTTGAGACAACATGGATGGACCTAGAGGATATTATTCTAAATGAAAGAAGTCAGAGTGAGAAAGACAAATACCATATGATTCCATTGATAAGTGGAATTTTTAAAAAAATATTTTAGTGTATTTATTTGAGAGAGAGAGAGAGAAGAGAGATAGAGGAGAGAGAGAGAGAGAGAGAGAATGTGAGCAGGGAGGAGGAGCAGAAGGAGAAGCAAAATCTCTGCTGAGCAGAGAGCCCAATGCAATGCTCAATCCTGGAACTCCAGGATCATGACCTGAGCTGAAGGCAGATGCTTAAATGATTGAGCCACCCAGGTGCCCCTAAGTAGAATCTAAACAACAACAACAACAACTAAGAAGTAGAATCAGAGGTATAAATATAGAGAATAAACATGGTTGCCACAGGAGAGGATGGTGGGGGTTCAGAAAAATGGGTAAAGGGGAGAGGGAGACACAGGCTTCTGATTATGGAATGAATAAGCCAAAGGGATAAAAGCCACAGTATAAAGGATGCAGTCAGTGATACTGTAATAGTGATGTAATGAGACAAACTGTAGCTATACTTGTATTGAGCACAGCATAATGTATAAACTTGTCAAATCACTAAGTTGTTCGTGTGAAACTGTATGTTTCACATGTAATGTAACATTGTATGTTAACTGTATTCAAAACCAACCAATCAATGAGTAGATTTTGAGTAAGCAAATTATCCTTCCTAGTGTTGGTGGGCTGCACCCAATCAGTTGAAGGCCTTAAGAGAAAAAGACTGAAGTCCCCCAAAGAGAAAAAATTCTGACTCAAGTTGCAAAATCAACTCTTTCTGGTCTCCATCCTGCTGGCTTGCCCTGTATATTTTGAATTTTCCAGCTTCCACAATCTTATGTGCAAAGTTCTTTAAATATTTATTCACATACACATATAGAATAAAATAAAATAAATTCAGTTATCTGAAAAGAAGATAAAATCTTAGGTAATAGTCCTCATAAATATAGATGTAGGATCTGTAACAAATAATAATTATTAACATCTTTATTTTTTTATCTATCCTAATATTTATTTGATTGCATTGTATTTTTATTTCAATCTCTGCAGTATCATCTACCTCCTGCTTTCCATTCTTTCTGTTACTATTCTAGTTCGGATTCTTAATGCCTATCACCTGGATTATTACAGTAACTTTCCAACCTGTCCCTCCACCTTCACTTCATTTTCACTGCTCTCCACCAGAGTTTACTTTCTAAATCCAGTATCTCAGGATGTAACCCCAGGATTTGAGTGTTGAAAGACTTTTAATAGTTTCACAGGTTTATGTAATATGATTAAGTACCTCTTGTCCCAACATTGTAAATTCTCCATTACTATAGTCAATCTTTTTTAGACTTTTATACCATTAAATACACTCAGGGCAACTCCATAATCCTGCTCTATCTTACCACTGCTAATACCTTTACTATACTGTTCCTTCTAAATGAAATCTTAGCCTATTAAAATCTTATTCCTTTTTACCCAGTTTTGATCTCTCCACCTTTTATGCTCCCAGGCTACTTGTTTTTTTGTTTTGTTTTGTTTTGTTTTTTAAATTTTATTTATTTATTTGACAGAGAGAGAGAGATCACAAGTAGGCATTGAGGCAGGGGGAAGCAGGCTCCTTGCTGAGCAGAGAGCCCTATGCAGGGCTCAGCCCTGACCCTGAGATCATGACCTGAGCTGAAGGCAGAGGCTTCAACCACTGTGCCACCAAGTGCCCCTTTTGTTTTGTTTATAATGAAGATTTTATTTATTTGACACGGGGGTGGGGAGAAAGCAAGCACAGGAACCTGGGATCATGACCTGAGCCAAAGGCAGCTGCTTAACTAACTGAACCACCCAGGCACTTCTTATGCTACTTGGTTTTAACACTTATCACATCCCACCTTACATACTTATATAACTAACTTATTGTTTGTTATACATATTTGGAACATGGCAGATGATATCAGATATTCTTTTCTTTCCATGTGTGTTTCCTGGCTTTCTAATAAGACTGGAAAATGTAAGAAATTTGTCTGCTAATTCTCTGTCTTCTCCTCCTTTAACATAGTGTTGTGTATACATGCAAGTTAGATTATCAGTAAATACTTGATAATGGGATCAGATAGATTTAGTGGTAGATTAGAATAAAGCCTGAAATGCCTGTCCCTTCTTCCAGATGCCAGCCTCATTTGGAAATATCTGAACTTGTTTCTCTGCTTCTATTTAGCAGCATCTTTTAAACTGAAACTAAGTCACTCATGTCAAAATGTGTGGATTTTCTGCATCTCTGATTCTGTAATTTTCTTGTCCAGTGAATAATAAAAGTATATTTTCACACTTTTGGTTAGTTCATGGCTATCCTTACTTACATTCCTATTCATCTTTGATTCTCTTTCTCCTCACTCTACTCAAACTTTACTGTAAACATTGCCTCTCCTATACAGTGGAAGAACTTCCTTAATGTGTAGAACCTGATAAATGCTGATTTTGAATATTTTTCAATATTTGAATATTTAAGAACATTGCTCATTTAATATATGCACAACTTGGGACACTGAAACTCCCACTCAGCCACAAGAAGTGCCATTTATTTTTCCATTTATTACACAATACTATGCACAATACTGACCCAAATATACACCCTACTCTTTTAACAGAGGCAACTCATTTTAGCATAATTTCTTTTTTTTTAAGATTTTATTTATTTATTTGACAGAGAGAGAGAGATCACAAGTAGGCAGACAGGCAGGCAGAAAGAGAGGAGGAAGCAGGCTCCCTGCTGATCAGGGAGCCTGATGTGGGACTCAATTCCAGGACCTCCGAGATCATGACCTGAGCCGAAGGCAGAGGGTTAACTCACTGAGCCACCCAGGCGCCCCTTTAGCATAATTTCTTATGCTGCCTAGAAAATCCTTACTTTAAATTGAGTGGGTATAGTTTAAGAAATACTCCTCTAAATATTTCATTTAAAATCTAGGCACTTTAAAAAAATTTAAAAATCTAGACACTTTTATTCTTTATTTTATTGCTCAAGTTTATATATATATAAACATATATATTTTAAAGATTTTAAAGATTTATTCATTTATTTGAAGAACAGAGAGAGAGCATGAGGGACAGGGGAAGAGGGAGAGGAAGAGAGAGAATCTCAAGCGGACTCCCCACTGAGCTCAGAGCCTGACCTGTGGCTTGATCTCACAACCCTGAGATCATGACCTGAGCCAAAATCAAGAGTCAGATGCTTAACCGACTAAGCCAGCCAGGTGCCCTGATCAGGTTTATATTTTTAAATATAAGTTTAAAAAGCATTATTGAAAAGATTAAAGCATTTGATACATACACAAAAATAGTCTGTAATACTTTCTAAGAATCAGATATCTATATACTAGAAATAGAAATATTGAGTCAAAATGTTATAAATCACAAATTTGTTTTATAAGATCACCAAACATGGCATTAACATTCATATCTCTTTGCTGTGGATAATCCGTAAGACTGAAAAATAAACCACAACTTTCATCAATTTCAAATAAGGTACATGCTCAGAAGATTTATAATTAGGGGGCATATTTGCATCCAGTATTATTTTTTGAAAAGTATTTATTGAGCATTTACTATGTGCCAAGCGTTATGCAGTAGAGGATGAGTGTTTTCTTACCAAAAGATACCAACATTCCAGATCCATTTTAAAGAGAATACTTTAGTTAAAAAAATGTAATCAATAATTTGTCTCTCAACGTCAGAACAATTAAGTTGTCTCTGTTTCCAAATACCCAATTGGAGAGTTTCCAACTTCCCTACATTTCTATTGTATTATGAATAATGTTTCTAGCTCACTAATTTTGCTGCTAATCAAACACTGAAAAGACATTCTTTATACTTTCAGATATGCTTTGAAAAAAAAAAAAACCCTCCCAACATATGCACAAGGGAATTATAAATTCATTAGTATACAGTTTTTCAAATCTTAGATTCATGGCTCATTATGCTACCTTAGAGATAAAAATATATTTTTACACTTATATGATAACAAAAAGAATTAGAATTAACATCTGATTATGACTTTTAATTTTTGAAATTAATCTACAGGCATCTCTAATTTAAATATTTCAAATCAAAAAACTACCTTTAATATTTTATCACAAACAATACTTAAAAATTAAATTAGATCCATTTAGAGTTATGCTTTCCAAAAACATGCAACATTTCCAGATTTTAAAAGAATTTCCATATTTTATAGTATAGATTCTGAAGCAGATAAACCTAAAAATATACACAGACTTTGTATTTCAGAAACGTTTATCATGCTTCTTATCCAACTCAGTCTTTTATTCAGTTAAAATTCATGGCTACATATTTCAATGGGATACAGATTGTCTGTAATCCAGTGACATGACATAACATTCCAAATCACAGAAACACATATCACATCAATTCTGGCCATAAGTGAATGCCTCATGTTGTTTTTACAGGTCACTAAAGCCTAAATTAGCTTGAGACCAATCCAGGAAATTCTGTTAATTACAAAGCCTTCTAGAAAGCTTTACCTAATTTGGAAAGGCTTGCATCAATTTTTACAAAGTTGTACATGATATAATGCAATATCATATCATATCATATATCATATCATATCCAGGTGTGTGTGAGAAAAAATACCAGCCGAGGCCATCCTCCTAGGAATACAAATTGGTATTAAGTCTAGTCATAACAACAACAACAACAACAAAATCTAGTCATAACTGGATACTTAGCATGAGGCCTACCCATTGAATAGTATATTCAATAATAGTACAAACAAATTCTTTGGTTATAAAGTTTATAAAGGTAATAAATTTCAAGAAGATATTGGTCTCTCAGTACTTTCTATATAGTTGCAAATAATATGAAGTGTAGGTATGCATTGGTATAGGATACCCTGAAGTATTTTGGACTAAACTGAGAATTAGAGGGGATATATTCATTTCATTTTTCATCTTGACTCCATTATTCTTTCAGTGCCTAGCTCACTATTTTTTTTCTTGACTATCTTTTCTCATCTTAAAAAGATAAATTCACATTTATTTTAGTGACATTTAAATATGTAAGAAATAAGTAAGACATGAAATATGTAAGAAAATGCTCTGATGTTTAATACCAGTCAAAATATGAAGAATCATGTCCAGAATAAGAGACTAAAAAGGGAAAAATACAAATATAGGCACAATAGAGGGAATAAGGGAAGTCAGTATAAACAAAATTGTTCCAGGATACCAAAGGTTATGCTTGTAAAACTATACATCTCTTTATTTAAGGTATGATAAGACTGCTCAGGATGATCACCAAAGTTGAATGATCAAGAACTGTCTTTTTTTTTTTTTTTAAAGATTTTATTTATTCATTTAACAGAGAGAGAACACAAGCAGGCAGAGAGGCAGGCAGAGGCAGAGAGAGGAGCAGGCTCCCTGCGGAGCAAGGAGCCCGATGCGGGACTCAATCCCAAGACGCTGGGATCATGACCTGAGCCAAAGGCAGCTGCTCAACCAACTGAGCCACCCAGGCGTCCCCAAGAACTGTCTTTTTGATCAAGAAGATATGATAGTCTATGGGGCGCCTAGGTGTCTCAGTTGGTTAAGTGACCAACTCTTGGTTTCAGCTCAGATCATGATCTCAAGATGGAGAGATGGAGCCCCACATCAGACTCTGTACTCAGCATAGTCTGCTTGAGATTCTCTCCACCTCCTTTTGACCCTCTCACTCTAAAATAAAATAAAATCTTTTAAAAAAGAAGATATGATGGTCTATTTTTATTATGGCGTTACATGAAAGTATTTGACCAGACTGCAAAAGGAAAGTATTTATTGACACTTTTTATAAATATTTTGTATTTCTATTTAAAAAAGCAAAACCAGGGGCGCCTCGGTGGCTTAGTTAGTTAAAGCCTCTGCCTTCAGCTCAGGTCATGATCTCAGGGTCCCGGGATCGAGCCCCGCATGGGGCTCTCTGCTCAGCGGGGAGCCTGCTTCCCCGCCCCCCTCCCCTGCCTCTCTGCCTGCTTGTGATCTCTCCCTCCCTGTCAAATAAATAAATAAAAATCTTTTAAAAAAATAAAATAAAAAAAGCAAAACCAAAAAGAAACAAACAAAAAACCTCTTTTGAGTACTAGGGAAAGCTGCCGAAAATATTGGATGCCAATAAGATTTTTTTTTTCATGATTTTGTCAAATCTTTCCCTATTCTACTGTCCTGGGAACTGCTGCTAAATTTGTAAGTCTAAAACATAGCCTAATCAAGTAATTTCCTTGCTAAGTTAACTTTGGGAAATTTTTTAAAAATCCTCTTCACCCATTCAGTGTGATTATAAACCAAATCCTTAGGTGCCCTTCTAACATGGCAGCTTCTCCCCTGCTGCTGTACTTCTGAGGATGTCACACCTCATTTAGAATGTCTGTCTTCTTCTTTGCCTGGCTCATTCCAAGTCTTTCCTTCCTATCAGTTCCTGATACCAAAGTGGTTTGCATCTTTCTTGAATCACTCAGGCAGGTCCAAATTTCTCCCTTGCCTGAATTACTGCAATAATTGGAAATTATACCTTGAAGGACTGCATGTGATGACATAGGTAACACCCAGTAAATTAGTGTGTTCCAAATACTCATTTATAAGTTACTCAATAGAAGTTGAAAATTAAAAAAATATATATATTGAAGTATAACTGACACTAGAAGTTGAAAATTACCTGCCCACAAAATCATTAAATATAATTAATAGTCCATGCTATATTTTAGATCATCAAAAATATAACTGAAATATTGACAAAAATAAAACTTTCAAAAATCTCTGTGAAAAGATGTATACCATACTTCAGCTCAAAAACTGGAAGTCATTATTAGGAAGTATCTGAAAAAGCCAAATTCATAGAATTGGAGTGGAATGGTGGTTGCCAGAAACTGGGGGAGGAGGAAATGGGGAATTAATAATCAATAGGCATAAAGTTTCACTTAATCAAGATTAATAAGTTCTAGGGATCTGTTGTGAGACATTGTACCCCATGGTCAACAATACTGTATCGTATCATTAACATTTAACAATTTGTTGAGAAACTAAATGTCAGGTTAAGTGTTCTCACCACAGTAAAATTAAAAAAAAAAAAAATAGAAGTCAAATGTGTATCACTTCATCATCTATTCTTTTTACCTTCCTGACAAACTGCAGTCTCAGACATTCAGTAGGTATTTTTTTTTCCTGGTTATTCATTGATTCAAAAATAAACACCCCAAAACTTACTGACTTGAAACAACTATTGTATTTCCTTACAAGTTTGCAGTCTGAGCTGGGCTCAGCTTCTGATTCTTCTGCTTATCCTACCACTGGTCACTCCTGTGGGTAAATTCAGTTCTCAAGTCAGCTGTGTGTAGTGAGGAAGTAGAAAGGGCTAGGCACCTCTCTCTTTCTACAATAGAGAAATAGGGCTTCTCACTCTCCTTGGTGCTTCTTCATTTGGTCTTTCTAGAGGCATGGCTGAATTCCTTGTCTGGAGGCTGAAGGCTCCTATGAGTACAAAAGTGGAAGCTGCCAGACATGTTAAAGCTTAGGTCTGGAACTGGCACAGTGTTGTATTAGACATCTTCTTTTGGTTAAGCACATCATTGCTCCATCCCAGATTCAAGGAAAGAGGACTGCACAAGAGAATGGATACCAGGAGCCTGACTCATCAGAAGCCACCAATGGAACAGACCACTACATGGCTTAGTCACTCCCTATTGGGTTGGCTGCTACTAATAGAGAACATAATAGTCTAGTCTCTACTCGCTAGCGTAAAATGAATTTAACATTTTAGTAACAGGCAAAATTCAAGTACATGTGAATTAAATGCTTTAGTATGTACAGAGTGTGACTTGGTTATTCTTTTAACAAAGTTCTACTTCACTACAACTGAAGCTGTCATTCCTATCAGTGGAGTTAAATTAAAAAGTTTTATTCCTGGTTTATAATGTTGAATACATTAGCAAAATACTAAACCTCTAAAACTAATGTATCACATAGTGTGAATAAACTTGCAGAGTACTGGCTTTTTTCCCCCTACCCATGTATTTGGTTTAAAGTTGGAGGTGAGTAGGGGGATGGGGGTAACTGGGTGATGGGCATTAAGTAGGGCACATGATGGGATGAGCATTGGGTGCTATATGCAACTGATGAATTATTTAAGACCTCCTCTGAAACTAATGATGTGCTATACATTGGTTAATTGAATTTAAATCAAAAAAATAAAGTTGGCTTCACTTTTGGGGGCATGTGGGTGGTTCAGTCTGTTGAGCTCTGACTCTTGATTTTGGCTCAAGTAGGGATTTCAGAGTTGCGAGATCAAGCCCAGCATGGAGCCTGCTTAAGATTCTCTCTCCTCCTTTTGTCCTTCCCCCTGCCCCACTTGCACACTCTTGATCTCCAAAAATAAAATAAAATGAAATAAATTTGTCTTCAATTTCATAATTTGGAGTGTCCTGAGAAACTAATCGTTAGCATCACATAGAAAAAAACAACTAACTAAAGTATCCCAAATAATGAGCCTGTCAGGTTAATATTTAAAGATGCTACAATTATTTGTAATGTTTAACCACAATGCAAATATTAGTGCTAACAGTTTATAATAAAAAACTTCAGAGTAAAGTGGGAAATTGAAACCCCCTTTTTAAATGTCACCTTCTCCATATCTTTACGGGGGAAAAGTATGCTAGTTAGCATCTTTTGATTGCAAAAATCAGACATTCATTTAGGTAACTAAATAATATTTGGTGGTCAGTACAAAGACACAAAATACAAAGATGGAAAACAAGAATCTCAAGGAACCCAGAGCTTGTTCTATAGAGGTACCAAGATGATTTAAGATGCAAGACAATTCTAGAAAGGAGATCTTATCACCCTTCAGTCCCAGAAAGTTGTCAAGTTAGCCAGTATTTCCTTCCAAGTTGGCTTTTATCACTTGCAAAGTTCAAACCTCACTCTCTACTTTTTCTATCTCTTGGTTTCTGCTGACTCATACGTCTGGCAATTATTTTCACCCAGGATGTTTAGTGATATTTGAGATAAGGCATTTTTTAATTGTGCAAGACTCTTCCACACGTTGCACAATATTGATTGGGCCACAAACACTAAATGCCTATAGCACACACGGGTTATTGTGACAACCAAAGTACCCCAATACTTTGGCAAACTCCCCTAGAGGGCGATATCTCTCCTCCCCACACTCAAGGAACAACTAATTACATAGGGCAATATGAGCTTTCTGCCTCCTCTCTGGCTAACAAATGGCTGGCTGTCATAATATGGAACAGGTAGGCCTTGTTCCACAAATATCAGTTGCTATTCATATCACATATCTTTGACTGAATAAAAATAAAGAGACCAAAGCTTTAATACATAACCTAACAATCGTGTTTCTATGTATTTCCCAAAATGACTTGAAAACTATGCTCATAGAAAAATCTGCACGTGGAGGATATGAAAAGATGATCGAAGTCATTAGTTATTAAAGAAATGCAAATCAAAACCCTGATATCACTTCATAGCCATTAGATGGCTATAATTTAAAAAATGAACAATTAAAAGTACTGGTGAGGATGCAGAGGAATCACAACTTTCACACATTGCTGGTTAGAAATTTAAAATGGCACAAGTGTTTTGGAAGAGTTTGGAAGTTCTTCAAAGAGTCAAACATAGAGCTACCATAGGATCCAGAAATTCCATTCCTCAGTATACATACCCAAGATAAATGAAAACAAAAATTGCACATAAATGTTTATACCAGTACTATTTTTTATAGCCAAGAAACAGAAATAACCCAAATGTCCATTAAGTGACAAAGACATAAACAGAGTGTGATATACCCATATAATAGAATATTATTCAAACATAAAGATGAATTAGTATTCGTACATGCTACAACATGGATGCATTTTGAAAACATTATAAGTTAAAGAAGTCAGACACAAAAGGTAACATGTATGATTCCATTTATATGAAATGTCCAGATAGGCAAAGACATAGAGACAGAAAGTACATGAGTGGTTTCCAGGGGCTGAGAGCAAGAGAGAATAGGGAATAAGTCTCAATGGGTACCAGGTTTCATTTTGGGATGCTGAAATTATTCTGGAATTAATGGGGTTGGTTGCCCAACACTGTGATTGTACTTAAAAATACTTAAATATAGATATAGATATAGATAGACATAGATAGACCTATAGATAGATATCTATATATATCTATATAGATATATATACACATGTATATTTTTTAAAGATTTTTTTTCTATTTATTTATTTGACAGAGAAAGATCACAAGTAGGCAGGCAGGCAGAGAGAGAGGGGGAAGCAGGCTTCCCTCCCCACATCAGTGTAGGGCTCAATCCCAGGACTCTGAGAACATGACCTGAGCCGAAGGCAGAGGCTTTAACCCACTGAGCCACGCAGGCACATATATATATATATATATTTAAAGGATACATTTTATGGTATGTGAATTATATCTAAATAAGATTTTTTAAGATAAATAGCCAAAAATCAATTTTGCACATGAATGTTTATACAAACTTCATAATCACCAAAGCTGGAAGCAACAAACTTGTCTTTCAGTAGGTGAAACATTAAATAAGCTGTGGTATATGTATGTAACAGAATACTATTCAGTGATAAAAAAAGTGAGCTACAAGCCATGCAAAAATATGTTTGAATCTTATATGCATATTACTAAGTGAGAGATGCTAGTATGAAAAGGCTACATACTGTATGATTCCATTTATATGATATTCTGAAAAAGGCAAAACTATAGAGTTGGTAAAAAGGCCAGCAGTTACTAAGGCCAGAAGAAGAAAAGTTTCAATATACAAAACACAGGAGATATTTTAGGGCAATTAAAAGTATTCTTTATCCTAATATATGAGTCTGGAACATCTTGTAGTACCAGAAAGTAAGAACATTCTAAACATATACACGCATACATTGTTATGAACTGAAAGCTGTGTCCCCCAAAATTCATATATTGAATCCCTAATCCTCATTGTGATATCCTCAATGTGATAATATCTGTAGATGAAGACTTTGAGAGATAATTAAGTTCAGATGATGGTGGGGCCCCCATGATGGGATTCGTATCTTATAAGGAAAGGAAGAGAGAGGAGCTTATGAGTGCTCCCTCCCTCTCTGTCCCACTCTCTCTCTCTCTCTTTCTCTCAGTCTCTCAATCTCTTTCTCTCTCCACCATGTAAAGATATAGGAAGACTGGAAAATAGCTCTTTAGAAATGCAAACCAGATGAAGGGAAGGAAGAAATGATATTCAAGGCTAATGAGTCACCTTCCCCTAGTGACAGATAAAAGCAACAACAACCAACTGATGAACAAATAACAACAATCCCTGTCCCACCACCACCATTTCTAAAAATACATAATTATATTTTATTTAGAACATCAGAATCTCTAAGTAAAATTCTAAGTTTGAGAATATGATTGGATCACATATTATTACAGGAGAATTTGGGCTCCATGATCCCAAATAAACACTGCACAGTCAGGTATTACAAGATAACATAGTTCCATGTTGCGAATGTGACTACCTTACACAGAAGTAACCAGCCATGAGGACTTAGTCAGCAGGTTATAGAATACTATTTTGATAAACTGTTAAGCATTTTTCTTCTCCTCTCCTCCTTTTTTTTTCCCTTTCCTCTATTCATTTGGTGTGATTATAGTCTCAGATAAGGGTTACTAAGCAGAACATGAGTAAAAAGAGTTAAATTTTAGCTTTTTCATTTCATCCAAGAACAAGGTTATGCTACATCATAAGATTTGGGAGAAAATGTGATCTGTCGATTTCTATATTGCTCATCCTTCTTATCGAGGATAAAAATTAGTCAATCTCAAGTGTCTAGGAAAAGAACCTGATCCCTACCTGTTTCATAACTCCTCACCCTCATCCCAGCTCTGACGAATTCAAAGTGTGGCCAGAGTTGAAGAATGATGTGTTCCCTGTGCCCCAGGGAAGAGAGAGCAGGTTGCTCTGGAAGACTTGTCTTCAGGAAAGAGAAGCAATCTGTATTTACATGTGTGGACCAAGAACAGAATAGATGATGACCGTGTCATCATTCATCACACAGGAAAATGAAAATGATTGAAAAGCAGGTGTCTACCCTCTCTTACTGAGACTTTGGCACTTTATCAACCCCCCAATTTAGAAGCAACTCTGGGGGCACCTGGGTGGCTCAGTTGGTTGAGCAACTGCCTTTTGGCTCAGGTCATGATCCTTGAGTTTCTGGATCGAGTCCCACATCGGGCTCCCAGCTCCACGGGGAGTCTGCTTCTTCCTCTAACCCTCTCTCCCTCATGCTCTCTCTCACTTTCTCTGTCTCTCAAATAAATAAATAAATAAATAAATAAATAAATAAATAAATAATTTTTTAAAAAAGAAGCAACTCTGGGAGAGAGGGAGAAGCAGCTTTACACTGGCTGGTATTTTGACTTTTCCATTTGGCCAATTAAAGATTCAAAATAAAAATTAAGTTCTAATTAGAGAACTAAGTCATATTTCTGGTGAATGTAACTGAGTCTGAAGTCTAAGGTTAGTAACTACTACATTTTTATCAACGCTTGAAAAAAGGAAAGACTGTCTTTCTTAATCATCATAACTTTGAGAAGTCACTGTTAAATATAAAGCCAGAAGAGTTATATTAAAGGGAGAAATTGAGAAAGATTAGTTATATAAAATATTCCATGTGTTTCCTTACAGTCCTCAGCCCCTTTACAATTAGGCAGGGTGATGTAACTTTTTCTGGCCATTGGGCTATGAGTGAAAATGACATGTGTCATTTCTGGTTTAAGCGGTTAATTATTCAGATGAAAACTCCCTGTAACTTTCAAATGTGCTGTAGTTACTGAGGAGGTCACATGCTCCAGAAGGTGCTATCACAAGAAAGTGGAACCTCTGGAATCTAGGTCCTAGTTACTGTATGGAGCAGAGGCTCCCTGTCAACCCAAATAGGATATGTAGTATGAGTGAAGATTTATATCTTTGAAATTTCTGGAGCAATTTGTTATCGCAGCAGAGCCTAGCCTATAGTTACCAATATATTATTGAATACTCCACATTTAGAATAACATGAATCTATTAAATATCATATTTCATGTTACATATAACAAAATCAGATTACAAATTAAGGTTATTAAAATAATACCAATTGTGTAAATTGACATAGATTGAAGCACTGATGGCAGAATTATGAGCATTTTATATTTCCTCCTCTACTCTTTGTTTTACATTTTTCTCACCAAAGATTCAGAAAAAAAATAAAATGTGACTAAGAAATGATCACATATCCCGCAAAACCTAAGAAAACTGAGATATGTGTTATATATAGTCTTGGGTACTGTAATAGGAAGTAGGGTATATATATATATATATATATTTTTCTTTCAAATTGAAACTAAGATTTGTTGGGGCACAAATATCTGAATTTCCATAACTTTCCATTATTAAAATATCAATTTGAAGCTTCAAGCACTTGCTGAGTATTTAGTGTTCACTAATATATGTTTTTAAAGACAAAAAAGAAATCATGAGTTAATGGATTATTACACTCAAAATCTTACCTAGTGACAAAGACTTAGATAAGCAAGAATTGGTATACAATGGCACAGAAGTACAACTCTCCTTCATTTCACTGTATGTGGATATCTATCTATCTATCTATCTATCTATCTACCTACCTACCTACCCAGTAAATGCAGTACCTGATATAAAGTAATCTCTGAATAAATGGTAGCTCTTTTTATTACTCAGTCCCACCCTGTAGTTTTACTTATGTAAAAAAAAAAATATATATGTTCAAGATTTGGGGAACCGAACAAAGTCATAAGGCTAAACTAACTCATAATATACTTGAAAAACAGTATTAAATGTATTAAGTACCCTAGCAAACACATGGAACTAATAAATATGGGAAAAGGGACTATGAAAGATAATCAATCACTATCTAGTTTTCCAAGCAGGAATTCTCAGAATGTACCTTTTGATCTCACCTTCTGCTTCACACTTTGAATCCACTTCCTCTTTGATCCACTTTATCATATCAAATGAATGGAGATTTCTCTGGTTCCGGGCTTTGTTGTACCCTTCATGGTTTAGGGTAGATAGTACACCAAATCACGGTAGGCAGTGGCAGAATTAAGGACAGCAAAACTACAGGTTGTCAAGATAAATGTTTTTAGGGTAAGAAGCCAGATGAGATTTTGGAGTAAGAAGCAGAACATGTCTCCACGGGATATGGTTAATTAACTGTAGCAGAAGCTGGGGAAGGAGAAGATGAAGAGAGAATGAGAATAGAGGAGTTTAACAAGAGTTAGGGGAATGGCAACATTTATTCTCCTATCTAGAAAAGCATTACTCACACTGGTAATCCATTTACTATCAGGTAACTGGATACCCAGCAAGGTCAGGGATGAGAAAAAGGTACTAATCACAGGGATTACTGAGAGAAGTATCATGGAGAGAGAGAAGGAATGAGTCAAATGACTTGAAAGACTAGATTTGGCATAGAGAAAAATGGGCAACAATCCATATGGGAGCAACAGCATGAGAAAAGGAAAATTGAGATAAAAGCAGACTGACTTGCATGTGGGGTAATGAGGATACTGCCCTAACCCTGTCCCTATTAGTCCTTCTGTTCTCCTTTAGGGTTGTCAATACCATGGCATTTGACAATGACAGGAATGGCTGTTCTATGACAAACGGACCTGAGCACAAAGAAATGAGTTTGAGAGCACTGACATAGCACACATACGCCACGAACAACCATCTTCAGCCGGTAAGCCACCCAACTGTGCCAGACTCCAACTAATGACCTTGAGGTAAAAGGTTCTATTATCACATTTCTGATCACCAAGGCTTTTCATGTTTCCCAAACTCTTTTCCTTTATTAATATTCTACAGTGTGTTTATTTTCATGGCTATCAACTTGTACTCAGATTTGCAGTGATATTTACTACTAAATTGCAGAGTATTTTAACTGATGTTAGTTCAAATCAATTCTGGAGAAACTTTCCAGCCAAGGGAATTGCAAGCTAGCTGGTTGACATTGGAGGTCAAATACTCCAGGGTATGGGTCTCAAATCACTTAATTCTTCACAGCAAATTAGAAATGGGACTCCAGCTGGTGCTAAAGAATAAGACAGACTTGCTGTATAAGGACAAGCTGCTGCTTGGATTTCGAGTCTTTATATTCCTAAAATAAAAAATTTGAAACTCAATTTCCCTCCCCCAATCTCATTCTTTTAGAGTAAAAGCTTTCTTAACAACAGCAAAAATCTGGCCACCTGATTTCAATACATAAATCTTGCCAAGGTATAAAAATAAAATACGATTTAAGCAGCAACCTGTAATCTCCTGTTGACGACCAGCTGTGCCTCCTATTAGTATTAATGGAAGTTACACAGGCATAATAAGAAGGAGGGGAAAATGCCACCTTATGCTTTTTGCACACCTTAACATTTTTACAGCAAGTCTGATTACAAGGGTTTACTTGAGCAGCAATTAAACACTGATTGATTACTAAGTACAATTTGTATTCCAGGCAACATGCAAATGGCAATGAAATTCTCAGATAGGGAATGGAATAAATTCTTCACATCGGAGAGAAAATCACATTTTTTAAACAGCAAGTGTTTTCTTATATGAAGAAAAGAGGTTCCCTCTAAGTTTTTTTATAATATATTTTTATCCAAAGACAATAAGTCTTGATTCATTTTAGAAAGAATAAATGATATGATTTCTGCAAATTGTACTTCCCACTTCACCTTCAGACTACAGTTCTCTTTCCATGGTGACAAACTATATGGACAGAAAGGATAATATTCAGTCACAAATACACTGCCTTTGGCTATAGTCACAACAATAAACAATATGTTTTTTTCATCAGATTTTGGCGTTGCAGAAATAATGTCTACTTTTAAATTGAAAGTGAAGTTAAAGGTTGATTTATTAAATGTCTGTCAGGTGCTAGACACTATTCTAGGTACAGGCGATAGAGCAGAGAATAAAAAAGTAAAAAAAAAAAAAGTAAACAGTACTTATGATACAGAAGGAGAAACTGACAATAAACAAATATACAAATACTGATATAATGTCAGTTTGTATGCAGCAGAGGAAAATATTCAGGAGAAAGCAAATGAAGATGTTATATATGTGTGCCTATACATGTTCAGGAGAAAATGACAGAACAAGAGAATCTAGAGCTTCCCATTTGCTGTTCCCTATGTGTAGAATTTCCTGATCCAACATTGTTTTTTGTTTTTTTTTTTAAGATTTTAATTTATTTATTTGAGAAAGAGAGAGAGTGGGAGTATGAGAAGGGAGAAGGTGAGAGTGAGAAGTAGACACCCCTTGGAACTGGGAGCCCGATGTGGGACTCGATCCCGGGTCTCCGGGATCATGACCTGAGCCAAAGGCAGTCACCCAACCAATTGAGCCACCCAGGCGCCCCTGATCCAACATTGTTGAATGGTCACCTGGTCTGTATCATACTGATCTTAAGGACAAAGAATAGAAAGAGCTGAGAATTCAGTATATTGGACAAATGGTTAAGACCAGAGTGGCTAAAGTGGCATGACATGGAGAAGAAAGGGAGGAGATGAAATTGAAGACATAGGGATGTTCAGAGTATTATGATTTAAAGAGGGTTTTAACCAGCCATCTACTTGCTATATGTATGTTAAGGGATACATTGTAAGTGCAATCTAGCTTGGAATCTGCATTCTTGCTGAAAAACTGGCTGATGTATCACTATTTTCACTTCTTGACATGGAATGTAAGAGAAACTACAGTTAATAATCTTATAATTAGAGGTGTTTAAAAAGAAAAGCCAGAAATTTTACTGTATACTGTATTATTGTAAATAGCAGAGAAACTGGAAGAAAAGTAAAGAAAGAGTGATATCTATAAAATAAAAAATTAGAAAAGACTATTGAGATCACATTGTCCAACAGCTTGCCTTTCTCAGGCAGGGATACATGGTTGTTTATGTTCTTTTTGCAGATTTCCAGGTATAAATACTTAATATCTCCCTTAGTAGTCCATGCTAATATTTTATTACTTTGACATAGAGGTTGTTCTCTTACATTCAATTAAACTATCTCATAATTTATTAAACCAATTTCCTGATCTGATGCCAAAATAAAAATAACTGCTCACTATTCCTATTAAAAAACTTATTTAAATATGAAAAATTATTCAAACTTAACTAGCTTTATCTTCTCTATGTTAAATGGTATCGAATTTTCTCATCTTTCTCTATTTTTATCACTTTAGCCACATATTTTTCTTATTCTGAGAACAAGGTATTTTAAAGTATGAATTACTTCTTATATCAATGCATCATGAGTTATTTAGAAATTCATGTTAATATGTTTAGTAATTTCACTTAGTTCAAATGATGGGAGAAAGATGAAATAGTATTTAATCATTATATTTGCATGAAAGTCTCTAATAGAGCTCATCATTTAGGTATGGATTTACTATACATATCAATCATAAATATATATATATATATGGGATGTAGTTGATATAGTTATATATGTTACTTATATGTACTCATATACATGAAATGTTTCATACTATAGCACAGAAAAGCCACGATATAGATAATATCATTTCCCAAACATCAGGATTATTATAAGTTATAGACAGAATAAAATAGAACACACTAGAATAGAATAGATGATAGATCGATAAATAGATAAATAGAAAGAAAGAAAGTCAGGCAGACAGAGAGACTCTGCAGGGGAACATAGGTTACTATTATTCCAATTCAAGGCAGAATAAGATGGAAGGTATACTGAGTGAAAGAGTTGTGGGCAGGATCAGCTACCTAGAAATCTTGTGAAAGTATACAGTTAATCTTACTATGCCTATAGGAACTTTAAAAGTTAGTATGGGGGCGCCTGGGTGGCTCAGTTGGTTAAGCATCTGCCTTTGACTCAGGTCATGATCCCAGGGACCTGGGATGGAGCCCCTTGTCAAGCTCTCTGCTTGGCAGGGAGCCTGTTTCTCTCTCTCCCTCTGTCTGCTGCTCTGGCTCCTTGTGCACTGTCTCTCTGTCAAATAAATAAAATCTTTAAAAAAAAAGTATCATTCTCTATGAAGAAAACTAAAACTGCACTTTATAAACTACAGTGCATTTAAAACAAACAAAATCCACTAATTTCTAGTATTTTAATAACTTCTACAAAAAATTAGTTACTAGAAATTCCATCAAAATGCATAAGCATTAGTTTTTCTATGTTTAAATTTGGATTATTATGATGATTAAACCAGAAATAGGTGTTATGTCCTTGGCATACAGGATGATCAATAAAGAGGTATTTTATTAGCTCTAAGTAAAATTAATGATTAAGCATGCATGGTTCAACAGAGGACGCAACACAGCAATCAATGGTAGTTAAGACTAGTACAGATGGGAAGGTGGCTCTGTCCATATACTCTAGTCATTCATTATCCAGCAACAACAAGTGTGGGCCAGGAAAATCTTTCCCTAAAATAATAGTGGGTGCCAAGATCTTAACCGCTCAATACAATCTCTCAGAAAGAAACATTTGGTGGCCTTTAAATAGAAAGTATGATGCCAAAAGAATGCTTTCGCTTCCATATTTTTTAATCTACAAATTGCAAATAGTTGTGTTGAAAAATGTTTATTGACTGAAAGATGTATTATATTCTTTAGGGGAACAAAGTCAATCCTGAAATATGCTAATGTTGTTATATCCTAATGGTGGTGCTGACAGGGGCAAAAAATATCATAAAGCTCTTAAGAAACAAACTTTTGTGTGTGTGACACAGATGGCTGGAATAAATTATGGGGCTCAATAAAAAGCAGTTCAATTTAGTTTTAAAATCCATTTGGACATTTATCAAAGATCACATTGTGAAATGTATTTGTGCTACTTGGAAGAGTCATACTAATCAGCATCCCCCCTCTTCCACCCTATCTTACCTTCCAAAAAAAGGAAAAGAAGAAAAAAACACTAATGGCAGTTCTTTCAACTGAAGCCCAAAACAAGATTCTCGAAATTTATGAGTTCAGTGATAACAATAAATTGAGTAATAAATTGAAAAAGTATACTGGGTGGTATATATATACATACATACACACACACACACACACACACACACACACACACACACATATATATATATACACATACACACAGACACATATCACATCCAATGGCAGAAACATGTAATACATTAGTCTTTCTAAAGAATGTTACATGGTTATTCTGCCTAAGATATAAACTACCAAAAATTCATTCTCTTGTACTCTGCAAATCAGATGCAAATATTTTTTTAAAGATTTTTATTAATTTATTTGACAGAGAGAGATCACAAGTAGGCAGAGAGGCAGGCAGAGACAGGGGGAAGTAGGCTCCCCGCTGAGCAGAGAGCAGGATGCAGGGCTTGATCCCAGGACCCTGAGATCATGACCTGAGCCCAGGACCCTGAGATCATGACCTGAGCCGAAGGCAGAGGCTTAACCCACTGAGCCACCCAGGTGCCCCTCGGATACAAATATTAAAAAAAGACATGATAAGGGCGCCTCAGTGGCTCAATCGGTTAAGTGTCTGCGTTGGGCTCAGGTCATGATCCTGAGGTCCTAGAAGCCAGCCCCATATTGGGCTCCCTGTTCAGCAGGGAGTCTGCTTCTCTCTCTCCCTTTGCCCCTCCTCTGCATCTCCCTCTCCTTCTGCCCCTCCCCCAGCTCAAGCTCATGCAGGTTTTCTCTCTTTATCTCTCTCTCTCTCAAAATAAATAAAATCGGGCACCTGGGTGGCTCAGTGGGTTAAAGCCTCTGCCTTCGGCTCAGGTCATGATCTCAGGGTCCTGGGATCGAGCCCCACATTGGGCTCTCCGCTCAGCGAGGAGCCTACTTCTCCCTCTCTCTCTGCCTGCCTCTCTGCCTACTTGTGATCTCTTTCTCTGTCAAATAAATAAATAAAATCTTAAAAAAAAATAAAATAAAAATAAAATAAAATCTTTTTTTTCTTTAAAAAGACATGATAATAGGGCGCCTGGGTGGCTCAGTTGGTTAAGCAACTGCCTTCGGCTCAGGTCATGATCCAGGAGTCTCGGGATCGAGTCCCATATCGGACTCCCGGCTCTGCAGGAAGTCTGCTTCTCCCTCTGACCTTCTCCCCTCTCATTCTCAGTCTCTCGCTCTCTAATAAATAAACAAAAATCTTTAAAAAAAAAAAAGACATGATAATATTTTCAATAGATGGAGACGATAATGCTCAAAATGCTTGAAAAAATAAAATTAATGAAACTCTTTGTATGTGTTTAAGACATGGAATAAGAAAATGTAAAATATTTTCAAATTTATTGAAAATATTCTAAGTACTTTATATGGATGATTATACTTATCATATATTGCCAACTGAGCTGCCAAGACAAGAATGGGAACAGAAGATACGCTTCAGAGTAAGCCTTTAGTTTAGAGTTTCTCTGATTGGCATACATGATAAATTTCAATTTTTAAACATCAAAATACGCACTGGAGCAAGTGCTACTGGGGAAGTACTAAAACAGGCTGATTTTTAGTTCACTTGTTCATTCGATCAGCATATATTGATCACACTTACTTATTTCCAAACATTATATAAGCTGAAGGGTTCAAAGATTAATAAGACATATTCCTTGCCCTTGAATAATTCTTTCTGGTGGGTAGACAGACACATAAATGTATAATATTCAATATTAAATGCTAATATAGAAGTATGAAAAAATGGTAAGGAACTGTAAACTACTAGCTGTTTCATGCATTCATCCAAAATATCTGTTGAGCATATACAATGTGCTAAGCACTGGTCCAGACTGGGGATACAGCAGTGCATAAAACAACCTAATAAAATTAACATTTAAAAAAATACATTTTTGTAGGAAAATACAGACAATGAACAAATACATAATTAAAACAAATAGGATGTTGGCTTATAATAAGTACTGCAAAGAAAAATAAAGCAGGAAGGTGGGAACAGTGAACATGAGAAATGCAAGTGACAATTTTAAACTTGGTGGTCACAGAAGAACTTACCAAAAAGGTGAACTTTATGTAAATGCTTGAACATGATGAGGAGCTAGCCATCAAAATATCTGTAGAATATCGTTGCAGGCAGAGGCAATAAGAAGTGGAAAAGCCTGTGTGGATGGAGCTGGAAAAAACAGAGATAGCAAGAATTAGGAGGAGAGAAAACAAGCAGCTGTATTATTGATGCCTGTAGGCCACTATGTGGAATTTTTTCTACTGAGTGAATGGGAAGCCATAATCGGTTTGGAGCAAAAGACTGACAGGCTTATTGTTTTACAGGTCAAATAAATCAATACATTCAAATGACTATTTTGTAGCAGGACATTCTTCAAAAACTCAGATTATTTTGTCTAGTGAGATAAAGTTTAAGTAGTTCTATTTGCCAGCTTTTATACCTTAAAAAATTTTACCTAGGACTATGATATTATTATTTCCATTTGCCAATTTCGATAATGGTTAGAGACTTTTTAACCAGGAATGTGATGATATTAATAATTATTTTCATTTAATGGATTGTAGAACATTATAGATAATTTTGGTATTTGCTCATATAAAATGCTTCATGTATAAACTACAGAGTGCCTAATATGGGCCAAGCACCATAGTACAAATAATAAGGGCCTTACATGCATATATACACATTTAAGTTTATAAAAGGTAAATGTGTTTCTGTATTTGCTTATAATGCAGTGGAGTTTTAAAAGTAACTTTTACTTTTCCCTATAATTAACTAAAACATGTTTGTCATTTGTCCATGTATATTTACACCCTATAATCTCATATGCTCTTGGATACACTGTCAGTATCTTCCTCTGATGTCAATATTCCACCTCTTTACTTCTAAATACTGTATAAAATTGAATCGTATCAATTCAATTCAGTTATTAATCAGTCACCTTTTGTAGGAGATTTATGTTGTTACTTTTTTATTTCTGCATAAAGAACTTTGGATTGAGCGATATTTTTAGGTAAATTTTGCATATAGCATAATTGTTCTCTTTTAAGATGACAATATCAGATATAAAGCTGTTGGGTCAAAGAAAATGCACAAGTTTAAAGTTCGGCTATATATTGCTAAATTGCTCTACATATATATTGTAACAAGTTTTTGCTCATTATAGAATCTTACATACCCATTAATTTTCTTACACCTTAATCACTCCTTAAAATGTATCTGCCAGTCTAATAGGTGAGAAATCAAATCTCACTTAATTGTTTGTTTGTTTTTTTGACTTCCAGTTTGGGTGATACAATTTCACTTCTTTTTTTTTTTTTTTAACCAACCATTTGTATTCTAAAGGAAATCCATTCTAGGCATGTAGGATAAAAGGATAAGGCATACTCAAAACCACCAAGAGCCTTACTGTCTAGGGAAGGTGACAATCACAAAAACAAACTACAGAACAAGAACAGTATGCCATTCATTATTCAGATGATTAAAAATGGATCATTATAGTTTTATGTTGGAACACAGAAATAGAGGCACTGATCAAGACAGAAACCCTTCTGGGGTGCAGGTTTTTCTTTCCAGACTGATTAAAAACACAGGGCTCTGCTTCGTAAGTGTAACAAAATACTACATAACAATGGCATTAATATATGGTAGAAAATTCACTATTTTGGTTTCCAATGACAATGATTATTACCACCCTGGCTGGCATGTGGAAGAAATAACTGAGCCTATCCCCAGAAATCACTTGCCTTGGTTGATTTTAAAACATTCACCCAAGTGAATATATGAATATGTATTACACATACGTTACAATCAGAGTGACACTTCAAAAATACATATTCGATCACGTCATTCCTCTGCTTTAAAAAAAAATGCACGGTTTCCCACTTCTTATAGGATAAAATTCAAAATCCTGAACTAAGGCTAAAATACCACATGGCAACACCCTGGGTCATTCTCCCCATAGCTGCCTCAGCTCCAGTGATCAGAGCCTTTTTTCCCTTCTACCAGGACACCTCAGCCTTGGAGCCTTTGCCCAGCTTCCTTTCTTACCTGGAATGCTTTTGATTTCTTCCTTTTTGTCTTCTAAACTTTGTCTCCCAGATCTTAGCAGCAAAGGCATTTCCTTAAGAAGTCCTTCAATGATTTCCCAGGCCCCTCTGCTATAACAGTCCTCTATTTTACCTTGATATTGTTATTCACAGTAAATATTATATTATTATGTGATTACTTGACAAATGTTCGCCTCATCTAAATCATCTGCAAGCTGCATGAGCATGAGTTCACTTCTATTTTGCTCACCATGGTATCTCTAGTTTTTTGTTATTGTAACTAGTGTATATTGGGCACACAGTTGTTTGTGATATGAATAAATGGATGAACAAATACAGATAAAACAAATAAATGTGCAAATATTTCAGCACATTGAAATAAATAAGACTGTATTATGGGCATCAATTTTTCTATGTTCAGACATATAGATAATTAAGTACATTATACTTAAGATATATTCTATCAGTTAAATAACATACAGTGGTGAAAATCAGCTTAGGTCCCCTAAGTACTGGACTCTGAGAGAGAAATGTGCATGCAGGAAGTTTATTTGTAAGAGCTATCTCGATGAGGACTTCTAGGGGTGGGAGATGAAGCAGGATGGACAGAAGGAGAAGGTGAACTCTACTGCAATCTTAACAAAAGTCTCAGATGAACTCTCAAGGGACCTCTAAAGTTGAGATGGCCCCTCAAAGATGTCTTGAATAGAGGCAAGTGCCAGGCATTTATAACCCTACATCAGTCATCATTGGATGCCTGCTACCCTGGGCAGAGACATGATCCTTAGGTGAATGTCTCTTTAGCTAGAGGCATTTTCCAAAGAAGGACCTAGCAGAGAGTTATCAACCACCAACACTCCCAGCAGTTGTGGGAATTCATACCTCAGTCCTGAGTGGATTGGGAAGAAGGATGGGGATCTGTGAGGCACATCACTGGCATACACTATAGACGACCAAAAGGCGTAATTGTGAATAATTTACATCAAGGTTCTATCTCAACCCCAAATACAGATGCACTTGAAATTACAAAAGAATAAAATTCCAGCAAGAAAACAAATGGACAGCTTTAAATGACAGTTGCTAGCATTATGGTGTCTCTTGATGCTCAGAGAAAAACAAGCCCAAAGAAAAGGCTTCAAGGTAACGAGGTAATATTCATTCTAGAGGATATTGTTTTACCCCATTTGAAGTCAGATAATTCTATCAACCTCCTATTCACACTGCATTTTATCCAAAATCATTCATGGTGAATCATGAACCAATGATGTTTCTCTAGAATATGAGAGAGCATATCTTTAAATTTTTAACATTTAACTAACATTACATGGCATTTTAAGAAATACTGTCACATACATTTTGACATTTAATTCTTATAATAACCCCATTCGGTTAAACCACTTACTCAAAATCCCTACATGACAGTGTGTATTTTGAGCTAGTGGCTTATGGTTTGTGATAACAAGGGCAATGTCTGTATATGCTGAGTTATCAATAATGCCTATCACAGTGCCTGAAATAGCACTCAATAAATAATCATTGAATAAGCTTCTGAGAGGGATTTGTAGCTTCTGTGTTATCTGTTTTTTTTATGGCATTTTGATATGTATGCATATATGTAGCACCCATGTGTATATGTGTATATGCTCATAAAGGATACATGGTATATCTAGTTAAATAAATTATACCAAGTTTATTCCATATAATATGAACTAATATAAACATTATAGTCTCTTTGAGTAGGAACACTAGAGATTTTGGACCCAGGTGATTTTTAATCAGTATCTTCTTGGTCAGTTTGGATAGGAGTTAATCTGGCCTTAAAAAATCAGATGGGTAAGATAAATCTCACTATTGAAGTCTCACTTTTTGGGGGAAAAACATCTTCCAAGGAGTGTCTGGAAAAAAAAAAAACCACAACTACTTAATGCTAGACTACAGGGGAAAAAATAAAACATATGGAAATCTGCATTTTTATTGTGTTTCTAAATTTGTGGTATTATATAACTTTTCAGAAATGAAAGATGATTCATAAGCTTTCCTTCTGATTATGGTAATAATAATCATCATCATAATATTCATTCATCTAATGTAAACTATTAGGCTGAAATGCATTTTTGTGAATTTGTAAACTATTAGATGAGCTGCCTCTCCAAAGTCTACAAAAAAATTAATGTGGAACACCTGATATTTGACTGTGCTTCCAGATGGAGGGACAGCTTGACAAATGCCATCATAATTTACAACTTTTAAAAAGTGTGGTGTGAATGCATTTGCAGTAAGCTTTAAACAGCTTGGATTATTTACAGGTACAACTGTGTTTAATGTGGAACTTCACTGGATTTAAAGTATTATTAGATTCAATCACTGATCACAGAATATAGGTGTGGCATGTGAGTGATGTGATTAGATGTTTTAATTACATACCTTAGTACCAGGTACATCTGTTTGGTGAGGTCGGGGCGGATTGTAAAGTAGCATTTGAATTTTGTATTTGATTAGTGAGAATCACTGAAAAAGCTCTTATTATTGGAAAGACAGTATATTTGAACTTAGCCTATGGTGGTTTAGGAGAATAATAATCACAAAAAGCAAATATGGAAATTCAGTGTCTAACTCTTAAGGATAACGTGGACACTTGTATCCATATAAAACTAAAATATGGATTGCTAACTGATGAGATTTGTAGTAGAGTGCAGTCTAAAAGAGCATATAAGTCTCTATCTCTGTTGGTTAGGAATTTGACTATTGAAGTTCTCCAGTTAAATTGGAGAAGGAATCATATATATGTTATAATTAAATACATCATTCATATATTTATGTTATATAGGTATATGTGCATATACCCTTTTTCTCTTCTCTGCTTATGTATATGAATGTGCATATTTACATGTGTGTATATGATAAGTACTATAATATACCATTATAATAGTATTATTATACATATAGAATACATATATATCTCCAGGAGGATATAGATGGCTTTGGTGGTAGGTAAGGTTTGGCTGTAGGAAGATGCAGGAACATTTGACTTTGGAACGTTACTTCATGAAAAGGAAAGTAGTTAGTTTGACACATTTGAACTAGAAATTCATTGATAGATATTGTGATTTACTTCTCAGGAATAAGTGGGACATTGAAAAGAAAACACAGTATGGTGAAACTAAAGCTTCTGAAACAAACTGCTTAATGCCTAACCCACCATCAGGATCTACTGTGTTCATTCAATCACCAAGTGTTCTTGGTCTCTTACACTTCAGTCCTGGGCTGGGAGCTGACTGTCTGGTAGACAACCAAGCCAGACATGAGCCCTCTCTTCCTGGAGCTTACATTCTACATGGAAGAGAGTTATTAAACAAGTCACACTTAAATAAATATGCAAATAAAATTTGATAAGGCTATGACAAAAAAAGTAGGTGTAAAAAAAGAGAACAACAGAGACAGGGTGAGTCTAATCTTGTTGATTGGGATGGATGAGGGAAGCCTTCTCTGAGACCTAAAGGATGAGTAGAATGGGAAGAGTACTCCAAGTGGAGGACATGTGCAAAGGGAAGAGAAATGGTTGGGAGAAGGGAAAGTCACTTTGTGGTGGAACATAAGGAGTCATGGCAAGAATGTCCATAGGCGAGGCTGGAAAAAAGGAGGGGAGGTTATTAAGAGATCACTAAGGAGTTTGTATTTTATTCTGACTGCAATGCAAACCACTGAAAGATTTATACAGTGTGTGTGTGTGTGTGTGTGTGTGTATGATATGAGTCAATTAATACTTTTTAAAACTCTGCCTGGAGTGGAGAAGGGTAAGAGTAGAAACTGGAGTACCAGTAGCTTGGACCTTGATAGATGTATTGAAGAGGGAGAGATGAACAAATATTCCAAGATCTTTTTAGGAAGCTGAATCCTGAGAGCTTGGGGATGGATAAAATGTGGGAGAACACATGATTCTAAGGTTTCTATAGTTCTTCTTTGTAATGCTAGTTGATTAAAGAAAATGCATCCATTCTAGTAAATTCTGGGTTCTAGAAAGTAATCTAAGGGTTCCTTTAAAGAAGTCTTCCTAAACCACTCAAGGTGGTGAGCACCCACACCCTAGTTATTCTGTCCCTTTCTCTTTTATCTTCCAAGCAGGCAGCACTGTTTCTTACTATTTTGCTTACTTGCTAACTCGGAGTATAATCTGCATGACAGTGATGTATGTCCTGAATACAGATTATATCCAGAGTACCTAATGCAGTGTTGGGTAAATTGAAAATGTTTAATAAATATTTGTTGAATGAAATGATGAATGAACTAATGAAAGAATACGAAATGGAGGAAATATCTAATCCAAGATGCTTGCAATTTAGCCAAGAGGATTAAGAAGTCTGATAAAAAGCCTCACTAGAAGTAAGCAGGCAGTCTTATGGGAGAAGAGGGGACGATGTATCTACCTAAGCAAGAGAACTGAGGGAAGTCTGAAGACATATACTCAAAGATGAATGTTTTTCGGATTGAGACTGTCCCTAAACGAGAATCACTCCCCTCTCCACAGCAAGCTCTCCAACAAAACATAAAGCACTCTTCAAAAAAGCTTCAATTTTAGAAATATATATATACACACACACACACAAATATATATATTTGTTAATAGCCCTTAGAAAGGATTGTCCTGCAAAAATATAACCTTGATTCTGTACCACTCACATCACTTACTACATGGCACTTCTGGCTGTAGAAATTTTGCTTGCCTCCCTTCCTCAGCCCCACTATAACCCTGCCCTCCCCTTCTATCCCCGGGTTTTGACTACTCTTATTAGACCCGTGCCCTTGCCTTCTCCTGCCTATTTGCTGGATGAAGGGAGGAACGTTTACTATCTCATCCCTGAAGAGTTCCAGAAGATACAGCGGCCCATTAGCTAATGTTTCTGCACCTCGCGGGGTTTGTGCGGAAGGAAAGAAAAGGCTCAATTTGTTACTTAGAGCGCCAACTGCTTTTACCTTTAGTCCAGTGGGTCTCTCCCATCTGGCCCCCGACTACCAAGCTCAGGCTTTAACACTTTAGAGAGCAAAGGTGAGTCCCGGGAGCAGGCGCTCCCTTCTTCCCTTCCAGCCGCGGGTGGAAGGAAAACAAGCCGCCAGCTTGGGGGATGGGCCGGGCTCCTTTCCCAGTCGCTCCGCGGGGCAGTGCGGTGCGCCGAGAGCCGCGGGGCCGAGCCCGCAGCCCCGCCCCCGGGGGTGGGGCCTCCCGGCGCTCGCCCCGCCCCCTCGCCGCCGACCCTTCGCTTCCTATTTACTCAGTCTCTACGGCTGGCGGTCACTTCGCTCCCTGACTAGAGCCCGAGGACGCTAGGAGGGTCTGTCACTGGGAGACGTGAAGCTGTGAACACTGCCATGGCCCCCGTACTTAGCAAGGACGCGGCGGACATCGAGGTACCTACTGCGCGCCGGGTCTCCTGGGGCGGGAGGGGGGCCCAGCTGGTGGGCTCGGGGGAGGCCGCCGGGGTCTTTCGGGAAAGAGTGGGCGACGCGGGAAACTTTGCCTCCGCTGGAGGTCTGCGGGGCGGGTGGAGGAGCGGGGAGCTGGAGGCCGGCGTTGGCAGCGGGGGAGAGAAGTGGAGGGGTCCCGCGCCTGGAGGGGGTACTGTTTGTGTTGGGACCTGGCTGTTTACTTTGGAGGGGATTAAGGAAGCCTGTCTTGTCCTGCCCGGAGTGGCATGACTAAGAGGCACAAGAGTTCAGTGAGGTGGAGTCTGGAGGATAGGAGCTCCCATTTCCCACCCCGTATACCCCTACACATACCTTTTCTCCCCCCACCCCGCCCATGCGTTTCGGGGCACCTGTCGGCTGCCCCCATCTCCAGTGCCCAGATGTATCCTGAATAATTGCAAAGGTGGAGCTTAGAAATAAAGGAGATCTGTGTGTCAGCTATTATAGCAGTCCCCGCTAGCCATAGTGTTACTTAGGAAATTATTTAACATAGGGAGGAATGGAACAAAGTATTGAGAACATGAAAAATGCAGTGCTGTCAGAAAAACGTAGACGAGCTGTATTTTTCTCTTCTCTCAACGGTTTTTGATACCCTCTTGCACTGTTTCTGCAAAAATGTCATCTTCTTGTGAATAAGGCCCTACCTAAAATGACATGACCATTTCCTTTAAATTCTCCCTAAGATCTTTAAGTGTGGAATGAGAAGGATTTAATTATAAACAGTGATTTTAGACATACTAATCCAATTCAGCATTTGTGAGCTAAGATAAACCGCTTCTTAGTTTTTTGTTATGTTTTAAGGCTTTTATTTATTTGAGTCTCCCCTCGCTGATAAAATGTATGTATGTGTATATGTTTTCTTTTTTAAATAAATGACACAATTTTTCTCTCCAGTCTTTTCAGTGGCTTAAGTAAAAGTTTAAAACCACCTGTTTGCAGAATAGCTGCTTTTGCCACATTTTTCCTCTGTCATTGATTGAAGTAACTTTGTGTTCTCTTTGGGAGATGGTAGTAGTGTTTTCTCCCAGCTCCATTCATTGGTTTGGGAAAAATCCATTTTAGTAAAAAGAGTCAAATTACATTGTAGTGACCTATCTGGTAAATTTACTTGTGGTTTCTCTTGTAGATAGTATACTATTTCGAAAATATTGATGGATAAGATATATTTAACCCAATATTTATTCAGTGTGCTTAGTGTAAAAGATACTTGATTGATGTCATGGTCCTTTTTCTTCCTTGTTACTTTGACTTAACCAAATCCTTTATTTTCTTTCCTTTTTTTTCCCTTTCCTTTCCTTTTTCCCCCCTTTCCTTTCTTTTTTTTGTAACTAGCTAAATAGCAAACTTGACAGCATTTAGGCAGTACTGATTTTAGAGACTAGAGTGTCAGAAGGCAGGTGGCTTTTGGCTTTTAGAATGGTGTGTTATTTGCTTAACTGATTTCTTTGTATTTCTCCTGCAGTTATCTTTGAAATCAGTTCTTAACCGGATAACACAAAGGAAAAGATGCCAGTAAAACAGTAAATGAGTGGCTTAGTTTTGTGTGTGTTTGAACCAAGACCAATTGAAAAATCCACACCTTCACATTCACCTGAATCTAATCTTAATCTATAGGATTAATCTGTATGATATTACTTATAATCTAGAATGATCTGTATGATATTACTTATAATCTAGAATAGTGGTATTTAAAGTTTTTCAGCTTTTATGTAGTTCATAAATGCAACACATTTTAATCAGTAATATCTTTCATTATACATAGTACCTTCCTTTTCTTTCAAAGTAATACCTGTGATTCATGAGCTAGAGTACCATGAGAGAACATGAAATGAATCATTAAAATATAATGCAGTGAGGAAAAATACTTTAAGCCAAAAGGAACACATTCAGGCATAGATGTCTCGGTTGATCCTATTGATTCACCAAAGTTCATTTTTGTTTGAAGAATCAGAATGAATTATGAAAGCTCAGTTTTCTATTAAATTTGAATGCATACATTGGATTTTCCTTCCCTGAATGAATTCATTAAGACCATTATCTAGAGATTGATCTGTGACCATTGCTCTAGTTTCAAGTGCATGGAGTGATCTTAAAAAAAAACCAGTATGAAATAAAGTACATATTCACTTGATAAATGTGAAAAGAACAGAAGGTGATGTTGACAAGCTTCTATAACAGTGATTTAATTTTCCCCATAAGCTACCTACAAAACCTCAGGTTTCAGTGAAGCAGCCAAGAAATATCTCTGTTTCTGAGGAAAAAAGTTACTGAGGTATACAAAGTTGCTTTGTGTGTTCAATCCATAATTTCTAGCCTCAATTGTATATCACATCAGGGCTTGAAGGATTGGGAGCATGAAAAAGAATCAGAATGTCACCAAACCCCAAAACTGGAGTATTTCAGGGTGGAAGATAGGCATAACAATGATACATTAGTAAGTAAGTAATTTATTAGGCAATAAAACCTTGCTCATATACTCAAACATTGTCATTGTAACAATTGTAGAAGCTGCATTAGAAGCAAAGGTTTGGGTGGGGGGGGGGTGCTTGGGTGACTCAGTCAGTTAAACATCTGCCTTTGGCTCAGACCATGATTCTGGGATCTAGCCTAGTATCCAGGCTCCTCCAGGGCTCCCAGCTCAGCTGGGAGTCTGCTTCTCCCACTCCCTCTAACTCTGCCCCTTGTCCTGCTCTCCTGTGTACAAGCCTGTTCTCTCTCTCTCAAATTAATAGATAACAAATCTTAAAAAAAAAAAAAAAAAAAGGTTTTCGCTTTTGTATTTGTTTTTTTTTTTTTTGTCTATTTTTTTCCCCTGACATATTAATGTGATTCAGACCATGGGATCTGGAGCTAAATGTCTGGGGTTGAAGTCTAATTTAACTCTTTTTAGCTGTGTGATTCTAGGCAAGTTACTTAGCTTCTCTGAGTCATATATGCATAATCTGTTAAATAAAGAAAATCACAATAGAAAATATAATAAATGTCACAATTGACATCTAGTTAGGAAAAAGGATAAATGTTAAATAAGAATATGAACAAATATCTTAGGAAGATCACTGACCATGAAATAATTAACATTCTAAAGTTTATTAATAGTAGCTATATTACTTTAAAAGTCATTTTACTTTATAGAATTAGTTTTTGGATAAAGCTGAATTTTGTCTAGAATGATTTGAATAACAATTCTCCTGGGAAGGTTTCAGAGAAGATTAATATCTAATGTTGATCACTTTCCCTGACTTAATCAGTATCTTCATAGTATTTCATTTAGTTTGAATTGATAACCCGTATAATGTCACTGTCTGCACATTTAAAAGCAAGTAAGAATGATTTTGGAAGAGTGCCCTGTGTTCAACATCTTGTTCCTCTCCACTGATATGGATAATTGAGAATAGACTATGAAAGAATAGTTAAAGGAAAATGTATGTAGCTGCAGGGAGCTTTTAACTTTTTGAATAATAGTAATTTTGGTAAATATTTCAGCCAAACTAAACCACTACCTACTACTCTAATGCTTTCACAATCACAAGTAAAGTTCCATTCCTTCAGTTATCAGTTAGCAGGTATTAAAGGACATAAACTCATTTTAAATTTACCCTCAATCAAAAATGGATTTTAGTCTATTGTCTACAGAATCACAGTGCATTTCAAGTCAAATAGAAATAATTTCTGAATAACTTATACTCTGGCTTCCATTTGAGAAGATAATTGAGAATTTTCTGTTTATTAATTGTGAAGATAAGTTAATAAAATGGCGGATTTGGAAAATGCGAAAATAAAGGAAGCAACTTGGAGAAAGTTCATTTTAAGGAGCTTTTGAAAAAAGGGAAGGCGTGGGTTATGAATTAATTGGTAGAGATGGAGGAAGGTATTTCAGAGTACCCTTTATCATAACTGCTTTTGTCCCAGGAGAGTGGGGAGGGTGATGGATCCAAAGGAGAAAATAAAGATTCAACTTTGCAGAAGTTATGGTTATTCATTTAAATTTTTATGTTTTTTATTCAGTGTATAAGTGACAGTTCTTTCTTGTCTCCTTTCTTTTATTGATTTGGCACCACTGATCTATGGAAATGCTATCTTGACTTGCTAAGGCTTTTAATTTTTTTTTAATTTAACTTTAAACCTATTTTATGATTTTGAGTTGTTAAAAATTTCTTGTCCTCTGTTCTGTGGACCATATTTAGCTTGGTGTATTTTTCCTTTCTAAGGAATTTATCTGGGCAGTGAAAATGGGTCTGATTATGTGATTTGGGAAGTCCCTTCATTCCAAATGATAACTCCTTATAGTTTTAAGGTACATTTACCTATGTAAGCATGGTCATATGTATATTTCAGACCATTTAAAAAAAAATCTACCACCTCCACACTGATTCAGTGACCAATTTTAGAAGTTTAATTAAAAACTGTGAGATTAATGGCCAATGATGAATCTTTCACTAGGGAAATTTTTACATTGGATCTGCTTAATCTTAATCATAGCACATACTGTTGTTGATTGCTTAATTGTAAAAATGTGCTGGAATTCACTAGCCTTTGACATTCTGGAAGAAAAATTCAGTTTTGGAAGGCTGAATATTTGCAGTAAGGAATTGATAAGAATGTGAAAGACATCTAGGTCCAAAATACTGAGATAATTGGATAATCTTTAAGCAATCTCTTCCCTTAACTATTTGAATACAGCATTTTACCAAACAGGGAACAACTCAAGTGCTAAAAGATAGACTTTCCAGTAAGGTAAACCTATCTGGTCACTGTGGGAGAATTTTTAATAAGCATAAACTTGAGTTATAAAATTAAAAACACCAAAATTAAAGATAATGAGAGTGAAAAAATCAAGTTATAAAATAATATGACAAAGAAAATATGATACTTGATATAATCCAGACTTCAGTGTGGCTATAGCAGATATTGTAAAATAGAATTGGCCAGTTTTTTTTTTCTGCCTCTTAGATATAGGTCTATAATGACAAATATGTGGTGGAAACCTTCAGTCTTTAAAACCGTAAGAAAAATTCTATGTCATTTGTACCTTGCCTTAATTCAAAAAAATTTAATAAGACATTCTAAGATTATAAATTTATCTATAGTCAGAATTTTGATTTTCATTTGTGAGAGGTTTACTTTTGGGATTTCATTTGCTCTTAATCCTCTATATCAAAACAGAAGGTATTTTTTGGCCTCAAACATCAATAGTGTGGTTGTTCACTGATATCCTAGAGCCAATTATACCACTGAGATAACTCTTAATAGGATTATATATTTCCTGTGGTTTATAATTATTACTTCTTCCATTGCTTGTCATTAAAATGTTATGCTGGTAGAGGTGAACTCCGTGTATAACTTTTCTTTTAGAGTGTTCACCACAGATATCTATTTATTGATATTAGGAAGTCAGTAATTTTGTATACAATTATTTCTTTTGTATTTCACAAAATCAAGTGTTAGTTCATGCTTAAAAAAGAAAGCATCATATTAAAACAGGCCTGAGTTCTAATCCTGGCTTCTTGGTTTTTTTTATTTTTGTGATTGTGATCAAGTTATTTCCTGGACTATCATTTCTTCCTCTGTCAATTGGATTTAATTGTAATTATTTGGTGCAATAGCTATAATTATTAATTAGCGTCATATACTTACAATGCCTCAGACAGCATGTGTCTTATAAAATATATGTTTTTTAAGTGGTAGTACTTCTTTTAAATATCACTACTGCATGTATCATGTGTATTATGTAAATGTCATTTAGCTGGAATTTTGTTCAACTCCAGAAATTAACTAGTGGTATCAAAGTCTGTTAAAATATGTGAGGAGGGGGGAGTTAAGGAAGTTAAAAGAATTATGATGAGAGCTCATTACAGATTCAGAAATGCTGTAGATATGTTTTATAAGAAAGTTACTGAATTAAATGTCAGTATTACCAATGAGGATAGGGAGTTCCTGAAATTCAGGTTAAATTAAAAAGACCCACTTCATTTTCTTTTATTTCTATTTAAAAATATCTTTAATGTCCTCTGTATTGCTAACCTTCTAGTGTAAACTGAAGAGTCAAAGGAAGTATGTGGCACAGGTTTTGTCTACACATGGAATTATCCATATCTAATACACTAGGGAATAAGATTCAAATCCAGGGCTGACCCCCCTGACTCTTACTATTTTACTATATGGATGCATTTTTTAGTGTTTTTCTGGATTGTTTTTGAGACTATATCAAGACCAGTGCACTGGTGAAAATTATTTCTTGGCATTCTCAACTATATTTAGAAGGGTTTTAGTATTATCCTTTTCTGAAAAGAAATTTCTACACAATTATTAAAAAAAAAAACCCAATTAAGATATCTCTTTGTACAAACTGGATTAAACTTATAATTTCTCTAAGCAAATACACTAGCTTGAAAGACTCTTTTTTTTTTTTCCCCCTAAACTTCTAAGCATCCTTGCATATACTGTATGTTCATGAAAACTTTTTCACCTTCTAGGAAGTAAACAGTTGGAGATCAGCCTATTGTGCACCAGGAAATGTAAAGTGTGCTTTTTCTGAAAGATGACTCAAATATTAAACATTTTTATACTAGGTTATGATAATTTTATTTCTTCGAGAATTTCAGCTTGGTTGTGTAATAGCATTCTTACTATCCTCTACCTCTATCATAATAATTAAAGAGACAATCTGTGTCCCTACCTCCCAGGTGCTTGGAAATTGATATTATGAGTGCTTATGAATGTCCCCTTGAGGCATTGCTGACTGGGCCACTTTGAAGAAAAATCTCTTCATCAATAATGAAGCCCTGAGGGCCACTTCTCAGGGGACCCACACAAAATTACATGTCAACTCCGGGCCTGATTTATACAGATGATGCTCATGGATGGAGCCCTGACTGCACATCCCCTCCTCCCATATTTTATTACCCATCACTCTCTGCTGATCCTACCCACTCCCCCCAACCCCCTACACTTCTCTCTCCAAACTTCATCCCCTAATTTTCAACTTGTTTTGCCCACCCACAATTGACTCACCTAACTAGATCTTTTATTTAATCTTTGTGAAATCCTTTGAATGATACTAAAAATCAACTCTAGCAGCATGTTAAAAATTTAAAATGTTAGTATGTCTAATGTAAAAGCCATGTGAAAATCTTCACCAAAGCAATGGAACAGAATGTGTATTCGCTGTATGCTAATTAATGCAAGTATTCCAGGATAGGGGACAGTCCTGGAAATATGTTTGCTCTACATGTTGGGTCCGTTGCTCTCTGACCTTGTGGAAATTATTCAACCACTGTGAAGTTTGCTGACTTCTCAGTGAGTTTGCTATTGATCAGTCTTTTAAGGATGGTTTGTAATAAAATATGGCAATGTTGAAATTGTTTGAAATATGATCTGCTGAGTGATCCTGTTAAGGAAATGCAGACATGGTGTTGTCATAGCTACTCTATTTTACATGCTAGGTAGGATTAAGTATACCACGTCTACCTATTATATGGAATTGATATACTTACCTGATTTTTAAACTTTCTTCCTGCTTGCCTTCTTCCTTTTTCTTTTTCAATCAAATGAATTTTTTTTTAATCTCTCCTGAGCACACAGAAAAAGTCCAATCTTTCTACATATGATGGAGTTCTGTGAGGTTGTCTGGAATTCATAAATTCATATTTTGTATCTCTTAGATGATATTGTCTTTAACTAGAAATTATGATCAGAGATTCTAAAAAGGAGTTGAGAGTCTCTTAGTGTTTCTTCAGCGTGTTTGTTGATTGATAACTGTCAGTGAAAACCAAAGTATTGAATCCTTGGGTTTCTAGCCATAGGGAATTAAGGTTACCTTTCTCTGACTCCTTGTATTACAGTGACCTCCAAGCTTTGGGGACTTTATTTCAGATATTCTTACATGATAAATATTGAGGAGTACTGGAGTAGAATGCTTAAAATCCTCATACTTCAAAGAAAGCTATTTAATTCTTCTCACAGATCTCTAGGGTTAAATAAACCATGACAGCTTTCATAGCAAGATGCTTTTTTGGGGGGATGTTAATTTATATATATATATATATATTTTTTTCCATTCTTCTGATTTAATTTTTAAAATTACTTTTCATGATCATTACAGGGAAAATAAAAGCCAAATAAAGGTGAACCAAACATACATAGTCACACCACCCAAAACAGCCCTGCTAAGTAATTTAGTGTTTTTCTTTCCTACATATAAGGAGTGTTTTCCTAAACAGTTTTAATCATATGGAGTTTTATATTTGCTTTCTTCTCCAACCAGAACTATTTCCCCCAATTCATACTAACTTTTTAAATAGTTTCAAATAGCACCAGGTGATTCTATCGAGTAGAGATACTAAAATTTATTCATGCCTCTCCTTTATGATCAGAATTACTCTGTTTTAGTTATTTATAATATTGTTTCAGTATTTTTTAAAGACATTTTGTTTAAAATACATTGGAAAGGGTTGGCTTCATCGATATATTGTGCATTTCAGTTTGCCTTTTCCATCTACATACATGATTAAAATGAATAGTGTCTTTAAAAAAAAAGCATTTTTTTAAAGATTTTTATTTATTTATTTGACAAAGAAAGAGATCACAAGTAGGCAGAGAGGCAGACAGAGAGATAAGGGGAGACAGGCTCCCTGCTGAGCAGAGAGCCCAATGCAGGGCCAGATCCCAGGACCCTGAGATCATGACCTGAACTGAAGGCAGAGGCTTAGCCCACTGAGCCACCCAGATGCCCTGAGAAAGGAATTTTAAAAGGAAAAAAGGATCTATTATTGGGTGCAAAGACAAAAAGGACAAAATGCATTTGGAACCAATTACTCATTTGCTGCATCCCCCCATCACTTTCAAGGTTATGGAACACACAGACATCTAAATATAGTTTCCTTTGATATGGGTGTGACTTCATTTGGACTCAATGCTTATTTGATGCTTCATTCTAAATCATGGCTTGACTTCCTGAATTTTCCTTATTTTTTTCTTCCATGGAGAACAGGAAGAGTAAAGTTGGGTTTCAGGTTGTTATTTTAAATGGATAAATCTCAGATCTTTATCTTCAATGAATAAATATAACAGCAACTGCAGATGTTCCAATGTGTGACCAAAATGGAAACTTTTATAATGGTATGTTCCACCCTGTGCCCCTCCCTCTCCTTAAGCCACTCTACCAGACCAGATTTTAAAAGCATTCTTTTACCCTATGCCTTTATATTGGAAGTATAATGTGGGGTGTGTATGTGTTCACGTGTATTTATCTATACACACACAAAAGCATGCGTTTGTGTGTGTGTGTGTGCTATTTCTTTTTCTTTTCCTTATGGTACTTAAGAAGAGGAAGAAATTAGTGATTGGCTTAATTTGCATTTCTTTGAATATTGGTTAATTTGAATATTTTTTTTCCACATTTTAAAATAGTTTGGCTTTTCTTTTAAAAAATTAACAGGATTTTAGTGTAAGAGTAAAATAAAAGAGAAAAATAGAAATAAATACAAATAAGAAAAGTAGAACTATTTCTCAACAAAGTTACTTTAGAGGGAACACACTTCAACATAATAAAAGCCATGTATGAAAAACCCTCATCTAACATCACAGTCAGTGGTGAAGAACTGAAAGCTTTTCCTTTGAGATGAAAAACATGTAAAAGATGATCTCCTCTTACCACTTTTATTTAATATAGTACTGGAAGTCCTACCTGCAGCAATCAGATGGAAAAAAAGAAAAGGCACCAAATTGCTAAGTAAGAAGTAAAACTGTTGTTATATGCAGGTGACATGATACTAAATATAGAAAGCTGTAAAGACGACACCAGAAAACTTAGAATAAATTTACCCAGTGAAGGTACAGGATACAATATTAATACACCAAGGGGCGCCTGGGTGGCTCAGTGGGTTAAAGCCTCTGGCTTCGGCTCAGGTCATGATCTCAGGGTCTTGGGATCCAGCCCCACATCGGGCTCTCTGCTCAGTGGGGAGCCTCCTTCCCCCTCTTTCTCTGCCTGCCTCTCTGCCTACTTGTGATCTCTCTCTTTCTCTTTCTCTGTCAAAATAAATAAAATCTTCAAAATTAATACACCGTAATCTGTTATGTTTCAATATACTAATAATGAAGTAGCAGAAAGAAAATTAAAACAATCCTGTAAAAAATAAAATACCTAGAATTAAATTTAACCAAGGAGATGAATGACCTGCATTCTGAAAGCTATAAGACACTGATGAAAGAAATTGAAGATGACACAAATAAATAGACCATGCTCATGGTTTAGAATAATTAATATTGTTAAAATAGCTGTATTACCCAAAGCAATCTACAGATTCAGTATAATCTCTATCAAGAGACCAATAATATTTTTCACAGAACTAGAAGAAATAATCATAAAATTTGTGTGGAACCACAAAATATCCTGAAGCAATCTTGAGAAAAAAGAAAAATAAAGCTGGAGGTATCACAATTCTAGATTTCAAGCTATACTACATAGCTATAATAATCAAAACAGTATGGTACTGACACAAAAATAGACACATAGATCAAAGAAAGAGAATAGATAGCCCAGAAATAAATCCACATTTATATGGTCAATTAATCTATGACAAAAAGAGGCAAGAATACAAAATGGGGAAAAAATAGTCTCTCCAATAAATGGTGATGGGAAAAATGGACTCAACATGTAAAAGAATGAAAATGGACTACTTTCTATCACAATACAGAAAAATAAACTCAAAATGGATTAAAGACCTAAATATAGGACCTGAAACCATAAAATTCTTTTTTTTTTTGGTAAAGATTTTATTTATTTGAGAGTGAGAGAGCTCAAGTGGGGGATAAGGCCAGAGAGAGAGAGAGAGGGAGAAGCAACCTCCCCACTGAGGAGGGAGCTTGACACAGGGTCTTGATACCAGGACCCTGGGATCATGACCCAGAAGGCAGATGCTTAACTGACTGAGCCACCCAGGCACTCCCTGATACCATAAAGTTCTTAGAAGAAAGCATAGGCAGTAATCTCTTAGGCATTGGCCTTAGCAATATTTTTCTGTATCTGTTTCTTCAAGAAAGGGAAGTAAAAGTAAAAATAAGCAATTAGGGACTACACTAAACAAAAAAAAAAAAAAAAAAGCTTTTGCACAGCAAAGGAAACCATCAAAAAGATGAGAAAGCAACCTATTGATTGGAAGAACATATTTGCAAATGATATATTTGGTAAGAGGTTAATATCCAGAATGTATAAAGAACTCATATAACTAAACACCAAAAATACAAATAATCAATTTAAAAATGGGCAAGGGCACCTGGATAGCTTAGTTGGTTGTGCATCCAACTCTTGATTTCAGCTCAGGTCATAATCTTGGGGTCCTGTAATTGAGTCCCAGGTCAGACTCTGTGCTCCACAGGCAGTCTATTTGAAGATTCTCTCCCTTTCCCTCTGTTCCTCCCCCTGCTTACACATGTATGCTCTCTCTCTCTCTCTCTCTAAGGTAAATAAATCTTCAGTAAAAATAAAAATAAAAATGGGCAGAGGACCTGAATATTCATTTCTCCGAAGAAGACATACAGATGGCCAACAGATACATGAAAAGATACTCAGTATTACTATCCATCAGAGAAATGCAAGTCAAAACTACAATGAGCTATCAGAATAACTAGAATAACTCCCATCAGTCAGAATAACTAGTGTCAAAAAGACAAAAATAAGTGTTGGTGAGAAGGTGGAGAAAAGGGAACCCATGTGCCCTGTTGGTGGTAAATTGGTGCAGTCTCAAAAAATTAAAAATAGAAATATATACATATATAACTGCAGCATTAATTATAATAACCAAGATATGGAAGCAATCCAAGTGTCTATCAATAGATGAATGGATCAAGAAGAAGTGGTATATTTATATACACAATGGAATACTACTTAGCCATAAAAAATTATTAAATCTTGGGGCGCCTGGGTGGCTCAGTGGGTTAAAAGCCTCTTCCTTTGGCTCGGGTCTTGATCTCAGGGTCCTGGGGTTGAGCCCCACCTCGGGCTCTCTGCTCAGCAGGGAGCCTGCTTCCCCCTCTCTCTCTGCCTGCCTCTCTGCCTACTTGTGCTCTCTCCCTCTGTCAGATAAATAAATAAAATCTTAAAAAAAAATTAAATCTTGCCATTTGCAACAAGATGGGTAGACTTAGTGGGCATAGGCATAGGCAGTAATCTCTGAGGCATTGGCCTTAGCAATATTTTTCTGTATGTTTCTTCAAGAAAGGGAAGTAAAAGTAAAAATAAGCAATTAGGGACTACACTAAACAAAAAAAAAAAAAAGCTTTTTGCTTTTTTTACAAATATCATGTGATTTCACTTATATGTGGATTCAAGAAAACAAGACAAAAGAACAAAAACCAGAAATAGACCCATAAATACAGAGAGCAAACTAGTGGCTGCTGGGGCCCAGAGAAGAGGGGATAGGCAAAATAGGTGAAGGGGATTAAGTTTGTACTTCCAGTTATAAAATTAATTAGTTATAAGGAGGAAAAAAGTACAGTATAGGGAATATAGTCAGTAATATTGTAATAACTTTGTATGGTGACAAATGGTAAATACACCTTTGATAGTGAGCATTTCATAATGTACATACTGTTGAATCTCTATGTTGTACATCTGAAACTTCTATGGTACTGTAAGTCAACTATACTTCAATAATAAAGAACACACATACAAAAGAGGAGTAGAAACATCACAGATTTTAAGAAAATTAGATGCTAATTAATTATAAAATCACAACAAAATCAATACTCTTTTGGAAACATAAACCGCTAAAACTAACTTGAGGTAAATTCAGAATTAGCAATGGACTTGGTCTATTATAGTATTTATTATAATGTTATATATTATGGGTCATTATTGTTTATTTTATTTAAAATGAAAGTATAGCAGAGATTAGTGGCTAAGAATGTAGACTCTGCAATTAAAGTGCCATTGTTCACTGTATCCTAGTTGTGCCACGTATTAATTTTTGACATTGGCAAATAACTTCAACTTTCCCCATGTTTTAATTTCCTCATCTGTCCAATGGGGTCAGTGATAGTACCTATATCATAGGATTGTTGTATGGTTGAAGGAAATACAATTCATCATTTTTAATAGTGTCAACATATAACAAATACACAGTTAACATTAAATATTAAAATACTGATGTTGCTGGGGAAACTGGGGAAATCCCCAGCCCTGAGGCCTTGGTCCAGGCTATCCCAAAGATGTCCCTGAATGCTTTCCATCTCCTCATGAGAAGAATTCAAGGACAGAAACAACACAGAAGGAGTGACACTAGTGGAGAAAGCATTAAGCAAAAAGTATGCTCTCGAGATGTGAGGACAAGCAATGGAGTGAGAGAGAGCTGCAGGCCCTGGGGTTTGGGTTTCATCTTTTATTGATGGTTATTAACAAGGGGGTGGAATATTCATTATTTGGGGTGGGGATTTCTTGGAAGCAGGGTTTAGCCTTTCCTTCCTTATTTTGCATGGCTTTCTCTCCTACTTTGTCAGCCATCTTGGGCCTGTCTGCTTTGTTTCAGTTTCTTGTGACTTTGTTTTGGAGTACTGCCAGGATAGGCCTCTGACTTTCCCAATAGCTGGCCATGACTTTTTGCTGGCCTCCAGGCATCCTGTTAGAGTTTAACTAACTGCCTCTAACACTAATAATGGCTACCAATTATCTTTTCGATTCCAGTGACCTCTCTGTCTCTTTGATAATCTGTTATTTTAATGTTTTAAGCACAGAAATTTAGCCTTTTCTTTTATATATTAAGAAATATGTATTAATTTCTTACTGTGTGCTAGAAACTAGTCCAGATTTTGGAGACATACCTGCAAACAAGACAGAAAAGATTTCTGCTCTCATAAAATTGCATTGCACTGTAAAAGTAAAAGGCAGTAAAAATTTCAAAGTGTATGGTAATTTCAGATAGTATCATGCAATTTGGTAAAAGTAAACCACAGTAATATGATGCAGAATGACTGGTGGGGTCTCCTTTATTTGGGGTAGTCAGAGAAGGCCTCCTTGTGGAGGTGACATTTCAAATTAAACCTTAAGCTTATGAGAAGGAGTCTGCCATGGCTTTTGAGGAACAAAGAAAGAAAATTAAAGAGGTGGAATTGGAGTTCATCTGAGGGGCAAAAAGAAATAATAGGTGTATGAGATACAAGTGTATTTAATGACATTAAGTTTTAAATCCCTATTAGATACCAAAGATATTAAACAGGCCGCTGGAAATGAGTAGCTGGAGGTTAGTAAAGAAATCATAGCTAGGGCTGGAGAGTGGGGGATTATTGATACAAAAATGATGTTTAGAATCCTGGGACTGAGTAAAATCACTTAGAGACAGTGTAGCTAGACAAAAGGTTGGTAATTTAGCATTTCGAAGAAGAAAAAGTAGCTAGGAGTCTGCGGTATCACAGAATACAAGGGAGGAGGAAGATGGTGGTATAGTCAACTCTTTATTGCTGTTGAGAGGGTAAGATGAGGGCATGCAGGTTTCCTTATAATTTGGTAGGATGGAGGAATTGTGAATTTAACAATAGCTATTGGAAAAGGAAGTCCTACTGGAACAGATCCAGAAGGGAACAAGAGACAAGGAAGTGAAATAGTGACCCTAGAAAACTGGTTCAGCTCTACAGCAGAACACAGAAATTGAGAAGTAGCTGGAGGGGGAGAATAGAGCGTGTACATATGCTAATGAAAGAGATCCAAAAGAAAGAGACAGTATTGTTAAAGGACACAGAAGGGATAATTATTTGTATAAAGTGATTCTTTTGGTGAGGGGGGAATAGGACTGATAAGTTTGAGCATTAAGAGTCAGATGAATGGCGGGGTGGTACCATAGTGGGTGTTCCCATCTGATGGTTTTTAGTTTCTCCATAAGAGTGTGAGGCAAAGTCATTAAATGAGGATAAAAAGAAAACAAGATGTAAATTTGAAGAACAGATGAAAGTATGAATAAACTTTCTGCAAAATGGGAGTATGAAAATAATAAGAAACTATAGTAGGATTGTTAGGCATTGTGTGTTTGCCATTTGAAATTTGTTAAGAATTTAGCATGAATGTGATTGTGGGTTCTTCCAGCCACTTTTAACTGCTTGGGTTCAGACAAAGAGTCATTAATTGGGTTAAGATTTACCTGGGTAATAATGTCAGTATGAGAGAGGGGCAGAGAATTAAGGGTGTCATGAAGAATTCATAGTGGTAGATCATGGGATCTAATGTGATGGAATTCAGGATAGTAGGGCAAAATGAAGAGCAAGAATACCAGAGGTGGTGTGCTCAATGGGACGGTGTGCTCAATGGTCTCAATAAGGTCAAAGATTTGTTGGAAGGTGTAAGAGTATGAAAGCAGAAGAGGTAGAGAGTAGAATGGTGTGTTTGAAATAAAGCTTTTGGAGATGGTGTGGTAATTAGTAATAAAAAGGTCAAGAACATAACCAAGGGGGATTGTGCCTTTGGTGATATGCAAGGAAAAAACAATTATCCGTGGTGAGATGGTTGAGTAAGGAGCTGATGCTGGATGATCCAAGTGACTGTTGAAACTAAGACGGTTGTTAAGAGTGGTGGAGTGTGAAAGAGAACTTGATTTAAATTCTCACTGCATTAGGACAGAGTGGTGGGGTGACCAAAGAGTGGGTAGATGAAAGGAGTACAGATATAAGGAGTAGAACACAGAGGAAAGATGATGTGATGGTACCTGAGGAAAGAAGGCCCTGTGGCTAGAGGCAGAGCTTGGACTATCTGTAAGCCAAGGAATGGCGAGGATTGCCAGCAAACACTGAAGCCTTGAAGTGACAATGAAGGGGTCTCTCCTACAGGTTTCAGGGGGAATGTGGTTCAGTTGACACCTTGATTTCATACTTGTATCTTCCAGAACTAGAAGATAATAAATTCTCATTGTTTTAAGGCACCTAATTTGTGGTATTTTTTTTTTTTAAGATTTTATTTCTTTATTTGACAGAGAGAGATGACAAGTAGGCCGAGAGGCAGGCAGAGAGACAGAGAGAGATGACAAGTAGGCCGAGAGGCAGGCAGAGAGAGAGAGGAGGAAGCAGGCTCCCTGCTGAGCAGAGAGCCCGATGTGGGGCTCGATCCCAGGACCCTGAGATCATGACCTGAGCTGAAGGCAGACACTTAACCGACCAAGCCACCCAGGTGCCCCGGTATTTTTTTTTTTTTTTTTATGGCAGCCCTAACAGGCAGATAAATACAAATTTTTTTTTTTAAAGATTTTTTATTTATTTATTAGAGAGCGAGAGACTGAGAATGAGAGGGGAGAAGGTCAGAGGGAGAAGCAGACTTCCCGCAGAGCCGGGAGTCCGATATGGGACTTGATCCCGGGACTCCGGGATCATGACCCGAGCCGAAGGCAGTTGCCCAACCAACTGAACCACAAAATACAAAAAATACAAATTTTTTTAAAAGATTTATTTCTTAGAGAGAGAGAGAGAGCAGGAGGGGGGAGGGTGGGGCAGAGAGAGAGGGGGAGATAGCAGACTCCCAGCTGAGCAGGGAGGCCTACATGGGGCTTGATTCTAGGACCCTGAGGTCATGACCTGAACCAAAACCAAGTGTCCAACACTTAACCGACGCAGCCACCTTGGCACCCCACAAATAAATACAGTTTTCATATGACTTGCCAAGAAGCTGGGATATTTGTGAAAGAAAGAAAGGGATGGAAGAAAGATATTTTAGATATGAGGGTAGTGAGGCTGGTGATATCTAACATTTGTAAGAGAAGAGATCTTTATTGCATTCAAATTCATAGTTTAAGAAAGTAATTGGGATTAAATGTCATATTTGAAAGAGTCTAAATTTGCTGTTAAAGTCCTGATTCTGCCACTTTTTAGCTTTGTGAACTAAAGCTAATTTTGCTTTCTGTGAAATGGAGATCATGACTTTTCCTATCTACCTCATAGTGTTTTGTTTAGAACAAATGTATTAAGAATAAATGCGGGGCGCCTGGGTGGCTCAGTGGGTTAAAGCCTCTGCCTTCAGCTCAGGTCATGATCTCAGGGTCCTGGGATCGAGCCCCGCATCGGGCTCTCTGCTCGGTGGGGAGCCTGCTTCCTCCTCTCTCTCTCTTCCTGCCTCTCTGCCTACTTGTGATCTCCCTCTCTGTATCAAATAAATAAATAAAAATCTTAAAAAAAAAAAAGAATAAATGCAAATGTAAGCTGGTATTATCGTAAAGTTGTTTAACTTACAGATATGTACAGTCCTTGTATGAGAGGAAAAGATGTTTATTACCAAATATGGCAAAGAACCACATAGATAACTTTTAAAATCCACATTAAAAGTTAAATATTTATTTTTTCTCCAAACCTTAAGTTACCAACAAAATATACCTTCATTCAATTTTATAAGTAATTATTAAATACCTGTTATATCCTAGGCACTACATTAAGTACTCAGGGGGACTGGCTAGAAAGATAAATGTGTCTCTCCTAAATGAGTTTATGATACCAGAATGGAAGATGAGGCAAATTCACAAATAACTGTAAATCAAGATAGAAAGTAAAAAGTGCTTTGGGGTGATGGTTCAGAGTTATGATGTTAGAATTAAAGCCTGCATGTTATAAATTCATGTTCAAACAACTTAATCATTTATTTTTATACTGTTATTTTGATGTTGTTTAATAAATGATAATAAAGAAATTCATGTAACTTTTGTTGCAATCTCCTCCCAACTTCACTTTGATCTACAGTAATTCAAGAACCAAAAAAATGAGTTAGGTGTCTATTTTTAGAGACAGGAGGTTGAGGGCCGCCCTGGCTGATATGGGTCAAGTATGAGACAGGTGTAAGTGTAGGAGCTGGTAAAGTTAGATTAAAGAGTGGTGAATGTGGGTCCATGCACTTACATTTTTTTTCCCTATTGCTTTACTTATGAACATGTTTCCAGCCTTACAAAGATGCATCATTTTCAGAAATATTGAAACCAAGAGCATAGAAAGGTTAAATGTTCGAGTAAAGTCAGTAGTGAATTGGAAACTAAAACCTATGAATATAAGCTCAATTTTGCATTGCTGTTTATTCACACATTAAAATACATGACAAGAAAATGAGGAATCAAACTATAGGAATGGGAAGTCCTTCAAATGTTACTTCATTTTTTCCCTGCTGTAAGTATTCATAAAATTTCTCAATAAGATATTTTATAATGGGTTCTTCAAGGAGTCCTTCACATGTGTAAATGAAGCAAGGTATGAATGGCTTCTAATCCACAAACCAGATGGTTGCAGTGGAGGGAGCTGATGAAATATCATCAATCACTTCTCAATATGATGTTAACTGACCACTTTTGACCTTTTCCAGGTTACTTTGACCTCTGACAGGACAATTATTTGTTGGAGAAATTAGGAAAAAGAAATAGGCACCATGAACTAAAAGGCTGGAGTTGGTTTGGGGATTCTGTGTGTGTGTGTGTGTGTGTGTGTTTGTTTTCCTTCTATAGTTCCTATATATTTAGATATGTGTTATAAAACTTTGGTTTCCTGGACTCCTAGACTGAAGGACTTTTTTTTTTTTGCATTCTATTTTGTAACAATAATAATGTCACTGTCAAGACAACCAGTTCATATTTGAGGATTAAAAAGTATAATTAAGGGGCGCCTGCGTGGCTCAGTGGTTATGCCTCTCCCTTTGGCTCAGGTCATTATCCCAGAGTCCTGGGATCGAGCCCCACATCGGGCTCTCTGCTCAACGGGGAGCCTGCTTCCCCCTCTCTCTCTGCCTGCCTCTCTGCCTACTTGTGATCTCACTCTGTCAAATAAATAAATAAAATCTTTAAAAAATATATATAATTAAAGGGTGTATCTGTGGCTAATTTATATTAGCTTAACCCTTGCCCCTTTTGGATTTTTAGTACTGTACTATTTTGAATTAATTATGGTACATGGTGAATACTTAGAGGTAAACATTGTGTAATCATAATTTGCAGTACTATGTTCAATACAAAGCAGTTTGGTTCTCAGTTAATCTGAAAATTAAATAAGAGAATCTATGTAATTATTTAATTTGATAGTTTTAATGTAGCATACCTGCCTAAAAACTATGGATTAAAAATCAATATAGTATTTGATGTTTGGTAACTCATTTTTTGAGTCAATTTTTCTGGGGAAATTAAATTACATTGGTTATAAAAGTTCTCATGCTATTACTCAAGCTCACCAGTGCCTTTTAATATCCATGGAAACTACTTTAGATTGACATGGCGTTTTGAGTTCTTTCCATTATTAAGGTGTTATTGCTGAAACATTATGATTACCTTCCAGCCCAGTGAATCTTGTGGATAATCTCTGAATTATCCCATTGTTTTACTAATGGCATCTTTAAGTGTTATTTAATTTTTATCAGTATAATGAATACACACACACACAAAGCTTAAAAAATAAATTAAGAAGAGCTTTTAAAGAAAAGCAACAGCACCTTTTACTATTCTTGCCAGTGACATACTGGTAAGCAACTAATTAAGGGTGGGGGGCAAGGGAGTGAAGAGTAGAGAAGCCCTCATTTGTAGTATTTGTTGATTACCATGGCGTAAATACCTCCTCTGTGGCAGATTTTAAGCCCTAAAAAATGTGGAGTTTGGAAGAGGTTAACTCTCAGTTTTCTAGAGCCCATTGGAGCTGCTTCTAGCACACCATTGACTTCTCTGTACCTCTGCCCATCTTCTTCCAGCTCTTTTTTTAGAGGCAACATTTTTAGCTGTTTCTGTTTTTAATTCCCCTGCTACTATGATTCTAATTTGTATTTATCAGATTTTTGGTATATTTTCCTTTTTGTGTTTGGCCGTTTGCCTAGCAGTTTTGGAAAAGTACATTTTTGAAAGACCACTTGAAGTTTACGATTTAAAACACTAGATATTTGGATTTCTGGGTTCCTCTATAATTTGAATGACCAAATAGCGAATGGGCTTAAAAATGAAAAACAATGAATTATAAGATAGTACCAAGAAAAGTTTTCCAAGGAATAATTTTAGAAGATGTTATTGATCCTAAACATATTGCTATGTTAATAATAGAATTAACTTAATAAACACAAGACATTTCCACAGCCTTGCCTATGTTAGATATTGTTTTGCTACATTAACATATTTTGCTTGTTTCAAGATTCTGGTTGTAACAGAAGTTCTATTTGGAGTTGACTCACAAATTGTAAGAAACACCATTTAGATTCCTTTTTATAGTTATCAAATGTTTCCTGTAGTTCCATAATGTGTATTTTTAGGATGGTTAAATTTCACTTTAATTAAAACTTTTTTTACTCTTTGCAATAAAAATTTTATGTTCATTGTAACAAATTTTAAGGTATAAGAAATCTAAAATACTACATTCTTTGTGATGTTGTTAAACAAATTGTATCTAGTTTTTTGAGTTATTTCACTTCATAGTAAATACTGCAGATCTGTTAATCATCTAGCCTTTGCTTCCTTAAATGTTAGTAAGTGTGTAAATAGCACCAATGTTGCTCAAAATCAATCCTGTTAAGTAATTATGTAGCAAACTTGTTAATTTCCATCACAAAAAGTCTTCCATTAAGTCAAATTATCTTCTATGCCAGCACAATAACCTTAATTACAACCTAATATCTATCATCCTTGAGAAAAATGTTTATACCTTGAAGAAGTTTAAGTGCCAGCAGGGCTTATACAAAGTATGGACCTATATAGTGATGGGAAGTGCTTTTTATCAAACACCTGGAAGTTATTACAGTTATTTAGATAGAAATAGGGAATAATAGCTGATTGTTTCCTAGTGGTGTGCCCTATTTAAGGAAAGTGTTTAAAGGTAAATGATTCTGTTTAGTATGCTCCTTTTATAAAATATTCTATGAATAAAATAATAAAGATATCATTAGAATCTGAATGCTACTAATTTGATGAAATTATTACTCATTGTACAGCAATGTAACTCTGCTTAAAATTTATTTTCAGTATGAATCTGTAAAATGACAGCTGAAGAGTAAGAAGCTTTGTATTGAAAGTGATGGTGATAACTTACTCATCCTTAAGGAGTATTTCAATGCAATGGAAAACTTTTAATGCTTAAAGAATTATTTTAAATATAGGGATCACGTAATCTTTCCTGTGGAAATAAAAAAAATCTAGCTTTATCCAGTAAATCTGAAACACTGAACTTCTGACCTATTATGCCTTTCTCTCTGGTCTTGGTATTTATACGTCTCCTGGTTCTTGCTCCATTTCTACTTTTATTTTATTTTATTTTAAGATTTTATTTACTTATTTGACAGAGAGAAAGAAATTGCAAGTAGGCAGAGAGGCAGGCAGAGAGAGGGGGAAGTGGGCTCCCTGCTGAGCAGAGAGCCCGATGTGGGGCTCAATCCCAGGATCCTGAGATCATGACCTGAGCCTAAGGGAGAGGGTTTAACCCAATGAGCCACCCAGGTGCCCCTCTATTTCTACTTTTAGATATGGTTTCCAATCAGAAGTAGGGCTAGAGGTGATGTGAAATAATGGACCACTCAAAATATTTGGGAGCACCTTTGTAGTAGTATTTTGTATGAGGGCGGTGATGTAATGGCATCGGGAGACTTTGTCCTGATCTTTACTGTCTTTTACTTGTGTTGTCCTTTCACTGTATGAGGTCCATCCGTAAAAGGCTCTAAGATCCTAAGGAGGTGCATTTCAGTTCATTAGAGCATCCTTTATATTATGCCTCTTTCAAGGTACTGAAGATACTGTGATGAGTCATAGCCAGTCATACTCAATAAGCTCCAAGTCTAGTGGGACAGACAGGCACATATAGAGAAAATTTTAGATTGTGTGGATTTCATTTGGAATACATGATCTAATAAAGTATGTAAAAACATTTTGTACATTTTAAGTGTCAAGCATGTAATTTCTATTATAATGGAAGTAGTGTTACTTGGCATTTCTGAGTTGTAAACTGTATTTTTGGTACCAGAGCATCTGTGATTTCTTCACAATTAGGGAAAAATCTTAGCTTTTTGGATAACATGTCTGGACTTAATTCAAATCCAACAATTGAAAGGCACTGAGACAGGGTATATTTCACTGTCAATTTTTTTAGCATATATATCATTTGTAAATGACATCAATATTCAATTGATGTGCCAAAAAGAATTGAACATTTTCTGTCTTAAACTAGCTCTCTATCCTAATTTTTTGTTTTCTGTGATTACCAATTATAGTCATCACTGTTTCTTGTAATCACCAAATTGTTGACAAGGGAGGTACATTTATTTTTCTGTCTCTTTACAACCTATATTTATTGTCATCAAGTCCTGCTAGAGCTTCCTTAACAATATTTCTAAGATTTGCTTATTTTTCTTCATTTAAATCAAAATAACAAATAAGCAATGTGTATCAGGCAGTTTGTTAGATGCTATGGCTAATAGATAACATGATAGATTTGTCTTTAAGGCTGACTCAATTCAGGCCTTGTTTACACTGTATCTCCCCAATGGAAAACTGATTTAAGTATTTACAATGAATATAGGCAGTCCTTGAGGCATATACATTAAAATAAATATAAAGGTATTATTATTGCTGCCCATGGAGGAAGTATAGAGTAGTGACTAACAGTATAAAACCCGAAGCCAACAAATGTGGGTTAGAATCCCTTCCACTTCTTCAACCTTCTTATGACTTTGTTTTGTCTGTGTACTGGCAATAATGATACTAATGACATCATAGGACCATTGTGATGATCAACTTGAAAAACACTTAGAAGAGTGTTGGGCATATTGGATGCCCTTTTTCAACATCAGCTATAATAAACAGGCATCCAGTGCAAGAATATTAGAAAAATATGGCTAAATATTTTTGGGTTTTTTGAATGAGAGACATACAATTTTGAGAAAAAGGAGTTAAACTGTTTTCTTGTTGGAAATATGCATAAGGCTGAGAACAAATCCTGAAATTAAGTCAGAGAATATTGATAGAGATGGGTATATCTTTAGAGCACAGAACTGTGTGGATTGAAGGGAAGGAGTGTGGATTGAAGGGAAGGAGTTGTGTACAGAGGGTAGTTGTGGAAAGTTTCCAGAAAAACAGTTTATAAAGGAACATCAGGTAAATTTTTATTCACATCATTGTGCCACATTGTAAAAAATTCATGTCAGTTAAAGTGGAGAAAGCTATTAGCAGTCAATCAATGGAGATTAGAATGAATCATTTTTTTTTTTCTATGCTGGCACAACAAAATTTCCATTGATCATTTTTTGAAATGAGTTATTTTTGGTTTAGGATTTTTGACATTTTGATGGATTTCAAGAAAATTACTAACTTATGCTGATGTGAGTTCTCATTTGTCTTTTAAGTACATAAGCCAAATGCTTTCATTTTTACATTTATATACACTCTGGCTCTGAATATTTTCCCTTGTTGATTGGGCTATAAGTGCTCCCCACACCTATTTGGCTACTAGAATCACCTTGGGCACTGTAAGAACCAGATTATGATGCATTTAATAGAAAAAAAATAATGGAATTAGCTTGAACAAGGCAGTAATTTATTTCTTCTGATGTGAAGAAGTCTAGAGATATGTGGTATAGGGTATGTGGCACCTTTTTCTTGTCAATAGGTTTCTCTCTTTCCATCCTCATATCCTCAAATCCATCCCATTGTTCAAATTGGAAGCCAGAGCACCAAAAGAAAGAAGTAAGCAAAAAAGAAAGGTTCATTCCTCCTTTTAATGAGACTTCCCATAAGACCCAGACTTACGAATGTATCTTCCTGGCCGGCACTTAGTAGAATAAAAAAGTGAGTGGAGGTATCACTTTATTGCCATTTTGAGAACTTTTTTATATTTTTTGTCAAGGTGCTTTAAAAGTTAAGTTATGTGGGAAGGAGTGGCCATTAAAATATGGTACTCATGTCTCTACTTCCACTTCTGATCAAATGGAGTGCTAGGGAATGTATTTACATTTTGTTTCTGGGGTCCCCAGGGCCACTCTCAGGGTCTTAACTCTCTAGATGTACTCAAAAAAACTCAGAAGTTTTTATATTCATTTTAAAGTTTATTAGAATGAAAGGATAGATTAGAGTTAACAAAGAGAAAAGGTACAGGTCAAAATCTAGAAGAAACCAGGCACAAGCTACTGTGTATTCTCTCTGTGTAGAATTATATGGGACATGCTTAATTCCTTTAGTAACAGTGTGTGACAACATGAATGTAGTATTCCAGCCAGGAAGGCGAACCTAAGCATTAGTATCCAGGGTTTTTATCAGCCATTAGTTATGTAGGTGTATAGTTCTACATGACTGACTGAAGTTACTTGAGCTTTAGACCACCAGTGAAAAATCAGATGTTCATGTGATTAAACTTTCTAGTCAGCTGGTATAGCATGGTACAAGGCCTCAGCCATAAAAACAATTTTGTCAGACAGAATGTTCCCAGGAGTGGATCAAAGGCTATTTCTGAAATAGGAATGTGTAGGACTTGAGCAACTCAGACCTATTGAATTAACCCTGTTCTGCATACATTTCTACCTGAAATAATGGAAAATAAATGAAATATAGAAAACAGTAGTTTTCAAGACTTTAGCTACTAGACGACAAAAGATAGTGATCCCTGAGAGATGCAAAATAAATGAGGAGAGCCCTAATATGTCCCCAGAATACTGTCTTGAGTTTATAGGCTTCATCTCATGAAATGGAGCTCATACGGAGCCTGGTGGACTTATTCAGTTGAGAAGACAGAGTTGAAAATCTGGGGAGAACAAGGCAGCTAGAGTTTGTAGAACGCAATGAAAGCAGAGAGCTGCTCAAAGAGAGGCTTGGAGAGCTGCAAAAATTTCCCCATGAATTTTCCAGAGTATTGATCAGCTCACGCATGTGAGAAAAATGACGCAAAGTTAAATAAAGAAAAATCTGAGATAGTTAAAAGGAACAGTGCCTGACATTCACACTGGTCTGGGAATAGTGCCTGCTTCCACCAAACTGGAAATCTGCATGATTCTCAGGACAGTGGGTTCTCAGAAGTTTCTTGACTCAGTAGTGGACGATAATTAGCCCTAGACCCAATGCTGCTCAAGTGCCACCTCACAAGTATTAAAGCAAAACCTGAAAAGATCAAACTGTCTCTATATAATTCAACCATGTGTTACACAAAACTCAAAAATATTTATAGCATTTCAAAAACATCCCCCACCCACGAAGGTGAAATCTACAATACGTGGCATCCAATTAAAGGTTATCAGCCATCTTTGAAAAGAAGTATAAAAATGAAACCCATAATCTGGATAAAAATCAACAAACTGTACTAAATTCAAAACTGACAAAATTGACACAGATATTAGAATTTGCAGAGAACATTAACAGTTATGACCGTATTCTATATGTTCAAAAAATTAAAGATGTAGAAGATAGAAAAAACCAGGGCGCCTGGGTGACTCAGTGGGTTCAAGCCTCTGCCTTCGGCTCAGGTCATGATCTCAGGGTCCTGGGATCGAGCCCTGCATCAGGCTTTCTGCTCAGTGGGGTGTCTCCTTCCTCCTCTCTCTGCCTCCTGCCTCTCTGCCTACTTGTAATCTCTCTCTCTGTCAAATAAATAAATAAAATATTTTAAAAAAAAAGAAGATAGAAAAACCAAATTGAACTTTTAGAAATGGCAACTACAATGTCTAAGATTAAGAATGCACTGGATAAGATTAAAAAACAGATTAAATATTACAGAAGAAAAGATAGCAAACACGAAGACAATAGCAATAGTAGGTATCCAAAATGAAACAGAGAGAAAAATAAGAATATCGGTGAGCTGTGGGACAACTTCAAGTGGCCTAATATCCATGTAAATGTAATCCCCCAACGAGAGTAGAGGTAGGGAGTGGGAAGACAGAAAACACATTTGAAAAATAAATCCATTTTAGGTTCAAGAGGACCACTGAAGTTCAAGCAGAAGAAAAATGAAGAAAACTACACCAAGGAACATCATAATCAAATAGCTCAAAGCCAGTGGTAAAGTGAAAATCTTCAAAACAACGAGAGGGGGGGAAAAGGCATATTAGGTATGAACAAAAATAAGGCAAAAACATATTTCTTCTTGGAAACAATGCAAATGAAAAAACAACAGAGTAACATATTTGAAGTACTAGGAAGAAAAAAACAAAACAAAAACTCTCCACCTAGAATTCTATACCAGTGAAATTAGTGTTCAAAAACAAAAATGGGGTACCTGGGTGACTCAATTGGTTAATTGCCTGACTCTTGATTTCCAATCAGTTTATGATCTCAGGGTGCTGAGATCGTGCCCTCTGTGGGGCTTAGTGCTCCACACAGAGTCTGCTTAAGATTCTCTATATCTCCCTCTGCTCCTCCCCAAAGGCTCAAACACGCTTTCTCAAAACAAAACAAAATGAAACAAACAAACAAAAAAAAGGTGAAAAAAGGCTTTCAGAATTTGAAAGAAGTTATCAAGAGCATACCTGCACTATAAGAAATGTTAAAAGAAGTCATGTCCTTCAGACAGAAGGGAGGTGATACCAGGTGGAAGTATGGATTTATACCAAGAATACAAAACTGCAAAAATGGTAACTACATGGCTAAATGTATGGTTTTTACTTACTATTTAAATCTCACCAGAAGGTAATTTATTATTTAAATAATGAATACATGTGGCATGTTTATAACATATAAAAGTAAAATGCAACATGGATAAACCTTGGAACATTGTGCTAAATGAAAAATATAAGTTTGAAAGACCACATTCTTTGTGATTCTGTTTACATGATATGTCTGGAATAAGCAAAACATAGCAGGAAAACAACCCAATTAAATAATGGGAAAGTACCAAAATAGACATTTCTCAAAAGAAGACATACAGACGGCCAGGAGGTATATGAAAATGTGCTCAACATCTCTAATCAGTGAGATGCAAATCAAAACCACAATGAGATATCACCTCATACCTCTTAGGATAGCTATTATCAAAAAGACAAGGTAACAAATGTTGGTGAACATGTGGAGAAAAGGGAACCTTTGTACACTGTTGGTGGGATTGTAGGTCAGTGAAGCCATCATGAAAGTGTATGGAGGTTCCTAAAAAATTAAAACTACCAATTGACCCAGAAATCCTAGTTCCTAGGTGTATTTCTAAAGGATAGAAATCAGTATCTGAAAAGATAACTGCAAACCCATGTTCATTGCAGCACTATTTATAATAGCCAAGATATAGGAATGACTCAAGAGTCTATCAGTGCATGAGTGAATAAAGAAAGGCTCATACATTCATACACACAAACACAGAAGAATATTACTTAGCCTTAAAAAGAAGGAAATGCTTCATCTGAGATAACGCGGATGAATCTGGAGGACATTCTGCTAAGAGAAATAAGCTAGGCACAGAAGGACAAATAACTGCATGATATCACTTACACATAGAATCCACTGAAGTTGAACTCATGGAAGCAGAGATTAGGATTGTGGTTTACTGAGGCTGGACGTGCAGGAAACAGAGAGATGATGGTCAGAGTATAAAGTTTCAATTATACAGGGTGATTATATACAGCATGGTGACAATAGTTGGTAATACTATATTGTATACTTGAAATAGATATAATTTTTATTGGTTAATTTTACCTCAATAAACATGGGAAAGGAAACAGACAAATTTGTAGAGTCAGAAAGTCGATTAATGGTTGTCTGGGGCTGGGAGTTTGGGAGAGTGGGAAATGACTGCTAATGGATATGAATTTGGGGGGGAGGCAATGATGCAATGCTCTAAAATGTATTATGATAATGAAGGCCCAACTCCAAATATACTAAAGCCATTGAATTATGCACTTTAAATGGGTAAATTATGTGGTGAATTATATCTCAATAAAGCTATTATAAAAATCACTTGAGGGGTGCCTGGCTGGTTCAGTCAGTTAAGCGTCCAACTCTTGATTGCGGCTCAGGTCATTGAGCCCCACTTTGGGCTCTACTCTGGAATGGGGAGCCTGCTTGGGATTCTCTGTCTCACTCTACCTCTACCCCTTCATCTCTCTCTCTTTCTCTCTGTAATTAAAAAAAAATTACTTGAGAAAAAGGTAATAAATATGAAAAAAAAAGTAAAACATATAACAACATAAGCACAAAGGGAAGTATTGTGCAGTGTGGTCATCAGCAGAGACTTGGCAAGAGCATTAATAGTAGTGATAGAAGCAGAGACTTAATTGCAATGAAGACCCAATGGGTAGCTAAACATTTCTCTTTTTGTCCCTCTTAGACTAGAAATATGCTTGCGTTCCTCTGTGAAATGTTTATGCTCTTTTCCTATTTATTAGCATTTTTTGTTTTCTTGTTAATTTATGTAACCCTTATATATATTAAAGGGCCTAAACCTTTATCATTTTTCTTTGACAGATTTGATTGATACAGTTCAGTGACTGGAATAGGATTTCTGAATTAGGATGTTAATCAAATGTTAATATTTAAAGTCCACTCCAATTCAAATATATTAAATTCAGAAGACCCAAAGTAGATGCAAAGAGTTAATTTTATTCATCCTTGGAAGGAAACCAGTATAGGTCAGGTAATATTTAATTACAAATGCAGATTAGGAGAAGGGGCATCATTTCTTTATATCTTGCTTTAGGTTTAAATCTAAATTATTTCAAGTGAGATATTGATCCCCTTAAGTTGGAATTGCTAGTTCATGTTTGTTAAAGAATTGAAATATCTTGATCTGATTTCACACTGAATATTTTCCACTACCTAATACTACTGATTTTTCAGTGGAGATCATTCTCAGTAGGCACTCAAAGGGCATTAATTAAGGATACAAGACATCACTTATTAATTAAGAGAACATAAGTGGCTTCAATAGTAATTACATACATGAATTTTATGTTATTTTAAAATATTATTTAATATACAAAGTTGTATCTAATAAATTGATCTTATTTCAGATATAGATTTGATTTCTGCTCCTTTTAAAAACTTTTCATTATACCAACAGTATTTCTACATATCATTAAAAATCCTCATAAACATGATTTTTAGTAGGTATATAAAGTATGTAGATTCTGTAGGTATAGGTATACTCTATTGTAGACAGATTGTAATTTAACTTTTTCCTTTCTGTTAGGTATTTTCCAGCTTTTTATTGTTGCAAATGACATCAGACTTTCTCTTAGTAGAGATTTCTTAAAGGATCTCCTTTTTATTTTAAAGATTACCACATATACCTTTAAAAAAATAAATAGATCCTTTAGATTTAGCCTTTCCTAGACTCACCTTCTGAGTTCACAGCACCTTGCAGTACTCTATGAACACACTCAGACCCCTTTATTTTTATTTTGTCCTGTCTGCTGCTTCCAGTGGTCTGTGGCTTCTTTGTTGTAGGGACCATATCTTTCTCATGTTTGGAGGTGTCTGTGTTGCATAATAAAATCCAAAATTTTGTCCTGAGAACGTGTGAAGAGCAGATAACAACAAGTAATTCATTTGGTTTCTTGTCAGAACTTGTTGCTGACTTTATATTACCACAGATTTCAAGGTTCAGTTCAAAGTGTTTCACTGCTGCTTCAGCAAGTGAGGTGCATGATTAAACCTTTCAGTGAAAGTGAGGAAAACCCTGACTTCCCATTTTGGAGAAGTTAATGATTATATGGCTTAAAATTTGTGTAACTGCTGACAAGTACTGAATGGTGTTCTCTTTGTCCTCTGCAATAGATTGAACACAAAGAAGAAAACAGAATTCTATTTGACTTGGCAGCATTAAAATCTTTCTATTCTCCAGTGGAAGTTTCTCGCTGCTTTTTGGTATTATTGTTTTGCTAAGAAAAATTGTTCATTAACATTTTTTTTCTTTGCAAATTTTCATTAGTGAAGTTTGCTTGGTTTTGAGGACAGAGGACTATATTAAATATATCCTTGCTTTTGAGGGTTTTAATAACCATTTTGGTGGGAGAGGGCATGTATATTAATATTTACTTAATATCGTATCCTTATGTACCATGAATGACCGTGGGATTAGAGTCTATAAGAAGTTCATGGATACAATCTAAATAGGAGGAGGAACAGTGCTTCTTAAATTTTAGAGGAAATAGTTCTTAGTATTTAAAGAAAAGTTAGCATTTAAACTAACATACAGTGAGTGTATCCTAGACCTAGATACAGAGAGTGATGCGAGCAGAGATACGGATATAGGACTACACATAGACTCAATAAACTACACATACGTTAGGGGCACCTGGGTGACTCAGTAGGTTAAGCACCCGACTCTTGATCTCAGCTCAGGTCTTGATCTCAGGCTTGTGAGTTTAAGCCTTGTGTTGGGCTCCACGCTGGGTGTGGAGCCTACTTAAAATAAACAACAAAAGACATACACATAGGTAAGGTGGAATTGCGTTAGAGTGGTAGGTGGGTATGAGACTGAATACTAAGGTGATAGTTTTTATTGGTGTTATGTCTGTAAGGGAAGCCATTGAAGCTGTGTGTTTGTGTGTGTTGTGTGTGTGTATGTGCACATGCACACATACATTTATAGGTGTGTATGGAAGCTGTGATATAAGAAAAAGATTAAAGCACAGACTTGAGGTGAATAGTTTATTTAGGAGAGTACTATTATATTATAGTCCAAGCATTCTGTGTAAGGATCTGCAGTAGGTTGGAGAAATAGAAAGTACAAAAGACAGACCAGATGTGACTAACATTGACTGGCATTATGTGGGTTTAAGGAACAAAAGAAGTAGTATAGATTGACACAGTATAAAGGCCATTTTACTAGAAAAATGGTGGTATTGATAAGAGTCAAATGGAGTTAAAAAGTTGAGGGGGTAGACAATGCATTGTTTTTGGTATTAAGAAATTGAGATAATGATAGAACATGTAAGTGGGTTATTTGGCATCCAGTAAAGTGGATGACTGTAGATCAAGGCAGAGATCTCAGGGTTTAGAATATAGAAATAAAGCTCAGATGCAGAAAGGTAATCAGATGCAGAAAAATAATCATTAGTAGAAGGCATATAGTAGAGGTCCAAGATACTTTCATTGTGGTCAAGAGGGAAAATGGGAATTACAAAAATAAAAATAGTGAATAGAAAGAGTGATCTTATTTCCATGATGTCAGGACCAAAGCAGATGAGTTTCTGGATAGAGGAGTGAATTAACAATACTGAATACTGTGCAGAAGTCATGGAGAGTTGAGAATTAAACTAAGACTTTTAGCATAATAATAATACAAGTGTTTTCACATGTTTCATTTTCTTGATTGTAGTCCAACTTCCTAACTCTTTGTTCCACCCTATCCTTCTCAAAAGAGAAAGTATCTTAAGATAATCTTTCATACTAATAAATCAAAAGAATTCATATCATTAAAAATCATTATAGTTGTTTCTGATATTAATCACTTGCTAATGCATATATGTTTCCTTTTTGCTTTTACCCGTATAAAGGGCAACTAGTCAATTCTTGATTTATCACATTTTTGTGAACCTGAAAATCATGGTACTTGCTCAGTTTAGCAAATTTTTTAAAAAAAGTAATACTCAATTAGGCAAGATGCTACTTCCTTATTTCTTCTTAAGTTTTGTTTTTCAGCTTTTCTATTTGCTAGTCACTATTATTTATCTTTGACACGATGGTATACAATTAAACCTCTTTTGAACTAAAATGACCATGGTCTTGTAAACACAGATCTTTTGAAAACCAGTGTTTCTTATCCACAAAAGTTAATGGATTAAAGGTAAATCATAGTAGTTTTTATATTAACTAAAAAGACTCTCTAAGACTGATTTTACTTTGAGATAATTTCTGTAAAGCAAGTTTTAGGATAAAATAATTATTCTTGAATAAAAAAAGCATGAACTCCAGAATATGAACTGTCATAATTACCCAGTGAACTTGTGAATTTTTTTATGGTAATATAATAATCCTTATCAATTTTCTCCCTTCATAATATTATCTTGGATTTCTGTATGTTGATTCATATATATATACATATATATGTATATATATATATATATATTCAGTTCTTGCCAACATAAGATGCTATTTTAGCATGGATTCTCATAGTTATGCCTCTTCCAAATATTGGTTTTCATTTAAATGTATAATGCATGGATATTTTGTAACATATTAAATATGATTACAGAAGTGAAGTTTTTAATGAAAATTTCTGTAGTACAGGTTCTTATCTTTTTTTCTATTTTTGGTATCACTTGGTGTTTGGACATGATACTTGATTTTCAATTTTGTAATGAAAATATATGGAGTATATAAATTAGTATCTAAGTTATTAATGGTTTGCTATGCGTATGACTTAAAGAATAAAGGAGGATACATAATGGCTATTGTTAATTTCTTTGTTAATATTGTATTTTATTTTATTTTTAAAATTTAAGTAATGCCATATGATACTGCTTTTGTTTATTTTGAAGTTTCTTCCTTTTTTTTTGATTGAAGTATAGTTGACATAGAATGTTACATTAGTTTCAGGTCTACAACATATGATTCTACAAGTCTATATGTTATGCTATGCTCACCATAAGTGTAGCTCCCATCTGTCACCATATAGCACTATTACATTACCATTGATTGTATTCCCTATGCTGTACCTTTTCATCCCTGTGACTTAATTGCTCATAATTGAGAGCTTATATTTCCCACACTCCTTCATCCATTTTGCCTGTCCCTCCCCTGCCCCACCAAGGTTTGTTCTTGATAAAATAAAGGCAGAAACTCAATGTGGTACTGTTTGTAATCTTAAGATAAAGCTATCTTGTAAGTTAATGCCCAGTATTTACAGCATTTGCACACATCTACAGAAAGTAGAAAATTTTCCATGATTATAGACTAATTATCTGTGTCCCCTTAAAGTTTGTCTGTTGGGGTGCCTGGGTGGCTCAGTCCATTAAGCATCTGCTTTTGGCTCGGGTGATGATCCCGGGCTCTTGGGATCAGGCCCTGCAAAGGGCTCCCTGCTAAGTGGGGAGCCTGCTTCTCCTTCTTCCTCTGCTGCTTGTTCTCTCTCTCTCTCTCTCTCTGCCAAATAAATAAATAAATAAAATTAAAATAAAAATTTTATGTGTTGAAGCCCTAACATTCAATCTATATTATTTGGAAATTGGGCCTTTGGGATGTAATTAGGTTAGATGGGGCCCTGAGGTGGGGTCCTCGTACTGGGGTTAGTGCCTAAAAAAGACCCAAGAAAGCTCTCTGTCTTTCTGTGCCCTGTATGGGCAAAGAGAGTAGGTGACTTTCTGCAAACTAGGAAGTGGTCTCACTAGTAACTGAATAGGTCAGCACCTTCTTGGAACTCCCAGCCTCCAGAACTGTGAAAAAGAAGAGTCTATTGTTCAAGTTACTCAGTCTATGAGATTTTTTTTTTTTAAGAGATAGAGAGTGCACACACCAGTAGGTTGCCAGGGGGGGGGGGGGATCGGAAGGAGGGGCAGAGGGAGAGGGGGAGAGAGAGAGAGAATCTTAAGCAGACTCCATGCCCAGTGCGGAGCTCCATCTCATGACACAGATCATGACCTGAGCCAAAGTCAAGAGTCTGATGCTTAACTTTCTGAGCCACCCAGGCGCCCCTCTGTGAGATTCTTTTATAGCAGTCCAGGCTGACAGTGTCTAAGTCAGAATCAATCACCACTTCTGGCATGCCCTGTTTTGTATTAGGAATTGTCAGATTAATATCAGATGTACAAGTAGTTGTTACTGTGTTTGAGTTCTCAATCGTTTCTGAAAGAAAATAAAAAGACATTTATTATAATTAGAGAACACTGAGGTACCTGGCATATGTTGTGTATTTTATAAGCAAAGGAGAGTCACGTACTGGGTCTTGAAAAGCATACAACAACTTCATGTGGCTGACCCTCCCTTGTTGAGTAAAAGAGTGCCATGATGAATGGGATGTTTTAAGATTCATAAACTATTTTATTTGTGTTAACTATTTGTTCAGTAGAAATGAATCAGATTCCCCAGGCAAAAGGACTAGCATTCTGAAGGGGCTCATTCATTTCCAGTTGATGAGTTTTTTGATGTTTTATAAATTCATCACTTTTGGTCTGACCTTTCTCTGGAAGGAATGGTAATGTGAATTCTCCTAAACATGTTGAGACCAAAGGTCCATGAGTTATATACTGTTGTATGTATTATAAAATGATATCTGCATTTCTATTTATATGTAGTGGATTTTAAAGATCCATATTTGAATTTCATGACCCTTCCACACTACCATTTTAATTTGTGAAGAGCATATTGCATTTTCAGGCAGTCTCCCTTTGAAATTGTAGGCTTAGGGCACAGATAAGTTCAGGACCAATGATTTGGTCTCACTTGGATACAGCTCTATTTTTTCTTCCTATTTCATTTATAGTTAACTTTTCACCTGTTTCCTTCACCTTTTTCTATACTCCTGTACTTAAAAAAATGATTCCCTTGTATATATTCTAAATTGGCAGTATAAGAATATGAATATACATTGGGTGAAAGGAGCCTAAAATCTAGTTCTGACATATGCTAACTGACAAAAGGTATTAAGCACTCACAGCATTCGCCTGCTAGAGAGTTTTATGTATCATCTTATTTATTTTTATTTATTTGTTTATTTTTTATTTAAATTCAATTAGCCAACATATAGTACATCATTAGATTTTGGTTTAGTGTTCAATGATTCATTAGTTGTGTATAACACTCAGTGCTCATCAGATCACGTGTCCTCTTTAGGGCCCATCACCCAGTTACCCCATCCCCCTATGTATCATCTTATTTAATCCTCAGAACAACCCTCTGAGGAAGGCACATTCCTAATCACCATTTTATTGTTGAAGAAGTAGAGGGATTGAGCGTTTAAATAACCAGCAAAAATAGTAGAGCTAAAACCTAAGCCCAAATTTAAGTTCAGACATTATGCATATTGCTTAGTGAATATTTAATAAAATGAAAGTTGTAAGATTTAGAACTGTCATAAACTCCTTTCTTCATTGATTATTTATTAACTGTAGTGACTTAGACATTGTGCGTAAAGGGAAAATTGGTCTTTTTGTAGAGCTAGTAAAATGAAAAAAAAAAAAAGAAGAGAAAAGAAAAGAAAGAAGAAAGTTACTTGGAAAGGTAGTCCAGCCTAAGGGGAAAGAAGTCTAGAGGTTGGCCAAAGAACAGAAGTGCATTAAATAATAATAATAATAATTAAGAAAATCTGAGAGTCCCTGACCAGGACTGATTAGTATGGATTTCCAAGGTTTTCAGACTTCAGACTAATTTATATCTTGAGTGTGGGTATAGGATGCAAAATGAAGCTGCATTCTCTCTACTTCTGCTTGCAACCCAGTAGGGGAGTGAATCATTATTAGTTCTGAGCTTATCTAAGAACCAAAGGTGCTTTTGTAAATTCCTAAAGATACTTAAACTCATACTATACTTTGACTAATGATGGACATTGGAAAGGGTGGGATACTTGGTTGAGATCCGGGCTTGTAAGCAAGAGACTGTTAAGCAAGTAAGTAACGAAAAGTTCAGATCTTCATTGATCAATATTTGTTAGATTGTTGCCTGGATGAAGGAACAAATACTGAACAAAAGCAACAATCAATAGATAATTCCATTTTCCTTTTAGTTAAGAATATTTATGGAGAAAAACAGGGCAGCACCATAAAATGTTTTATTGAAATGAAGATATTTATGTCCAGTTATGAAAAAAATGAGAAAAACATGATTTTTATTCTTACTTTTTAATTTTTATCTGGTGGAATGGGAAGTAGGAGACCACTTATGGAAGACTCAGAAAAAACCATCAAAGACAAAATTTAAGTATAATCTAAATAAGGTAAAATCTTATTTACCAAGTTCAGCTTCTAAATCTAAAATGTCAGTATGTGTGTAATATGTTAATTGCTCAGAATTATAGTAATGGCCAGGATTGAAGAAGAAACATTTGTCTATAATTTAAAATGCAAAGGGTGAAGGAAGCTTAATGATGCATTATGTTTAGATAACTGATATTGTGATATAAAAAACAAAGCCACATTTTTAGAAAGAGGACATTTTGGCCAAGTGGCTTCCTGCAACTGGAATTCAAGCTCTCAAATAATACTGCAGTTCCAATATTTTTAGGCTAATTCTTAATGCTTTTATTTGTGAAGTGAGGGCCTGTGATTGTAGTCAACATAGGCTCCTCTTTGTGCCCTCTATGGTAAAGAAAGACTCTCCTCAGATGCTGAATTTTAGCTTGTATGTTGAGGCGTTTTTCCCAACACTTCCCAGAATAGTGTTGAGAGACAACACAGTGACAACACATAACCCTGATTTGATCTCACATGTAAATCTGTGTCTGGATCATATTATATCATTTCTTAAACTAAATAGTATAGGGAAAATATCTCAAATTCTGGTTTTTTGTTTTTTGTTTGTTTGTTTTGCTTTTAGGATCACCAGTACATTTTTATTGTGTTATTGAACATGACTGGGAAAGCCAAAGAACAAATTTTTTGTAGGAGAAAAAATCCCCTCTATCAGTAATATGCCTTATATGTGAAAGGGTTAACAGGCCTCTTAAAGTGCTAAATTTATTGGGAGCGGGGACTCTGTGACCCCATTAGGATCTGGCTTTGGTCATTTCTTGGGAAGAATGCGGTTTAGAGCTCTCCTATATTATTCTACCAGCTCTTTAGTTATTGATGATATTGACTTTTAGTTTTAAAATGTCTTGCTATGGAAAATTGTTTTTAACAGCCCTCATCCACTTATATTTTGAATTTTTATGTTATATCACTTTTCATTTGGGATATAAAGTCAAATTCTTGGTAACCATTCTCCACAATCCAATTTATTTTTACCCAAGATCCATTGAATTCAACTCACTGCATTTTCGTAAAAGGTTAACCCAATATTTCATGTTATGTTATACTTTCTACTTATGCTATGTAAAAGAAAAGTTACTGTGATAAGCAGCCAATAAATTGCATTCAGAATGTTTATTCTCAAAAATTACATTACTATGCTGACATAGATAAACATAATCATTTATCACAATATGGATTGTGAAGTAAAAACTAAAATAAATGGAACCATCCTGCCTTTTACCCAGTTTTTTTTTTCTTTAAATGTTGGTAACAATATCTACCTTTAAAAAATGTCATCTTTTTATTTCCGGCTTGAATTAATGTATGAGATTAGTAATGGTTCAAGGTTGAATAATGACAAAAAAAAACTTTTATAAGAAAGTATTTTCAACTTTTTTGATAAAAATGAGATTATGTTTTCTAATGTTGGCTCTTATTAATATGTTGTTTTGTCATTATTTCAGCATAAGGAATAAGCCATTTAAAACTAATAGCTCTGGGGCGCCTGTGTGACTCAGTGGGTTCAAGCCTCTGCCTTTGGCTCAGGTCATGATCGCAGGGTCCTGGGATCGAGCCCCGCATCGGGCTCTCTGCTCTCTTTGTCAAATAAATAAACAAACAAAAAAATAAATAAATTTTTTAAAGATTTTATTTATTTATTTGACAGAGAGAAAGAGATCACAAGTAGGCAGAGAGGCAGGCAGAGGGAGAGGGGGAAGCAGGCTCCCTGCTGAGCAGAGAGCCCGATGTGGGGCTCGATCCCAGGACCCTGGGATCATGACCTGAGCTGAAGGCAGAGGCTTGAACCCACTGAGCCACCCAGGCACCCTAATAAGTAAAAAAATCTTAAAAAATAAAATAAAAATAAAGCTAATAGCTCTATTTGATGCTTGTTGTCCAGAAAACCTAAACATCTACATTGGTAGATTTTGAAGAAATCTCATGTCTGTCACATATAGGAATTGTTAAAATAATCTTCATTTATACTGGACTAGTAAACTAAGTCCCAGTGTTGTTTATTAGAATGAATATAGTACACAGTAAAATCTGCTGAATGTAGAATTTAGTGACTATTTATTTGATAACAGCTTTATCAAGGTATAATTCACATACCACACAATTCACTCACACAAAGTATAGAATTCAAAGCTGTTCTTGTATTTATAGAGTTGTGTTGCCTTCCCCACCATCAATTTCATCACCCCAAAAGGAAACCAAGTGCCCTTTGGTGGTCATTCCATTTCTCCCTAGTTCTCCCATCCCTGGCAAGCACAGTCTGCTTTCTGTTTCTGTATATTTACCTACTTTGGACATTTTATATAAATGAAATCATAAAATATGTCCATTTTGTAACTGGCTTCTCTCAGCATAATGTTAACTATGTTCATCTATGTTGTTTGTGAACTTCCCAAATTTCTTTCTGTTATTGATATTTGATTCCATTCCATTATGGTTGGAGAATTACTTTGTATGGTTTTAAAAATTTATTGAAGCTTGTTTTATGGCCTAGCATATGGTCTGTCCTAGAGAATGTTTTGTGTATACTTGAGAAGAATGTGCATTCTGCTGTGGTTGGGTAGAGTGTATTATAGATAAAGTTGTGTGTGTGGGTGTGTGTTAAATTTGACACCTGTCCCCTCTGGAAGGACTTTCTGTTGTCTGCTTTTTTTCTTGTGTGGATCACACAATTTTGTTTCTTTTAATGTCTTGTAATTTTTTTTTCATCAAAAACTGAACATTTTAGATAAAACATTATAACATTTCTAGATATTAACCACCTCCTCCTCGAAGATAGACCTTTTTGGTGTTTGCCTATTTGTTTAGTGACTTGATGGACTATTTTTAGGAAGTCTCTTTCCCCTAATGTGTGAACCTCTGATTCTACTTGCATAGGGTGAAGTCTTTAGCATGTGCACAATTAACTCTGGAATGCTAGTGGTTTTATCAGGACTCTATGTGCCTTTTCCCCTTTTGTTATGGTTGTTGTTTTGCTGTTCAGCTGCCCACCTCTGTTGGTATTACACCCAGCTCTTGGTTTTCATCGATCATTCGCTGATTGTTCTATTATTTTTTTAAAATATTTTATTTATTTACTCGACAGAGAGAGATCACAAGTAGGCAGAGAGGCAAGCAGAGAGAGGGGGAAGCAGGCTTCCTCCTGAGCAGAGAGCCCAATGCAGGGCTCGATCCCAGGACCCTGAGATCATGACCTGAGCCGAAGGCAGAGGCTTAACCCACTAAGCCACCCAGGAGCCCCTGTTCTATTATTTTTGACAGTGCTCTGGGATATAAATTGCTCCAAAGTGTAAGTCAATTCAATTTGGGCCCCTTGCAGGGATAGTTTTTGAAGTGAGTCTTTGAAGTTTCTTGTGACTCTAGGGAAGCTGTTCTTAACTATTTCTTTCCATGGTTCTCTCTGGTAAACTATATGCCTTATGATTTAGTTTATTGCTCTCATGAAACTATCACCCTCCTCTTAATTGTTTGCCATCAAACTATTTATTGTTTTGAGAGTACCCATAGGCTTGAACTTACCCACATACTGATTCTAATAAAGTCAGTTCCTATGGGGTAGCTGTCTGTTCTTATGGCATGCTTCTTGTTCTATGAAAAGTCTCTAAGCCACTGCTACAGAGCTAGGGGTGGTTTAGTGGCCCGTTTCTTTCAGATTGACACTTGCTATATGAGCAGAGTACAAGTATGGGCAGTAGCTTCTGATCTCAGTTTGCTTCTCCTGGTATATTAACTCCAAATAGTGAGCAAGTTGAGATGAGTGTGATCAAGACCCCTGGGTAATTGGCATGTTGTTCCTCAGGTAGAGCCTCTGTTCTATGAATGGGAGCTGGGTGAAGCAAGGGAGCTCCTGACATCTCAGCTGCACTTTGTGGACTTCAGTTGCTGCATAGTGGATGGGGGATGGGAGTGTGAGTGGGAGGAGTGGGGAGTGAGAAATACTAATAGTCTGCCCTTCTCTGGGAAATACCACAGCCTCAATTGGAAGCTGGGGCAGATGGACCCTTGTGTTTTTAGCTGCACTCACCTGAGGTGGAATTTCTGTCATGCTGAGCTGGGAGCATGGGGGGTGGGGTGGGCAGGCCATCCTTCAGATGCCACAGACCTTTACTATTCTTACCAAGTTTTAGTAGATTTTTCTTGAATAACTGTTTCTTCCATTGCTGTTTGACTTTAGCATGATTTCTGGAGATTTTAAAGGGCTCTTATTTTTACTAATTTTTATCAGTATGTTTGTTTTGCTGGGGAATTGATCTGCAGAGGTCTTCATGCCACCTTTCTAGAAGACCGCTAGTGGTTTTCTTTTAAATGCTTGCTTAAGATGGGACTTTGAAATTAATTCTTTATTGTTATTCAGGTGCCATTTAATGTATTTGCACATGTGGTTAAAAAGGTTTTCTCTTCTACCTTTATGCCTCACAAAGTCACAGTAAAATAATATACTTTATTTTTGGATGAAATTCAATATAACTTAATACTGAGAAGAACTTAAATTCTAAATCAGACCCTTCTGCATATTAATTATGAGATCTCAAGTGGGTTACCCAAACAGCTTGACTTTATTTGCTCATCCAAAATTTTGAGACAGTAGCTATTATTAAATTAAATTAGGTACTGCATGTGAAAGCAATTTGTAAATTCTAAAAACTTAAAATGGAGAGTATTGTTATTACAAGTTTAAATAAAATCTCCATCTTTTCTGATTTCATTCTCATCTAAATGCTAGGAATAAAATTTATCTTAAAGAGTCTTTAGTATAGTCTGTGTAATTTTTAAATTTTTCATATTATGATCAATATTCTTATAAAATCAACAGGTATATTGCCTAGTAAATGAATACTTTAGATAAGCTTATTGTGGAATTATAATAGCAGAAGGAGAAAACATTTTTAGTATATATCTTTGGGGTGTTTGGGGTAATCTTTAAATTTTGATTTTTTTTAAATGCCAATATATATGATTATACATTGTTTATGCTATCTTCAGAGTATCCTGGCTTTAAATCCTCGAACACAAACTCATGCAACATTGCGCTCCACTTCGGCCAAGAAAGTAGACAAGAAACACTGGAAAAGAAATACTGATAAAAACTGCATTGTAAGTACCACTGATAGAGGATTGAATCTATCACACTGAAAATGATCTCATCTAACATATTGTAAGACAAGAGTCTATATATACTTTGAAATACAATTAAATATGTGTAAAGTACAGCCATAATTTTTTCGTATTTTAAATATTATATATTTGAATAATTTCAAACGTGTCTTATTCCTTAAAAATCTATTGAAACATTAAAAAAATTATATAGGTTTAGTGTGGTGCCAAAATTTATTTTCTTAAAAATCTATAAAATTTCTCTTTAAATAGTTTTGTAAAATTAAAAACACAAGAAGCACTGTGTTGGCAAAGATGTGGAGAAAAAGGAACCCTCTTGCACTGCCGATAGGAGTGCAAAGTGGTGCAGCCACTGTGGAAAAGAATATGGAGGTTCCTCAAACAATGAATAATAGAATTATTGTAGATCCAGTAACTCCACTACTATTTACTCAAAGAATATGAAAACACTAATTTGAAAAGATACGTACACCCCTATGATTATTGCAGCATTATTTATAATATCCAAACTATGGAGAAAACCCAAGTGTCTGTTGATAGATGAATGGATAAAGAGAATGTGGTGTGTGTATGTGTGTGTGTGTGTGTGTGTGTGTGTATATATATATATATATATATATATATATGGGATATTTATTATTCAGCCATAAAAAAGAATGAAATCTTGCCATTTGCAACAACATGGTGTGAGCTAGAGAGTATAATGCTAAGTGACATAAGTCAGTTGGAAAAAGACAAATGCCATGTGATCTCACTCAGATGTGGAATTTAAGAAACAAAACAAAGGCGCCAAGGAAAAAGAGCAAACGAGGAACCAGACTCTTAGCTATTGAAAACAAACTGATGGTTACTAGATGGGAGGTTGGTCGTGGATGGGGGTAGGGGTAGGTGCAATAGGTGATGGGGATTAAAGAGTACACTTATCATGATGAAAGGATTAAATTAAATTAAAGCCTTTAAAAATTGTTTTGTATGATAACACAAGGACATGGAAGAGTTTCTGTATTACAGATATAATTCAACTGAAAACGAGTACACCGGTATATACAAACGGTTGTAAGATAATGCTTTTGGGGGATATATGAACAGTATTTGGGGGACACTGTGACATTGAATATTTCCAAGAGAGGTACAGGAGCAAAAATGTCTGAGATTACTGATGGCTGAAATGTTATTTAACTGATCCTATGAGGTTACATAGGGCTGGCACTTTGAAGTCATAAATGGGAATTAAGTACAACCTTGAAGGCAATGTTTAAATACCATTTTAGAGGGTATACATTTTCAAATGAGGAAAGCATTTCCTTTTTACCCAATTTCTCAAAATTAATTTCCCCAAAATTACTTTTCTCAAATCAGTTAGTGAAATAATTAATCGTATTAGTTTATTTGCATTGGCTTTTTTGGTATTTTGCTTATACTGTCTAATGTAATGATTTTAGTTTATTTTTATACTTTTTTCTTCCTTACATATTAATTCTTTGATGATGGAAATTGAAGTATATGTACAGATGTGTATGTTGTATTCATGTGATTTAAATTTTTTTTTTTGTCGCTGGGCATTCAGCAAAGTTTTTTAAATGAAAAAAGGAAATAGAAATACAAAGAAACATGTGACTTGAGGTGAAAACAGCCACTTAGTAGCAAACCTGAATTTGGAGTTCACTTTTCCTTGTACCATTTGGGTGAGTTTTGCTTTCCACCATGAGGTCTCTGAAAGGAGACTAGTGTGATCCAAATTAGATCATTAGATCAAATAATATACTGACTCTAAGGCATGATCTTGTATTATGATATGACTAAAGAAGTCATGTAAATTTTGAATTTAGAAAGCCCTCAAAGATTATTAAGTCTAAATCATTATAAAAGTATGAGAACTCAGATTCAGAAAAATTATATGACTTCTTCTCTAAGGTCTCATTTATATATTATTAAACTATCTATGGTAAGGTTTTATTGAGAAAGAGATGCTTTCTCTTATCATTTTTATTATTTTTATTTTATGAAAATTAGCATTTTTTCCAAAATGTTAAGCCATAAACTGTTGCATTTTGCCATGTGTATACAAATAATATATATTATATATAAATACATGTTATTTTTTAATTTTTATAAATAAATATAAAAATAAATATTAAAAAGAATATTTCATTTAATATTTTATTTTATATTTATATTTTTATATAAACATATATATAAGTTATTGGCAAAGATGCAGTGAGATGCGTTTTCTCCTTTATGTATATATTTGCACAAATTCTGAGAAAAGCAGTTTGACAGTATCTTTGACAATATTCATTAACACCTGTGTTAGTTTGCTAGAGCTGCTGTAACAAAGTAACATTAACTGGTCACCTAAAGAACAGAAATTATCAATGTTCTGGAGCCTAGAAATCCAAAAGAGGTTTGTTTTCTTCTGAGGCTTCTCTGCTGGTTTTTCCTTGTGTCTTCATCTGGTCTTTCTCTCTGTATGTGCCTGTGCCCAAATATCCTCTAATAATGACACTAATCATACTAGATTAGGGTCCCCCCTAATGACCTCATTTTAATTCAATTACCTTTATAAAGACTGTCTCCAAATACAGTTACGTTCTGAGGTACTGGAGGTTAGGACTCCAACATATGAATTTGTGGGGGATATAATTCAGTCCATAACAGTATCTTTAAATTATCAAACACTTACAACGCAATAATTCTTCTTTTAGAGTAAACTATCTTAAACAAAGAATTAGGAATGTAGGTAAAGAATTAAGTAGTAGAAAGAAACTTATCCCTACATTATTTATTTGGTAGAGAAAAATGTGGGGGAAAACCCACCTAATTGCAGCCATTGAGCTGTGGTTAAATAAATTAGGGCAGATCCATTCAGGGTAAATTGTGCAACTATGGAAATTATTTTTAAAATAGTTAATAATCTGGAAAAATACAATCTATATTACAAGGAAAAGGCATGAAACATTATATTTAAGAATGATTGTGTGCAGTTACAAACACACACACACACACCCTGAGACACATAGAAAAAGAAAATACAACGGAATGTTAATAGTGATTAGCTTTGTTTTGTTAGCACTTTTGTTTATTTCAAGTTTTCTATGATAAGCAAGTACTAGTGGAAAATCATCTAATCATCTCAATTTGTAAGATCAGATTTATTGCTCTGAATTTATACCATTTTGAAAATTCTATTTGACACACCTGTATTAAAAAAGAGCAGTGAAATTCATACCCAAAGTGGAAATATGGAGCTAGGGTTGAAAGTAATTCTCAGTACAGTTGAAGAATGTAGTTTCTTTCCTTTTCATTAGTATGCTCTTTGTGTTTGCATGAAGAATTGATTAAAAGTGTAACCAAAAAATATGAGTTATTTTTTAATTTGTAAACTTTCATACTTGTATTTTATAATCACTCATCAAAATTAAAAAAAACTTATATGTATTTAAAGCAAGCCTAAGACTTTGAAAGGTTGAGAGAAGGCCAACTAGCTAGATAAATGTAACCTAAAGAATGAAACAGTAGTGAGTTCCCTGGGGTTCCTTTTTTCTGCATTTATCCCAGTCTTGGTGGGGAGTGCTCAGCTGGGTCAGTCAGTAGAGCATTTGACTCTTGATCTTGGGATCATTAATTCAAGCCCCACATTGGATGCAGAACTTACTTAGATTAATTAATTACATTTAAAAATAAAAATTAATTAAACATGTGTTTGGGGAAAAAAATGGAAATAATAAAATAGATAAATAAAATGAAAAAATATCCAATTCTTGGAGCTAAAGACATTGGAGAACTGGAAATCTAACTGTGTGTGCATGCATGCAACCACCCACCCACCCGCATCCCCCTAAACACACACACACACAGAAGTCCCAACAAAAGTTTGCTCTCTCTAACTAAAATACCAGGGAAGGAACAACCTAGCAAGACCAAAAACCTTCAGATAGTTAATTTCTCTGCTCTAGCCAAATACAACAAGAAAAACTGTGAACCCAATATCTGTATATTCCGTAAAGGCTGGGTAGGGAGCCTAGACTTGTGCTCTGTGATGAGATAATGAGAAGCCCAAATACCTCTGTTGGGCGGAAAGAATAGGGAGCCAGTACTCTCATCCCCATTAGCTAACTGGTAACCGAGTGGGCCCACATCTCCACTTACCCTCTATGATGTTAGTGGAGAGACCACTGGACTTCTGCTACTATCCAGAGGAAGAGAAGAAAGAGGGCAGGGCTGAAAAATACTCAGAAAGGAAATAATGGGTAAAACCTTTCCTAATTTGGCAAGAAATGTAAACTTATAGATTAAAAAAACCTGAGTGAGATCCAAAGAAATCTATAGCAAGATATGTCATAAACTTCTGAAAACTACAGACAAAGACAATATCCTGAAGGAAGTCAGCCCACCTGCTTCAAGGCAAGGACAGCAACCCCTGTGGGCTGTTATGTTCCTGAGCCTTGCCCTATTGCTCTGACTATGACTAGACAGTACCACTGACTGCACCCTTGCTCTGCAAGTTTCCCTCCTTCCTACCCTGCTTTACTCCTCTTGTACTTTTCCTGAATAGGACTTACTCCGCAAATCACCTGCATACAATATCTGTCTCAAATTTTGCTTTCAGGGAAAATCAATTTAAATTGCTAAACAAAGAGTCAATCTTGGGGCATTGTGAGCAGCACTTGATGCAGAAATTCGTTTTTTCCTTCCTAAAATATTGTCTTTCTCTTCCCTTGCAGGACATCAAACTCCTTTATTAGCATCTTCTTGGCTTCTTTGTTCATCTTCTCACCCCTGAATATTAGAGTGCCCAGGGCTTAGATCATACCCCCTCTTTTTGAGGCTCATTATGTTGGTGATCTCATTTTTTCTCCTCACTTTAGATGCTGTCTATATCCAGAATCTTATCACCTCTCACCACCTTCACCACTACCAACCATTCTAAGCCAGTACCATTATCTCTCATCTGGTTTGTTTCAATAGCCTTCAAACAGTTTCCATGCTTACATCTTTCCTGGTAGAATCTTGTCTTAATACACATGAGAAATCCTTTTAAATTCCTGTGCTCAGAATCTTTCGGTGATTTTTCAGCTCACTTGGAGTTTGCACAATTTCCCTTTTACAAATGTCACCTCAGCAAGGCCTTCTCCAGCCACTGTATTTAGAACTCTAAGACTGCCCCACTCTGAGCTCTCTTTAGACTTCTCTGCTTAATTTTTCTTCTAGCGCTTATCACTGATAATGCTCTGTTTTTCACTCACTAATTTATTTTTTGTCTTTTTTCCACTGGAATATAATGTCCAAGAGGGCATTGAGTTTTGTGTTTTGTTCATTGTGTGTTCAGTTTCATAAGCTGTGTTCCCAGCTTCTAGAACAGTTGGTGCTCGCTAAATATCTGTCGAATGAATGCATGAATGAGTATGGCCCTTCTTTTATGTATTCTTTATATACTGGACATACGAATTACATTTTTCTATATAGTGCTATTCAGTTTCCAGAGTACTTTGCATATTACATTTGGTTTTTACCATGATGTGAATGGACAACGCAGATTTGTCTCCTTGTTTTATGGATGAGGACTATGCTGAAAATGCTAAATGATTTACTTAAGCTTATTGAAATCACTTAAGTGTTGTAGCCAGATCTAGAATTCGGGTCATCTGGATCTAGTGCATCTTTTTCAGGATATCACCTGGCTTCCTAAGGAAAGGCAAGTAAGAGTATTAGAAAATGGAATCATCAAAGTAAGAAAAATATGGGTTGTAGTGGTTGTCACATATTTTTTTTTTTTACCAATAATCTTATATCACTTCTGAAGATAGCCAAAGAGGTCATTTTCAGCTGACTTCCTGACCACCAAATACAAAGGCTTTATTTATTTATGCTTATTTTGTTTCATTTTCTAAAGATTTTGCTTTGGCTTTATAATTTTGTTTTGATTTAGTTCAGATAATCATTGACTTATCACTCTTTGCATATGTGCATCAGGGTTGCGGGTTGGGTTTCTTTGAATTCCCTGGGAAAAAGTTTTTCTTGAGCCACTGTATAGTCTTCTGTTCTTATCTGCCTCTCTTTTTAAGAAATCCATTTGGTCCTGAAAACAACCATATTTCAGGCACAGTACTGAATACCACTCAGAGATGAATAAATTATAAATTATAGTCTAAAATTGTCTATTTAAATAGGTACAGGTTTAGTTTTAATAAACAAATTGATAGGCTTCTTAGAAGATAGGCATCTGTTTGACCTGTAAAAGAGCACTGCAAATGTAAATTCTGAATCTTTTTTTTTTTTAACCCAGGAATTTCTTCCCTTGGCAATTTGATACCATTCAAGTACTAATTGGAAATTCTGAATTCAGTAGGGAATTTAAACTGGCAAATGTGTTTATACTGGTTAATGAAGCACGAAGCAGTTATTTCCAGTATCTTTTAAGCAGGTGTTCCATAACTGCTGTTTATTTTTGCCATTTTTGAAAATGTTGAACTGTCCTAATTGCATAAATATTTTGCACTCATTTTCCACTAGCAATTTTTGAAGACCAGAAAATGTTACAAATCAGAAAACTGGGTGAAAATAAAAAGGGAAGGCAGTTAAAGACAGCCAATTATTAGACATCCTGTCCAGGATTCCACTATTGCATGGTAGAACCAGAGGTCACACTCATGCGATCTAGCACCAGAACTTTTTAAGTAAAACTATATAAAAATTAATCATTGACTTTTTTTTTTCATTTTTTCAATTCTAAGATATGACTATAGTAATATGTAGGTTTTCAAAAACTGTAACTGTTTTCCTGTGTGAGGTTCACGATCTTAGTCACTATTTTCATTTGTTTTGTATTTATTGCCTTTGGATAATGGGCCAGCCATTGTGTCCCTTATCACAGTGGAATGAAGATGAATTTGACATAGACCTTGCCAAGAAGTTCTCACATTCTTTTTGAAATGTCAGTAAATATATACAAATAGTACTCTTTCAAAGGAAGGACCATGAAGGAGTTTTAATTATCACTGTGATTCAGTCAAATTTGCCTTTGGCTGAAGTTATCTAAATTTCATAATAGAAGATGGATTTAATAAGGAAGATGGGAGGCAAGATTCAGACTATTATAGAAGGCTAGAAGACAAAAGAAGACAGGGCAGTGTGTGTGTAGGAGAGTGGATAAACTTGAATATATTTAGGAGGTGTCTCCAGTCTGCTTGGGCTACTGTCACAAAAATATTATACTGGTGGTTTAAACAACAGACATTTGTTTCTCACGTTTCTGTAGGCTGGGCGGTCCAACATTAGAGCACTGGCAGGTTTGGTATCTGGTGAGGGCCTGCTTCCAGGTTGATAGATGGCTCACATGGCAAACGGGATGAGAGAGCTTTCTGGGGTCCCATTTATAAGGGCACTAATCTCATTCATGTGGTCTCCACCTTTATGACCTAATCAGCTCTCATAGGCCCCATCTCATAATATCATCACACTAGGGGGTTAGAATTTCAGTGTATGAATTCTGGGGGGGGGGGGGAATACTGACCTTTAGTCCATAATAGGAGGTAAAATAAATATGATTTGTGAGTTTACTTTATGTGTGCATTTAGTTTGTAAGATAAATTGAGAGAGAAATCATGAGTTCAGTTTCTGATCTTTTGTTTCTTATAATATCCCATGTGGTAGCTCAGTAAAAGAATTCAGGAAAGGAGATGAAGAATTTTGAATCATCAGAGTATATGTGGGTATAAAGGCCTGCATATAGAGTTAGTCAGGAAGACTGGGGAGAGTGGGAAGAGTTTGGAGCTTAGATCTTTGAGAACTTTGGGTGAGGTTAGGGAAAGACAAGTGAGTCACTGACTTGAGATACAAAATATAAGGGGCATCAAAAGACTTTGTAAGCAGGACAAATAATATAAAAACATATAAAATATGTATATAGGAGCATGCCTTTTTCCTTTTGCCTCAGGTTCCAGTGTGGCTTAGCATGACACTGAAAAACAGGATGGCAAGGGCAGTGGAGATGAGAATTTAGTTAACTAGCACCATAAGGGGTGAGATGAGAGCCATGAAAGAATAGTGAGAGAGTTCCTACAAAGAAGGACAGGTCATTGTGTTTTCCCTCTAATACACGATTTCCAAATGTGATTGTTTTTTATACTTTGGAAATTATCCTTATGATTTACTTTGTGTGCCAGGGTCCATTTTTCTTTTTCAAGCTTACGTGACTATTAAGGGACAAAATCCACATAGTTAGTTAATATAGTCATCACTCAACCTCATTTAGAAAGGGAAGATGAAGTCATTCTTGCTTCGATAACCAGCTACCTGGCTTTGTTAAACTGGACATAAAATGCAGGTCCCAATGTTGATATACAGCAAATACACAATATGAGTTCCTTTTTTTTAAACTCCGAAGTTAAATGAATTTTTGACCAGGTTCACAGTGAGAAAGAAATCCCTGTTCTACTCTTACCTCTTCTTATACCATATTTTAAAACAACTTCTTAAGCTTGAGCTTGCATTCCTGACTTCTGACATTAGCGTTCTTCCAAAAATAGATCAGTGCCTGAAGGAGTTTCTGAAATAAAATAACCGAAACCAAAATTCTTTGCAACTTAATGCCTTCTTCAATAGGTAAAAAATGCATTGTTTGTATAGAGATTATAAGTATCAGACTAGAAACTCAGGCATATAGGAAATATAACCTCCTTTCTTTTTCTGTAACCAAACTTGGTTTTTGTTTGAGCTTTTTTGGGAGTAGAAACTTAGTTACTGCCACTTTCAGGATTTCTGCCCCTGCTGGTCCCCCTGCCCCTCCTTCGTTCTCTGGGTTAACATCTGACTTCCCTGGGATTTGGTGACAAGTGTGGTAGATGAGGTAAGCCCAGCTGATTCTTCATTATGTATTTCCAATAATTGCCAATCAAGGGGGAATGCCTAGTCATCCTTCATTCCCTTTCACCAGATCCCTTTCTCTTCCCCACCTCTGTGCTACTTTTAAGTCACTCTTAAATGCATGACAGTTCCTTCTAATGTTCCACTTAATTCTGGGGCTCAGGAAACGTCACAGTTTAGTCACCTCCTTCCAGGGCTTCTTCATAGGTTCTCCAGCTCATGATCTCAATTTACTTTTGCCATCCCCCTATGTGTAAGCTGAGTTGCTGGGCAATGATCCTTTTTTTCTGGGATCTACTGAAATTTCTGGGCCCTCCCCTTTCCTATGGATTCTCATCTTGTCTTTCCATTCTTAAAATATTTGTATAGTTTATATGGGAAGGCAAGAATGGAGATAAAAATTTACTTTTAACTCATCATACATTTCCTTCTAAATCCATTGTCAGCCACTCAAGTTCTTTCAGATTCCTTGAAAACCTGACTTCCAACATCTGAAGTCTCAGAAAAACTCTGTTTAGGGCGCCTGGGTGGCTCAGTTGGTTGAGCAACTGCCTTCGGCTCAGGTCATGATCCTTGAGTTCCGGGATCGAGTCCCACGTTGGTCTCCCAGCTCCACGGGGAGTCTGCTTCTTCCTATAACCTTCTGTTCTCTCATGATCTCTCTCACTTTCTCTGTCTCTCAAATAAATAAATAAAATCTTAAAAAAAAAAAAAAAAGAAAAACTCTGTTTATCCCATTGCTTTCTGTGGTTACATCTTTTTCTTCAAGGAATGAAAACCCATGGCCTCGCTGCCTAATGTGCACATTATAGAAGAGGAATTATGGTAAAACTTCCCTGTCCCACGAAGTCTGACTTTGAATTTGGATTTAACAGAATTGATGATTATCTCCCATTCTCTCTCCAGCAGGTGTTCAAATGAGGTCAGTCGGGGGTGGGGAGAGAGGGTGGAGTAAGTTTCTGTTTTGAGTCAGAGAAAGTAAGAAAGAAGGGTTAAGACGGGCAAGGCCATGGGGCACTTGGGTGGCTTGGAGGTTGAAGCACTGGACTCGATTTCGGCTCAGGTCATGATCTCAGCGTCTCAAAATCAAGCCCATGTTGGGCTCAGTGAGGAGTCTGCTTGAGACTCTCTCTAAAATAAATAAACAAGAATTAAAAAAAGATAGCAAGGTCATTTAGAACCTCATGTTGGGAAACTTAGATGGTACTTGCAAGACTGAAAGTGAGTACCTCCTTAAATTTTGTGCCATAGATGCTTCACTTACCTCACTATAATATGGGCCCAGGACCGTCTGGGTGGCTCAGTGAGTTAAGCCTCTGCCTTCAGCTCAGGTCATGATCTCAAGGTCCTGGGATCAAGCCCCACATCAGGCTCTCTGCTCAGCAGGGAGCCTGCTTCCCCCTCTCTCTCTGCCTGCCTCTCTGCCTACTTGTGATCTCTCTCCTCTCTGTCAAATACATACATAAAATCTTAAAAAAAAAAAATATGGGCCCAGGAAACAGCTGCAAATCAAAGGACTTATACTGTTTTGGAGGTACTAGGCAGCCTCAGGACCTAGGGATGTTCCCATCAATGCTTGAACTTGGGTAGCAACTGGCAACCAGCAATAGAGACTCAGATGGCTTTGGATGTCACAGGGTGCCCCCGAACTCAGGGCTGGCTAACTGGGTGGGCGTGCCTGGTCATTACCTTAACTTCATAGTAAAGCTACCGCACATTATGTATTACCGGATTTTTTGAAATAACTAATCTGATAGGTACCGTTTTACTGTTTATAGGAACAATTATCCTGCTACATACATTGAGAATATTGTAATGAATTAGAAAAAAAATATGGGGCGCCTGGGTGGCTCAGTTGGTTGAGCAGCTGCCTTTGGCTCAGGTCATGATCCCGGAGACCCGGGATCGAGTCCCACATCGGGCTCCCAGCTCCATGGGGAGTCCACTTCTCACTCTGACCTTCTCCCTTCTCATGTTCTCTCTCACTCTCTCTCTCCTAATAAATAAATAAAATCTTAAAAAAAAAAAGTTTGTTTTTAAATAAGTATATTTTAAGTGACCTTTATTGAAGAATCTTTTCCATACTTCCAATAGAAGTTAGAAGTTATCATTATATAAATTTAGTAATTAATTTTATGTATGTGTTAGACTAGACATTAATTGGAAGAAACTATTTTGATTCTTTAATGAAAATACTAGTTTAAAGTTTAGCAGAGGAAAAAAATTACAGAAGGAAAAATATTAAGGTATGTGATTAACTAAAAATCCTATGTCAATGATTATAAAAAATTTTTTTTTTAAGATTTTATTTATTTATTTGACAGAGAGAGAGAGAGAGATCACAAGCAGGTGGAGAGGCAGGCAGAGAGAGAGGGGGAGGCAGGCTCCCTGCTTAGCAGAGAGCCTGATGCGGGGCTTGATCCCAGGACTCTGAGATCATGACCTGAGCTGAAGGCAGAGGCTTTAACCCCCTGAGCCACCCAGGTGCCCCAATGATTATAAAAATTTAAGTAGAAGAGGGGTTCTGAGCCTAAAATCTTGGCTTGTGGTCATTTAGACATATGTAGACTGTAATTTTGGAATTAGGGTGGGATCTTCTGACACATAACCAGTATTTATTTTAAAATAATAACTTATATTGCTTATGGGAAGTCTTAAAGTCTAGTTATGAATTCAAAAGGAGAATTTTGGGCTATCTCGATTTCTTTAAGAATACAAAGTATACCCTGAATCAGTAGTTAAAATATGAAATCATTAATTAATTTTTATTGTTGGTATATGAGATATGAACTCTGAAAAGCATCCTCTGAACATTTTTGGACATTAATCCAATGGGTGGAAATAAGTTACTTTTCATAGCAGTGAACCCTCTTAAAAAATTAATGTGTCCCATTTTTCTATATTCCAACAATACTATAGATCAATTATTCTGCCTAATTTTAGGAATTACATAGTATAAATATTTGCTTGTAATCTGCCTTGTACAGTTCCATTAATTACAAAATTAATGGCAGACCTACTATATGCCTGCCACTGTAAAAAGTAGTGGGGAAAGGGACACTTTTCTTGCCCTAACAACTTGTAGTCTTTCTCACAGACATTAAAGTCATTCACAATCAGGTGTTGCAGCTGTAGTCAACCTGCAACACAGAGTTATAGCTCTATGTTATAACTACCATATAACTCCATGGGAGTTATAGCTGTGGAATCTGGTCTCAGGATTCAAGGTTGGCCTCCCTGAGGAAGCAGAATTTAATTTGAAAGTACAGATGGAAGAGGAAAACAAGAAGTGGGATCCCACTAGAATGGAAAACATATCCTGGAGAGATTGGAAATGAGAGAGCATACTGAACCCAGGTACTAAAACAGCTTCAGTACTACATGGCTGAAGTGTAGAGAGTGAAGGTAAGTACCAAGTAATGAGACAGAAGAGATCAGCAAAGACTAGATCAGCAAAGACTAGTACATGTAACAATAACACTGTTAATGTTGAAGATGATATTAATAATTGCATTTATTGAAAAGTTCTGTAGTCTGGTGATTTCATTAGAAGAAGTGCATGTCACCAGGTTAAGAAAGCACACTCTTTGCTACACACTGTAATTTAGTTTTGTCACATATTAGGTTCTCCCTTTGTGTGTATGTGTTTTCTTGGTGCTACATTCTACACATAGACTAGTATTGTCAGAGCTTTATTCTCCTGGCAGAAATATGTAATAAAATGTTAATTGACTAAAAAGAAGAAAAGTGTTAACTCTTGATTTCCTGAGGCTGTTACAAGAGAGCTTTGCTTTAATTATTTATTTCACACTGATCACAACTTTCTCCATATCACTGTGACCCACAAATTAAACTCGTTTGTAATTGTCAGCCATCAGCCCCTTTACTTTTATTTTGCTCTTCTTTGTTTGAAATTTTATAATGGTTAAGTGATGATTCTTTCACTTTTTTCTTAAACTAACTTTATTGTTGATTAGGATGGAGTATAGTGGGGCGCCTGGGTGGCTCAGTGGGTTAAGCCTCTGCCTTCGGCTCATGTCATGATCTCAGGGTCCTGGGATCAAGCTCCACATCAGGCTCTCTGCTCAGCAGGGAGCCTGCTTCCCCCTCTCTCTGCCTGCCTCTCTGACTACTTGTGATCTCTCTTTCTGTCAAATAAATACATAAAATCTTAAAAAAAACAAAAGGATGGAGTGTAGTGATGGTTTAAGTTGAACTGGAAAAAACTCTGGGCTAAGTGTAAGGTGTATTTCTTTAGCTTTGTTAGCAAAAGAAAGAAAACTTTCCCTTTAAAGCTAGCTACCTTATCTTTGAGGTTTGTTTTTTATTCTTTTTTCTTTCTTTTTTTTCTTTTCTTTTCTTTTTTTTTTTTTAATGGAAGAAGACAGTGGAACCCAAAGGAATGACCTATCAGCAGAAAGGTTGGTTAAGAGTGAGGAACAGAGACAAACTAATTGGTTTCAGTTGTTGGTTCTGCCATTTACTAGCTGTATGATCCTGAATAAATTCCTTGATCTCTTCCTGCCTCCATTTCCTCATCTGCAAAATGAGGATACTAATAGAATCTACCTGATACACTTGCTATTGCGATTAAATAACTCAATTTGTATAGTATACTTAAAACAGTGTCTGGTATATATATAGTCCTCAACAAGTGTTATCGAATCTCATTATTAGCATTGAAACATTGATGCTCCCTGGTCTGTTTTTGTTACTACACATGTAGGTAGGTCCATCATCACAGTGGACACAGAACAGCATAACTAAATATGGAAAGAATATGGAGAGGTAATGAACAGGAAGATATTAAGAACAATAATGAAAAACAGAGCATTTCCTGTATTGCCCAGAAATATCCTGGCAGCAAATTGTGTGTACGTTGGAGGAGTGTGTGTGAGAGACAGACAGAAAGAGATAGGGAGAAACAGAAGACACCAGCTTTTTTGAACCCTGACTAATATATGCATAAAGTAGGAATAAATTATCTTTCTGTGATTTTTTTTTTTAACCACATTTTCCTTTCTCTAAAATTCCTTCAACATGATGCCTTGGTCCTGCCCAGTTTCATCAATCTATAGGTCTGCATTGACATGGGGATTCTAACCCTGACTGATTGTTCCTATGTGAGTCACTAATCTAAGATGTGCTTCTGTCTTAGAATCACTTGAGAATGAGATATTTTCTCTCAATATTTGACAAGGAAGTTTCTCTTTGGAGATGTCATTCATTTGGATTGCATATCAGTCTATGGCTATTGAGAAGGGATTCAAAAGATCTGGAACCAAACTGATTTGTTTATACAGAAATTCTTTGGATAGTCATAATATTAAACTGGAATTGTGTGATGTATTGTAGGTCAATAAGTACTATATAATAAAGCAGATGCGTGTTAAGACTATGTCTATAAAAACAGAATATGTATATTTTAAAAGATATTAATGAAGCATATTACTGTATTTGCAAATAAGAAATATCTTTGCATATGGGAAAATAGAATGCTCTGAACAAAAGAAATCAGCTAAATTGTCTTTAGAGTCTAATAGTATATTTTACCTTTGCAAAACATTTATTTGATGCTCATAGCAAATAAATATGCGAGTTTTGCTGTTTTCGGAATGGGCATACAATGGCAGCTGTCTTTCTAATCGTTCCCCTATTCAAACACTAATCGGTGGAACCTACGTAGAATGCTAGAAGACTGAATAGGTAGACAATGGCAGCAGCGTTTTTAATCACAGTTCTATTCAAGCACTAATCGGAGTGATGATTAAGGGACATTAGAGGGAGCACTTTGACATCTGATCCTTTGAACTGATGTCTGTACAGGCTGCACTCCACACAGCTCACTTGGCCAGACTGATTTCCTTAAATAAAGTGCTGTGATTTGCAATGTAGGAAATATTACATTAGAGCCTATTGAAATGATTAGAAATTGAGGAGCTTTTCTTTTAGTGGGGATTCGGTGTATGCTGTATACTCACAAAACTCAGAACATTAATGTTTCATATATTACTCTTAGTATCAGGGACCATTGAAAAATCGCATGAAAAATACTCTCTTGTAGTCACACACTCAAAATTAAATGTGAATGGAAATATGGAACTCTGCTCTCATAGTCCTCAATTATGGAAGTTTATGAATTTAAAAATGTTTGGATTTTTATATAACCCAATCAAGATCAACACATCCTAATTGCATTGCATTTCTTGTTTTCTTTCAACTAGAACATTTTTAGTACTCTATCTCTTGAGTTGCATTAACAACAACCAAAAAAAAAAAAGTGTTATACCCTCTCTGCATTGGTCATGCTTTGGATTCAATAATTTTCAATAAGACAGAGTGGAATTTTTCTCTTTTTTTTTCAGAATTTTTAATATTAATTAGATTTTAAAGACCTGTTGTCCAGAACATTTCATGTGATTGATCCTGAAAACATTAATACCTATTTAACATTTGCAGATTGGCTCCATGGTTAAAATTTCAACACTAACATTTGAATACATCGTTCCAGTTATCTGTATATCTCTACCTTTACAATGTATTTACATAATGTATAATACATAGAAAAAAAAAACTTTTCTTCTACCCACTTATTTCAGTTAATGAGATCTCTGAATTAAACTGGCAAAAGACATTAATAGAACAAAAGTTATATACATTTTGGTTGATGTTGATAGTTTATTTTCATGTGCATGGAGCCAAAGATGCTTCTAGACTCAACAGCTTGTATACCATTTTAACAGAGCATGATAAATCATGGAGAAGTAGCAAGACAAGGAAAAAGGGGTTTGGCATCTAGAAGTCATTAATTGTGGGAAGGTAAATGTAGGGGGAAAGCTAATGGAAAATAAGTTATTTTAGTAAGGTTTGTTTGTGCATCTCAGTGCTGACTTTGTGTCTCTAGTAATAATGGTTCTTCTGGTATAAGGGGAGAAGGAACACTTTCACAAAGGGAAATTTATGTCCTACTTTCAGGCAGATAGGAGGAGAGAGGATAAAGAACTCTTTCTGTGTTTGCTTTTTCTTAATTGCCTTTAGTTCAAAATAATATTTATGCTGAAGTGGCATATTGTGATCCCCTTCATGTACAGCTTCTTGGGGTTGAGTTCTCTGTATTTTTTATGTTCCTTAGTTATAGGATTCTTTTCTATAAGAAATGAAGATTTTATCATAAATTCTGGGATAAATATGATTGAGGTGTTTACTTGTGAAGTTGTCTGCCCACTCAAATTCACAGATGTGTAGGTATGAGTTCTTGAAGCTTTATTTGTACCACCTGACTCATACCTCAAATCAGGTGGCCTGAATCTGGTTGAGAAAACTGACCAAAGCCAGGAGTAGCAGATTTTCTCCCTGAAATCAGGGGGTAAGAGATTTTATTTCATTCTGAACTATTTGAGCAGGAAACAAAACATTGAACCCTGGGTGTTGCAGGATGGACATTTCTACCTGCCATATGTATTTAAAAAAATTAGTCGGAAGAAAGAAGTAGGAAAAAAATCTGCCTGGGTTACACATGGCTTTTTATGGGGAAAGCTTTGCAATTTTGTGTTTTGTGAGATATTCTTATATCCACATATAGTCTCCTTTTTTTGGATTAAACTATCTAAAGCTGGTTTTAGATATAGACAACCAAAAAAAAAATCCCAAGAAGCACAGTGGCATATTTCAAATTCTAATGACTTAGAAAAAAAGTGTGTATTTTTAGGAAATATGGTAAAATTATAATTAAGTAGGAAAAGAAAAATGGAGGAAGGAATAAGAGTAGTTAAATTTTATATTGTGTGAGACCGTAGAATGTAATCAGCTCGTGCTTAGAGACAGACTGCCTGGGTGCAAATCATGTCTCTGCATTTACTAACTTGACCTTGGGTACAGTTCTTCACCTCTGTCAGCTAGCTTCAGTTTCCTTCGATGAAAAATGGAAATAATAATAATTATAATGACCTAATTATTTTGAGGATTAAATGAAGTACTGATTATAGAGAGGACATAATACAAGCCTTGGCACATGATAAATGCTTACTAAATAGTATTATTTTATTTTATTTTTCCTTGAATATGGGAAATTTTCTCATGGTTCAATTGATAAAGCATTTGTCTTAAGATTTCTTTGAAGAATTTTACATCATTTAGTAATAATTTTTGAATATTAAAAGTTCAGTAAAGTGATACTACATTTATTTATTCTAAGAGTGATTTTTTTTTCAAATGTCATACTGTTGCTTTTAGTATTTGGAAGACAAGTCCACCTTCTAATATTTATACAAATTTCATGATTAAGACTCTTTATCATAGGGCTGCTTAGTCATTTTTATTCTTTATTCTTTTATTCTTTTTTTTATAAGAAAAAAACTTATACAGATATAGTATTTTTAGCTTGTTTTCATGTTATATGAAATAATTGTAGTTGGTTACTTTGGATTCCTTCAATTTTTTTTTTTTCCTTCCCTGGTTCCAATAAAAATGCAGGTAGTATTTATGGTAAGATTTTGCCCTTATTGTCTATTGGTTTACCTGTTTTTACCACTTTGTTTTTAGGTTTATTATGTTTTCTTTTAAATAATCTCTCCTGTTTTTGAGAATTGAAATACATATACTGCTGTCTTTACCTATCTATCTCCATGTCTTTATTTTTATCTCTGGCTCATACATCTGATGACTTTTCAGTGATACTTTCTGGCTTAAAAGCTAGAAGTTTTATAAACTACAAATCAACAAGTAATCTACCTAAATCATTTCCTCTACAGCACTACCTAAGAAAGTTTGACAGTGTTGCTATTTTTCTTGCACATAAATAGAATAATTTTTTTAGACTCTTGCTATATTTTGGTTTAATAGAGAAGGATTTATAAAAAGGGATTAAAAGGAAGAGGGCCTATGGATCCAGCAAGGAAAACAGAGGTTTGAATGTAGAATATGCATGGTATTTGGAGGAGGCAAAGAACAAATAAATAATTGAGGTTTAAGGAGGGATTCATGTCTGAGAGCAATAGAAAAAGAGTTTTGGAAGGAATGGATGAAAATGTCTAGAAAAGAAGATAGGATTCAGATTGTGTAAAAACTTAAGTACACTTTAGGGATTTGGAATCTTTTTCTTAGGACAACAAATTCATGATTTTGACTAGGATTTTACCATCATAAAAGTAATATTTTAGATTTAATGAGTCATCTTTAAAATATCAATTTGGAACCTGCTTGTTTGTTAGGGACATTGGCAAAGGTGGAATATCTGGAAAAAGAGAGAGTGGAATTAAGGATTCTTCAGACCTTGTGAAAATTATTTAGGAAAAGTCTAGAAAATACCAGCTATGGTGCTACTTTGGCGTGTTGTTCTTCCAGCTGGCATAGTTTCTGGCAAATAGTAAGCACTCAAAGCTATAGCTATTATTTTTGTTCTTGATAGATTTTGTTATTATTGTTGCTATTTTTTTGCTGTTATTATTGTTCTTATTTAGACATCTAGTGATAGAGCATTTTTTGGTCCAATTATTGACAATCTTATACCTTCTGTGGTTTTGGCTGCATCAGAATTACCTCTCGGTTAATATTAAAAAGGAAACAAGTAGAAGAGAAGGAAACTTCACCCCAACCTAGAAACAGGTTGAAAGAATTTACCAGATCTCAGACTTTGGGATATATATTGGACAAGTTATCTGCTTGCTAGGTTTAGGCTTTATCAGATGTACTAAGTTTTGTTTGTTTGTTTGTTTGTTTTACACTAAATACCTTACCCTTTCTCACAATTTTTTCACTGCAAGTGTTCTTTTGAATACTCCTACTTATCTTCCAAAAACAGTATTATTTCTTCTGGATTCATTCATCTTATACCTTATTTATTTATTTATTTATTTATAAGGTTTATTTATTTATTTGAGGGAGAGAGAGCATGAGTATGAGCAGGAGGGGGTGCAGAGAGAGAAAGAGAATTCCAAGTAGACTCTGCACTGAATGTGGAGCCTGACGTGGGGCTCTGTCTCATGACCCTGAGATAATGACCTGAGCCAAAATGAAAAATCAGATACTTAACCGACTATTTGGCCCAGGCACCCCCATCTTATATCTTCTTAAAAAATAGTTCATAGTACACATTCTCCATCACTTAAACATTGTTTTCCTTATTAATGAATGCTATTATAGGTACCCTGGTCTTAATCATTTGAGTGATAAATATTATGAATCAATTGAGCAAAAATTTAATCCTCCAGAGAGAGAAATGAATGGAAATGTGGAAATGATGGCCTTTCAGTCTTCCTTTCATTCATTCAACAAACTGAACATGGACCTGGTGATAAAAAGATGAAGAATAAAGAAGATCAAAACATAGGCATACGATTCTAAAGATAAATTTTAAAAAGATAAATTCTAAAACATTGGATAATGGTCGCCATCCTATAAATAGTTGTTAAACAAATAACTGGATAATTACACAATAGTCGCCTTTTGAAGAGAGAATGAATGGGTTCTCTGAGAAGATGAAGAGGAATTCAAATCTTGAAGATGCAACAGGACTTTAACAGGGTAGTAAAGAGAAGCAGAAACGGAGTTATCAACAGGCAGAACAGCATGAACAGCCTCACAGGTTTATAAAGCAGTGTCATATGTTCAACAAATTGTGTATAGTATCGTGTGAATAGATAGAAGATCAGCTTTTGAAGACCTGTAAATATATGTTGCTATGTACCCTTTGAGAGAAGAAATCAAATAACACTTATTTAATTTTCACAATAATTCAATGATAAGTACCAAAGGTATCCTTATTTTAAAGACATGGGTACAGAGGATTAGAGTTGTTTAATTCCTTGTCCAAGTCATAGAGCTAGTAAATAAAATATTAACATATGTGGATGAAATTGGACATCTGCAAGTCCTAGCATACTTCAGAACATGTGAAAATATATTTATATTTTTATTTTTTCAAGAAGAAATTAAACATTTGGAATATTTTTTTTTAAAGATATTATTTATTTATTCGATACAGAGAGAGAGATCACAAGTAGGCAGAGAGGCAGGCAGAGAGAGAGAGGGGGAAGCAGGCTCCCCGCCAAGGAGAGAGCCTGATGCGGGGCTCGATCCCAGGACCCTGAGATCATGACCTGAGCCGAAGGCAGAGGCTTTAACCCACTGAGCCTCCCAGGCACCCCAAAAATTTGGAATATTTTTGTACTAAACTGCAATAAGGTGAGAACAATGCTGCATTACTTTTTTTTTTAGTTAACATTTTCATTACCTAAGTATTATCTGGGTTTTCTTAAAATTCAAATCAAGTGCTCCCAAAGAAACTTACTTTTAACAGAGCCATCTGAATATATTAGCATCTTGATGTGTCTGACAGAAAAATATTTCAACATAATAATGTTACTGTATCGTCCCAAGGGCAATAATTTGAAAAATAAAAATATTTCAATATTTAATTAAAAACATAGAAACAAAGATATTTTAATAATGGGAATCAGCCTCTAGAAAGCTCCATGTAAAAATCAGTAAAGTTCAGTAGTATTTCAGAGTGCTGAAATGCTGAAAATCATAATGTTGATGAAAGAAAATGTTTTTCCTACTATTTCTTTCATGGAGTTTCACTGGCCCTTTAACTCTGCCATTCTGTGTGTTAACACAGTGTTGGCATCAAGGACCAAGAACATGTATGCTAAGAAATCATTTGAAAATGTCATAAATCTAACATTGAGATAGCAACTCTAGTTTGCGTTTATAGAACAGAAAATGGCATCATAGAAACTAAAATATTCTGGTACACAGAAGAGTTATTTTCTCTTTATAAGTTAGTAATGTGGCACATTGAAACCTATTTTAGCAAGAACCAGTCAGATTTATTTTTCTCAGAAATACTTCACCAATTTATTAGTGAGAGCCAATTGCTATGGATACCCAAATTCCACAGTGCAATCTTTGTATTCTTTTTTTTTAAGATTTTATTTATTATTAGAGAAAGTATGTGCGAGAGAGAGAGAGAGAGAGAGCAGGAACAGGGGCAGAGGTAGTGAGAGAAGCAGACTCCCCACTGAGCAGGGAGCCCCCCATGAGCCTGGATGCATGGCTTGATCCCAGGACCCCAGGATCTTGACATGAACCAAAAGCAGATGTTTAACTGACTGAGCCACGCAGGTGCCCCAGCAGTCTTTGTATCTTGACATCACTTTAAGGAACAAGTCTCCTTAAAGCTCATTAATCTCATTCTGAGTTTAATGATTCCATCGAAGTGTTACCTAGCACTCCAACATTTATCAGATTATTTCTCTTGTGTTATAGTCCTTGGTTGAAGGTCTCCCTAACTGGACTAAACATTCCTCTGTGCATAAATTATTGGTGTATAACCCAGAGCTTGATATATAGTAAGTGGTCACTCTCCATTTACTGATTTAATGATTGAGTTATACTTAATTCAACTCTTCAGGAACTTTCATGCTGTTAGTTATTTACAGTTTTAAAAAATCTTGACTCAGTGAACTCCTTAAGCATTGTCATATGTTAAGTTTCTGAACAGCGGCAATCACTGAAAAGAATAATTAATATTTATGCCTAATGTGGGCATATATGATGAGCAAAACTTCTGTGAAGTTGCTGAGTACTACCTGAAGGCTGATTTTTATCTTCTCCAATTTTGATATGTATTACACTACACATGGCCTAGAGTCTAGACTAGAATATTATTTGAATGAAAGTATTTAGTAAACGCCCTAACCTGTGTAAACAGCCATAATTTATTTAACATTTTTCTTTTAAAAAAATGTTTTACACATCTTCAGTTATTTTTATGATGTAATTTTATTAGAAGGTGTGAAGGATATCAGATAATAAGAGATTATCAGATAATGTACAGTAGTCAAGAGACTTGTCTAACATTGAGTAATTAGCATAATTAGAGTATTCTTCCATTTTCCAGTATTGTTTTGCTTTCTGAAACTCTTTAAAAAAAAAAAACAGTGTAATAAACCAGTCCACATGGAGACATGGAGACAAATCTGTCTTATCCTTGCTCCCCCCCCAAAAAATCAAAAAAGGATAATACATGAGAAATACTAAAGATGAAAAGACATTTCTAATTACAATGTTTGGTTCTGGGCAGATGTTCTAGAATAAAGACAGGAAATTTATGAGAAAATCTGATTCAAAAAGAATTTGAAAGAATCGAATCAACTTGAAGAGAAGCCAGATTCAAGAACAAACTATTAGAAACATGTAAATTAGAAATATTTAATAAAGAGCTTGGAGAGCTCCAACTTTTTCCTTGCGCTTGTAATAGAGACTTTTAGAGAAGGAACAGAAGAAGAAAAATCTAAATATTTACAGCAAGGTAAACTGGTGGCTGAGGTTTGAGAAGTTTCAGTCTTTAGAAAATACGTCAAAACAACCAATTTCATGGACCTGCAATCCAAACAGCCTTCAAAATACATCAGAAGAATGAAGAACAACTTCAGATAGTACTGAACGATCCATTGGATAAATTCTGATCTTTAGAGAAGGACAAAGTTACTTTCACAAGAGGCCAGAAAATGGAAAAGGGAAAGGGGGCCAATTTATTAAACGGGATAAAATGTTAGAAAATGCTAATAGTGTATGAAATGAATTTTAAAAGTGAAAGATGAAATTTGTAGGTGAACACAAGCTAATGATGAGTCTGGGCTGTTGCTCTTGAAGAAGATGGATAGTGGGAACTTCGAATTGTATATAATAAATGCTTTGGAAAAATGAAGACTTCTTAGACGATGAAATAAAAGTCATTTTGAAGAAATTAACTGATGCAGCTGAGTTACTCATTTAAAAACTCTTACTGAAAAAAGACACATGAATACTAACTGAAGGTGAAAGAATTGATATACTTAAAGTTCATTTCAAAACTCTTCAAACTGATAAAATTTCATTGCAGTTAGAAAAGACACACATACATACAAAAAGGGAGAGGAAGAAGACCCATTGGAAACTTATAATCCTTCCAGAACTGAACAAAACACACACACACACACACACACACACACACACACACAAAGAAATACATTTTCACAAAATATGCAGTTTAAAGTGAATTTATTCCATAAAAATAGAGGGGGATCTTTCCAACATAACTGAAAAGATCAGTCATGTATGTGAAGAAATGGGCACATAAAATTATAGCTAGAACTTGTCAGAAATATGTTATTTGGAAAAAAAATCATTGGCTATTATCAAAGTCATTTTATTTCCCATGAGAGAAAAACTCATAATAGATTGAGAACTCTGTTGGCTGAGAGAAACACTAGTAACATAAAAACCCCAAATCCCTACACATTAGACAAACTATTAAAAATTTAAATATCCTGGAAAGGATCCTGACATTTTTGGTGTTCCAAGGAGGTCATTTAGCTGAGACCCAGGAAACTGCCTGGAATGTTCTGGATGAACAGATCTCCGGGGAGGGAGGAACATCAAGCTCTGATGCTGTGCAGATGCATTCCTTTGTCCAGTATGGACAAGATACCACCCTCTCCCAGCCCAGGGTTAAAGCTACAGGAATAGGGTTCTTCCATTAGGCCAACTCTCTCCTCACACAGCTTGTCTTCCACAACAGCAGAACTTAGCTTTTTCTAGAGTTCCTTATGCAGGCAGATATCTGACATTTTGGGGGCTCAACTCTCCCACCTAATGTTGAGTTGTTGCTTTAAACTCTGGTGCTCTGAGACTATCCTATCCTTTAATCAGAGGAGTCCCCAGATCAAAGTACTGAGCAGAGAAACACTTGACTTCCCCCCAATTCTGTAAAGTAAAGGTGAACCTCCTAAAGAATTCACTCCCCTGAAGGACTTCCCTCACCCAGTGCATCTTGTCCTGAAAGTTGAAATAGCAAACCCTAAATTTTGTTCAGATCACACAGCCTGAAAATAGAAGTAAGTCAGTTTTCTAGTTGATCCCACTTTCCAGTGAGTCAGTTTTTGAAGATCCAGAACCATAGCAAGATGCTTTTTTTCCCTCTTTCTCTTTACTAAAGGGATTTTATTTTTTTTTCTTTTTTCATTTATTCCTTTTACTATTAATATATTATACAATGCCTCAAATGACAGTTTGGTAGGATTATAGTCTATAGGAAGATACTTCATACCTGTATATTATTTAAATGTGAATTTTATAGGGTGCATGAGTGACTCAGTTGGTTAAGCGTCAGACTCTTGACTCTTGATTTCAACTAAGGTCATGATCTCAGGGTTGTGAGATTGAGCCCTATGTCAGGCTCCACACTGGGCATGGAGCCTGTTTAAGATTCTTTCTTTCCTTCTCCCCCTGTAAATAAAACAACCAACCAAACAAACAAATAAATGTAAATCTTGTAAGTAGGCCTTAGGGCAAGAAAAATAGACATCACTGTCTAGTTTAAATTATCAAATCTGCACTACTGTCAAAACAGTTTTAATACTAGTCATAATATATGCTTAATGAATATATACATGAAATCTTTAATCCCAAATGCAGAATGTATTTGACAAATATTATGTAGCAATCATTCTTAATTTTGAGTCAACATAATGTGCCATATTATACTTCTGTGAATTTGCAGTGGTCTACCTCAAATGTTTGATTTTGTTTTTCTAATTTTTACTTGATTTTTTTTCAAATACATTCATTTTTTATTGGTAATTTTAATCATTCCCCCCCTTATTGAATCATATCTTTCTTCATTTTTGAAGATATCAAACAAAATTTTTTCTGTTTTATTCTTCAGCTTTATATCTGTTTACTATTACCCACATGACTATAAGTAGTACTTTGTAAACCAAAAAATAAATAAGTTAAAAGAAAATACTCTTTATGACAGTGTTGTACCATCTACTCTTTTTTTTTTAAAGATTTTTTATTTATTTATTTGACACAGAGAGACCACAAGTAGGCGGAGAGGTAGGCAGAGAGAGAGGAGGAAGCAGGCTCCCTGCAGGGAGCCCTATGTGATGCGGTACTCAATCCCAGAACCCTGGAATCATGACCCAAGCTGAAAGCAGAGGCTTAACCCACTGAGCCACCCAGGCGCCCCCCCCATCTACTCTTTTTAATATAGAACACTAATAAGGATTCCTTCCCTTTCTGTCTCTTTTATAGACCTTTCCGTCTTATATTTCCATTCATTGGTAAACACTAGCAAAGATATAAATAACAAAAATATGTTCTAGCATTAATACCATATTTGTGACAATTTAATCTCCTCCCTAATTTTTCTCTGGTAGATTAAATGAGATACAACCTAGATTTTCATCATTATGGGAGATAGTAGAAATTCTAAGTATTTTATGAGATCACATTTTGAAACATCTTATTTACTCCTAAAAACAATTATAAGATGTACAAGCATGTTATATCAACACTGTGAAAGAAATCAACAAACAAAAAAATAAACCTAATGTAGGACATGAGACATTAGGAACTTTTATCAAATAATAAAATAAAACATATCTATAATATAAACAAATACCCAAAGAGAGTTATACAGAAAAATGTTTATGTAAATTCCAATAAATGTGGAACGTATTACAACCACTGACATCCTCAGTGCACAACAGTAATATAAATGGCTAACTAAGAACTGAATTTCACAACTGAAACAATAAACATAAAGTCAGTCAACAAAATTGGGTTTGAATAGACCATTTTTTGTAGAAGAATATCTAATCTAAGACACTGAGACCAAGAAACAGATAATAAGATTATAGCTCCTCCCCCCAGGAATCACACTATGTGGATCATTGGACTGAAAACACTACTCTAAAAATATTTAGTGATAGAAAAGAAAATGTTTGGTCTTTCCAGACAAGAAAACCTACAATGTAAAAAAGAACTTCACAAGGAGATAAGGATAATATAGATATATATTATCCTTATATATATATAAGGATATATATATTAATATATAACATTATACTAACAGTATCTATTAAAACTGTTTTGAAAGTAGTGCAGATTTGATCATTTAAACTAGACAAATAATTTAAACTGGACATATATATTAAAATATATGTCAGCTTTAAAATAAAATAAATATATGTCAGCTTTAAAAGCTGACATGTTTTTTGAGATAAAATGGAGCTAAATAAGATGAGGATGGGATGAGGAAAAGAATAATGGGGAAGATACTTACAGAAAAGTGTAATGTAGTAATGGAAATAAAAATCTCCTTTGAATGCATTAGATGACAGGACTGACTACAGATAGAAAAACAAATATACTAATATCAAAGATCAATTTGACATTATTTCTCAAAATACATCGCAAAGAAATAAATGTAAAATAAACTAACAGAAAATAATATACATTATGTTCTAGTAAGGGGAATCTGATCTGTGCAGATGGAAATCTAGGGAGAGTGAAACAGAACAAATAATGCAGAAACAATAAGGCAGTATAGCCAAAGAGGATGCTCCTCAGCTGGGGGGAACAAAAAAGCATTTCCTATAATTGAAAAGACATATGATGTTTTATGCAAAATTAGTGGGAAAATTTCATAGCCGTAATTTCATAGGATTTTAAATAAATGAATTCAGTAACTGTAAAATAAAAGTGTGATAAATTCAACCTAATTAAAATTAAAAACATCTGTTCAACAAAACATAAAAAGGATGAAAAGATAAGCCACATATTGAAAGAAGGTGTCTGCAACACATATAACAACAAATTATTTCATTGGTGACATACAAAAGACTCTTTAATATTATAAGAAAAAGACAATCCAGTAGAACAATTGGCAGAAGACATGAAGAGGCATGGACAGATGAGGAAACATGCATGGCCTTATGCATAAAATGATAGTCAAACTCATTAGATTCTTCCCTCAGAAATAACCAGGGAAAAGGCAAATTAAGAATGTATCAAGATAAAATTTTACACATTATATGGAGCAAAATAAAAAGGCTGACAATATAATTATTGGAGACAATATTTACAGGACTTCTAAAATATTGCTTTGCAATTTTAAACTGCATATACAGTTTGACATTATCTAGTGTAGATGTACTTTTGTAGCCCCTATAACTCAGTTTATACTCTGAAGAATCTTATACACATGTGTTTCAGGAGAAATGTATAAAAATAAATGAAAGTGATGTCATAGTAGTAAATAATTCAAAATAGTGTAAGTATTCATTGGATAGAACAAATAGGTACTAATATTCTTTTTTAAATTTAAATTCAACTAATTAACATATAGTGTATTATTAGTTTCAGGGGTTGAGTTCAGTGATTCATCAGTCTTATTTAATAGCCGGTAGAGGTACTAATATTCTTACTACTATCACCGACTTTTAAAACATGAACAGTGTCAGTTTAAGTGCTATTAAAGTATTAAAGATGCTTTTTTTTACAATAAAGGAATTTTTCCTACCAAATCATTGCAAGAAAGCAGAAGAAAATACAGCATAGTAAATGCAATAAACATAATAAATGCAATAAACATAGTAAATGCAAAAATATGGTGAAAAGATTTTAAAGCCAACACGAAGGCACTTAACACTTGATGGAAAACAAGTTGATCATTTATGATCACAAATTTAAATGATTTGTACTCATCAATAATAGACAATGTTTTTCACCTTTAATTATAATTAAAGCCAAACACATACTTTTTAGGATAAACAAACCAGAAACAAACTGAGAAGTGGCTTTAAAGATGAACACATGGACAAAAATATATCAAATAAACAAATAAAAATAACAAAGCCACAATCATATGCTAATAGATAAAGTAAAATGCAAAGCAAAAGTTTCAGCATATTGATAGAATATACAGCAACTTAATTTAAATGCTCCCTCTTCAGAGACCATCTGATGTAAGTTCCCTGCCCAGTAACCTCTCACTTTCTTCTACTTTATATTCACCATTGTATATTTACAGTACCGAAAATTGTAACTATTTTTTTATTGTTCATCTTCCCTAACTAGGATCACCATGTGGTCCATTCTGTTTTAAGAGAGACTTCATAGTAGTATTTAAACAATGTAAGTAACAAATTTAAATTTAATCAATGCCAACTCGGTATCTCATGAGTTGGGGACATACTTTACTTTCAGTTGTTCTTAGGACTTTAAAAGGTAACAACTCAATAGGACACCAATTAAAAAATAATAGTTTACTGTCAACTCACAAAAGCAATTATTCTATAGATTTTTTCACTACCATGCATCCTATGAGAAAATGATAACAAGAACAGGAAAAATATCATTTGGATAAAAGTGCCACTTGTTTTCTTGAGCATTTATTAGGCAAAGTATAATGAAAAAAAAAACCTATTAAAAATAAGTAAAATGAGAAAACTTCATGCTTAAAAACCCATCCAGGTTATAATTACTTTTTTTCATCTTGATGTATTTAACTCAAGAGGTTATGATTTTGAAAAGCAGGATTGATAGTAAAAAAGTGAAATATATAATGATGTTAGTCATTAGGATAAAAGGTGGTGTGGTATACTATGAGGACATCTAGTAGAGAGATAGGAGCTAGGCTGCACATTCAGGGACAATTTCCCTTTTATAAGGAATTATATCATCAGAATATGAGAAAATTAAATATATTCATTTGCATCTACACAGGATCTGTAAAGAAGGGAAACAGCAGTTACATTATTTTGGAGAGTATGAACTGGCAAACCCTCCCTGGAGGATAATTTGTTAGTATTCATCGTTTGCACTAGCAATTCCAATTCTGGGAAGCTAACCTATAGAATCATTCAGATAAGCATGTAAGACTGCTGATTCAGGGAGCTTCACTACAGCATTGCTTGTAATGACAGTGAACTGGGAAGTACTAAAAGTCCTTAAAAATGATTAAATATATAATTACATATGTGTAAAGGGAATATCATACAGGCATTAAAATTAATGAAATAGATCAATATTTGCTACCCAGGAACCAGTTAAATTCTGTTTTATATGGAGCAACTAATAGTAGACAGTTCTAAAAGTCTATATAACCTGATGAGCAATCCAATACAACATTAAGGTACTGTGTTACATATAATTATTTATAATACTAAGTTTCTGGAGAGCAATCAATAAACAAAGTAAACTCCCAAACTGGAATAAAAGGAAAATAATTAATACATGGAACACAATAATCTAGACCTGTTCAGAAAGAACTTATCTTTAGGGTCCTAGTAAAACATTAAGGTGGCATTTAATTAATTCGTATAAAGCTCTGGAATATGCGAATAGGCTAATCTGCAGTTGGTGGGAAAGGCAGATTCTGGATTCATTAAATGTCTTTAAGTACTTAATAAAATCCTAGAAACATGGTCAGTGAAGGGACTTAACGGTATTGTTTGGGAAGAGAGCCAAATAAACAAGCAATGTTAATACAATGTACCTATTTTAGGGTAATATAATTTACTTATTTGTAAGTTTTTGTCTCTCCCTTGACTAAAATAGAAGTTCCATGGAGAAAGATTTTTGTCCATTTAGTAGTGTTCCAAATGCTTGTAGCAGTGACAGGGAATTAATAAGTCCTCAATACAGATTGGTTGATTAAATGAAGAAAGGGAGAGAGAAGAATGGAAGATAGAAAGGAGGGAAGATGAGCTACATCAGAGGTAGGTTCAGGGTGATGGGGCTGTGGGATTAATCAGATGTTTTCCAGAAGATATGAAACCTTGGCTGAGACCTGAAGGTTGAGATTGGATTTAGTCAATGTATTTGGATTGAGTGAGGTTGTTTTTGTTCCTAGGTCAAATGGCAGACGGAATAGAGGGAAGTAGAAATGATTTCTATGAAAATATTTTTTTTTATTTTGCAATTAATTTTCCTGTGGGCTATACAAGGTGAAGATCCAATAGATAGATAGATAGACAGATAGAACTATATATATAATTTCTAAAAAAAAAATGACCAGAAATATATTCACCGGGTTTAGCAATGCAGAGCCTATTTGTGACCCTGATGAGAACAATTTCATTGAAGCAAAGGGAATGAAAACTAGTTTGTGGTGGGTTAAGGAATAAAAGAGAAATGAGCGCTTGGCATTTCCAGAGTATGGGCAGTGTTTTGAGATCTGATTCTGGATGAGTGCAGGAGATATAACTGATTACCTCTATGAATGTCTCTAGTAGTCACATATACTTCAATTATGTCTCTAGTAGTCACATATACTTCACACATATACTGACTTTATAATTTTTTTGAAGTAACAAACCTAGGTTATGTGTTTGCATGTGGAAGAGGAAATATTGCTGCAGAAGTAGAGGAAAAATGTGTACTGCTTTGTACATAAACTTCTTCCATGAGCTTTTGGATCTTTTCTCTAGGAGCTTTGAGAATCCAACAGTATAAGATTACTTACTGACACTGTTTGGCAAGGAGAAAGATTTGCTTGCCTATTATTTAGATTTGAAAGGAAAAGAAAAATAAACAGCTTTAACAAGCACAGTAGTCTTGTTCACTGAACCACATAAAATGCATTTAATTTTTCTCACCACAGGTATACAAGCTTGTATATATTTTGTATTTTTGGCTGTTTTAGGACACTACTTGTGAAAATAGGATAGTATTTGTGGGAATATTTGAAATTCATTTATTTAAAAAATATGAAACATTGAAACCTAAAATTCATGATTTATTGATTGCTAGGTACCCATTTGTTTATATAATGGAAAATTACCATAGAATTTCCATCACTCCCATTTTTCTTATCCTTTTTCTGTTTCATTCTAACCAATCGTCCTTTGCTCTCTGATTGTCTATATTCTTTCATTATCTCCAAAATATAATATCAGTAAATATTTGTTAAGAGTTAATAATAAATTTTTATATATTATAGCATTAAGAGATAGATTTAAAATGAGTGTGAGTCAATAACATATTTATTTTGTTATATTTAAATTTATTGTAAACGTAACTCAGAAGTATTAATCTATACCACATAATATAAGTACATCGCTTTTACTTTTAACTATCTATACTTTTACTTAAACTATCTGACAATTTTATAATGTGGTAATTGGCACACTTCTTTTTAAGCTAGTTTTACAGTTAAGTACCAATATTTGGGAATATGTAATGGGGAGAACTGTATATGGGGAAGCTAACAAGCCACCTTTGGAGCTATTCTGGTCAAACCCATGGCCAAAATATGTCTGCCTAGTACTGCAGGTTTTGTCTTTATGTGTTTATATATAATGTCATATTTATGTTATGTATTCATTTATATATAAATATTTTTATTTATATAAATTTACTTACACGATAGAAGGAAATCTAACTAATTCATTCACCAAGCCCCATATGGATACTGCCAAATCCTCCTTGGTGCTTCAGTGTGACATGCAAAATGATCAGTATCTGTGCCATGGTGTTCTAAAACAAAAGAAAGAAAAGAAAAAGGTTAAGAAGTACTGTACTAAATAATTTCTCAATTTGTAATAATGAGAAAACGCATATCTTTTTGGTAAAATTCAGTAAAACAGGCATATCTTTTCATCAACTAGATTTTTCCATGCCCCCACGAATCTCACAGTTTTATAAAATGTACAGGTTTTAAGTATATCTAGGTAAGAAACATTATTACTGATTTCATTTGGGCACCATAAAGAAAAATAATATGCTCCTTTTCAAGTCCTTTGTACAGAAGGACTATCTGTATATTTTTCTTCTTATGACCTAAAAGAGTCTTTTCAGTCAAAAGCCTTGATGGCAGCTGTATTTTTTTTTTTTACATTTCATATGGCAGCTGTATTTTAATATTTACTTATAGAACTTGAGATCATTTTCCTCACTAAAAGATACTTTAGATAGTATCCCGAGAGAGAAAATCAGGCATTCTATTACATCCTTTTCTGTAATAGAAAAGGGGGGGGGGCTAAACATTTCTAGCTTCAATCCACCTCAATATTGATACAACATGAAATAAATTATGTTCTAAGAAGTAAATGAATCAGAAAAAAAACAAACATTAAATGTGAGGTTCAATTTTGATACATGTATGACTGACTGTATTTACTTTTTTTTTTTTTTAAGTAGATGTATGAGAGTAGCATGGTCTGGCCTCTAGAATCTTTTTTCATTAATTTGCTTATCTGTTATTGCCAAGTATTTGTTTCAGCCCTGAGAACATAGTGAAGAAGATCAAGCTAAGCTACTGCTCTCAAGAAACTTGCATTCTAGAAAGGGACAAAGGCAATAAAAAAATAAACCAACAAATACAGAGATCATAAATGCTATAAAGGAAAAAAATAAGTGTAGTTAAGGATAATGAGGAATGCTGGGAGATGTTATATGACTTTGGGCATCAAGAAAGATCTTCCCAGTTAGATAGCATACGAGCAGAGTAAGAGAATATACTTTGCAGATATCTGGGAGAAGAATATTCCAGATAGAAAGAAAAGATAGTGCAAATGCCATGACACAGGAAGCTGTGGAATCTGTTTATGACAAATCAAGAAGTCTGGACTTCCGCTTTGTGGTTCCACATGTAAAGAGCTTGTAAGTTGCAATCCTGCATGAACAGGCAGAAAAATCAACTCTTCTTGGATCAGTAAGAGAGAAAGGGACCCAGAGCAAGCCTCTTTCCTCAGGATTGGAGAGAAAGACAGGTGCATACAGGGAGTCACAGCTTACTGGAGTAAAGACTCATGAGAAGAAACTGCCGTAAGAACTAGTGCCAGAGAAGGAAACCTGATCTGTAATTGATGAATTGCTGGAGGCTTGGTGTGGACAAGTCTGAGAGTAGAAATCTCAAGGGAGACCCAGTCACAGAAAGACATTTGCACAGCAAAGGAAATCATCAACAAAATGAAAGGGTTCAACCTATGGAATGGTAGAAAATACTTGCAAACCACTTATCCAATAGGAAGTGAATATATAAAATATATAAAAAACTCATAGCAAAAAAAATCTAAAATAACCCAATTTAAAATGGGTGAAGAATTTTGAAATTTTTCTAAAGGTATAAAAATGGCCAACATATACATGAAAAGTGATTAATATCACTAATCATCAGGGAAATGCAAATCAAAACCACAATGAGATATCAGCTAACATTAACTTGTAAGGACCTTTATTATTAAAAAGATGAGATAAAAAATGCTGGAAAGGATGTGGAGAAAAGGCATAAGATGCCTAACTTTCAGCCTATCTTGGCTTTTGACATACCTTCCTCACTATAAGCTTAATTATTTCTAGCTTTCATTTAAAGGAGAGACATGTAACTCTTCCTTCCACTTGAATACTTAGAGGCCATTGGCTTGTTGGTCAATTGACCTGATTTCAATATCGTTTTGTCTGAGGGACTAGAGAGGCCTGAGGAGGAGAGAAACAGGAAGAATGGTTGGTCAGGTAGAGTAATCAGAACATACACATTTATGGATTAAGCTCTCTCTCTGATATGGGTGTAGTTCATGGTTCCCCAAAACAATTGTCAATAGTAACATCAAAGATTACTGATGACAGATTATCATAACAAATATAGTAACTTCGAAAAAGTTTGAAATGTTACAAGAATTTTCAAACTGTGACACAGATACGAAGTGAGCAAATGCATTTAGAAAAATGGCACCAAGAGACTTGCTCAGTGCAGGTGTGCCACAGACCTTCAATTTGTAATAACTTTTAATGCAATATCTGTGAAGTACAGTAAAGTAAAGAACAATAAAATGAGGTATGCCTGTACCTTCTTTTGAATAAGAATATTAAAGGGTAACGGAAATGACATATATATATATAAGTATTCATATATATATATGACTTAGACAAATAATTTGTGGGCAACAGAAATGACATATATATATAAGTATTCATATATATATGACTTAGACAAATAATTTGTGGGCAACAGAAATGACATATATATATAAGTATTCATATATATATGAATTAGACAAATAACTTGGGTTCCAAAAGTATAATTTGTTATAGATTTATTATAATTTTAAATCTAAATTAAAATCTGTATTTTTATATTACTATAGATATGGCTACTTCCATTGTCAAATATTTTCTTTTTCAGCATCATTGCTTTGTCAACTGATAAAGCAGTGATATAAACTTAGGAAAGATGTTAAAGTTCTGTTCCACTCTGTGATTTCCATAAAATTTATTGTTTTGTTTCATCCCATGAACAATAGAAAATAAAAAAAAGACAGTAGATTTTCTCTTTCATTAGCAAATTGGTACGGAATCATGGGGGACATATTGTACAAAAGAACATGTATTGAAAAAATCATCATTGATTTGTTTTTTAATATATCATTTATAGAGGAACAGATGGCAGAGTTATACTTATGAGCAATTAAATATAAAAATCACCTTGCCTGATGGTTTTAGTAGGCAATTTGCATGATCAAATTAAGTTAAAAAAATAGGAGACTTAATTCTATAGATGACATTATTGGTAGTTTTATTTTCCCTCTGATCTTATGTATTTCTTATCTTTCATGACTGCACAGCACCCTTCACATTATTCCTCTTTTCATTTTTCCTCCTATTCAGGCACTCTAGTATTCTGAGGCTAATATTTTAGAGATTTAAAACCAGATTCTGGTGTGAAAATCCATTTAATGTTAAAGAATTCACATGAAATAAAAGGACTATTGAATCAAAGCACAAAATAGTTCATTAAGATGTATTGTAGAAGTGAATAATGTTCTAATAAATAGTTTTAGACTTCATTTTCATAACTAAGAATTTAGTTAAGCATATCTTAATTTATTTCCTTAATTAATACCTACTTTGGAAGTTAAGTAAGAGAAAGGTGGAAATTTAACCTGCATTTTATTATTTGTAAAAGAGGTGCAAAAATATTCTATACCAGTTGTAATCGTGCATGACTTTAATCAGATATTTGGAGACCTGTTTCAATTGCCTGCAGTGTTAGCTATTCAAACTGAAAATATTCTGTAAGATTTCCTTATAACTTGAGAACCAGATGACTCATTTCCCTTAGACAGCTCAGCTTGTGCAATTTTAGCTGTGGAGAATGAGCTGTCCATTACTCTTTATCACCATTCTCTGCTGAATGCGTTTGCTCTTTCTTCCTTTCCATTGCTTGTGTTTGTTTATCTAATTTGGATTATTAGCATGCCATAATGGTCTATAATTTTTCCCCCTCAGTCATTTACTTCTCAGGCAGGAAATTTCTCAGTGCTCCTGAGGACAACAAAACACGTGATGTTTTGTTTTTGTTAAAGGAAAGTCACAAAATAAAGTTTGGAAGAGACTCATGTCTTTTGGAAAAGCTTTATTCAAAGATTGCTACGGAATGTTTGCCTGTTTTTTTCCTGTAAATATGTGTAACAGGAAATAATGATCTTGGTGATAAATTCCAGGTGCAGCCATCCTTAAATTCATCAAGATTGTTTCTTACCTTTTTAATATAATTATTACAGTGCTTTAGAAATTATGAAAGATAACTCAGTTCTTATTTGTGGAACGCTTAGAGTGTGGTGCAGGTCTTTGAACCAAACTCATAAGGTTCAAATCTAGACTGTCAGTTTCTACTGAGGAAACTGCAGGCAAATTATTTAACCTCTGTGCTTCTGTTTCCTCATTTGAAAAAATACGAGTATAGTAATGGTTCTCTTATAGGGCTGTTGTAAAGTTTAAAAGAATTATGACATATAAAGCACTTAGAACAATTCCTGGTACAGACCAAGAATTCTGTGTTAGCTATTAAAGGATTTTTGATAGTGTAGAGTATTTTAGGAAGTATAGATAGATCAGAGAAAAATGGAATCATTTAAAATCCTACCACTGAGAAATAAGTCACTGACATTTTGAAGTGTGTTGTTTCAGTCTTAGTCTGTGCCTCTATATTTTTATGAGAAATGAGGTTATACCGTATATCTTAGTTTGTAGCCTCGTGTAGTTCACTTAAAATAATGTGTAAATTTCCTGTGTAATCATATGTTATACTACATATTATTTAAATGCCTTTAGTATCACAGTAGTGTGATAATTACATATCCAGTGCTTTAGAACTGAACATGAAGTTTTAATACAGGATTAATCGATTGATTGATTGACTTAGCTATGGTCAGCAATGTCTCCATTGTTGATATTGTTATAATGGCCATCATTTTACATATTTACATTTTTCAGATTATTTTCTTAAGATATGTAAAACATTTCTTTTTCATTTTAACCTTCAGTTCTTAGTTATACCTCAAAGCAAACTAAAACTGATCCCATTTTAAATTTTTGGAAACGTATGACTCATAATCCCATCATACACAGAAAAAGCTTCTTCATCTTTCTTTATTGTTTTCCCCTGAAAACTCTTGATATTTATTGGAACATCTCCAAAACAAACTTAGGGCGCAAGATGCTGACCAATGGTGAGATACTACTTGCTATTTATTATACAACACATTTTTCTTTTATAAAATAACACTAAATCTTATCTAATTAAGCAAAATTATATAAAGTAGTCATTTATATATTATATATTGACATTAATGTTCTTAAAATAGGTAACTTAAATCTATAATATATGCATGTATATTTTGAATGTTCCTGTAGTAATGGACTCTGATATTTACATGGTATATGCATTTAAAAAAAATTTAGTGTAACTGCTGCCCTAGTAGCATAAAATATAATTGCATATTATAGCCCAACCTCCCATATCCTCTATGGTGACACTTTTTACATCATCTTAAAGGATGAATTGTTTTGAATTTATTTTATTTACTGAATATGACATTTTAGGAGAATAGTTACTTATAATCTCTAACAGTTTTTAAAAAGAAATGATATTTTCTTATTGTTAAACAAATAGATGTACTAAAATTTTCTATTGATATGACTATTTCAAGAATATTTTAAATGCTATTTTCATCTGTTTCCTATTATTATATCTTCTCTGTAGATTTTACCATTTATCAGTATAAACAATCTTGTGCTTTGCATTTGCCTGGCCTGTCCATTTATTTTTTAAAATCATTTGGTATATATATATATTATTATTTGATTCTGAGAATCTTTGTCTCTAAATATATAAGTCTAACCACTTTACATTTGCATTTGAATGCTTAGTCCCTACCCCATCCTTATCGTGTCTACTTTTTGCTGAAATTTTCATTTTTTCCCTCCCGATTAATAAGTCATATACTCTATTTTGATTCTGTAACTGTGCAATATTAAATTTTTAATATATTTGAATTAATTAATTTCTCTACCATAGTCAATAAATACTAGAGTCAATAAATGGAGTCAGGCTGTTTTGAGTCCCTTCATTTAATTTGATAAATTTAACATGCTTTTATTTCCTGCATAATAATCCCCTCTGTAATGATAAGCTTGTGTTTAAAATCTGTTTTATTCTTTTTTTAAAATTTTTATTTTATTTTTTCAGTGTTCCAAGATTCATTGTTCATGCACCACACCCAGTACTCCATGCAATAGGTGTCCTCCTCAATACACCACCAGGCTCTCCCAACCCCCCACCTCCCTTGCTTCTAAAACCGTCAATTGGTTTCTCAGAGTCCACAGTCTCTCATGGTTCATCTCTCCCTCCGATTTTCCCCGATTCACCCTTCCTTTCCTTCTCCCAATGTCCTCCATGTTTTATTCTTTAGATTGCTGTGAAACTTCTCTTTTAAGAATAATTTTAGGGCACCTGGGTGGTTCAGTCGTTAAGCATCTGTGTTTGGCTAAGGTCATGATCCTAGGGTCCTGGGATTGAGTTCTGCATCAGGCTCCCTGCTCAGCAGGAAGCCTGCTTCTCCCTCTCCCACTCCCCCGTTTGTGTTCTCTCTCTCGGTGTCTCTCTCCCTCTCTCTGTGTCAAAAAAATAAATACATACATACATAAAATCTTAAAAAAAAAAGAAACATTTTAAATATTTTCACTAGGCTTCCTTTGTATGTTAAAAATAATTATAATACTTCAGATTTCTAAGTTTTTTAATAATTTTATTCATTTAGTTAGCTTTTTTATACTATATCTTCTCTCTACTTAAATAAACAAATGGAAAGATTTCTTTTTGAATAGTTATTTGAGATTTTTTTGTAAAAAGTGAATTCTTTTTTTTTTTTTTTAAAGATTTTATTCATTTATTTGAGAGAGAGAGACAGAATATGAGAGGTGAGAAGGTCAGAGGGAGAAGCATACTCCACACAGAGCTGGGAGCCTGATGCGGGACTCGATCCCAGGACTCTGGGATCATGACCTGAGCCAAAGGCAGTTGCTTAACCAACTGAGCCACCCAGGCGCTCCCCCCAAAAAAAAAGTGAATTCTTAGTTTTCAGCAGTCACTGTATCCCACTGTAACCCTGGGAGTAATAGAATTTATTTTGAAGAAAAAATATACAGTTCAATGTCAAACACATTGTGTGACATAATATGGTTCCAAATTCCTAGCCGTTAATCGGAAATAGAAGACTGACTTTAAGTGAGAGATCAGCAGGCAAGTTGGGTTTTATGGTGAAGAACTAAAAATGATAGCTGAGGGGATTATTTTCCCAAAATCTCTTTTATTCTTCTTATTTAGTTTCACAAACCAAAAAGCAGTGTATCTCATGTACTGTTTTGTTATTTTGTTTTTTAGAAATCACTTCTCTATGAATAAGTCTACTATAGAAACACATGATGAAGTAATATTTTAAGAAGTTTAAAAAATTAATAAGCATGCAGTGAATAAGAAGAATAGAAAGTATAATATGTTTTTTCTATAATTTTAAGACAATGGTGCAATAACTATTGCCCCCGTAAAGGTTTCATGTTGTAATTTGAATAAATTACAAAATTTTATCATGATTTTATAAGATTCTATAAGATCTGAACCCTGTCCACCTCTCCTATTTTATTTTCTACCTTCATATACTTTATTTATAAAAATAAAAAAATTATTTTTTTTTCACTTTCCTTTCCTTAGCATTAGCCAAGTTCAAAGCCATCTCAGGGTCTTTGCAATTTCTTTTCTCTCTACTGTGACCTTAGAGGGGCTTTCCCTGACCATTCTGTTTTTGTACTAGACCCCCATCTCCCTCACTATCACATTATCCTCCTTTCTTTCCTCAAAATATTTAACTATCTGAAGCTATCATTGTTGTCAATATTGACATTTGAAATGTGTATGTTTACCATATCTCAGATAGATATTTTAAGTAGGTATTTATATTATCTCTTTCTCCTCCATAAGAAGGCATCCTTTTCTCAAAAGAAGACAGAGAACTATAATACTTAGAATAAACTCTATAAGTCTTGTTAATTTATATCTAGTAAATCTATACAAATAAAATTCAGAGAAATGATTTATGTATGTATACATATATTGAAGTGTCTATTTCCAAGTATTGCTCCTCAGTTAATAAACATCTGACTTCTTAAGGAAAGAAATGTGGTTATTATTTAATCTAGTTATTACTAGATTATTGCTAAACAAGATTAGCCTGATTATATGCTGTAAAAGTGTTTAAAAAATCAAGTTTACATTTTCAACTTCGCTGGGAGAAATAAAAGTTTTCATGCAGCCAATATCATATTGTTCATTGGGGATTGTGAGAAAGCTCCATAGACAGTGGATACGGGCCAGGCAATGAAGTAATTCTAAGCCATAATATAATGGTATATGGGTATTTTTTTACTCTGTTTTATTTTGTCTTGAAATTATATTTGGTTTACATGTAATCAAATTATGCTAAGAAAAATTATGGTAAAATCTTGATGAATATACTGAAGAGAAACATATAATTTGCCATGAGGAAAATAGCTTCTGCCACTCAATGTATATGTTCTAGTGATTCAAAGTGTCATTTTAATTCCTAAGAATATCTAGATTGGGGGTTGAGGAGGGAGTTATTGCTATAGTGAGAAGCTGTAAAGCAGTATTTTGTTGATTATGTTCAAAATTGGTTAAATGCATAGGACAGGTTGTCCAGTTTTGAGCTCCATTAATAAAAAAGGAAGTTGAGAACCTGAAGTGGATCCCCGAGATCAGCACACGTATAAATTGAGAGTTAAAAACAAATCAGAATGATGAAGCAAAGGATTGGATTGTTCAGGCTCGAGACTAGAAGAGTGGGGAGTTAATAACAGTCTTTAAGGATGAAGGGTTCTTACAAAAGAAAGATGACGAGCTGTTTTTCATCTCCAGGGAGTACAGAACAAGAGGATGGGATTTAACAAATATTTATTGAACATCTACATTGAGTGCAGAACAAGAGGATGGGAAGCATAGGGACTTTAGGTTAGAACTGAAGAATATCCTAAGAATGAAGATTTTAATTCCTTGAGAGGTTGTGAATTTTGTTTTTTGGAAGTTTCTTAAACAATATAGATTTTCACTTCATAACTCTATCAATAGGCAGTAGTGTCAATTCAACAAACATTTCTTGCATTCCTAAAGCCCCCTCCAGTTCAGGGTTCTTAGTAATCTGCCAATGAATGGAATGCTGTAGATCCTTGTAGAATTAGCCAAAATTTAAGCTACATAAGCTAATAATATTTATAATTATGTTAATTATGATTATAATAATTTAATGTAATTAGAAGAATGGAAGTAAAAGATATTAATTGTAGCAATTAGCAGAGAATCTATACAAAGTTAAGTACCTATATGAATTTTAGGGTATATGTATGTATATGTAAGTAATATATGTATATGTCATATGTATGTAATGCCTAATTAGTACAATAAGATATTTGGATTATTCAATATGTTATATAGATGTCTTCTGGTATGAATAAATATTAGTGGGAGAAGAAATCATCTTGAATTGCAGTATAGTGAGATTTTCCTTAAAAATGTCCATTTGAAAATTAAGCTCTATAAGAGTTTTTTCTTCTTTGTAATTTTAAAGTATTCATTGACATTTTAATTTTCTTACACTTATTATTCTATTAATGACTGCAGTCAATGTTTAATTATTCTAACAAGGATAACGAGAAAGCTACCCAGTTTATCAAGTTGAAACATTTAATATGTTTGATAGAAATATTTCTTTAAATACTACTAATGATCATTAAAAAGTAAAATTAAGATATACTTATCATCTTCCCCTGTGAAGCAGGTCAGTTAAGCACAATCAATAAAGCAGTGCTTACCAAGGGAGCTACTGACTACCAGAGAAGGTCCAAGACTTTAGCCCACAAGGGAAAATGTCTATGAAGTTTTTCCTTTGTTTAATTTTAATATTAATGAAAATTTTATATGCTACGTATCTATGATTTTTATTCATTCATTGAACACCTAGTATGGTTCAGTCACTGTTTAATACCCTGTCGTCACAACCATGACAAAATGGAGGAAAATTGCTTCTCTTATGGAGATTGCATTCTAGCCTGATAAACTTAATGAGAAAATAAATAAATAAAATATATAGTGTACCAAATTAGTTTAAAATCTATTCATTTGATTAAAATGTCTGAATTGCTTATGCTGCAGAACAACAAGAATCCTCCCGCCCCCAGCTACTCCTTTTGAGTAGCCAGTAGGATACTGTTGGCAATTATCCTATCAGTGTCTGGACACTGATTTAAATTAAGAAGTACTTATGTTGGGATGCCTGGGTGGCTCAGTTGGTTAAGCAACTGCCTTTGGCTCAGGTCATGATCCCAGCATCTTGGGATCGAGTCCCGCATCGGGCTCCTTGCTCCGCAGGGAGCCTGCTCCTCTCTCTGCCTCTGCCTGCCTCTCTGCCTGCTTGTGTTCTCTCTCTGTTAAATGAATAAATAAAATCTTTAAAAAAAAATAAAAGAAGTACTTATGTCACATATTCATTTCAGGAATGCAGTGATTATTGTTCTGTCTTTAGCCGTTAGCATTGGAGATTACACATGGCCATGTGGGGAGAGATGCCTTTTACACTGCTTACTAAGTACATCCAGATAATCACTAATAAGAGATATCCAGAATCAAGTCACAGAGGCAGTGCAGTGCAATATTTCCAAGATGTATTGATGGAAATTTTGATAAGTATATTTTTTTGATGATAAGTTAAGCCACTTGTGGTTTATGATGAGATAAAAGGGTCACTAATCTTTTGGTCAGTCTTCTCTTGTCTCTGTGATAATCTCATAAAAGGACCAGTTCAGAGAATAATGATGACTGATAATGCCATTAATTTAAAAACTGATACTGTAATTTCCATCACATATAAATTATCTGAACCTTGCAATCTGCATAATCAACTCTCTCCATTTGGTTTTCAAAATGCATTTTTGTTGTAGCATTTTGGTCACATAAATATACCATTTTCCTTATAATTTTGTTTGAGTCATGTCCAAACTTGTTAGAATATTTAAATAGGTCAGATTTGCAAATCTCTACATTAAGGGGAGCAATAAATTTAAGTTGATTTATCTTATTTCAGTTTTTAACCTCTGACAGAGCATCATTTTTCCTGCATGAAGAAAACCTCTTGGACAAACACTTCCCTCCAGTGAAGTGCAGCAGAGAACTCCATACACATTCCTGTCTGTTTCATTAAACATTTACTGAAAATACAGTTATTGATACTTCAAACTTAAAAAAAAAATGACTGTTTTGCCATTAACATCTACCAAGAAAAAAGGTCAAATTCTTGGAGACAAGTTATAATTTGAGAATAGGGCTATAGCTCCTGGAGCATTCGGAAGGTGATATGGCCCAGATGCAGATGAATCCTTTTCTGCTTCTGCCTTTCATGAATTTGACATCACTGTGCATATGGGTTCATTCATTTTTTTCTAATTAATACAATTTTGTTTAACAATAAAAGGGAAATAAAAAGAAAAAACTCAAAATGCTTACTGAAATCTTCTTCGATGATTTTTTTTTAAAGTGTGCTCCACACCCAATATGGAGCCCAATGTGGGGCTTGAATTCGTGACCCAGAGACTGAAACCTGGGCTGAGATCAAGAGTCGGACGCTTAAATGACTGAGCCGCATGGGTGTCCCTCTTCATTGATTATTTTAACTTTACATATTTAGGAAATGAACACATAACAAATAGTCGAGTATAAAGGGTAAACATAGTGGCAAAAATAGGGAAAATTACTGATGCTCATGCTTTCATAGAAGAAAAATATAGTATCTAGTTGCCCTCTCATTTCAACCAGTTATTCAGATGCCATTTGAAGGTATTAAATTTTATGGTTTATATATATATATATAGCAACCCATTTTCTGCTGGGATGCTTCTTTTTGGTCCAAAGCTAATTCATCCAAAATACGACAACACTGGGTTTCAAAAATTTAGTCTTATTTCATTAGACAAGTAGAGAGGGATTTTCTTTTTATTTTCTTTGTTCTAAATTGTTTTAAACACTTACTTTATAATTTTCAATACATTATTGTTTTTCATAAGTTATTTATTTTAATGCTATCAATTTTTGTCTAAAAATCCCTTTTACCTCCATCTCATAGATTTTTATGTCATTTTTTGGTTATTGTTCTTGGCATACTTTAAAAACAAACTAACAAGGGATGATTCTGTGGCATCATGTACCCTAAACCAGTCAAATAGAAACAATTGGAGAAGATATTTGCAAATGACATATCTGATGAAGGGTTAGTATCCAAAATCTATAAAGAACTTGTTAAACTTAACACACAAGAAACAAGTAATCCAGTAAGAAATGGGCGGAAGACATGAAGACACATTTTTCCAAAGAAGACATACAGTTGGCCAACAGACACATGAAAACATGTTCAACATCACTGATTCATCAGGGAAATACAAATCAAAACTATGATGAACTATCTCACACTAGTCAGGATGGCTAAAATTAACAAGAGATGTTGGTGAGGATATAGAAAAGAGGAGCCTTCTAATACTGTTGGTGGGAACACAAACTGGTACAACCCCTCTGGAGAACAGTATGGAGGTTCCTCAAGTTAAAATTAGAAGTACCCTACTATCCAGCAATGGCACTACTCGGTATTTACCCAAAGGATACAAAAATAAAAATTTGAAGGGTTACATACATCCTAATATTATAATAGCATTATCAACAATAGACAAACTATAGAAAGAGCCCAAGTGTCCACTGACTGATGAGTGGATAAAGAAGATACATATATTACACACACACACACACACACACACACACACACACACACACACACACACTGGAATATTACTCAACCATTAAAAGAATGAAATCTTGCCATTTGTAACAATGTGGCTGGAGGAAGTGTGTATTATGAAAAGCAAAATAAGTCAGAGAGAAACAAATAGCATATTATTTCATTCGTAATGTGGAATGTAAGAAACAAAACTGATGGACATAAGGGAAGGGGGAAAAAAGAGAAAAAAGTAAGGAAGGCAAAACACAAGTTACTCTTAACTATAGAGAACAAAGTGAGGGTTTTTGGAGGGGAGGTGCAGGGAATGAGCTAAATGGGTGATAGATATTAAGGAGGTATTTGTTGTAATGAGCACTGGGTGTTTTATGTGGTTGATGAACCACTAACTTTACTCCTGAAACCTATAGTGCACTGTATAGTAACTAGAATGTAAATAAAAACTTGAAACAAAAACAATAAAAAAGAAAAAAATGTCTGGGAATATATTTATGATGTAAATGATTAAAAAAGTCAAAAACTATGAATAGGAAATATATAAAAGAGAAACTACAAACAGCCAATAAACACATAAAAATATGATCAACCTCATTAGTACCCAGAGAATTCTAAAATGTTTTTTAGTCTCAAATTGGCAAATGTGTAGGAGATTAATAATATCCAATATTAACAAAGTTTCAGGTCACTACACACTTTCATACTTTGCTAGTGTGTTTTGAATTGGTACAAACTTTTTGTGAATTATCTAGTAATGTGTGCTACAATGAAAAAAACCTTAATACTTCCACTATGAAGAATTTTTCCCACAATAAAAACCACCATCCATGGACAATGGTATGTATTATAGCATTCATAACAAAATGCTATGCTAAAAGTACATTTTTAGGGGTGCCTGGGTGGCTCCATCGGTTAAGCGTCTGCCTTCAGCTCAGGTTATGATCTCACGGTCCTGGGATTGAGACCCACTTTGGGTTCCCTGCTCAGCAGCGAGTCTGCTTCTTCCTCTCCCTCTCTGATCTCTTTCATTATTAATCTTTCTCAAATAAATAAATAAAGGAAATAAAAAATTTAAAAGTACCTTTTTATCATTAATTGTTAAAGTTTGGAATTTAAGCTGTTTTTGGAATTTTAGACATATTTATTGATTGGTGAGATATCCATGAATTGATGTTATGAGGACGAAAATGTGCTGACTTTTTTTAAGGATGGATGCCTCTGAAAAAGTTACATACACATACACACCACAACATAAAGCTTGTGTTTATGTGAGCATGGAAATCTCTGTAGAAAAATAGTAATTGTGCTTAAAATGGCTAGCACAGAGAAGTGAAATTAGAAAGTGAGGTACGAGATAATTTTTTATATAATTTTATATTTTTATATAATAAAAATTTCATTTTGTATATTTTTATAAATTTATAAATTTTATATAAATTTTAATATAATTGTATTTTTCTAATTTCTTAATTAGAAAATTCTAATTTTTAAATTACATGTATTTTGTAATTGACCATCTAACTATTAAATAGCTATTAAATAAAATTTGAAATTAAAGAAAAACTAAACTTAAAAATGCTAATTCAGGGGCACCTGGCCGGCTCAGTTGGAACAGCGTAGCACGATTTGGGTCATGAGTTCAGACACTTCATTGGGTGTAGAACTTACTTGAAAATCAGTCAATCAATCAATATTTTGAAAATGCTCATTTGTTTATAATATGCAGTATTTTCAGCATGTAATATTTGTTAGGCGTGTACTATAAGAGTAGTAAAACTTGGTAAGTTTAGTACTAAATCATTTTTAAGGAAGTTGTGGAAAATGTTGATGTACTTTATAGGGGAAAGTTTTGTTTGTTGGTTTAATCAGAAAAGAAAGAAGTCTGGTTTCTAAGGGTACAAATTTATTTCTCAGACAGTTGGTGTACACAGATCTGCTGAAGTCACTGATTCTAGCTCCTGTACTTTTTTTTGGGCTAGCAATGGTTCTGTTAACTTGTGTGATGTAATGTTAAATTTAGTAATAATACTCAGTTTCTATTATTTATCCATTAGCTTAATTCACAAATATATATATACATATATGTATATATGTGAATTATTATTATTATTATTTTTACATTTTGAGATTTCAAGAAAGGAACAACATTGGGTAGCATGAAAATGTGTCTCTATTAACTGAGGTTGACTGTTGATATTTCAAAACTTTTTTTCTCCAAAATTTTTCATGAAACTAGTGTTTCAGGAAAAGATACCCTTTTTCCATTTGTTTCTTCACTTCTTTTCATTGTTTTTGAGTGTGCTTATACATTTTTAAAAAACTATTACATATAACCATTCTGATCAGTTACAGCATGAAAGTATTCAGAGAACTGGAATTATCTTTGCTAATTCAAAAATGCTTGATACAGTGAGAAACACTCCAAACAATATGCTTCCTGGTACAGCTCATTAAATATAAAGAACACTGTCTAAGGCTTTGGGTTTTATTCTGATTACTGAATTTATATCAGAATTTCATCTTGTGGTCTCAACTGTTTAGTCAGAGAAAATCAAAACACACTTATAATTTATTATTATCAAGAAAAGGAGATAATTTATTTTTTAATTTCATATCTTTTGAAATAAAAGTTGTATTTTTATTTGAAAAAAATCATATCTTGGCAGATGTTAAATAACTTGATACATATTTCAGAAACACAGATATTATTTCATGTGCCTCTGGCATTGAAATACATAGTAAATATATCTTAAAATTTCTACTCAAATCTATACTTCTCTATGCCTACTATGTGCTATGTTAGATTTTTACCTAATCAATATTTAAAAAAAATATCACATCCCATTCAAGTGTTTAATTTCTTAGGATGGAGCATTCATGAACGTTGAATTTTTACCTTCCATATTGATCTACTTATTGCTGATACTTAAAATTTTAGAACAGAAATTAATATTCTGGAGAATATGTATTATTTAATCAGTCCAAACTTTTGAAATAACTGGTGTTTTAGAAACCAGAAACAAAAATTATAATAGGAGTTTAGACTATAATATATTGCTGTAAGGATAATCATTAAGGGAAAACACAGCTGACATTTTCTGATTTATGCACACAATCAGAGATGGAGTCCAAGGACTGTGACATAATTATCTTCATGCTAACAATTTTTGTAAATCTCTTGACAGAATTTTTGCTAATTTTAAAATGCCTTCTGAAGATTAGCACTTAAAATTGTTGGGGAAAATAGCACAATTTATTAGCAAGGGTATAATTGTAAACCTTCTAAATACTCATTGTGAATATCATTTAGACAGTAACTCCTGCTTTAGCAGCTGGTATATAAGACACCCGTTTATGGAATCTTGAAACAACAGAGAGTGGAATCTAATTAAAGAGGATTACATGCCAAAGAAAAATTATTAAAAACAGACTAATAGACAATTGTTATGAATTTAGAAGCCTCTGCCAACTTTTCTTTTTCATACAAATTTATGTAAGTAACTATCAAGTAAAAGCCTTTCCCCCCCCAAAACCAAATGGATGTTACAACTTATGTTTTACAACTTAAAAATGATGGCTTTCCCAAATTTTAAGTCTATGCAAGAACTTAAATGGTTCTATTACTCTTTTTTCACAATGTTAAACACAACTGTGATTTGAAAGATAAATGATTAGAAGTACTATTTTGGGTTTTATTGTTTGTTTGATATCTAATACCAAGCATTCCATAACTGTATATAGGAAATTATGTATTAGACATATTTTTCCTTTTTAAACAAAAATCAGTTTATCAATTTAGGTACCGTTAATGGAGGTTTATATTGAATTGGCTTGCCTATTTTTTTTGTAATGTATATTTAAAATTTGTGACACACTAAGCATCATTATATGTCAGTATCTTAATCTACTAAATTCCTCTTCCCTGTTTGAATTGACTCATTTTACTGTGAACTCAAGGGGTTTTATTTCAAATAAGAGAACTGAGATAGCTTAAAATGATACGTAGGAAGCTTTTGATTATTTTTTTTAAATAGAATATTATAATAAGTGATCCTTCTTAGTCCTAGAGAAAAGAGTATATTCATGTCTGTCATGCCTAGCTTTACATGGTACACATCTTGCACAATATTGCTGCAATACATTTTGCATTGCATTTACAAAGCTATATGGTCTAAGTAGACTTTTATAGATTTTGACTAAAACATACTGATATTGTTAAACACAGAGAATAATGTGTTTCCTACATAATTAATAAATACATGAACACATTGGGTTCAGTAAATGAGATATTCGTGTGATGTTTTTGGGTAATATTCCTAACAATAATCCTTTATATGAAAAACTTCTATCTAAAGTTGTCTTTGAGGTATAGGGAAAATACCGCTGTCACGGTAGTAATGTTGAAATTATTTTTACTATGTATTCCTTCACCCCTGACTCCAAAGTTTTCCTCATCTGTTTAGAAGGCACCTATGCTAGGATCTGCCCGCTATTTCAGAGAGAGACTCCCCAAGGATAAGGGATTGTTTTAGGTTTAAAGCTTTCAGATTACATCAAATTTTTAATCTGGAATAGGTTTAGGATCCTACCAAACTAGAAAAACCTATGGCTTTCTAGTGGTAGTAATTAATTCAGTGATGTAATTAATACTGATGTTAGTAAAAATTATTAGTAAATATATATATTTTTTAAGTCTCCATATGTCAAATAGCTGTTGGATCATTGTAGTTGATGGCCATTTTAATATAGTTTGCTCATTGATGGCATCCGTTCTTCTGTACGATAATAAATCAGCCACTATATGAAGTGTTCAGTACTGTGAATTTGTTAGTATTAAAAAAATGAATTTAATTTTCTGTTTTGGTACAAAGACTTTTTTTAGAAACTAATTCGTAAACATATCATCTGTGAAGACTTATCTTTTAGGAAAGTTTTGATTTTCTTAGAATTAGTGTTCTCATAGTAGCCTCACTTAATATAGCAGGGCACAAAATATCCACCAGAAGGGCATTTGAAGGTACATGAAGTCCTCTCATTCATTTGAAGATCATAACAAGGAACTGCCAGCAGGGAGCTAACCTGTGTTGCTAACTCTGGTTTGTACTTAACCCCAGTGCTAAAGAAGTGTTTAAAAGTGAGTGCACACAAACAAGCTTAGGAGACAGATAAGATGATCAAAACTTCCATTCCTTCAGTAGCTTTCTGTCCATCTTCCACTGTATCACTGAACGTAGCAAGGTGAGTTTGGCCACTAGGTTTTCGCCATTCATCAAAAACATATATACAAACATAACTATTTTGTAGGTGTCGTATAGCTGAACTAGAATGAGAGGGCTGGAAATGACTAGAAATTGAAGCTGAGTCTGGAGAAAATGATACAAATGTTGATTATGATTTATAGTATAACTTTCTCCCCCATTTCTCTTATTTTTACCACTTTTTATAAATACTAGCAGTTTTGGGGCGCCTGGGTGGCTCAGTTGGTTAAGCACCTGCCTTCGGCTCAGGTCATGATCCCGGAGTCCCGGGATCGAGTCCCATATCGGACTCCCGGCTCTGGGGGAAGTCTGCTTCTCCCTCTGACCTTCTCCCCTCTCATTCTCAGTCTCTCTCTCTAATAAATAAATAAATAAATCTTTAAAAAATAAATAAATAAATACCAGCAGTTTCTGCCATTTTCAGGTTTTTTTGTTTGCTTACTCTTTTCTCTCTATATTAACAATTTGTAAAATACTTATTTGGAAGTCCTTGTTTTCTTGGTATATTTGATTTGCAAATAATTTTCTTTTTGATTTTTTTTTCACTAGAAGGAACATTTGAGTATGACTTATGAGTATATATAGGACATATCTAAAAGAGTTTGGGAGATTCAATGGCAGGTCAAGATTTGTTTTGGGTTAACTCCACCAAAATTTTCATTAGGAGGGCATAACTCTAGAATGATAGGAAAAGATGATTTGTAAATCTTAAGGGCCATAGATAAATAAATAACTAAATCTTAACAAAGGCCATGTCTATTTAAGCCAAGTGTTATGACTGGTATGGACCACTGTGTGGAATGCAAGAATATACTATGCAGTCTTTTTAAAATAAAACTTTTTAAAGGTTTCTGATTGGTTTTTTTTAAGGTTTCTGATTACTTTTGATTAGAATTTATGCTCACTAAGCAACACTTGATTTTTACTTACCATTTGATAGTGGATTTCCTAAAAGTTAAATTTCACTGATCATGTTATCACAATAGCCTGCTCCTTGTAACAGTTTCATGTAATAAATGAGTGCATTTGCCCTCTAGTTTTGTACATCTGTTTCTGCTAACTTGGTTAGTGTGGGACAGAATAGGAAAGGCAGAGTCATTGTCAGGGACTGACAGAATTAACAATTAACTGTTAGTTTGTAAGACTGAAGAACCAAAGTTGGACCATGATGTCATCAAGATAAGGCTACAGTGGAATGTCTCTTGGAGGAAAGATAGTTAGCTGCCTTCACTGACTTCACTTTGTACGTTTAATTGAAGTTAGTGTCTGATTCATGTATGACTAAATGTATGTAGAAGTTTCTAGAACATCCATTCAACATAGTTTAATAGCTACTATATGGAAGTACAGTAGTAAAATAAAAAAAAAACAAGTATCTCTCTTTCATGGAACTTACAGTAAGTATTTCAAAAATACTGTAATATAATATGCTATATTATATTACGAAGAATATATTATATTATGAAGAATAATAAAAAGTAGGACAAAGGAGCAGTGAGTGAGTGTGGGTTCATTTTTAGACAACGGTTAGGGAGGATGTTTCTAAGGAAGTAACATTTAAACAGAGACCTGAATGAGATGAGAGAGTAAACCGTGTGAATTTGCGGGGTGGGAAGACAGTTTCAGGCACTGGGGACAGCAAGTGTAAAGGCTCGGAGGAGAAAGGGTGATTTTGTGTGGAAGAAGCAGCCCTGTGACTAGGGCAAATTGAGCATAGGAAGCCTGGTAGCAAATGAGATTGGTTGGATCATAAAGAACTTGAAGGTGAACAAACTTCCTTGTTAAAATAGTATATTTCCATTATTTAAATTGCTCTTTGAAAGCATTCCCCGTGTCAAGATTAAGTGTATAGGTAAATAATGGTATCTTCCAAAAAGCAAATACTAAGGTGATTTGAGATAGGCAGTATTTGACACACAGTTACTCCACAATATTTGTTGAAAGAATGATGCTGTGTTGCATTTGATTGTCCTATAAACCATGTGAGACTTGATCAAAACATAACCATGCATTATGTAAAGAACTGTGTGGTAATTAAAAAAATCCTTAATCTCAAATTTTGTTAACCTCCCTCAGATATAAAGAATTAATGATCAACAGATAGGGTTCTGCAGCACAACTCTTTCTATTTTTGCTTTCCTTGGGAAAGTACTAAAAGATTACTTAAATCTTACCATGAATGAAAGTTGAAATATTGACATATTTCAAAGTAAATGTAACTAAAATATATTTTGATTTAGACTTTGAACGTGGAAATGGGATTTATTCTATCCATTTAAAATGTATTTCTTGTTTAGAATATATTTTCACATACATGGTCTCTTTTAATTTAGCCTCACAATAGTACTTTAAGTGGGTATCATTTCTTTTATCAAATTCATTGATAACTTTATTCCATGAGGGAGTATTTGTAGATTGAGATGTTAAGCATTTTCCTAAGAACACATAAGCAATTTAATTGCAAAACTAGAACTTAAAAGCATATTTCCTGTCTCCATAGCCTCTGCCTCTCCTACTATATTATATTCCATTTCACTGTGACTCAAGAAGATTCTCCTAGACAGGGCCTGATTGTAAGCTGGCCACCATTAGTGAAATGACATTAGCTAAATATGATTATGTCTTAATGTTCCCTGAAAGGATTAGACTAGTTAAGACATACCGAGGGGAAAAGTAATTATCTATTGAAATATGAATCTCTTGATTAGAACTAGAAATTATATACTGGTATCAGAATGTTCATCTAGAATTTTCAACTGAATATAATCATTATTTATTACTTATAAACAACTTCAGTGGGGCTAGTTTTGTGGAGTGCCAAAATTTAAATACAACATTTTACTGGGAGAATGAGTTCACCTAATTGACTCATTCTTTACATGAATTTAGACCTTAGGAATTTCTAGCTACGTAAGAAACGTATGCGCTGGTTTACCTTACTGTCTATAGAAAACTATTAAAGTAATCAATGTCAAATCACCTTGGAGTTGTAGTAGTAGCTTGGAGTATGCTATTTAAATTCTTCAGATTTGAAAATGTGTCTATCATTGCTTCCTTAAGACTTGTACCCACCCTGGTGAAAATTCCCTGCAGGTCCTTCAAAATATAGTGTGCTGCAGGCTTCCAACCATCCAAGATTTGTAATGGTCATTAGTGCATGAATAATATGTAGCAATGATTCTCCTACTTGACATGGAACATACATGCCTGATAAAAATAATCGTATTGAATTGAAATTGCATTTTTTAAAAAATAAAGATTGTTTCTTTGTTTGTTTTTAACCTTGGTAACCCCCGTGACTAGCATAGTATGTGGCACCTATTAGATTCTGAGTAAATAATTGAATGAATGAATAAGTGATGACTGGCTTTCATTTCTACGTTGGTAACAGAATTGGCTTTTGCATCATATTCTTTTTTTAAAAACTTATTTTATTTATTTGACAGAGAGAGACACAGTGAGAGAGGGACCACAAGCAGAGGGAGTGGGAGAAGGAGCAGCAGGCTTCCCGCTGAGCAGGGAATCTGATGAGGGGCTCGAACCCAGGACCCTGTGATTATAACCTGAGGCACCCAGGCGCCCTGCATCATGTTCTTTATTAGTAGTTTAAAAGCTTGCATTTAAACATCACTATCACTCTAATAGGAATTTGCCAACTATTGTACCAATTGCTTCTCAAGATACTTGGACAACTAATTATATATGTAACTTTCATTTTTATGTCATCTGAGTTCATTGCAAAATCATATTTCTTGATATTAAAATTTGGTGAGCAAAGACATAGGGCCATAGATGGGTTTTAGGGGATCCAGTGACTCACTAAAATGGTATATAGCATGTGGGGTGTTTGTGTGTGTGTGCGGGCATGTGCATGTATGTGTGTGTGCATGTGTGTATGTGTTTGTGAATACTTAATTTTTTAAGAGGAAAGGATCATGATTTTTATTATATTGTCATGGGTATCTTATGACCAAAAAGTTAAAAATCTTTTTTTCATAGGATTATATTTATTTTCCTTTATTATTCAGAAGAATTACGTGGAAAACATGAAAAATGCACATTTTTCTATCTCACTTTATAAAATCTGATCCCTTAGAATTATGGTGGGTAATAGATATTCCTCCTCTTCCTCATTTTTATTCTTTTCCTCCTTTTCCATCATTTATTTAAAAGTTCTATTCAGTGTATTAAGTGATTTACATATACGATCTCATTTTTTTGAACCCCCGTGCAAAAAAGTTTTTATTATAATTTTGAAATAGGATCCATGGGCAGAAAGAGCTGCACTGGGATTGTGGGGAGTGACTGATTATATACTTTTTAGTTAGTGGGGGTTAAGGACAATGTAAGTCTCAAGGAATTTGGAAGCAATGCTTCTAGGACTTTGAGGGGCCAGCTACTGTTAAGAAAAGGTCATTTACTATTGTATAGTAAAACATTAGTCCTGGAACCCTTCAGATGTATATCTGTGGGCCATGTGTTTAAAGGATGATTGCTAACATATATTTTGGGGTGGATGGGGGAAGAGATGTTTGCAGTTATCAGAGCAAAGTAACACTAACTAGAGCAAAGCTATAGTGGTAAAAAATTAAAGAAGTCCTTAAGGTTGCTGTATGTAGTGATACAATCTATATGCCTCAGGAATCTTGCCTGGAGACAATGAGCTGCAGCAAAGTCTGGCCTTTGTTCTTTTTCTCCCATCATTTACCAATCCCTCCCCCCCAACAACTTTGCTCCTTAAATCTTTAAGGTTGCTGGGAGTGGAAGGTCTCATCTTCTGTAACTTTTTTCGGCTGAATAGGGGCATAGAAGAGATGTCCCTCCAGCCCTAGAAGATAAGTATATTTCACTTAGAATAAACTGAGTTAAGTATCCTGCCTGAGGAAAGTAGCTGGTGGGCAGGCAATGACACTGAAGTATGAGCCGGTTCTACTACTTCCACCTTTTTTCCCCCTTAATCTAAAAAAATTTGACTCATTTCAAAGACATGTTCAGAAGTAATAAACTTATAGACAGCTCTGCTCCAAGGAGAATTAATTCCTCTGTCTTCTCTATATTCTTACTAGATTGTGATCAAGTTGGGGGACTTATTCACCATTATATCCCTGGTGCTTAGGATGATGCCTAATGTACAGTAGAATTTTCAAGAATTTATTCTAAGTTGAAATTTAATTGATTAATGAGTTTTTATCAGTTAGTAATCCTAAGACTTATATTTCAGTAGATATGCCATCAACTCTCTGTGACCTTAATAATATATTTCAGTAGCTATGCCATCAACTCTCTGTGACCTTAATAATATAGAAGTTTCTTCATTTATTACGCTTAATGTTCTAATTTTTAAAATTTAGGTTAGTATGTAAATTTTAGGTCCAACCTATTTAGTTTTAGTTATTGTGATTATTTCATAAAGGAAATATAGTCCTATGAAAATTAGGTCATCTAATAATATGATTTTTTTTAATTTAATAATGTAATTTACTAATTTTTTTGCTTATTTCCAGCTCCATCTAGCATACGAATCAATAGATATTTGGTTGAATTTGTTATTGTTTGGTATGGTTTAACCAAAGATAAGTCAGTAATCTTACTTAAATTTTTAACATACTGAGATCTCCTTGTATATTATTTTACTACCATGTTGCTATTGATATTCTATTTGTTTGTTTTATTATGCTTTTATATAATCCTTAACACAGATGAGATATAAAACACTATACAATCTATCACAGTTGAAACTCTAGACCTTCCTTCAACCCATGGGAATTCATTTGGCAGAAGGCCACCAAAACCAGTTCTTTTTGATGCTTAGTTTCTAGTTTCTGCTTTAATTGCTGCCAAAATCTGAGCACTTGGGGATTTAATTGCTCATTATATTTGTCACAGTGGTGTCACAGACCCAAATAAAGACTGTTGCATGAAAAATATTTACGGGTATTAATGTGGCCTAAACATGTGTATATTGGATACCTTTTTTTCTCTACAAGGTAAAGTATAGCATGTCTAGACAGAAATAAGACAGAATTCTTTAGGAACTTAGGCCCCACTTTCCTTGTAAACTATTATTATCTATCCATCCCAGTATCTAAATTTAACACACAACACCTAGGAGAGGACCTACTCAGAACTTTATTATATTCATTTTATTCAGTTTACTTTTTTGAAGCAGTCTCTAAGGGATTAAGTCTGGCTCTGAGGACAGACTAGTTGGGTTCAAATCTCTATATCCCTTACGAATTATATGATCTTGGGCAAATTATCTTAATCTCCCTGTGCCTGTTTCCTTATTTATAAGACATAAATCACTATGTTGTTGTGAAGATTATATGGGCAAAGCTCCTAGAAAAGTGTCTTAACACAGAGAAAGCCTTCAGTGTTTGCTAGTTTACCATAATTCAGCTTTTTATGCCAAAAACTATGACATTTAGCATGGTTGCTGATAAGAACTTCCAGTTTCCTACTAATTAGGGAGGAATAACCATTGTTTGCTGGTCAGCACTAAATCTAGTACCTCTCATGTCCTTCCATTTTTACTGTTCCCACTTGCTGTTCCATAACTAGGCTAGTAGTCTACTTCTTGTTCCAGTCTTTTGTTACTAATCACTTATTTTTCTTGTTCTTGTGCTTGCTAATCTGAGGAGTAGTTTATTCATTCTGTCTGTGTGTTCCCTTTTCCCATTTACTTACCTTCTGTCTTTCCCTTCTTTCTTCCCTATAAAATACCTTTACCACCTTGTGTCTGCTGTGGTGGCTGCAATTACTGTCACCAAAGGAAATTATTAAGCACATGAAATGCAAGTCATCACCATGGACAAGGTAATATTTTAGAATAGTTTCGAAGTTTTCTGTATCCTGGAAATTAAGTCCTCTATGTCTTTCTTATGCCCGAAATTGTCTTCTGGGGTAGTCCTATACTACAATATAGAATCCCTTAGAATGAACAACATATTAAGTATCTATTGCATAAAAATAAGTTTATAATTTTTCTCAGATTCATACTCATGTGAACTAGGCCTAGAATAGATTTTGATTGGATATTGGCTCCACTTAACTTATAGTTGTCCCTAACATTAGGGAAATGTTATTGATAGTGAATAGAAGAGAAAGTCCGTTTGCCTCTCACCCAATGGATCTGATGTTCAGTTTTATTTATGGATAAGTGAAGAGATAGAGGTGTTAGCTGCTTGAGATATTTCTCTCATTATGGTAAAAGAATAACATTTGTTTGAGTTAGAATTAAACTGGTATATTTCTTCTTTGAAATATTGTTCCTGAAAAAAAGTTGGACTTGATTGCAATTTCAGGACATGGAAGTATTTTTGGGGAAGCTAACAGAACATTACATGCTTACACGGTCCTTTCTTCCTTCCTTCCTTCCTTCCTTCCTTCCTTCCTTCCTTCCTTCCTTCCTTCCTTCCTTCCTTTCTTCCTTCCTCCTTTTTCATTCTTTTGGGCACAGTAAGCTTTGTGTAGGCTCAGGGAGCGTGAAACATAGAGCCCTCTTTCCTTCACTTTTAGTCAACATTATTCTCATTTTGGATTCCCATTCCACCTCATGGCAAAACATGTAATTTTAATTTAATTTAACTTAATTTAATTTTTTTAAAGATTTTATTAATTTGACAGGGAGAGAGAGATCACAAGTAGGCAGAGAGGCAGGCAGAGAGAGAGAGGGGGGAAGCAGGCTTCCTGCTGAGCAGAGAGCCCTATGCAGGGCTCTATCCCAGGACCCTGAGATCACAACCTGAGCCAAAGGCAGAGGCTTTAACCCCCTGAGCCACCCAGGCACCCCAAAACATGTAATTTTAAACACTTCCAGATAAAATCAATGCTGAAGCTAAGCTTTTTTATCATTAAAATGAAGAAATACCAATGGATGCTCTGGAATACTCTCTCTTTGTGCTCTGAAAACTTGTCTTCAATTTCTGGAGCCACATTGAACTTGGTGGGGCCAATTCAGGACTCCTTGTTCAACTTTCCTCTTTCTTCACCTTAAGAGAATTCTCATTTCCTATCCCCGTGGCCAGAAAAATTAGATAGCTAAAAAGTCTTTCAATTCTATGGTTTATGTTGGGATGAGCCTTTAAGAACTCAAAATCCAGTAATTTTTTTTCTTTTTTTGATGTCTTTCATGAGCTTATTCTTCTGCAACTGTGGAGGCCAAGATAAAGTTTAAAATTATGAAGAGGAGGGAGTACGCAAAGGATTTCAGGGTCAAAAGACAAAACAAACAAAACATTTATTTTTTTCTTTATGTTCTCAATTCATTACATAGAAAAGAAGGCAAATACATTTGTTTTAATAGCATCTACACCTGTGTGAGATTCCAAAAACATGTATTTTTAAAAATATAAATCTGAAAAAAAGTAAAAATTTCCTTAAGAATTCTGTTTTTTAAAGATTATCTACACATGAAGTTTACTGTAATATGAACTTTTCCAAAAATCGATCAGATTAACATTCATTTTTTTGAAGGATTTATAAATTTTAAGAAATAATAAAAGCTTATTTTATATTTTTGTTTATTGCATTTTATTACACAGCTTTTCCCCAGGGGACTTCAGACATGGATATTGGGATGACAGGAGGCTTTGTGGACTTCGTCTCTGTTTGCTTTTGATTATAAGCTACTGTCACACTGTTGTAGCAGGCTGCCTTAAATATTTGTTATCTGTGACTCTCTTTTGCCATGAGCGTTATTGCTCTAGTCTAGGGAGTAACGTTAAATGGCTAAACTGAGATCTTAAAATTCTCTCTTAATTACAGTAGTGCAATTAGCAGGCCCTTCCATCAGTTTAAACAATTAAATCTCACATTTCCTATAGCATTGTGGGTCTTAAAGACAGTACCCTAATTCAAAACACTTGTTTTTAAATAAATAGATTCAGATTTAGTGTTTGATTTTGTTAATCCCTGTTGGGAAATGCGAAATGTAGAAGGTTTTCAACTATACAAAACAAAAATATCCTGTCAGGAGATAGATTTATTTCTATGAAATGACTCTATTTAGCAAAAACATGTATGTGTGTGAGTGTGTGTGTGTGTGTGTGTGTGTGTGTGTATGTCTATATATTTACAATTAGAGATTTATTACAAATATGCCCACAGTAATTAAATGGAAATATCTATTCTCACATCTGATTTGTAAACCATCTGTGGAGAAACATGAAATAAAGATAGGTGCTATTTTCCATATCTAAAAACCAGTAGTAAATTAAAAAAAAAGAAGGGTTGAAATCTTCTGCTTTAAGATTTAAAAATGTCTTTTAGCAGTAATTCATTTAAATTGATGAAGTTGGCAAACCTAGTTGCAGAGGAAAGTAAAATTATATGACCAAAGAGAAAATACACATTGTTTTCTATTAATGATTAAATTGGAGGGATGAAGGCAATTGGAGTCAGAAATCTTGAATTTTGAGTGTTGACTTTACCATAGAATACAATAGTCACATACTTGGAGTGCATTTTAGGTGAAAACAGTTTGAGTTACATGGGAATAATCTCAGTCAATAAACATTTGTTTTTCTTTTTAAAATACTTTTTAAGCTTTTAATTTTCAATCATCTATTCCTGTCCTATGTTTATAATATTATTAGCAAACCAAATAAAAAAGAAATTGGTTAAATAAATAACAGCACATGGAGGCACTGGAATATTATGCAACTTTAAAAATTGCATTGTGGGATGTGTTTAGAATTATGGGTAGATACTATTCATGTATTATTAAGTTAAATTATGTGAAGGTTAAAAATAGTGCATTCCAAATATCATATACCTAGTAGTTGTGTTTGGATCTTTTTAAGTATTCATTTACTCCAAAAGGCATTATTTGAGTAGCAGTTGTTAACAGTAAGGTATGTTGTAGGTGCATGTAGCAAATGGATGTAACTGAATTTATCACATGGCTTTATTTTTTTATTACTTTTTGTACGTTCTTATATTTCTCCTTGGATGTGTAAAACTAACTAAAGAAAACTAACTGATAATTAGAAACTTCGTAGACAGTTTGAAATATGAAAACTTTCATGAGCTCACTGGCAAACAATTAGAAGAGGAAAAATCTTAATAAAGTACATATTTAATAGAAAAATTAAATATTGAGGTGCTGGGTGGCTCAGTGGGTTAAAGCCTCTGCCTTCAGCTCAGGTCATGATCCCAGCGTACTGGGATCCAGCCCCGCATCCGGCTCTCTGCTCAGCAGGGAACCTGCTTCCCCCCCCCCGCCCCGCCCTCTCTCTCTGCCTCTGCCTGCTTGTGATCTCTCTCTCTCTGTCAAATAAAAAAATAAAAAGAAAAAAAGAAAAATTAAATATTGAAATGGTCCTGTTTTATATTAAATTTCTTTTATTGCTAGCATTTATTTTATTGTAGTATATTAAGAAAGCAGCATGGTCAACATAAAATGTACAGATATTTCCAAAAACTAAAAATTTAATTTATTTGTGAATTATTTTGAAATGAAAAGAAATATAAACCCACAACTGAAACTGAAAAATATTGAAAACTGTAAGTTTAAAAAATGTCCTTGTTTATTCAACATTCTCTGGTAATCTGAATTACTTATTTCATTTCAATAAGGATAACTTAGACTTTGTTATAGGAGTTGGTTGTTTCATATAGAATTTTAATAAACAAAATATTATAGATTATTAGTTGATAGCTAATATTTACTGTGTTGGACACTTTGAACTTCTTTATATGTATTTTTACATTCTAACTATAATGATATGTGATTGCATTGTGATTTCCTAACCAGAATTCAAACTCTCTTCTAAAATATTTTTATTGTATTATAATTACATATGGAAGAATAGAACATTAGTACTCAGTTCCATGAATTTTCACAAAATGAATTAAACAGTGCCGTAGAAGACCCTCTTGTGTATCCTTTAGTCACTATTTTGATTAGGTTTGCCTATTTTTACAGTAGCATCACTGAGATATATTTATATACCATAAAGTTCACTTTTATGTATATTCACATTTTTATTCACATATTTTTATATGTTCATAGTCACATTTTTTTAGTATATTCACGGAGTTGTGCCTCTACCACTAATTCCAGAACCTTTTTATCTCCCCCAAAAGAAACCTGATTACTATTAGCACTCATTTCCCCACTTTCTTCAGTCTTTGGTAACCACTAATCTCCTTACTGTCTATGGATGTGCCTATACTGGATGTTTTATAGAAATGGAATTATACAGTGTGGCCTTTTGTATCTGGCTTTTTCACCTAGCATATTTTTAAGTCTCATTTATGTTGTAGCATATGTCAGAACTTCCTTTTTTATGGCCAAATAATATTCTGTTACATCATTAGACAGTATTTATCATTTTATCGACTTTTTGAGTTTTGGATTTTTTTCTATTTTTTGTCTGTTATAAATAATGATGCCATGAGCCTTTGTATACAAATGTATATGTGGATGCATGTTGCTTTTCATTTCCATTCTTACACCAGTACCACAATATCTTGATTACTTTAGTGTCGGTTTTGAAGTCAGGACTTCCTGTATGAGTCCTTCAACTTCGCACTTCTGTTTTTAAGAATGTTTTGACTATTCTGGTCCCTTGTGTTTTTGTATGAATCTTAAGATCAGCTTGTCAAAATCTATAACAAAATGTCAGCTGGGATTTTGACAGAAATTGCACTGAATCTTAAGATGAATTTAGGGAATGGCACCATCTTAACAATCTTAAGTCTTATAATCCATGAACATGGGATGTCTTTCCATTTGTTTTTGTCTTTTAAAATTTTTTTTCTTGATGTGTTTGTGCTTTTCAGTGGACAAGTCATATGCTCTTTTGTTAAATTTATTCACAAATATTCTTTTGTATTCTCCTATAAGTGGATTTTTTTTTCATTTTTGGATTCTTCATTGTAACTCTGTTTTTGAACTTTATATAAGTGGGATAAGTTTGTTATGTGTTCTTTCTCTTTTGTGTGTCACATCTTTTGCCCAATATTGTGTATGTGAAATATATCCATGCCACTCCATTTGGCTGTAGTGTGTTCATTCTTATTGCTATATAGTTTCCCATTGTATTACTATATAATGATCTACTTACATATTCCACCTTGATGTACATTTGACTTGTTTCTGGTTTAGGGATATCTTGAGTAATATTACTGTTTACATTTTTGTACATGGATTTAGGTCAACATTTTATAAATTTGTTCTGGGTGTATTCCTAGGCATGAGTTTAGCTTTTAAAAGTACTTCAAAAAGCTTTACAAAGTGGTTGTAACAATTTACAGTTCCATTGGCTGTGCTTCACTTGCTTTCTATACTAAAATAGCAGTTTGTATGACACTTTAGTCATTTTCACAGTGTGTAATGATAATCCCATTGTTTAAATTTGCATGTCTCATGACTATTGATGTTGAGTATGTTTGTTTTTAATTACTAATTTTGGACATTCTTTTTAATATAGTGTTTATATAAGTCTTTGCCCTATTTTTTATTGAGCTATTTGTCTTTTTTATATTTATTTGTAGGAGTTCTTTAGTTATTATAGGTATACGCATTTAAAATAGTGTGAAACTGGCTTAAGTATAGGAAATTGAATAGTGGTTCATAATGGAATACAAAAATAGACCACATATATAATGTGACTTACTTTATGGAAAAGATTAATTGTAGTGGGGAAATTATGGTCCTTTTAATAATTAGTATTGATTTAATTAATTACCTATATGGTGTGATTTCCTATTCCACATCATATACAAATATCAATCCCAGAGGATTGAACATCTAAATGTGAAATGTAAAATAATGAGGTTGTACGAAAAAATATAGGAAAATATAATTGTGAAGAAGTCAAATATTTCTTTGAAAAGGGAATAACTATTAACCATAAATTTAAGTAACAATAAATTTGACCTAATTAAAAATAAATTTTCTTTGTGAAAAGACGCTATTAAAAAAGTGAAAGGATAAGACATATAGCAGAAGCAGATATTTGGAATTTATATATACAAAATAAGACTGTTATTCGGAATTCAAATTGTTTTAGATACATTTGGTAATTTTCACTCTTTTCACTGTAAAAACATGTTAACTATGTGTTAAAAGTTTTGTCCTAATTTGGCTGTTTTTTAAAAAAATTAAGATAAAAATAGTGGTCTATATATTTCAATAGATTTTAAATAAATTAATTCTTATATATTGGAAATTACTAATCTAAATTCTATAATTGTCTAAAATCAGTGTATTTAGTTATAATTTCCAGTGGAAAGAACACATTCAGATTTAAAGTTTTTGTTTAATTAGCTAAAAGCTAAATCTAATCATTTTATTATCTAAGTACCCCTAAATTCTATATAAAATTTAATATGCCAAAAGATTCATGGATACTTTTTTAGTTTAAAATTTAATTCTGTACTATGCTATGTTCTCAAAATTTATTAGGGTCATGAAACATTTAGTTTTACATATAAAAATGTAGTTAAGAATGTAATTAAAAATAAAAAAAAAATAAAAACTGTTAGAAAATTCAGTCAGGTAATGCTAAGAGCCTGATATAATGTCACTTAATTTTAAGAATTAAACTAATTTATTTTTAAACATATGCATATATAAGATATATATTTATTTAAATTTATCTGTATACTTATGTTTATAAATATCATATATAAAATTGTTATTTAAAAATCTTATTCTAAAATTTTAGTTGCAAATGTTGGAACTTTTAAAATTATACCTGGGCTGTATCTTTCCATGCCAGTAACTGCTAATTTTTTTAGAACTAGTTATTTATCCTTTATTAGTTTGTCATTATTTCAAACTACTTTTATTGACTTTCTCTTTTGAATTCCAACTGGTTTTGATATGCTTGAGATCATTTTAGAGAACTAATTTTTAAACCTCAAAGCTTTAGAAGTTGTACTAATTTTATATAAAATTAATTTATTCTATTTACCCCATTTTGAAAAATTGATAAAAAGACTTCAGTGATAGCTGTATCATAAGACATTTTTATTTTGTTACTGTTGAATTCATACTGTCAATTTTAATGAATCCACCCAATTAAAGTGGTGTGTGTATTTTTCATGAGTCCATAATCAATATAATCAATTATATTTTTACATAATTGCATAGATATAATTTTATCTCAGGATGTTGGAGGATTAATGTGTTTTTTTAATATGTTGCAGAAATGCGAGAAGCTGGAGAATAATTTTGATGACATCAAGCACACGACTCTTGGTGAGCGAGGAGCTCTCCGAGAAGCAATGAGGTAAGTCTGGGTCGCCATAGCAACAGTCACAGATGTGGTAAAGAAAAAGTCATTCTTCATTATTGGGGGAACAAATGAGTTCATTGCCACCATTCAGCTCTGTTCTCTAAGGTATTAATTTGTCAGTGGAGAGACTTCCCTTGAGGCTGTACTTTGGTTTTGAAGCTGCATAAATGTTAAGCCTCAGTGCACAGTAAAAAATGTAAATGTTTAATTTGTTACTTAAAATGCTTAAGGGGTGTCTTGTTTTATATTTATACTAAACTGTGTGATTGAATGGAAATATTGTTCATCTAAATTCTGCCTGAATATAAAAAAATAAACAGTACAATGGTGGTTAAACTGAGTAGTATTTTCTCCTAATTAATATTTAATTTAAAAAGAGGTACTTAAAATTTCATATTCTATTAGATTTTATAGGATTAGATCACAGTGTTTTTAAACTGATTTACATTTTCATACTTTTTTAAAGCATATGGATTAACTTTTTTCAAATATAAAATGAGCTTGTTTTTTTTTTCTTTTTTCACTTTTTAACGTTACTATTTCTAAATACTTCTCTGAAATCTTCCCAAACTTGATACCTTTTAAATAACTTTTAGGAAGCTGTCTTCAAATCTGTCTTTTACTGGACATTAAAAATGGGTGGGGAATAAAACTCATCATCCTTAGAGCTAGGAAACAACAAATAGATTAATCTTAAAAGTTCTGAGCTGAACATTTCAGAGGGATAATGTTTGATATATTTGTATAGAAATAGCGTATTTACTTCTATTTAGCCTGAGAAACTACAATTGATTTTTAAAATATATCTCCTTCTATCAATGTTCTTTTTTTTGTTGTTGTTCTTTTTTTTTTTTAAGGATCTTAAAGTTAAAAATAACTTAAAAATAAGAGAAAGTATAAACCTATGAGGCTTCCTAGAAGGGTAGCTTGGGTACAATTTTGTTATTGCTAGCACACAGTTACCATATACTTTAGTTTAGAAGCTGCTCTCATTTAGTAACCTTCCTTTTACCATGCAAGCAGCAGGGGAAAGTAATTAAATTTAATAGAAGCTGCCCTCATTTTGAAGCCACTTCTATTTAAAACCACAGGGGGAGGTAATTAAATTTAATGGAAACAGTAGCTTCTACACAAAGATACATGGTACTTCTGTATAGATGATTATGATGTCACAAAAAGAGGAATAATATATTACTAGTACTGAGAAATTACCAGCTGGAGCAAGTGAGCCTATTTTATTGTTAATGTCTTCACTAATAAAAAAAGAGGGAAAATAGAACTGAGTATACAATAGAGAATTTTCACCTATAAAATGCAATCAGACATTCACAGAAAGTTTTTGAAAAATAGTAATAAATTAAAAATAATATATAAAATAGATTGTGAAAAAAAGCCAGTGTAGAAATTATGAATGAACTCCTGTTTTTCAATATAGTCTTTATCCTGTATCTAAAATTACCAGTTACGAGTTGAAGACATCGTCTTTGTATATGCTTCTTACAATAATTTTGAATATTTTAAGTCGGCACAGCAATATTTATCTAGAAAACTACAGTACTCTCTGCATCTTTTTATATGTATTCAGTTTGAAGTAAACACATAGACACACAGAAAGACAAAGAGAATGCCAGCTCTGAAGCTCTGAATAAAAGAAGTGGAGTCCTAAAATATAGAAAGAATTATAAAGGGGCAACGTGAATGAAATGGATGTGACTGAGGGAAATATAATGAACAAGGAAAGGACATGTAATTAGTATAGAAAAGTTGTTATCCAGGAAAACCAAACTGACTTATGGGAGAACTGTGTACGAAGAGATAATTCTGCCAAATTTTGTAATACTTGCCATTTTTGAAAATACCAGGATATTCTGCTTTTTAAAAAGTGGAGGTGAACTAATAAGAAAAACAAGTATTACCTGGTTGGAGTAACTTTTCAGTCACACATGCTAACAGATAAATCAGTATTCTAGATAATTTAAATCGGCTTTTAATTATATGGCTGTATAATGTACTTTGTTTACATAAGCTGCATTTTTTACACATACACACATATTCATATTGTTTAGATTCACTAAACACAAATAATTCAGTAGCCAAAGTATTCAACAATTTAGCATACTGTGGGCCTGCCACTTTTCTTTTTGCTTTTGTTTTTTGCTTTTAGGAAATGTAGCAGGAGCTCATTCTTTTATACGTGAGATTGTAGAAGCATGGGGGAAAAAGTCATGATGCTCTGTGACTAAGAATAAGAGGAGAATGCATAAAAGGGCAAAAATTCGTTCCTCATCTGTCATCAATTTTTGCCTTGTATGAGGGGTGTTTGGATCAAAGAAAACTATGGAGAGGGTAAGAAAGAAATTTGATGTAGGCCTTGCAAGATGGCCAGTTTTGCAGGTAGAGAGAATAGAGTTGAGCAGTCATAGAGGCCTACAGATGCAAGGTTTAAGTTGGGAACAATTTGTAAAGTAAATTTTTTCAAGCTCTTTTGAGCATATGTTTCTCCACAAAACTCACATAGTCAGAATATTTTGAATCAGTAACATCTCTCCTTATATGTCAAGAATCCTTGGGTAGAAATGAAGCAGCGCGAAGTTATGATGGGAGCAATTCAGAAGCTCAGGGTACAAGAAGGGGCAGTGGGAGACAGCAGTAAATAACTTGCTGAAAACCTCAGCATCGGGGCTGTCCTTAGAAGGCTGGCTGGAAATGTGTTCGTTACCATATTCCGGAGGCCAGTTATCTAGATGTGATAAAGAATATAAATTATTTCAAGAAGTCATGTTTTTATGGAAAGGGTGACAGAATTAAATATAAAAATTGGAATTTTGTAGAATTCTAATGGGGAAGAAGTTACAACGTAGATCGGATAGATACAGCCTTGCATTTATTTAATAAATGTTGGTTGGGTTTTGTAATATACTAGGTGACAGGAATATAGAAATGAATAAGAGATAATTCCTGCCCTGAAGGAGCTAATAGTCTAGTGGAAACAAGTGTAAAAATCAGATGTTTGATGTAAAGACTCAAAGCCCCAGCCTTGAGTTCTTTCTTTGGTTCCCCAAATTCTGTGGTAACTTTGGTCTTGGTCCATGGCATGGGCTAGCTCAGCTGCGGGAACGTTCTCTTCTCTCGGAAGCTTAGGCTCTGCAGCAGCCCTTGGGTGGCTCCGGACGCCCACAGTGGTGTTCTTGTCCTGAGCATGTCTAGCCTGGAGAAGCTAGAACAGAAGAGGACTGAATCTGAAGATTGACATTTTCTGAGTGCTGTATTTGGGCGCTGTCACCAAGTTAGATATCCCTTCCTGTTTATTAAAGTTCTACTATTTTTATTAACATGGAACAAGAAAGAGGATTCTGTTCTTGCTCACTTCTCTGTAATCTCATCCAGTCTCTCTTCATGACCAGCCTTTGCCATGCAGTCTTGAATGTGTTCTTTTCTCAGTATCCCAGCTCATGAATCATTTTAGACACCTCTCATGCTTCCTTCTGATTCCAGATATTAGGACCTGTAGCCAGAATCTTAAAACACAAGGGGCTACAACATACTCTGGAATATACTGGCAAAAAAACAAAACAAAACAAAAACAAACAAACAACCAGATACCTGATCAGGTTTTAGCTAACCCTAGAATGGGAAAAAAATAATTAACAAGTTTGTTTTTGCAGCAGAGTAGAGGGTGCAGTGGAGGGGATGAGAGAGCTAGAGAAGTCAGTGACCTCACTAAGATGAAGGTGGAAGGGTGTAGAGGTCAACAAAGTGGGGCCATGTTTGAGAGATACAGAAATAGTTAGAATGTAGATCTTTGGCTTAGCCTCATAACCTGGTAAATCTTGTAAATCTGATAAATCATTACCCAGATTTAATCTGTGCTACTCTCTGTTTAAAATCTTTTAAAGTATACTTACTCTTTTTGAATAAATTCTAACATATTTGTGTGCCCAACTAGAAAGTAAATTCCGTGAGAGTAGGAGGATTGCTATTTTGCCCTTGTTTGTATTCTTAGGCTCACCATAGTATTAGCATATAGTAGGTACTCAATAATTACTTATTGACTTCTTGATAAAGATAAGAAGGAGAATCACTAAGACCAAGTCAAATGTTTTTATTTTGAATATTTGGATATACATTAATATAGAGAGAGAAAAGAAGAGGATTAAGGAAGTGTATCTTGGTTTTCAGATGAATTTGAGATAGCTACAGCAAACTTGTGTGTAAATTTGCAATAAGCAGAGGAAAAATATAATTCTACAACTCAGGGAAAAATACTGGGGGTTGACGTGCACATTTGGGACTTGTTAAGTATCTTGATTCCTTGTAGCCATAGGAAAAGATATGATTTCCAAGAATAGGACATCAAATCAGAAAGGAGGAGAGTCTAACCAGATGCCTAAGAAAATATTGGGCTTAGGAAAATGTGTGTCATAAAGAAACATATTTTGAGATTTAAAAATTATAAATAACTTTCTCCAACAGAGTAAGTTGGAACTGTAAAATGGTGTGCCTGAGAAAAAAAAGGGTGGGCGGCATTCCTGGCCAGTGTTCTGTGGCTCCTGGAGATATCTAAGCAGGGCTGCACAGTAGAACTTTCTGAGAACTGTAGTAGAACGGTGTTTAGTAGAAATGTTCTGTCTGTGTTTTTTTAGCGTGATTGCCACTGGCCACCCATGGCTACAAGGCATCTGGAATATGGCTACTGTAACTGAATAACTGAGTATTTAATTTTACTTAACTTATATTAATCTAAATGTAAATAGTTGTATGCGATTAGAGGCTGTGGTTTGGACACCATCACCCTACAGGGATATGTTTGAGCTGCTACCTGATATTCATCCATCTCTCACTAATGGGATTCTCATCAGTGGAGTGAGTGGCTAGGGTAAGACCAAAACCATGTTCACACATATCACATCACACACTGTATGATGTATATGTTCACACATATGCATCACACACTGGCTCTCTCAAAAAATGAAGAGTGCAAGGTAGATACATAACGTAGTAATGGTTGTAAAACCAAAATTAACAATGACTTGATATGGAAGAGGTAAGTGACTATTATTCTCTAAGAGTATTAACAACAATAATACTCTAGGAATTAATAAACTAATTTAGAATGTGGTCAGATTTAAGGTAAAGATGGAAATTTATGAGGTTTTCTGTGTATTACCCACAACCAGTTAGTGGTTGCAATGCATGATCCTGTGAATTTATTATATTATAAGATACCCCAAATCATCCAGGACATGTTGAATCACTCAATAGGTGATATAAGAGGCTATTGTTTTGTTATTTGGAAAAAAGAAATCACTTTATATTTTCACCTCACAGGTGCTAAAGGATGTTTCATGTATATTAAAGAGTCAAATGAAATAAGTGAAACAGCAAAGTCCACTAGATATGGAAGTGACTTTTTTTTTTTTTTTTGAGGTTTGGATGGGGAAAGAGATGATAAACTAAAAAGTAGCTGAAGAAATCACTAAGCTTTGACTGAATTAAAAAAGCTTCTGCATGTGGAAAGAAATCATGAAATTAAAAGACAACATCAGTGTCCTATATTGCTGTGTGTTTAAGAGATTCAAAGAGATTAGGAGCTCATTGGATAATTGGCAAAGTATGATTAAGAAATCTTTGAAAATATTCAACTGTAACAGCCAACAAAATATAAGTTATATGAAAAATGTACTAATTTCTCGATTACTGACATTACTGCAGTTCAGGGGGGAGATTTTTGAGTCCTAGCAATGGAATGGCAAGAGAGCCGTTTCTTATTCTCAGAACTCAAGAAGAGTGGAAATGATTGCTGCATTTAAGGAAAGGATCGCACCAACAAGTAGGAAGACGCTTAAAAAAACATAGCCTTTCCACATTAATTTAACATCCTGAAATAGATTATGCAGAAGATTTAGAAATTATGGACAATCCGAATCTGTTTCTCAGATTATTAGACTATAACAGCAAACAAATTGAATAGAACCTGGTCATCTACTATTAAGGAAACAAGGAGATGAGTATTATATATACAATACAGTTGACTTATATTTATATATACATATATGATTTTATATTTATATATAGATATATAAAGTTAAATATATTTATAAAATATATATTTAACACGTGTAATATTTTACACACATAATGGTAAATTGTGGCATATTTAGTTCTATCTGGATATTAAAATGATCTTCACCACGGTGTTTTTAGTAACACAGGACTCTTCACGTTAAAATGTTACTAGAAAATGCCAGGAAACAAAATTGCATGTAGAACATTATCTCCACTGAATATAAAAAATGCAGAGGAAGATGATGAGATTAAAATATAGTAAAATAGCTATTATATCTGGGTGATGGGCGAACAGATACTTTATTCAGGCTTATAATTTTCTGTTCTAAATTTTCTATAATAGAAGCATATTATGAATGATTTGAAAAATAATGAAGTAAGACATGGAGAAATGGAAAGAATAAAATATGAATACTAGGATAAGTGGTAAAAATCAGATTTTAGACTCCAACTGTGATTTTTAGGTAAATTAACCTTTTTTAGTCTTATTTTTTGTAAAATAGGATTAAAAACTTAATAGGATTGATATGAAAAACAACAATGATGTAGGAGAGGATGCTTTGTAATTTATGAAGCATTAATAAAATGAAGATATTAAGTATTGTAATCTTTGTATATATTATTTGCATTTAATGGTGTTATAGTGATTATTTCAAAGAATGTACATATGTCATACATAATAGAATTGATTGGAAAACTTCAGTGTAGCCTTAGAATGTAGAATACAAGAAGGAATATTTCTTGTCTAACTTATGCAGAGTTTACTATAGTTCCATAGCTATGTAGAAATATTGTACAGGATTTCTAAAAATGATGACATAAGAAAAAACATTTTAAAGACAGGAAAAAATGCATCTCTGGGTTAAATCTATGTCTATTGTATGATACTAGTGAATTTAGAAGTAGAATTCACAACTTCTTTTTGTCATATTTTTTCCTTATCGCTGCCAGTTCAACCTTCTTATCATGCCAAAGTGATTTGATTTCTGTATTATCATATTTTGTGCCTGTATTAGACCCTGTAATAAATTCTAAACATCAAGGGTAAACGTGGAACCTTTTTAACATCATGTCTCTCTGTCCTCCTTTCAGTTCCAGAGGTAATAGAGGGACATGTTTAGTACATACATGAAATTGGAAGGTAATTCAATTGAATATCTTGAGAAAAGGGAGTGTCAAATTCTGAAAAAGAAATGGTACATATAGTTTATTAAGAATAAAAAGTAAAAATGTGGTATGAAGGTTTTAGACAGTGACCTAATACATAAAAATATAGATTGGTCAGATTTGTGGTTATACCTCCACGGCAAGAATATAAATTACATTTTTGGAATGTGAACATTGCTAATCAGGAGTTAGTATTTTAATTGCAGAGTCAAACCTATTCAGCGACACCTGTTATATTTAGATTTTTATTATAGAGATGAACTTCCAGGACATACATGAAATTTATTCTTCCTTTTTGCTTGGCTTCGTCACGTGTTAGGAATTCTGTCACTAGATGGTGATGTTGAGTTGCACAGTTTATGTTTCTGGCTTTTTTTCTGGTGTGTGTAATAGTAATTGTAGGTGGGCCATAAACACAGCCATTTATGCAGAGTTAAACAAAGTGTAGCTACATAAGCTTGGAAAATAGTTTTTTTTTTCTCCCCAAATTTGTTTATTTTAATCTTTCAGTGTTACAAGATTGATTGTTCATGCACCACACCCAGTGCTCCATGTAGTACGTGCCCTTCTCGATACCCACCACCAGGCTCACCCACCCCGCCACCCCCTCCCCTCCAAAACCCTCAGTTTGTTGCTCAGAGTCCACAGTCTCTCCTGGTTCATCACCGCCTCCGATTTCCCCCCATTCGCCCCTCCCCTCCTTCTCAGGATGCCCTCCATGATTTTCTTTATACTCCACACGTAAGTGAGACCATAAGATAATTGCCTCTCAAGCTTGGAAAATAGTTTTAAGAGATAACAGCTACATTCTAAATATTTTTTAAGTCAAAAGGTTAACATTGCTTTAATGTGCTTGTTTACTTTAGACTTATTAGAGTTTGAGAGGTGGAAGACTTAGAAATAACAATGCAAACTTTTCATTAAAGACTCGGGTCTTAAGGAGAGATTCAGAGACATTTAAAAGAGGTATTTTCCAGTTTTTCTCTTCGAGACATGTTAAGTCTAAAAACTACATCTTTAATTTCACTCTCTGTTAATATCCAGTGGTAATGGGACTGTTCACCAACTGATCTAAGGGTGTGTTACTCCTGGTACCTAGCTGCTTATTGTTATATTAATGTTTTAGTTATATTAAGATTGCATCCCTTATACTAAGCATAATGGTTAAACTATGCTGAACTGGAGTAAAAACTGTTTCTATGAGTAGTTTTATCTACCTGAGTAAGATTTGAAGATAAGAATATTAACATTATCCTACTTATTCTTATTTTTATAGGTAAATTTGTATGTATGCTTATGTTACATATGTGTAAATGCGTATGTTTGTATATGTAAATGTGTACTTTCTATCTCTATCTCTCTCTGTCTAAACCTTCCCTTCCCAGTCAAGGGAATCTTGCAGTACGACAGTATTTTGAATTTGGAGATTCCTGTGCTTTTCAGACATATCTCTTAGGATTACAAAGACTTATGTACAAGGGGGTTCAATGAAATTCTTTTATAACGTAAAAAAAGGAAAAGAGGAGGAGAAGACAACCTAAATATTTGTGAATATTGAGTTAGATAATTTTAAAAATGAATGTAAGGCATGAAAAAATTTGAAATGTCATTGAAGTAAAATACAAGATGAGAAAGTATTAACAAAATACTTGTAGTAACATCATCAGATTGTTAAATAGTATGGAAAGTAAATACAATTTTTTAAAAAATATGGATGGGTTATATAATGCTATCAATGGTTATAGAAGACTTAATATCTGATACATATTTTTTTGATTTCAAAGTTTTTAAAAATAAACATTCTAATCATAAATCCCATGTATATGTGGATATCTGTCTTTGTTTTTGAACTATATGTGAAGTTTGACCTGTGAGATTAGATTCAGAAGCAATGTTTAGTTTTCTATTTTAATCAGCTATCTTGATCCTTCATAATTACATTTCTCCAAGTTTTCTTTCACTAAAGGGATCAGCAAATAGCTCTCTAGAAAGTATCTCCCCCTCAACCAGGTCAGCAAATTATAAGAGTATCCTCTTCTTCTATGCAGAGGAGAATATCTTGTCTTTATCATTTCTTACATAAAGAGGCACATATTCCACCATGCCCACAGTAGGTTCCTGAGTTTGGTCATCTATCATATGCATGTAGCAACCAACCTGAATATCTTAAGATTTTGTGAAATCTAAACACAAAAGTATGCTCTCACTTTTTCTAGATAATGGTGATATGACTACTCTAATAAATATAGTACTGGAATACAGCTTAGAAAATGTAGGTTAGGCATTAAGGAAATGATTAATTACTTAAAAATATATGAAATTAATTACATTTGGTTATATATTCTATGTAACTAAGTTTAGGCAGTTTGTGTAATATGAATATATGTATATATATGTAGACACATTTAACACATGTATATATATGGGTACACACAAACATAACATTTGGTATCATCTATTTATAGTAAAAATTATGAATGTTAACTTTCATTCACTCCAGGGGTGAATGAAAGCAAGATTTGTCACTTAATTTTTGATGGACCAAAGATATTTTAATTTTTTTTACTATTCATGGGAAATAGGAGAAAAGTCCTGTATTAATTCTCAATCATGTTTATTAATAAAATTAAATATATGCTTAGCATTAATACTTCTGAATTATTTATGGGTTTGGCAGTGATTGGTATATATGAATTTGGAACTATGTTGATTTATAAATCTTTTTCTCTACTTTGAATTTTAATTAGAACTTGAATATGAGAAATATTTGAGAAATATTGATCATATGATAATTTTTTTTTGAAACAGCACAAATTGAATCAGGCATAGATTAATTTAATTATATATTTATAAAGTGCAGTATCATATTCATTAATCTAAACATTCATTCATTCATTTAACCTGGTGCCTAGTATGTACTAGACACTATTTAAAAGTGTTTATAGAAGAAAATCAAATTAAAATTGTAACTACCATTTTATGACAACTCAGTAGCTTTAGAATGATAAACCAGAAAAGAAAATATGAATCATTGGTAAATTGGATGTTTATATTTAAAACAACAAATTAGCAGCAGTATACATAAATAGAATTTAGCCATGTTAACAAAAAAATTTCATTTTTCCCTTAGTAGCTTAAGATTGTGTATTAAAGACTAGAAAGGAAGGGATACAGCTTTTGTTTTGCTACCAAAGAAAAGTGCAGAGCTAAGTCTTACTCTAGAATGCTTATCATTTTAGATACAGACTTTGAATGAGCAGCTAATAGCTAAAATTATTTAGGAGATAAAAATTGGTACTGTGAGGATTAGCTTTAATTTTAAGTATCCATAATTGAAGTGCCACATTATGATTTTAATGTTATGATAATCTTGTTAACAAGCTGTTGTGTATATACTATCATATTTTAATGTAGTTGCAAAGCTTAAGTAAACCATAAAGTAAATTGCTTTTTGAATCAGGCTTTTACAAGTGGAAAATTAGTGGTTTACATGTTTTGAATACATATTTTGTAATTATGCTTGGCATTTTCTACAACTTAAGAAGAATAATAGAATAGGTTTATAGATAATACATTATTGTTCATAATACATTGGCATATTTTGTTATTACACATTCTAATTAGCTTGGGTTTATTCTACATGTACTATAAAATAATAACTGATTCTATTTCTTTTTCTGTAATAGTCTTCTCTTCTGGAAGATATACATTGTAGTTTAGTTATGCTATTTCTCATTTCTCATATATTAGCACATTACTTTTAACAGAAAACTAATACCTTTTCTTGTCTCGTATTTGTACAGGCTATTATGATGTACACCGAATTATATCCATTGGGAGCGTTTGTGTTTATCTTTGGGGAAGGAAAGGTGTGTCCTATTCTGATAATTGGTGAAGACAGCTAGTAAGATCCTTTTTTCCCTGAATTTCTTGCTTCAGTTGACAAATACAAAGCATGGCAAGTTGATAGTCTAAAACAGAAATAAGCAAACTTTTGGGGTGCCTGGCTGGCTCAGTTGGCTAAGCCTCTGACTCTTGGTTTCACCTTAGGTCATGATCTCAGAGTCCTGGAATGGAGCCCCAACGCATGCTCTCTTTCTCCCTCTCTCTGCTCCTCCCCCGTGCTCATGTTCTCCTTCTCTCAAATAAATAAACAAGTTTTTTTTTAATGGAAGAAACAAACTTCTATATAAAAGTTTGCACAGTAAATACTTCCCTCAAGTTCGTACAGTCTCTGTTGGAGTTATTCAGTTATGCTGATATAGTGCAAAACCAGCCACGTAGACAATATGTGAACTAATATTCACTGCATTGGTGCAGTGCATTGGTGCATTGGTGGCTGCATTGGTTTGGCTGTGTTCTAATAAAATGTTATAGAAACAGGCAGCCAGGTAGATTTATCCCATGGGTCATAGTTTTTTGACCTCTGGTTAAGAACAGACTTGAATAAATCAATTAAAATAAATTTCAGGAGTGCCAGGGTGGCTCAGTCAGTTAAGTGTCTGCCTTTGGCTTGGGTCATGATTTTGGGATCTTGGGATCGAACCTTGCATTAGGCTCCCTGTCCAGCAGGGAATCTGCTTCTCCTTCTCTCTGCTCGTGCTCTCTGTGTCTCTCTCAAATAAATAAATAAAATTTTTTAAAAAATAAAATAAATTTCAAAAAATAATAAATTTCAAAAAATAATTTGGTATATATATTATGAATTTTTGATTGTCTCTGATAGATTAATACTGAAAAATAGTACAAAGCTCTTCCAATTTTATTAACAAAGATAGAACATTTACTCAGTGGCATTATTTCCCAGTTTCTGGGCTATTCCTTGAAATTGAATAAGTTGCCCTTCCTAGATTACTCATTCAAGTAAACAAGCATAATTCACAGATAAATCACCCATTGCAATTGTAAAATCACTAATATGCAACCAATATAAGGTCTTGGTATCAGTGCCACTGAATCAATTAGCATTAATTTGTTATGTTTATGGTTTAGAGTTAAAATGTGGACTAACCAGTGAAGAACCATCTGCATTATGAAACAGTTTAATGTTACTCTTCAATTTGGCTCTAATTTGCCACAGTGTGGTACCTATAAAAATACTACATTGTGATTTCTTAGTTTATTAATCAGTCTTAAAATTATGTGGAGAATCATGGCTATCTACTAAAGTTGTATACGTGATATCTGATATTGATTAGAAAATATTGTGATGTGTTCCATGATCATTATTTTAACTCCTTTATAATGTTTTATACCCATAGAACTATCTAAGGAACTGCCTCCATTTCAAAAATTTAACCAATCTATATTTAATAAATCTGTAAATTATAAATAATGATTTTTCTTCTTGTCCACAAAGAAGTTTTTTTAGTATTAAATGAGATGCCATATGGGATAGTCTGAGTTCTTTTTAAAAAATGCTCTTGATGTTTAAAACTCAGTCATCTTCATGTTTTCCAATGAGCCCCTTAAGAAAATTAGTTTAACTTAGTACATTTCCTAACTTTTAGCCCTATAGTTCTCTCCCATTTTAAGGGCCATTATTTTGGAATGCATATAGAAGAAATAATAGTCATTTTCTTTTGAAATCTTCCGTAATATCACCTTTCATCAAGTTTTAGTGCAAATGGGTGTTTGTGACTGGACTACAGAAATAATACTTTTAATGGATATCAGTGCTATTTACAGACCAATTATCTTTCCTATATCTTCCTCTATCTTTCAGGAGACTTTAGAAAAACTTTTTTTATTTTTATTTTTATTTTTTAGGATGGGAAAGAAAAATGATTTACAATATGGTTAAACTACTTACTGGTATTATATTTATCATTGTCATATTTTCCACCATATTTCATTTTTCCTTTATCCCCTTAGAAGTTATTTATAATTTCATATTCTGTGAGAGAATATTGCTTGAGACATTTCTCACCCAGGGGTAAGAATTGTGTTGAAATTTAAACAGTTTGGATGAAAAAGCTGTTTTGGAGTTTAGATTTTTTCTTTTTAAAAGAGTGAAACAAGTACAGGATTTTTTTCAATGAAAAGAAAAAACTTACTGATTTCGACACATAATTACAATTAAATGACTAAATATGAATAAAATATATTAATAATTTATTTCTTCTTTTTCAGTTTTTATTTAAATTCCAGTTAGTTAATATACAGTGTAATATTAGTTGCAGGTGTAGATTTAGTGATTCATCACTTATATACAATACCCAGTGCTCATCACAAGTGTGCTCCTTAATACCCATCATCCATTTATCCTATCCACCCACCCACCCATCCTCCACAACCCTTAGTTTATGCTTTATAGTTAAGAGTCTGTTTTATTGTTTGCCACATGGCTTGAAAAAAAGAGAGGCAAATCACAAATAGTTTAAAAAGCATTAGATGCTGATTTGAACCAGTCATTACCATTAATTAAAATCTGAGAATCATTCCTTGAGTTGGATCATTCCATCAAAATGAAAATCTACTATTATTTGATATTAATAGAAGTCTTATACTGCAATTTATATTTATTCAAGATTATTCTGCTCATCTGAAATCTTTAGAGAATTGATGTTCTTTCAGAACTTCTATCAAAATTTTGCATGGTTTTAAGGGTCATAACAAACTTATTTGTCACATGATTTTTCTATAATGAGATAGTTATTTCAGAAAGGTATCTTGTCTATATCAATTCTAATAAATGCTATTTGTAACCTATAACTATGAGCAAACTAGAATTTTCCTAGATATGTCTAAATTATTAAATACCTCTTGTTATTTTATATATATTATTATTTATATTATTTTGTCATTTTGTCTAATTATATATAACAACAAATGCAGTTTAAATGTGATGATACATGGAACTTTGTTTTTTTTTTCATTCTGAAATGCTTTTATTTTTTTTTCCCCAAATATGTTTATTTTAATTTTTCAGTGTTACAAGATTGATTGTTCATGCACCACACCCAGTGCTCCATGCCATACGTGCCCTTCTCAATACCCACCACCAGGCTCACCCCCCCACCCCCTCCCCTCCAAAACCCTCAGTTTGTTGCTCAGAGTCCACAGTCTCTCCTAGTTCATCACCCCCTCCGATTTCCCCCCATTCACCCTTCCCTTCCTTCTCACAATGCCCTCCATGATTTTCTTTATACTCCACACGTAAGTGAGACCGTAAGATAATTGAATCTCTCCGCTTGACTTATTTCACTCCACATAATCTCTTCTAGTCCTGTCCATGTTGATCCAAAAGTTGGATATTCATCCTTTCTGATGGAGGCATAATATTCCATTGTATAGATGTACCACATCTTCCTTATCCATTCGTCTGTTGAAGAGCATTTT
>CM052798.1:74178681-74258005 GCA_028533885.1 Nasua narica | reverse complement strand
ATTGCCTGATTTCAAACTTTACTACAAAGCTGTGATCACCAAGACAGCATGGTACTGGCACAAAAACAGACACATAGACCAGTGGAACAGAATAGAGAGCCCAGAGATGGACCCGCAACTCTATGGTCAAATCATCTTTGACAAAACAGGCAAAAATATCCAGTGGAAAAAAGACAGTCTCTTCAATAAATGGTGCTGGAAAAATTGGACAGCTATATGTAGAAGAATGATACATGGAACTTTGCATACTGGAATCATCTTGGGGAGGAAGGGACTTTTTACAGTATTTAAAAGTAGGTATAGTAATATACCTTAAAAAAGTAGTATACCTTAAAAAGCAGTATATCTTAGGTACCTATACCAGCCCCAATACCTAAGCCAAACTCCCGACTAATTAAATTAAATTGTTTGTATATGTGTGTGTGTGTGTAGGGGGGGCTATAGTTAGTATTCTTAAAGAATCCCAAGTAATTCCAGAATGCAGCCAAGATTGAGGACTACACTTCCATTTGGTCTCCATGAAGGCTATTCTGCACACAGCAGACAGAAACATATTATTAATTTATCAAATCATGTTTCTTCTTCTCTCAAAATCCCTTAGTTGACTTCCTACCTCACTTGAAGTAAAAGGGAAATTCCAACAATGCCCTATATAATCCGGATCTTGACCTTATATTTTATGACTCAATTTCTCACTTACTTTCAGCCACAGTGGCCTAAATACTTAAAAATTAAACAATGCATTTCAAAATAACCATGGAACAGAGAAGAAATCACAGGGATATTAAAAAAAATATTTGGAGCTGAATAATAATGAAAATAAGCCATCAAAATTTTATAGATGCAGTTAAAGCATAATTTAGAGGAAATTTTACAGCCACTCTGGACAATAGTTTTACAGATTGTTTAGATATAGACCCATGCAAATATAGACTACTAATCTTTGATACAGGAGCAAAGACAATACAATAGAGAGGGGATAATCTTTCTAGAAATAGGGCTGGAAAATGATATCCACATGCAAAAAAAAATTCTAAATTTAAACCTTTCACAAAAATTCACTCAAAATGGATTGTAGACTTAAATGTAAATTGAAAAACTAGAAAATTCCCAGAAGACAATATAAGAGAAAACCTGCATGATCTTGAGTTAGCAGTGCCTTTTAGATATAATAGCAAAGCATGGTTCATGAAAGAAAAATTGATAATCTGCACCTTATTAAAATTAAAAAAAACTTATGCTCTATGAAAGACATTGTCAACAGAATAAGAAGACAAGCCACATATTAGGAAAAGAAGAATTTTCAAAAAGACATATTGATAAAGGAGAATTACTCAAATTATACAATTAACTATTAAAGTATGATGATAAGAAAACAAACTGATTAAAAAATGGGCAAAAGAGCTTTGGAAAACAGTGTGGAGATTTCTTAAGGGATTAAAAACAGAGCTACCCTCTCACTATACAATTGCACTATTGGGTATTTACCCCGAAGATACAGATGTAGTGAGAAGAAGGGCCATATGTACCCCAATGTTCATAGCAGCAATGGCCACCATTGCCAAACATGAAAAGAGCCAAGATGCCCTTCAACAGACAAATGGATAAAGAAGATATGGTCCATATAAATAATGGAATATTATGCCTCCAACAGAAAAGATGAATGCCCAACTTTTGTATCAATGTGGACAGGATTGGACGAGATTATGCTGAGTGAAGTAAATCAAGCAGAGAGAGTCAATTATCATATGGTTTCACTTTCATGTGAAACATAAGGAAAAACATGGAGGGCATTGTGAGAAGGAAAGGAAAAGTGAGTTGGGGGAAGTTGGAGGGAGAGGTGAACCATGAGAGACGGTCGACTCTGAGAAACAAACTGTGGGTTTTGAAGGGGAGGAAGGTGGGGGGTTGGGTGAGCCTGCTGGTGGGTATTAAGGAGGGCAGGTATTGCATGGAGCACTGGGTGTGGTGCATGAACAATGAATCTTGGAACACTGAAAAAATAAAGTAAAATTTAAAAAGAAATGGGCAAAAGATCTGAATATACAACTCACCAAAGAAGATACACAGATGGAAAATAAGCATGTAGAGAGATGCTCAACATTATACATAACTAGGGAGTGGCAAATTAATACATTGAAGTACCATTATACCTGTTAGAATACATAGGTTTCAGAAAGTGAAAACACTGACACCACCAAATGCTGCCAAAGAAGTGGAACAAAAGGATCTCTCATTTATCGCTGATGAGAGTGCAAAATAGTACAGCCACTTGGGAGATAGTTTGACAGTTTCTTACAAAACCAAACATGTTCTTACTATGATTCAGCAGTTGCACTAAATATTTACCCAAATGAATTGAAACTTCCTCATGAAGACCTATGCATGGATGTTTATTGTAGCTTTATTCATAATTGCTAAAGTTGGAAGGAACCAAGTTGTTCTTCAGTGGATGAATGGACAAATAAACTTTGGTACATACAGTCACATATTATTCAGCACTACAGAGACGTGAGTTATTACACCATGCAAAAACAGAGGTAACTTAAATGTGTATCATTAAATGAAAGAAGCCCATATGAAAGCTATATATAGTATATGATTCCAACTATGTGACATTCTTGAAAAGGCAAAACTATAGAGACAGTAAGAAGATGAGGAGTTGCCAGGGGTTTGGGAAGAGCGCTGACTTTTTGGAGCACAGAGGATTTTAAGGCAGAGGAATTGTTCTGTGTGATACTATAATGGTGGATACACGTTTTTATACATTTGTCAGAATTCATAAAATTCTTATTGTAAACGTGTTAACTATGGACTTTGGGTGACAAAAATGTGTCAGTCTTTTAAAGGTTGACTTTTATCCAGCATATGGTTTATTTTTGGTAAATATTTCATGTGGACTTGGTAGAAATATTTATTCTACAGTTTTTGGGTATAGTGTCCAATAAATATCAATTAAAGGTTGTTGATGATGTTATCTAGATCTTTGGTATCCATGCTGATTTTTATTTATTTTAGTATTCATTTTTTCTGAGAGGAAGTTTTTAAAGCCTTAAACAATGATTTGAGATTTGTCCATTTTCTCCTTTCGGTTCTAACACTTCTCATTTCATTCTCATCTATCGCTCCCTCTTCTTTTCTGTCTGCTTTTAGAATCTTTTAGTCCCACTCCTTAAGCCTCCTGCACACCACTAGAATTCTGCATATGTCCAGTAAGGAAACAGATGTGTATATGTCTTCTTAAGTTTCCAATTATAATCCCTCTTTCTTCATCCCAATAATCACTAAAAGTTTTGCTGATTTCTCCTTAACTTATCTTGAAAATGTTCTCCTCTCTCAGGAACTTTAGTTTGTGTAGTTTGCTTTGCTTTCTCAGCTCTCCAATGCCTCTAAAAACATGATATTTGTGGTTTATCTAGCTTTTTCTGTTTTTTGGCAATGGGATCATTGATCGGACTTCTGTGACCCACTACATTCTGCCTAGAAGTTGATGTCTCCATTTTTCTACCTTAACACATTGTTTTGGTAATGAGTTGTGTCCTGAGTAAATATAAGCAATTACATATCATTATAATTTTAAGAAAAAACAAGTCCCTTTTTAAATAATTTAAAATTCATTTCAAGCAGAATATTTAATCCACTGCCCCCCATCATTTTTTCTAAAACATAGGCACATAAGAAATTTTCACCCCTGGTTCTCTTCTCACTGTTTTCATGCCTTTAGTGTATAAACTACTTCTTTTGCCTTTATCTACAGTCTGTATATTAGGGTCTCTTAATCTGTATTATCTGCCACATTACTCTCCTGAATCTCAGAGCGTAATGCCTCTGGGATCTAGTTCTAAGGCTTATTTGACCTTTTGAATGCTCATCAGGAACCTCAAACTCCACTACTCAAAACCAAAATTTACTTGCTGTACTTTTCAACTGGCTCCTATAGTCCCAGTGTTCTAATTTTGGCTCTGTCACTAGGACTGTCTGTAATTTTTAGTAATCTCCTTAACTTCTGTGAACATTATTTTTCAAAACACTTTCCAATTTATATTTCATTTAAATGAATCAAAATAGAGCAAAGTTATTGCTTGTTTAAAGACACCATTTTATTAAGGGTCTAATTCTTTTTTCAAAACAAAAATAGTATATGTTCAGGTTACCTCACATGCAAGTGAAATAATTCACTACTTGGAAAGAATTAATTGGTCAAGTTAAACAAGGAACAATTAAGGATAACGTGGTCCTGTCAACTCAATTCAATAGTCAGAAGTATAGATTTAGAAATCTTAAGAGATAAAGCTAAATTAGTTTTAATAGAGCCTTTTATATGACCACTTAAGCACTTACTCTTCCTGAAGTGTCTGTTTTTACAACTGAAATATGCAACCTGTTGTCTTCTAATTTCTTTAATTCCCTCTTCTTTTCTCATGAGACAGTTCTGTATCATTAAGTATGCTATACCTGGGTGAACCCGATCAAATGACTTGGACTTTGGTGTAGGAAAATAAATATCAATGAGATTCTATAGGGATAGATAATGTCAAAGATACATTTAGGATGTGTCTAATTAAAGTTTTATGAAATAAATGTATTGATTTATTTTCCCTAATGAATTTGTATAGCATGATAAAGCCTCATAAATTTTAGGACAGAGTTTTAGGAAATCATACAATAGTATGTAATTTACAAAATTGTGTTTAATTTCTTTCCATTTTTGGTTATTGTAATATTCACAATTGTGCTATTCCTAAAGAAATCATATGTGTTTTTATGTGACATAAAATCTTTTGGTATCTTTCTAAGCTGATCCTCAGTTAATCCTGATAATACTTAAAGAATAGGGTTTATTTATATGAAACTTCAAATTGGATATTATATCCCATTATATATACACCCCCTCAAAAATGTCTGCTTTAAATGAGAATTAAGATTAATAAAAATGACATTTATTATTAACAAATTTTCTTTTTCTAAATAAAATGTGATAAGACTTTTCATTACCACTAGAAATGAAATTTTATTGCTTCTTAGCACAATTGTTTATAAAGCTATCCCAGTCTAAAAAGCATTTGAATGAATTTCATTACTTCAGCGACAAAATAACTTCATTAAAAGTTATTTTCACTTTAGAGATTGTCTTAACATGTGGCATGCAGGGAGAAATGGCTGTAGTTTTCAAGTATTTGCTAAAAATTACTTTTAATTCTTCAATGAAAATATTAGTACTTTCATAAAAGTGTTTTTTTAAATCTTGACAAGATTAACCGTAGAATACATGATAATATATAAGTAGTGTTACATATAACCCTAAATGACAGTCTCCACATATACATTTCAAAGCTACTTTGTATAGAAGACTATGTTTTTAGGACATGTTTTATTTAATAATCAAAAGAAAAAAACAACTTGGTAATCTTTAAATAGTACGATATATACTGCTGTCATTTAAAAAAATTCAAAGAAGGCACTTTTTTTTTCTGGAATGCTTTCCATCTCTCTGTTTTTGGGTAGTTTTATTTTATAGATATTTATATGTAAATATGTGAGCCCATATTTCCATTGTCAAAAATATATATTCAATCATGTTATTAGGAGCAGTCGCTATCATTTTAATTATAAAACACCTTTAAAAAAAAAAACACCTTTTAAGGGTTTTTTGGTCATACTATTTTTAGCCTGAATGTAAAATAATAATTCAGAAATTCTTATGTTGTCTATAAAGGAAGAGCATGAAAGAAGATTATTGTAGTAACTCGGTGATATATTATAAAGAAGAGTATTTCCTGTAGGGTAGTCCAATTACAAAATAGTAAAACAGGAACAAAACACAATAAAGTATTTTTTCTATTTGTTTCAGTAAGTTTAGCACAGCAGGAACTGTAGCATTCTTCCTGGCTGGTGTGTCAAATCTGCAGTTTGAAATGTAACTGCAAATGGGAGTTATTTTAAAGACATCATATATAAGCTAATAACCTTAGCCATATAAATGAGATAATTATACAGCATTTAATATATTTAATTGTTTTTATTGTAATAATTTCATACCTTTGGTTTGAGAAAATAATGTGTTTATTTGAAAAGATTAATAAACTTGTATGTTGAAGACATGTAAGAACAAAACTTTGAATCATTTAAATGCTGCCTTTGCCTGTATCAAATTTTTTTTTTTTTGCAGCTGTCTATTTACTTGACTGTCTTCATGAGCCAGTTCAGTTCAGTTTGAGGAAAAAAATGCTACTGGTGGTATAAATTAAACAACAACTATGCCAAAAATTGGTATAGGATCCTGTAGAATTTTTGAAAAATAGCCTGAAATCATTTCAGGGTCAGACCGGGACTATAGCATAAGAGGAAAAATATATCCATTATATGGGTTTGTAGAAATTTAAAGCATACATTTTTTTTAAAGATTTTATTTATTTATTTGAGAGAGAGAGAGACAGTGAGAGAGAGGATGAGAGGGGAGAAGGTAAGAGGGAAAAGCAGACTCCCCTTGGAGCTGGGAGCCCGATGTGGGACTCGATCCCAGGACTCTGGGATCATGATCCGAGCTGAAGGCAGTTGCTTAATCAACTGAGCCACCCAAGCGCCCCTAAAACATACATATTTTTAATGCTAAGAGGTCTAGGTTTCAGAAATGCCAGCCAAGGCAAGAAGGATAAGTAGGAGAACTGAGACAAGTATAGCAGAGAATAAAATTACAAAAGTCAGGGTGTCAGAAAGTGAGTCTTTAAACAATATACCCACTATTTTTGATAAGAGAAATTTCTGAGGGAATGTACGTGGGACGTCCAAAGGACAAATGTACTTTGAATAGTAGAAATTGCTTCTGACTCAGTGGTGCCTTGTCTATTTCTTTTACAAGTCCGGAGTTCTTACGGAAGCAGTAATAGCCCTCCACCTGTGTGAGAACATGCTTGACGGTTCCTGGTAGTGTGGCACAGTGTACGGTCTGTAAATGGGGAGGCCAAAATGGTTCAGACAGAAACTTCTAGTCTTGCCCTCTGACATCTTGGTGATTTTTATTCAGGCAGAAAAAAAGATTTGTCTTAATTAAGGCTTATGCTCATATGTTCATAATTAGTTTTAAAAGCCTGAAAGAACTCACTAAGAGCCAACTGACAGAATTGTGCTGTATCCAACTACAAATTTATCTGGAACATGTTTCACTGCCAAGCTTTTAGAATGTGTAGTCTGAACAGTGTGACTCCATGCCTCTACCTCCCAGTCATACCTCAGCCCACCACAATCTGGCTTCTTCGCATCTCCTTTTCTATTAGGCGTAGTGCCCTTCACAAAGTAAAAGCTCAGTTGACATATTGATATATTTTGATATGATTTATTTGGTTATCTATCATTTATATCCTGCTTCTAAAAGAAATTAAAAGAGGATCTGCTTGTGTGAAGATAAGACACTACTAGGCAAATAATAAAATAAATCATATTTATCACTTATTGCAAAGTAAACAATTAAGAAAAGGAGTAAGAAAATAAAAAAAAAAAACCTGCTAGGCAGTGGATAGTTATTGTACATGACTGAAAATTCAATAAGAGGGAATAGAGGCAAACCATAAGAAAAGATTTCATAGAACACGAGAAAAAAAGAAGAGACAAAGTGCATTTGATGTTCCTTTTGCCCGTATATATTGGCATGACTGATTTCCTCTCAGTCTTCATTTCTTGCAAACGTTACCTTCCTGGAAAGGTCTTCCTTGGCTGCTATCTAAAAGTAACCCAACTTACATCATTATCATTTCTTGCCCATCTTTCCAATTTTTTTTCCCAGACGACTCATAACTAATTTACTCTATATATTTCTTGTTGATAATCTTTAATGTATCTCTCTCAATAAAATGAAGCTCTATGAGGGCAGAAAGTTTTGTGTGTTTGTTCACTCTGTATCTCTAAGCATGGAGAACTGTTCCTGGGACATGACAAGTGCTTAGTAAGCAATTGGTGAATGAGTGAGTGGATGAATAGATTTAATCATTATATTTGACACACAGCCCAAAGATAAGGACAGAGATGGGCTGTGGTGTGGGAATCTGAGAATGCTGGACAAATTAGATAGGTATGGAGATGTAGCTGAAGGCATGGAAATGAATGTGAAATGAAACAAAGAAAAGAACACAGTAAAATCTTAAAGAACTCCAATATTTAACAATTGTTTATGGTGCCTGAGTGGCTCAGTCGGTTAAGGCATCTGCCTTCGACTCAGGTCATGATCCCAGAGTTCTGAGATGGAGCTTTCATCATGCAAGGGGCTTCCTTAGCAGGAAGCCTGCTCCCCCCTCCCTCTGCGTGCTGCTCCCCCTGCTTGTGCTCTCTCTTCCTGTCAAAAAAAAAAAACACCACCACCACCAAAACCCAAACCCAATCATTTAGAAAAAGAATGGGAAAACTCTGGAGAATGGCCAAATAGACAACGAGAAAATAGATTTTTTTTAAGTCAAGTATAATTAACATACAGAGATATATTAGTTTTAGGTGCACATTATAATATAATGATTGAACAGTTCTATACATTTCTCAGTGCTCATCACCACAAGAGTACTCTTAATCCCCTTTATCTATTTCATCCATCCCTTTACCTGCCATTCTATTTGAAAATAGAATGTCTTTAAAGTGAAAGAAGATAATTTTTTAAAATGGAGAGTAGCCAACTTTATCAAATGCTTCTGAAAGATCAGATAAGAGGAGATCTGAATAAATATTCTTTAGAATAAGTGGCATGGACATAATTAGTGACATGAGCCATATCCATGGAAAAATAGGAGCTGAAGCTAGATTGCAATAGATGATGGTATATATGAATAAATTAATGGACAGGGAGGAAATGGGGACAGTCAGTACAGACAGCAAACTTCTTTTGACTTTCCAGCTATGCATAGGAGGAAGGAGATGTAGGATTCAGGGAACAATGTTACCAGATTGGAGTGACCAGAAATAATTAGAGGTAGTTCTAGGAAGTAAAAGAAGAGGTGAAAATTGAAAGCAAGTGACTTTAGAGAAGGTGGAAGGTAGAATCAGTTCCATCTGTAGGGATTCCAGTTTGATAGGAAGAGGACCAGAAACACCATTGTGTTATGAGGCAAGAGAAAAAATAATGATCCATCTTTAGAAATAATTTGGAGAAGTGGTAGCAGCACTGTTAGGGAACACCACCTAAAGACTTATATTTTGTCATCAAAATAGAAAGGAAGGCAATCTGCAGAAGATGAAGGAATGGAATGGGAATGGCTTGGAGACCAGAAGGAAAGATGAAAGTTTTAAATAGTTGCTCTGAAGAATGGAATAGTGGGAGATTGACTAAAGAAATGTGTTTCCTTGATGGGAAGTCATGAGAGTTCAGTTAATCAGTGACCCTGGCTATATCATGATGCTATTTTTTTTTGTATGTATGTATAGCTTTCTCTGTGAACGTGGGTGTTTTTATCCAGAATATGAATTTTCTAAGAAAGGCATGATGGAAGAACTAAGTAACAAGGGGTTTCGTGTTTTTACAAAAAGTTTTTTGAAATGATTAGAAATAGAATTTAAGTCAAGTAAAAACAGGGACAAACTAAATGGATAAAGAAAAAATGGAGGAATCAATAATAATAATAGTAATAATAATAATAATTATTATTATTAATTACTTACCATCCCCAAAACTCATCTAAATTCTTAACATTTGTTTACTCATTTAATTCTTATGACAATCCTATGATATAGGTATTATTATTACTTAAACATAAGATGTTATTCTTAAATTAATTTTTCAGTAAAGAGAACTATACCTAAGATTATACAGGTAATAAATAACAGATCAGCAATTTGAACCATTAGCTAGTATAAGTCCTGTTGTCTTCAATTTAACCACATTGGAATACAGAATATAGCAGAGGTCTTGAAGAGCTTGAAGACCAGTACTAATGGGGGAATTGCACAAGCAAAATGGGAGGCTAAGAGATCCACATTGGAAGCATGGGATGTTTGAGTTAGTAAATTTAGAAGGAATATACTTTAGAGTGACAACAAGGTTGGCATGTGAACTTGTATTTTTTTTTTTCTTGCTCTCCTCCAATAGAACAATTCCACCCTGCAGGTATAAAATACCCTATTCACACTTACTGAATATTATATTTCTTATATATCATTTTTGAAACATGGGAGTTTTTATAAGTCATTGAGACCCTAGTAATTTATTATGGATTTTTAAGAAACTGGATTAAAGTATACTCCATGCAAACTCCATGGGAGAGCATCTTGAGGTAATAATCTGAAGAAATGGGTCAGACTGGGATAAAGACCAAAATCACAGAGTAGCAACACATGTTTATTTCACATTCTGATGGACCACATAGTTTGTGCTTCACCTTTGTTATTTCAGATAACTAGCATGGACTTTCAGAAGGTGATTTTTTTTTTCTTTTTTTTGGATGAGATCTTATCCACCTAGAAATTTGCCTCTGGAAATTACTATCATATACTCAGTAACTTCCTTGAAAATTTGCTGAGTGATTACACAGATCAGGGCCACATTATATTGCAAGGCAAGGCAATCAGTAGGGCTTCCTAAGAAGTACTCAAGTTAGGAGCACCTGGGTGGCTTAGTAGATTAAGCATCTGCCTTTGGCTCAGGGCATGATCCCAGGGTCCTGCAATAGAACCCTGTATTGGGCTCCCTGCTCAATGGGGAACCTGCTTCTCCCTCTCCTTCTGTCCCTCCCCTCTGCTCCTCTCTCTCTATCTCAAATAAATAAATAAATAAATAAATAAATAAATAAATAAATAATATATATATATTTTTAAAAGTACTCAAGTTATTCAAATGCACAAACTTCATGTTATTCTTAGTTGTTGAAATGTGCTTGACTAATCTTTGTATAAATCCTCTGTGTTTCCATGTTGCTTTCCATGGGTGAGGAGAAGGTACCACTGAGGTAAAGTGCATGGAGTTCCAGGGCTATCTTGACATTGGAACAAGCTTGGCATGTTTGAGGACTCTGAAAAAAGGCAATGTGGATGGAACTTCATGGAGAAAGATGAATTCTGAGGCAAGATAGGGTCCGTTGGCTATGGAAAGGAGTCTGAATTCCATATTAACAATAATAAGAAGCAAGTAGAAACTTGCAATATCTACCCTTTTTATAGATATAAAGTTATGATTCAGAAGTTTTAATATTTTGTAGATGGGCACTCTCTTCAATGACAAAGCTGAAACTTATGCTTTTCTCTGACAGCTAAGTATCATTTTTTAAAATATTTCCTCGAGTTCTTGGTATATAGTAAACAGCTTAGCAAAGGTTTTCATATCTATGTGAGCTACATGAAATGGCAGATAAAAAACTTAATCACTGAAGTATATAAGTCTTAAGCACTTTGAATCTGTTTATTTAATAAATAATAACATAAATGTTCATTGTGATCTCTTTGTTTTCAATACTATGCAAATACTTTGCATGGGTTATCTTGTTTCTTTTTAATAGCAATACCATAAGGTAGGTATTATTATTATTATTATTTTTATTATGTTAGTCACCATACAGTACTTCATTAGTTTTTGATATATTATTATTATACCCATTTTATGTATCAAGAGACTGAGATTCAAATGGGCTAAGAAACTTGTCCATGGTCATATACCAAGTAAGTGATAAATTCATAATAGCAGAAATATTTATGTATTTTATTGTCACAGAATTCTGTTAAATCAGGGTTTATTAGCCTAGTTTGTAGTTAGTTAGTAATTAAAGTAAAATAAAATAGTATCTTATAATTCACATTCTTAGTGATCTTTTCCAAGAAAATGGCAGAGAGAATATCCAGAAATCTAAATTAGAAAAATAATCCTAGAGAAGCAGATGACAGAGCAGAGGACTCTAAATATAAAGTTAGGACTATGTCCTTGTTGGGAATATGCTCAAATAAGAATTTTGAAAATACTTTTTCAGTTATTCAGCAAATATTTAAAGCCTACCATGTCCCAGGTTCTTGGGGGATAAAAAGGACTGGTGGATAGGAGCCAATTGAGATCAGTAGCTACCTGGCTCTGATTTAACTCTTCTTCTAAACTTGTCAGAACCTAATAATTCCCAAGGTTAGTTATTTTAGTTGACAGGAATCTATGATATGCCAAATAAAACACCTTGTAGGGATGCTTGGGTGACTCACTCAGTTAAGTGGCTGCCTTTGGCTCAGGTCATGATCCCAGAGTCCTGGGATCAAGTTTCAGGTCGGGCTCCTTGGTCAGTGGGGAGCCTGCTTCTCCCTCTGCCTGCAGTTTCCCCTACTTGTGCGCTCTCTCTCTCTCTCTCTCTCTCTCTCTCTCTCTCTTTCTCTCAGACAAATAAATAAAATCTTAAAAAAAATACCTTATAGTAACTTTTAAACTTGTATTACATGTATAAGGGAAATATTACTCATCAAAAGCTTATCATAAATCTTAAGAGGCAGTCATTTCTCTAGGTATGGTTTGATCATTTCAAAAGCAAAAACAGATTTAAAAAAAGACTGACTGAATTCTGAAGAGTTCATGTCTGAATTTTCTGTCTGAAAAATGACAAAATAGTGCCAGTCTTATGATGCTTGGTTTAGTATAGACACATAAATATTAGGTAATTAAACAGTATGTCCAGCCAATTCATTATCATCCCGGAGTGGTGTTCAGCCTGGCTAGTATCATGAAAGAAGAGGTGAGGAGGAGAAGCTGGGCTCTGCCTCTGGGTTGTTTAATCAGAGAAAGCCCAGAATACATGGCTTTTTAAATGCACTCTTATATTTCAGGATTTCTTATGATGTCATATAGTTATGCTTTTCCATCTTAGTGTATGCTCTCTTGAATATTTCATATTGAAAAAGAAAAGGTAGAAACCTAAGCTGCTATCCTTTTGGCCACATGTTCCAACTTTTCTTTCTGTGACTTTGAAGGTAGTAGACTGCAGATGCAACAGATTTTCCTTCTCAAGTGAATTTCCTTAAACAAAGTTGTTTTTAAAATATACCTGGCATCTTTGTTTATAGCTAAAGTTTGCCTTGCTGTCAACTACATGCATGGTTTTCATTGAAGTGTGTGTGTGTGCATGTGTGTGACTTCTAATGGCATAGTAATAATTTCAGGTGAGGAAAGAAAAAGAGAGCAGAAGAAATGTATTACATTTTTGTACTTTCTCCTGCATTTTTCTTTAAATGTAAGAAGGTACTGTAGCTAAATATAAGCTGGTAATTTGATCATTACTTGCTATTCATTTGAACTACTACAGTCAACAGATAATGGACAGTGAGCAGAGAGAACTCTTTTGGTGAGCCATGCAGTTTTTTCAAGGGTGATTGCTATGCTATGTGTATTTAGATGGAAGCTTTTCCCTGTATAATCAGCTTGCTGCTGCCCATTTTACTGCCAAACATTCCTTCTCTGTGATAGCATAATACTGTTACCAAGGGAACAGCTTATGGCCGACACTTACAGTAGAGCCACAAATTAATTTCACAGTTATCAGGATATAGGGCGATAACACTAACGTGGCTACTGTGAAATTACCATTGTTCCCATGGAGTTACACTGTAATTATTACTTTTGTAGTAACTAAGCAAATAATTCGTATTACTACTGCTAGATGTTTGTTTTCTCTTCTGTTTCTCTGTTTCACCCTCTGTTTTGTCCCTTTCCTTCCAATATTTCCCTCTTTGGTTGATTCAGAATCTCTGACACCTTTTTCACAAGTTATGATATAGAGTAGTATTTTATATTGGCATTAAGAAAGGATTTCAGTGGCCTGAGGTGAGGACTTATCATTTATGTAAGACATGTTCATAATTAGGATGTTTACTACATCAAAAATATATAAAGACTAAAATACATATTTTTCTGATATTTTGAAAGGATATATTCAATTTGTGATGAGTGTGGAATGAGAAATTACAGTCTTATTTTCCACAAAAAATTAGGCCCATATGTTGAATAGAGGGATCTATTTAATGTGATTGAAAGCATTGAAGAAAAATGAATGCTGTCTGACTCCTTAATTAGCTATGTGGTTTGACACAAGCCAGACAACTTCCTTAAGCCTCAATACTTTCATCTATAAAATGGGGTTGATAATATCTACCTAATAGAATTGATATGTAGATTAAAAGAGGTATGCGTGAAAGTGAATTTTAATCCATACAGTACAATAAAAGTTTTACAATGTTACCATCATTGCCATGTCTTTAATGGGAGCATTTGTTGATGAAATAACTACTCTTGTTAGTAGGAGTTTATAGGGTGACTTCAAAATAATAATAACATTGGGAAGGATCAGTTTTCATTATATTTTATTAGAATAAGATATACTATTTCATTATGTCTAAAGCAAAAGAAAACGAGACATATAATCATTACATCATAACAGTAATTTTTAATAATTCTTCAGAACTTTTATATCATATTCAGCATCATGTATATGTGTTAAATAAAAGTTAAACATTGAAACATAAAATATAAATAAAATCTTTAAAAAAAAAAAGATTGGGGCGCCTTAGCAGTGTAGCTAAGTGGATTAAAGCCTGTGCCTTCAGCTGAGGTCATGATCTCAGGGTCCTGAGATCAAGCCCCACATCGGGCTCTCTGCTCAGCAGGGAGCCTGCTTCCTCCTCTCTTTCTCTCTCTGCCTGCCTCTCTGCCTACTTGTGATCTCTCTCTGTCAAATAAATATATAAAATCTTTAAAAAAAAAAGAAACATAAAATAATGAAGTGTGTCTAATATGCTCATTATTAAAAAACGATGAATGTATATGAAATTATAATTGTTTAGTGTGTCAAAAGTGAAGTTGGTATGATAAAGATAGAAGTATAGAAATGAAAGTTAAATTTATTAGGAAAATCTCTTCTGATTATTTACTGTAATTTACAATATGGCCTTTATTTTTTATTCTACTTAATTTCCTTTTTTATTTTTTTCTTAATTTCCTTTTAGATATATTTTATATATTATATTAGTAGGATACACATATGACTTAGAGTTAACATTTTTCATTAAATGTTCCATAGTTGGTTGTATATTTATTATTCCAACACTGTAAATTACATACCTCTAGCATTTTGAAAATTGATATGATAGAATAAAATAATTTGATGAAATTTGTGGTAGGTAGATCAATTTGTTGAATGAATGAATGAATGAATGATAATGAGTAAGTAGTAAGCTACCTCCAGGTGCTGAATACCTTTTTAGAGAAGATAGGAAATTACAAATAGAAAATTTTTCTCCCCTACATTTTTCTGCTAACCACTTTGAAGTTACCCAATACTGATAATTTACATAAAGAAGTTAAGTTTAACTAAGTTTTCTGCTTATCTCTTTAATCATTGTTTTCTTATATAGTTTTAATGACACTTATGGATAGAGTGACATTATGGAGGCCTGGTTTTATTATTGGTAAAGTGGAGATGGTGCTGAAGTGCTCTGAGAACTAGTTTAGGAAATGCTATATGTAAAGTATTTGGCACAGGGAAGGTCTAATGCACTCTCTAGAGTTCAGGAGCTATATTTTTCTCTTTTTTCTCTTCAGAAGATGGACAAAGTCACGGGACTAAATTGGTGTCAGGAAAGTACCTATGATTAATGTCTTCTTACAGTGTAGTGCTACTGAGTGTCTAATAGGCATACAATAAGCAGTTTTTAATTGAAGTATCTTCACTTCATTTTGCATTATGACTCTGCATAAGAGAAGTTATGAACACTGCTTTCTCACGTAATGGAATTGAGAAGGTTCTGGGTTTTTTATCTTTTCCCATTATTGACTTCTCTGTATTCCTGTGTCCTTGCTTTCCCCACAATTTAACAAAAAAGAAAGCACTAATAAAATATCAGTGTAGCTAAGTATTCAAGTGCACAAATTTCAGTGATCAGAGTAGCTCTAGACAACTCTATAAAAATATTTGTTTTCCTCTTGTGCACAAATATGGTATACTGATTGGGATGAATTAGCTTAGTCTGTTCATTATCATTTAAATATTCTTTTTTTCTCAAAAGAAAGGGTATTTTAAAGTAGTAAAAAGGACTGTACCTGGAGCCAAATGACTCATGTGCAGACCATGATGTAGGTACTAGACTTAAGCGTGGTTTTTCTGTAAGGTTTCTGCATTATCGCAAATGCAAATTTCTCACTACTTCAAAAATGTTTTGCACAGCTATCCTATAAATACACGCTAGACCATAAAACTTGTTACAGTACTGCTAAAGCTAAAGTCGCAAAAGCAGATTATTATGGTTTCCAAGTTAAGTAGAGGTTTCAGTGGTTTTAGTTTTATAAAAGATGTTTTCCCTCCTGAATCATAAAGTGAATCTAGCAGTTCCTAATTGGGGGAGTGGGTGTTATTATTCCTCAGGGGACATTTGGGAGTGTGAGGAAGTGTTTTGGGTTGTCACAATAAAAGGTCGATGCTTTGGAATTTAATGGGAGGGGATCAGAGATATCAGATATCCCACAAAAAGGAAGAGCTGTTCTTTATAAAATGTGAATGATGCCTCTTGGGAAACTGTGGGTATAACTGATTTATTGTATTGAATATTTATACTATATATTAAACTCTTATTTAGACACACTGTGGATGAACCAACTGTCTATTTCCTGGCAGAATGTATCAACACTAATAAACAAGCTAAATATATTTATAAAATATATTACAATAATTTAATAGGTAGAAAGCTATTTTTTGATAACAGCTTTTACAAAAGCAAAGATGTGATAATTGTAGATGGCATTAAATTTATCTGTTGATTTTCTTTTTCTAATTGAATATTTTGAATTCAACAGACTGTCCCCTGTAGTAATTTTGCTTTGTCCAATTTAAGTGACCTTACATGAGCCTAATCTTTTGAAGAATTCTAAAGAATAAAGAAAAGATGTAAAGAGACTAATAAATAATATCCAAATGATAGGAGAACACAGAAAATAATCACACTGTTTTTCTTTTTTCCAACATATGTTATCCACATTTTACAGAAAAATAGAATGTATCCAGGCAATTTCTCTGAAACAAATGTCAAAAAAGTAAGAGAGCCATATAAATCACATTGTTGCAGAATATTCTGTGCCCTCCATGGAAACATTGTATTTTTTTTGTTTGAAATGCATAGATTCTGTGGAAAATCCATCCTCTCCAGGGAACCCTGATGCAGAATCCCCCTGGGCATTGGTACCATCCCTTTCAATATGTTTAAGAAAGAACTTTCGGAGACAAAAATGTTAGTATCATTGCTTTCCTTGTTATCCAATAAGGGTGACCCTCCTCTAAGGAGCAACTTTCCTGTGTAAAAAGAGGTTAATTGTGAAGTCGGCTGAGTCTAAAAGTACTATTTTGAGCCTTGATCAACTTTGAGACAGATATATCACTTTTTCCATCATCAGAAAGAATCACTGTTAGAAATTTTAGTTAACAGTACAGAAATTACTGAAGGTTTCCTGAGAGACATGGATGAAAGATTTACAGCATAGGTCCCAACTTGCTGTTAATGTAAATCCTGGGTAGCCTTGTCCCTTCTCTGAAGCTACCCCTACTCCCACACACACCCTCATGTGTTGCCAGTGTCGTTCTTTTCTGATCTTTGCCTAATTCTCTCCCTTGTAATCTGGAAGGCCTTCCTCCTTTATTTTTTGAAATCATTGCTCTCTGTGTCTATGAGATATTTAAAGTGGTATATACATTAATAATTTTATGTTAAAGCTTTCTTCCTTATAACTAGCTGAGATCAGCTATACTCAAGAGACTGAGCCTGTTGATTTGGGGAAAGGAGTTGAGTGATTCAGGGACATGGAGTCCTTTGGGATGTATCTGAGAAGACATATTTGTGTTATTCCTCATTTTGTTATTCAAATATTGCTTTTCTGGGGAATTGAGAAAATTGTGAAGCAGCAAAAGGAACTCGGGCCAGCATGAGATCCCATGGGCTGAGAAAGAAGTGTGGGAGGTGAGAGAAAAGCGGAGAAAAAGAAATGGGGCTATTTAAAATTTTGCTTAACATCTATAATTAAAAAAAATATCATTTATTTTCTGGGAAGAAAAGCCTAAAATTCATATTCATAAACCATTTCCCCAGAAATTAAACTACTAGAATTTACCATGCACATTTGTATATTATAGTGATTAACAGTAAGTATGTGAATAAAAACTTATCATTAAGTTTTACAAAAGAAAAAATACTGTTCAATGACTGATGCTCCCAGTATAGTCAGAAGCCATATCGTTAAACTATATCTCAGGTACAGCATTTCTGAGGGAGGCTCAGCTCATATTGCCCAGTTATGTTGGTTTATGAATTATAATATACAGAGAGTATGTTAAAATTTAATGCTAAAAAATTAGCAAATTAATTTTAATATCTCAAGTTGGGGCTTTTATATGAACCTTTGCACATTCTGGATCACTGTGAATTTACTATTGGATGAGAGTATCAGTGCAGATCATCTCTTGTATTGATTAAGTTGAGTCATACTCAGCCACAGGATTTTGTGTTCAACTTGAGAATAGAGCTTATGTTTTTGCTTTTGCACTCTGCTTCAGTCCTAGATGAGAATTCAAGGAAGTTGGCACTGGCTTTTTGTCCTTCATTAGCTGATTATTCTTGGGAAAATCAGATTGCACAGGCCTATGTGCTTCATGATCGCTTTTTTCTTACTTTCTATCAGTTATCCAGTGCTGCGTAAAAAAAAAACTCTAAAACTTTGCAAACTAAACAACAACAGTTTACTATTTCTTGTATTTAATTTGACTGGACTCTGTGGATAGTTCCTCTGCTGGTATTGCTTGGGTCAATTCATATGGTGGCAAGTCATGTGGGAGCTTAGCTGGTGCTAGAATGACCAACATGGTCTTACTCGTATGGCTGACAGTTGCTGCTAGCTATTGGCTGAGGTGCCTTTGTTGTCCTCCAAAACACCTCTCATCTTTCAGTAGGCTAAACTCGTATCTCATAGCTTAACACTTGAATTCTGAAAGAGCAAAATGAAATCCACTAGGCCTTTTAAAGCCTGGGCTCAGTATCGCTTCTGCCACCATTTTGCTTCTTAGCAGAAGTCACACAAGTAGCCCATATTAAGTGGAAACAGATTCCATCTCTTATTAGGAAAAGTGGCATGCACATGTGGAGATGAGAGGAATTGTTGAGGAAAACTTATCACATGTTACCAAGACAGTAGTTGTTACATTGTATTGCAATTATTATTTCAACCTATTATTGTCTGTTTCCCACCTACAGTGTAATTTTCCTAGAGGAAGATTTATTATTCGTCTTTCAGGTGTGTCCACAGTTGACCAGTAGTGGTCAGTGGCAGAGTGGACTCTGTGCAGACACTCTTGATAATGGTAATATCAGTATTAATATACACTTACAGTTTAACCCTTGCATATAAATCTCTTCTTTTTTTACGATTTTATTTATTTGAGAGGGAGAGAAAGAGCATGATCAGGGGTGGGGAGGGGCAGAGAGAGAGAGGGAGAAGCAAGCTTCCTGCTGAGCAGGGAGTCCAATTAGGAGCTCAGTCCCAGGACCCTGGGATCATGACCAGAGCTAAAGACAGATGCTTAACTGACTGAGGCATCCAGGTGCCCCAACGTATAAATATATTTTATTTTCAGAAAACAACATTTTTGATAATTATTAACTATATTTGAAAGTACTCTTTTTACTATAGTTTTACTTAGCAGAATCCAGTTGGTTCAGAATTTCCTCTAAACTTCGCTTTTTTTTTTTTAAAGTGGAAAGCATAAAAATTTCAGAAGGATCATTATTTTGGATTTTGTATCTTAGACTTGTACTCTTTGCCAAGAGTTGTTCTTTAAAGTGTTTGCTACTTCTCTGCCTAAGGGTAAGTTGAATCTTGTAAATAGAGCTGTTTCTTCTTCTTCATGTATTACAGACTAGCAGGGGAACCTTGCCATGGGATTCTGCCACTATTCTACATGAAGACTAGAAATACAGGTTGACAGTTTAAGTTAGCAGTTATGGTATAGCATCTTGAAACTTCTTTCTTCTTAAAGTATTGTCATTATTATCTATTTCACTATTGAGAATAAAAGTCTAACTTACTCTAATTTACTTTAGATAAAGGTACAGTTATGACTTATTAAGTTATGCTTTCAAATATTTTCACTGCCCATATGAAGTACCCTACTGGGAGATCTGTGAAATGAGAGGGCAGACTTGATTTTCTTCCTGAATTTAGGTATTATTTGTGTGCATATATAACTTGAAATTTTTGGTAGTCTTTTCTGTAATTGAACCCAATGTTCAATTTTCTCATTACTATTGTATGGAGAATAGAAGGCAGCATGAATATTTTAAGGACTGTTCTTGGTTCACAGTGACCTGTGTATTTTTTTTTTTTCCCAAAGTCAGGGAAATAAAGCATAAATTATGAAGCTATGATTAAGCAGTCTAGAAGTTAGGGACTTCTGTGCAAAAAGAGAACAATTCATACAATTTACACAGATAACAAGCAGTTATGGTAGCATTAGCTTTTTATTTCCACCCCAGTTCTTGCAGGTATATGCTATATTTTAGCAAACTTTACCTATGCAAGTTTTTGGTATTTTTAAATTGAGCAAAATAAGTGATAACTGCTTGTTGCCAAGATAACGTAAATTAACTCATGGGCCTCAGAATGTGTAAATTAATAGCAGCCTTCCGAAATCACACTCTTCAGCCTAAAAAGAGTACTACTCTTTAGGTGTAAACTTCAGGTGTCTATTCTAAGTTTCATTCAGAGAAGAGCTAATAAAATGCTAAATCTTCTCAGGTAGGGCCCTGATCCTGTGTGTGAGCACATTTCTAGGATGAGAAAGATGAATATTTAATGGATGTTCCCTTGGTATAAAATAAGATAATCTCTGACAGATGGTGGTTTTAAATGAGCATACTATAATAATTCAGAGTGGACTGGGCACTTTTATCTTTATGCCTTATAAAAAAAAATCATTTACAAGGGTTATGTCTTTTGTGTAGAAATTAATGCTAATTACAATTCATAAATGTACACATTTTCATATATCACCCTGTGTTTTTCACCTGCATGTATTTCTTTAGAAATATCACTACATTTTTTTTTTTTAGCACCAACCACTATGTTTTGTAAGATTGGTAAAGTAATAGTTACTAATTAACATGTTTTTTAAAAAAAGGGAATGCTTTTTTAAATGATTGTTCTTTTTAGAGTAAAAAAAAGTTAATGCCATTTTCTATGATTGTCTTAAATTGAGCATTTTGGAAAATATCCTGAGGTTTCTGCTTTTTTGTTTTGTTTTGTTTTGTTTTAAATTTGGTTGAGGCATATTGTTGACCTAAGATTTAAAGGTCAAATTGGGCTCACATTAGTAAGGCAGCAGTGACCTATAAGGAAAGGTTATCTTTCTCCTTCAATTAGCATAAAAGACCTATTAATAAACACAGAGATATCTGATGTGCTTGCAGGTTACTGCATATTTAGGTTCTCTTCATGTTTACAGAATTGCTATAAAAACATAAGGCATGAAGGCTGTTGATAGATGAGTGCCATTGCTTAAATGAAAGCTTTAAATTACAAATGTGTATGCAAGTAGTTATTTTCTTCCATTTGTAAAATACTATTCTAAATATATATTCAAATTCAATAATATGCATAGCATAAAACAATGGTCCACATTGCTTCATGCGATACTAGTAGAGGAAATGTGTGTTCTATCTATGGTATATAGTCAAAAAGATAAATTTTGACCTTTCTCAAATTCAGCAAAATCCTTTTAAAATATGGTAAATGTTATCAAAATGACCAATGAAATATATATATATTTCATAAATTAAATGTTTAACAGATTTCATGGTGTTTGAAGCTTGCTGAAAAGGCAAGTATATTTTTTTCCTTCTTTCTACAAAAAGTCTGAATTAGATACACTCTCATTTAATGATTTTACTAAACAAGATATAAATCTCATTCTCATTAAACAATGAAAAGTTAATAAATATATTTGCGTTTACTAAAATCAGAACACCATTAAATTATAAAATATCTTTTACAAATAGATTCTTGCCTTTCTTATTTTTAAGCATGTTGTAATATTTCCCAATATAAAAGTTGTCAAGACAGGGATTATTTTCCCAGATTCTATGTTATTATAAAATTCCTTTGAGCACTTTTTTTTTTAATGATTGGCTACCTTTGTTGGTGTGTATTTAACACTACAAAAATTGGGACATTAAGAAGTTGATAAAACCATGAATATCTCAAAACTGCCACTGTGGATAGCGTATGTCAGTCCAGTCAGGTGGTAATATGAATCCCTCACATGTTGCTCAGAGAAATAGTTAGAAAGGACATTCTAAAAGGAAAGCAGAGGGAGGAGCGGTATTTGAACATAGACCATTTATGAGAGAGAGCACTTCCCTATTGCCCTTATCAGTAATAGGAAATATAATGTGCTTTGTTCTTCCTTAGCAAATGAATAGCCTTTTGTATTACCTGAGAACCACCCAAAATACATTTCCTACTCCATTTCTTTCTTTTTATTTTTCTACTCCCTTTCTTGAAGACAGTGTTTAAGCTTGCAAAATTGTCTATATTTATATTTTTTTAAAAAAATACTTAGAGACAAGTATATTCTCTTGTTCTGTATGTCCTTCTCCCGTAAAGAGCTACTTCATTTATTCTCTGGAGCTCTTTGCCAGGGAGTCTTCATTACTAAGTAACTGTCGATCAACATTTGGCATGAAAAGCTGAAAAATTGGTTTTATTTACATTGTAAGATTAATTAAAAAAAAAGGAAAAGCGTAACTCATACCTAAGGAAACATTACTGCTTAGAGAAATAATGATCACTGGGAATTGAGATGCCTGTAGTTTTGCTTTTATTTATTATCCCTCCCATATTAAACATTTTAAATCTCTTGGGAATAGAAGTTCAAATGAGATCAAGTATTGCATATCAGATTGGTTATACCATAATGTGACTCTTGTCTCTTGCATATTCTTATTACTATTACTAACAATAACAAAAATGTAAAAGGCTAATAATGTCATTATAGTATCATTTCTGCTGCTTACACTACAATATGTGTATTGTTTACTCTGAACTTGCTTCTCTTGAGATACCATTTGTTGCCATGGGAAACATAATTTTATTAGAAGTATGAGGGATTGTGTGGTGAAGCTGATGCTTCGTATTTCTATAATATGGGGTCAGGCTTGGGATTTAGGATAAAGTACTGATCTTGAGAGCCTTCCACAATACAAGTGTGTCATTTGAATCTGTTCTTTTCTCTTTCCCCCAATAAATGATGCCTTCTTATTTTGCCTAAAAGTAAAATAGTGTAGATTCCCCCTCATTTATAAAGATCATCTCTAGAGTAACAGTCCCTTCCCCTTACTCCCAACCCTTAATAAGAAGGAACATCTGATTTCCTATGGTCTGACTCGGCTGGTATGAAAATATTATTTTTAAATAGGATGATTGATGCATATCCATACAAAACTGGGCCATGGCGTTCCTTATATTGTAAGAGTCTCATGCTCTACCAACTGACCTAGCTGGACAGTTTGTTCCTTATATTGTAGAACAGGCTGGTCATTCATAGTTATGACTATTCAAAAATTATTTTGTCAAAATCAGTGTTTTCTATTGTATTTTATGTTCAACAGCCTTGATTCTGTAAGAACTAAGAAGGGAACATTTGAGAGATGGGTAACACAAGAACTGTAAAAATTAGCATTTTGTGCTTCTCTCTAACCTAACCCTCCCCCACATTCTTAGAATTCTCCAGTGCCTGCCACATTGTTGCACATTTCCCTAGGATTGTGCCTTCATTATGTTGTCTCACATTTTATACTTTTAAGTTACAAAGAACCATAGCAACACCCTGATGGTACTGCCAGTTCAGGGAATATTTGCTCAGCCTTGATTCATAGGGACAAATGCAGAAAAGGAGTTTTGAGCATTTATTGTTTTACAAATGTAGCAAAGAAAAAATAGTTTACTCTTTATAAATGACTGAAGGCACTTGATTAATCCTGTTAATGATAAATTGGATATATGGACAGTAGTAGCTATGATTCTGTGACCTATTTCTAAGTGGTCCCTTTTCCCCTACTCGTCTTGCCTTTGCAGCTTTTCATGTTCCGTGCTTTTGTTGGCAGTTCAAAATGTAAATCAGAAACTGAATAAAATTAGGATGCAGCTTAGTAGGGTGGAAAGAAAAGTGAGTGTCTCTGGCAACATCCTCAGCAAATGGGTAGTTCCCAATGCAGATATTCCACTTACAGATAATCAAGAGCTCTATGTGGTAGGCTTCCATTCTCCAGGAATGAGGAGACAGCTCTAGATGAGGACCTTCCCTTGGGCATGTGCCAAAGAAAGGTGCAGTGGCCACTGTCAATTGTATTGTTGTTGCTGGGTTTTTTTAGAAGGTTTTAATTTTTTTTAAGATTTTATTTATTTGAGAGAGAGGGAGAATGAGAGAGAGAGGGAGAATGAGAGAGAGAGGGAGAGAGAGAGAGCACGAGAAGGGGGGAGGGTCTGAGGGAGAAGCAGACTCCCCGCCGAGAAGGGAGCCTTCCGCAGGAATTTCGCAGGACTCCATCCTGGGACTCCAGGATCATGACCTAAGCCTAAGGCAGTTGTTTAACCAACTGAGCCACCCAGGCACCCCAGTTGTATTGTTAATCACAGCTGCCATCTGGTGTCACAGAAGGAAATGGGATGGTGGTTTGGAAAGCAAGGAGAGGTCAAGCCACTTGTTACAAAAGCAAGGATTACAGAAGTAGCAGATTGCAAGTACATCTATCTCCCACAGTGAATCACATAACTCGTAGATACCAGGGAGTATGAACAGTGAGTGCCTTCTACATGAACCTTCTTTATTTGCAGTGGCTTAATGGTGCATGTGTTAGCGTGAGAGGATCACAAAGAGAGAAAGCAGAAAATAGTTGGCTGAGTCTCTAACCTCTACAACTTGTATTCAACCTTTCTGTCCTTTCATGGTTCCCTTACACCACAAAAGACCATCTTTCAGTATTTAACTTTTCTGCCTAAAAGCTTTATTAGGGAATAAGAGACTAGAATGAGACATGAGTTAGACCGAAACATGGATTAGAACCACAGTCCTCTCACTCTCCATATGATCTTAGGCAGCTCTCTCAACCTCTGTGAGGCTCACTTTTCTTATTTATAGTGTGGGTATAGAAGATACCTATTTTTCATGGATATTCAATTAAAATAATGTTACAAAATTATAACCATTTGAAAACTGGGTAATATTTGTAATAAAATACTTAGCATTTATTAACCATAATTGATGTTATTATGGTTTAAAAATGATGATTGACTTGTTAAAATAATTTATATAACTCTTATGCTTTATTTAGAAGCACACAACTTTGCCACTATGAACCTGTTAGTGGTCCATACCAGAGTTGTGGTAGAAATGTTACAGATGCTCACAGGGACTCCATGATCTCTACCACACCATCATACCCAAAGGAAGCTGTTCATGACATCGTTCAGGTTGTTGATGTAAATCATTCTCTTTCAGAATTTATACAGTCTTTTTCCTGCCCTGTTTTAAACAAGATTACAACTATAAAAGAAGTACTTAATGATGTTGAAGGGATGGCTTTTTTTAAATAATTTTTTATAAATAAACTTTTTAATAAATTTTTATAAATAAAAATGCATGGTATATGTTATATAGTAAGTACTCAACAAATATTTTTATATAGGTATGCAAGAATGGATGAACAAATTAACACACTCCCAGTAGCACCTCAGAAATAGTAAAGCTTAAACTCTGAATACAAAATAATTATATATGTTCAATTATCTGAAGAGCCCCTTGTGGTCTCAAAATTGTAAGTAATATTTGGTAGCAAAAATACAAAACAAAATCACTAGTTTCTGATCCTTGTGTATATTCACAATTAAGTTGACCACACTCTATTTAGAATTATTATGGTAATATCATATAATGGATAGAAATAGAAGTCTATAATAGAGATTAACAGGTAGAGGTTTAGCCATACCAACACAGCCAGGATTGTTATATCATAAATGATACAGCTTATTTTCTGGTTTTCTGTGGCTGTGTACTCCAAGCAAGGTACCATTAACTGTTGTGAGAGATGGTTAGTCATGCTGTAGTCATAGTCATTCTGGACTTATTAAGCTTCTAGAATGATTCCTTTTGTTTCTTCACTCTGATATTATGTTAAAAACGTAATCATATTTCTATTGTCTTTACCTTTATTGTATCCTATTAAGGATGTACTATTTTCTTTACCTGAAGTAGCATCAAGCATCTTTAGTTTTCTTAAAATGTCAGTGAAATTATTCTGAAAATTGAGCATCCAAGTACTTAAAGCTGAACATAACAGAGATCTATGCAATACGATTTATAGTAATTCTTCATTTGCAATTTGACAAGTTGCATGTTTCCATCTGGCTTCTTTTCAGTTAAGAGAAGGGACAGAATGAGATTTTGTGGAGTACTACTTGCTTGGTAGAACTTAGAATATACCTCCTTCTGAGTTGACAGCTGTTGCAGTATGTTCAAGAAGTATCCATGATTTCTTCCCTGTGGCGTCACCAGGTGCTACAATGCCTAGAGGAGTTAAACGTGGCACTAACTTTTACAGATGTCTTCATTGTTATCCACATGTAAGAACTCTCTTGATTAAAACTTTGGGCAAACAGCAAATCAGTAATTAAACCAAGCAATATGTTATTGTGCATGAATTCCTTTTATATTTTTATTTGTTTGTTTATAAAGTTTAAACAAAAATGGAAAACTAGTGAATTGTCAACTTTTTTTTTTTTAAACTACAATGCCCAAATCTTTATTAGGTCCTATGTTTAGTTCCTCAGTTTCAGTTTCATGATTTAACTTCACCTGAGCATTTCATTGAAATATTTTTGTTAATAATTCTGCTTAGTTCAAAAACAGCAAGAAGGTGATTATAAAGGTATAGCACAGTAAGTTAATACTGGTTTTCTTTGATTCTAAGACATCTCTGATTTAAAAACTGCTTTTTCAGAAGAACACTACTGCACTAAATGTAATTACAAAATAGAACTTGATTTCAGAAACTTTATTGAAATAGAATGTAGAAATGTAAGTAGCTTCTATATATGAAATGCTCAATAAATATGAGATATCTCCAATCATTAACTCTAATCATTAGACTATTTGTGCAAGGAAGATATCTTCAGCCTGAATTTATAAATGGTAAATCTACAGTTTATCCTGGAGGTGAAGCAATTAGAGCTCTACAGCTAGTAAAAGTTAGAGCTGGATTTGGTTGTTCAGCTTCCAAAATCCATATGCTTTCCACAATACCAAGTATATATATAAATATGAAAGTAAATGGTACTATCAGGTCAAAGTGGAAATAATGCAGAAAAATAAGATGTAGCTAAGAGTGATAGCAGAATTGATAGCTATCAATACATACAATGACCTCCCATATACTAGATAAATATGAACTATAAATTTCTCTATAAGTACCTTAGCAGCTAATACAAAAAGGGAAACAGAACCCATTACAAGCATGAATCACTGAATCCATAGAGAAAAATAAACCAGCTACTGGGTAAAGCTTTATGTTTTCTGGTACAATAAAAATTTCTACTGTGGACACTCAAAAAAAGAGGGTTCTACATAAATCAGTACTTTATTTTGTAGTACTATTAAGTAGTAGTGTCTTTTAAGTGATATTTAATTGGGTTTATTGTAAATTTCACATAATCTATTCAGGTATATAATTTTTAGTGTCTCTTTTCCCTATACTTCCTTGCAATCTGAACCACTGCATTTTTTATATCTTTTGAGTATGCGTATGCAAAATTATAGATCCAAAAAGTGGCAAATACTTTTGATATAATTTCTAAAACTATAACTGGAAAATAGACTCAAAATTTTCATTCCATAGTCAGCATATCATCAGTTATGTCCTGGCCTCTTGGGTTTTAAAAATGCTTATATCATGTTATAAAAATGATTGTGTTATTCAAAATCTAAAAAATATTCTCTTAAGTGAATTATATTTCTTTCAAGCAGCTTTCAGTAGAGTTAGTAATTTTGTCTATTTTTAAGTCAGTTAATTTCTGTACTTCATGGTCATATTCCTGGCAGGAGTTTATTTTTAAAACAAGGTTTTCTGAACATTAAGATATAAAAAGAATTGTCATAAGGTGGCAGTATGTTTCAATGATAACCATCAGTATAGAAAGAACGCTTGTTGCACCAAGTGATTCCTTAGCCAGTGTTGAGCTGTGCGTTAAAATTCACTGTACCTGAGTGTTTGGGTTTTTTTTGTTTTTTTTTTTGAGGAAAATTGAGCAGCTATTTCATAGAGAATCTATGGAAAATTATCAAGGATACTGCTCTTGAATTTTACTATTACTAACTCCGAAGATTTTAGGGAATAGATTTAGTAATTATTCAGTGCTATATAAAGGGAAACTTTTCTACATCACATTTATGCCATATGCCGTGACATAGCAGTGAAAAATGAATGCTTTCTATTATAATCATTGATATGTTTTAGTGAGAAGTGATAACTAAGTTAACATGTTTTTTAAAAAAATATAGTTTAGGCTATAGTCATTTCGTATATTAAGTGTAATTATAATTTTCATTACGGTGATATTGAATACAGGACTTTTAGGACATGGTTTAATAAATGGCATTTGTCTGTGGAGAAGTGATAGAAAGAATTTAAGCTTTTTAATGAAATGGACTAAGTTTAATTTCCTGCCTTCCCACTCATTAGCTTTGAGACATTGAGCCTGTTACTTTGCCTCTGAGATTTTTCTTCTTATTAGTAATTTGGAGATAGTAATAATGCTTCCTAAATAATGCCATTGAAAGTTTAAATTAGATGATGTTATTCATATGCTTACTAAACTTTGAGATATTTTGTTAATTACTGTTAGAACGACAGAAACTAATCCTATTTATTTCTAAGTATTTTCTGATGTGACTTTGTGATAAAAAGTTGAGGTTTGTCACATTTATTTGTCACATTATTATGACAGGGTACATAATTACTACTTAACCATGCAGCCAAGCTAGAACAATAGAAACACAAAAGCAAGTCTTGCTCATCATCCATTATATATCAGTGCTCAAGCATTTGTCACTCCCTACCAATATTATGAGTGTGAACGAGGTTACTAGGACATACAGGACATGATCTCCATCCTTAAATACCATCCCATTTGGCTAATAAAGTAAAACTAGAAAAGAAATTGGAAGACCTGTGTTTTAGCCTCAGTTCTGCCATTAACTAGCTTTGCAGTCTTGAATAAGTCTCTACAGTTCTGTTTTCTTACTGCTAAATTGAACTTGATAATCTGTAAGGTCCCTTCTGGCACTTCTAGCCTAAGAACATTTCATACTATGAATTTGCAAATAATTAAGCAACAAATTGCATGCTAGTGAGTGAACATGCAATAGATGTTCAAAGAGAGGACAAATTAGTGTGGGCTTGGTTATTTGGAATATCTTTGACGCTGTTTTCAAAGGAAATAGTTACAGTTGCTCATAAGCAAAAGGAAAGCCATTTTCATGACCAACTCAGTTTTTCTATCTCATAAGTAAAAAAGCAGAAATACATTACACTTAAAAACCCTGGTATATTTTAATTTTTAAATTTTATTAATGTTTTAAATAATCTGAGTAAATGAATCATTTTGGGTTTTAATGACCATCTATTAGGTGGCAAATAATGAGTACCCAGGAAAGAAAGGCATACAAATAAATAATTGTTACTTGTAGTTATCCATACTTTATGTGGTATTTTAGATGATTTCCTTAGAAGTATATAATATCTGTCAAAAAACTCAGATATGGCCTTATTTCAAAACCATACATGCAGGTTTCTCTAGCCTTTGTGAATTCTTAAGGAGATACACCAAAAAATGTCAAATCTTCCAAAAACAGTGACAACTAAGTCTGGTGGATGTTCTAGTAGTCTTGAAGAAATATATAGTAAATGTACATCAAAAGTAATTCTCCTAAGAAAACTTTTATCAGGTTTCATCTTTTTGCTGTGCCTCAGATTTATATCATAAAGACTTTCTGGCACTGAGGGAAGAAGATGCTTTGCTGCTCACACACATTTGTTACTGACCTCACACCTGTGTTAAGGAGGAAGCTGAGTATCAATTCCTCTGTACCTTTCTATAACTGCATGAAACACAGTCCACTCTTGTTCCTATCCCCGCCACTCCTCCTTCCTCTTTTTCATAGGCAAGTCTTGAAAATCCTAGAGAAATTAGACTGGAAATCTGGGAAAATTAGTTAAGTCTTAGGACCTTCCTTTGAAAGGTAGGCCAACGAATAAAGGTTTGGTCATGTGAAGCAGATGATCCCTGGTAGCAGTGCTTATAACAGTTACGTGTTATCTTCTGATATCCTAGAACATATTAAAAAAAAATCTTTACAGTAAGTGCATAGACATACACTTACCTTAGCAGGAGTTTAGGACCTCAACAAGGTCATGAAGGCATGAAAAAAAGCAGAATATAGGTCGAAATAAGGCAAGGAAAAGAGGTAAGATAGAATTGCTAAGAATCTAAAAACAAATAAACCCCACTTTGAAGGCAATAATTAAGTAGAATTAGGGCTAAAGAAAATAAGTGATAAGAAGAAATTTGATCAGGTTTTAACACTGCAAATGAAAATGATAAAGTGTAAAATAATGTGAGATAAAATCAATATTAAGAACAAAATGATGACCCATTATATGCTCTCAGTGATTTATTCAGAAAATATTTATATTCTGTCTATACTAGAGTTAATTCAGTTCTCCAGGGACACAACAATGAACAAAGCAAAAACTGTACCTGCTTGCCCAGAGTTGACAGCCTGTGGATGGAGACAGATTATAAAGATGGGAACGTAGGGATATGTAATATGTAATGGGATGGTAACCTCTGAGTAAAAACAAAGTATTAAGAGAGTAGAGAGTAGGGAAACAGAAATAGATTTGCCACCAAAAGAAAACAAAATAATTGGACCAAAACAATAATGAAAGACATAATAGAAGAATATTTTCTTTACTTAAATATGTAGCTTGAAGAAATTTTTTTCTGTTTTACTATTGTCAAATTATTATCTTACAATAATTAAGAAAGTTTCTGCCAATATCCCAGCTAAGGAAATAAATTGATTTTAAATCAGTTAGCTTCATACATCTTTTCAGTTCCATATGTCAGAGGACATTGGAGAAATTCTATCTGTAGAATTTTAAGGGAAAGATATATTGTGATCTAGTAGTTTTATATACAGTCTGAATGTTTATGTATGGGGAAGACAGATTTTTATAGACACTTAAGTGTTTAGAAAACATACCATTCATCTGATCTATTAGGAAAAAAATAATGGAAAATATTTTTCAACTGAATGAAAAAAACTGAGATGTCAAGAATGGGATTTAAAATATCTTTTGTATGAAACAATGTAAAAGACAAGTATTCTCTTTTTCAAATATTCTTGAAAGAATAGACTATAATGTAAAATAATAATGATAATCTACATATAAAACCCCAGTCTATAATAATGAAGAATGAATAATTATGGAGTAGGGAAATAAAGGCAAATAAGTATGTACTAAATTTCTTGCATCAAAGTCAAATATTTTTACTGACCATGAGAAAAATATGTTGATTCATGCTTACAAAGAAAACAACTAGAGGGATGCCTGGGTGGCTCAGTAGGTTAGATGTCAGCCTTCAACTCGGGTCATGATCTCAGGGTCCTGGGATCGAGTTCAACATCAGGCTCTCTGCTCAGTGGGGAGTTTGCTTCTCTCTCTCCCTCTCTGCTCTCTTTCTAAAAAAAAAAAAAAAGAAAGAAAACAACTAGAAAAACTAAAAGGATAATATGTGCCCTGTAAAACATTGGGGAGACAAAAAAAATTAAAGAAACAAGTTATATACCAATGAACATTGCAGTCATATTTATCATGAGAAATTTATTAGAATTAGAATGCTACCTTTTTTTAATTTTAATTTTTTGATATTTATTTATTTATTTATTTATTTATTTATTTATTTTTAATGCTATCTTGGTAGAAATCCAGTAGTAAGTGGCAGTATGATAGCAGTAGGCAAGTCAATAAAAATTAGTTATCAAATTTGTTTAAAATAATTCCATCTAAAAGCTGATTCTTCAGGAAGACTCTTTACATAGAGCAAACAAAGAGGATAAATGGATAAAAATAAATGATATAAAGTATAAATACAGAAGAGTAAGAACAAGGATATTATGGGATGTATCCATAGATTCAGAAAAATTGTTATAACTTTGTAGAACTCTAGACTCCTATATTTTGAAAACTGAGTCTTTTTGGAAAATATAACGAATTAGAAAATATCCATGAATTATATGAATTCAGTGAATTAGCGTTACCCTATATGTAACAATGAAGAATTAGGAAGGGGAAAAAGAGATACAAAAGTTAAAAAAAAGGGGCACCTGGGTGGCACAGTGGGTTAAAGCCTGTGCCTTCGGCTCGGGTCATGATCTCAGGGCCCTGGGATCGAGCCCCACATCGGGCTCTCTGCTCAGCGGAGAGCCTGCTTTCCCCTCTCTCTCTGCCTGCCTCTCTGCCTGCTTGTGATCTCTCTCTCTCTGTCAAATAAATAAACAAAATCTTTAAAAAAAAAAAAGTTAAAAAAAAATGGAAAATGAAAAGAATCTAATGCTAGAAGATTGTTGCATGAATATACTATTTTGCAGATATGTATGCTTTACCAATCCTAAATAATAAAAATTAATGATAATAATATATACAAATTATAATATATAAACATTCATTATAATATGCATGTTATTTGAAATATTATAGAATATAGGAAAATATAAAGAGCTTTATATTTTAAAAGCTCTGGATACCAAAACTTGACAAAGAGCACTAAAAAAGAATTAAAACTTTATTTGTATTGATATAGAAGTTAAAATGAAATTATCATAATATATCCAGTGGTATTGGAAAAGAATAATAGTAGTCAGAGGTGTGATATTTCAGTTGTTTAGAAATGGATATAGTATAAGCATGCATTAGTTCACATGTACAGGTGGTAACATTTTTTTGTTAATGTTTATATATATAACATGTAACTATGTATATTAGTTATTATATATATAAATGTTGCCCATTATATATAAATACTATGTAACTGATATATATATTAATTATTATACATATGCATGTGGTTTATTTTTTACTATGTGCCACTTGCTGTTGTAAGCCTTCTCCACATACTAACTTATTTAATCTTTTCAACAACCCTGTGAAGTACATGCTATTATTATCCTCATTTTACTGGTCCATAAATAAGACACATAAGAGTCTAAGAAACTTGCAGAAATTCACAATTGTAGAATTTAAATTTAGTCAAATATTTGAAAAACAAAGCTAATAAGAGGGGGTTCTATTAGCCCTAAAAATAGTAACACATTTTAAAAGCTATAAAATTTTAAGAGTTCTAAAAATAGAATTTAATGAACATAACCAAGGATGTGTAATATTTCTATATTATAAAATTATGGAAGGCAAACTCTGAAAAACATAATATGGCATATGTAGTTGTATAAAATGATCTTTCTTATAATTGTTCATAATAACAAACTAAAACAGAAGAGGGAAATAATCCGTAATCCGTATGTGCAATGATATGGGATTGTTTAAATAAATGTCAGTAAAGCTATATAGGATAATAATAAGCAATCATTAAAAGAATTACACCATGCATCTATTTTTATTGACTTGGGAAAGTATTTCAATATACTGTGAAATGTAGAAAGCAGATGTCAAAATGGATGAGAGTATGTATTTTTCTAATGTACGTGTTTGTGTGCTTATAGTCATTAAAAGATTAGAAAATGTATGAACCAGAAATTTCTCTATGGCAGACATTAGGGATGAGTTTAATTATAACCAGTGACATTTTCCCTTGCACTTTTCTGTGTTTTAAAATTGCCTGTAAAAACCATATTACTTTTAGGACAAAAACACTAAGTAAGGTTTAAAGTTTCAAGTCCTCTGTATTATTTATTTATTTCTTAATGTGCCTTACGAAAATAAGGTCAGGAGAAATTATATATTCATAATTAAGATTGTGAACTCTGAATTCCAGTTTAGGTTCCACCACTTGCTGGCTCAGTTCCCCTTTTTGTTAAATGAGTTAATAATGGTGTCAGCCTCTCAGGCTTGGTGTAGGAACACAGAATTTGCTCTATTAAAGAACCTAACAGGGTGTTTGGCATGTGGTAAAAACTCAAATATATATTCTATAAGGACAGTTCTAGAATAAAACCTTTCAATTTATTGCTTTGGAACTTAAAAAGCTAATTAAAAACCGATTTAAACTTCTTGGCTTTTGGGGCGCCTGGGTGGCTCAGATGGTTAAGCCTTTTTCTTCAGCTCAGGTCATGATCCCGGGATCCTGGGATCAAGTCCTGCAGGGACTCCCTGAGCAGGGACGCTGCTTCTCCCTCTGTCTCTGCCTTCTGCCTCTCTCTCTCTGTCTCTCATGAATGAAAAAAAAAAAAATCTTTAAACTTCTTAGTTAATTAGATTACTGATTTTTTTTTTTTTTTTAAAGAGGACAGGAAGGGGCAGAAAGAGGGGGGGGAGAGAGAATCTTAAGCAGGTTTACTGTCCAGCTCAAAGCCTGATACGGGGCTCCATCTCACCAGCCCAAGATCATGATCGTGAGTCGAAATCACAAATTGGATGCTTAACCGACTGAGACACCCAGGTGCCCCTATATTATTGATTTTCTGTTTTCTTAGGAGAAGTAAGTTTACCCTCTAAGTGAGTCTTCTTCCCAGGTCATGAAAAATCATCTTTACAGAGCTCCTTTATTCAGAGAGCTTCTATGGTCTTCAGAAAACCTGTCCTCTCATCCTTTCTTATACCTGTAGTAAAAGTACTTCTGTTCTGAGTTTACTTATTTCACTTTGCATTCAGAGTTTTAACACCACCTCCCCCTGACCCCAGGATCTTGATCCTCATACATATGCTTTTTTTTGTTATCATTAATTCCCCTTTCTCCTCTACTTGCTAGTTTTCCTCCATCCAAAAGTATGTGTGATATACTTTATAAGGGAAATGCTTTAGTTTGACATTGCTGTCCTCCCTAGTTATTGTCTGATCCATCTTTCTTTCACAAGGGAGAATGTTTTGAACAAATCTGCATGTGGAAACTCTGTATCTAATTCTTTTGTGTGTGTGTGTGTGTGTGTGTTTTTGTATCTAATTCTTTATCAAACACTTCTTAGCACTGAAATTATAGTTACGTTTCTACAACACTCTGTTGAAATCATTCTTTTGAAGATCACCACAGAGTTCTCCAAATTCAAGTAGCTTCTTTATTGTTCTCTGCAGAGACAAGAGGTAGAATGCTGTTGGTGTTAACTGTGAGCAAGCTCTATAATTAATTTATTTTCTAATAAGATGCAGGGGGTACAATTTCTGGTTTCTGTAAGGTCAGATGTGGATTCATCTTGTCTACTGCTGTCTCCCCAGGACTTTATACACCATCTGGGAAGATGGTGTAGACATGTCAGTTTGTTGTATTTATTGTATATAGAAGCTCTTGAGAAAGTCTTCTCTTTTTCCCCCATTTCTTTATATCCACTGATGAGAATGAGGAAGTGTGACAGTGCCTGGTATAGAGAGAGGTGAAACAATTTGGAAGAACATCATTGGGTAGAAAGACTAGAGGGTATTGGTAAATAAATATTTATTATCTTTTTGCATAGTAGTATGAAGAATACAAAAAGGATTTATCAAAAATATTTACCTTTTATTTTTCTATTTGTTTGATTTTATAAGCTTTCCTCTTAATAATAAGTAGAAGTAAATTGAGAGTAAGAAAGGATCATGTAGCAGTTAATACTTCATAGTATAGAAAAGCATTTTGTGAGATAAAATGAAAATATGGTGTTTAAAATGGTAAGACTACGTCATCAAGCACAAGAGCTATCATTTTCCTTTCTTATTCAATACATATTAACATTATTGTTATTTAGAAAATCTTTTGAGCTAACGTACTGCTTACATTGTTTTGGTAAGGGAAATTGGAGGCATTGTTAATCTCCAAATGTAGTACCTATAACTAGCTTTAATGGAGACTAACACCATTTATCTATTTTCAGTCAGATATAAGGGAATATGATATCAAAATATTTCTTTTCAAAACTATACCATAATTTTGGGCCTTGGTCAGAAAGCTCTCATGCAAAAATAACGTGTGTCTTACTTACTCAAAACAGTATTTTCTTATATAAGGTGTTAGCCACCGCAATTACCTTCATATTCCAGTCAGTGTCTTCTTGGTCACATGTACAACATTAATTATGCAAGTGCCTATAGTTTTGTATTCTAACTTGGAAAATGTTCATACTTATAGAAAAAAACACATCCAAAAGTTTTATTTTTTTTAAGACTGAGTTTTATTACTGAATTAGTTTATTAAATATATTGGGCATTTACTTGTTTATATAACTTAAATCATAACATTTTATCTTTTCCTAATAGCTAAAGTCAATATACATACTCATGTATCATAGTCCTATAAAACAAATGTGTGTTTTCATTAACTAATAGACTTTTATTAATCAACTGTTAGGAATGTAGAGTGATACTAATAATAATGCTCATGTAGAAATAACTGGGGCATATGATCTCTGAACTCAGGAAGCTTGCAGTTTAGTTATAGAAGTACAACATGAATGTGTTAATGAGCAGTGACCCTTTCCCTTGCATTTCCTCCTGCCAAAATGCTCTGCCCCCACCAGAGCTTCCGATGGCTGGCTTTTTAATATCGTTCAGGCTTAGTTCAAATATTGAACTCCTAAGGGATGTCACAATTATGTAACCAGCTCCTATTAATCAATCACTGTGTTTTTTGTTTATTTAAAAGCACTTAGCAGAAGCTGAAATCATAGTGATCATTAACTTATTTACTGATATATTTTTATGCCCTTCCCAACCTCCACTCCTACCCCAAATGGAAGCTCCAAAGTTCTTCCTAATGTCTCCTATTTTCTGTTTTATTTCTCTAGACGCCGTGTCCTTATAAGTTATGGAGAAAATCAGATTTGCATTGCATATCTTTAAGCACTGTCCCATTTGAAAGGTGCGGATATGTTGGAGAAATTTAAGAATACATGTATTCATATTTATTATATTTTCTATTTTCAGTGCATGTGTTCATATTTTTATGGCTAAGAAACATTTCTGAACTAAGTTCACATTTGACTTCGAAATGTTTTCCACAGAATATTCTGAGAGCTAGTTTTGAGATCTTGTCCCACACTTTGAAAAATGTTTTTTTAAAAACATTTAAAAAAGCCAAATTTTTTCTAATCTAAAAAAATGGAATGATTTAGCATTTGTAAATAGCCCCATAATTGTTTTAAACTAACACATCAATACTTAATGACAAATGTTTTACATATGATATGTTAAAGTGATCTTTTAAAACTCAGATATATTATGGAGATTATTCTATGCATGAAAATGTTAAAAAAATTGAGTTTTTTTTTTAAGGTAAAGAAACCTATTACAACTTCATTGAAAATTATCGTTCCATTGCTTTAGAAAAATGTGTATAATTGTGTGGAGCTCTTGTATTCTTTGAGCATGAAAATTGCTATATAAGAGAAAACTTCATTCCTTCCAAAAAAAGTTTTCCCTTCCTGCAGAATTGTGCTAGTAAATGGAAATCATGGCAAGACCAGTAATTTCTAGATCATTTGTAAGAATCTGGGACATACTTTTAATAGAGAGATGAATAGCTATAGAAAGCCCTCTCTAAGGTATACCTTAGTAAATTTTTTTTCTAATTTCGTATGAAAACTGAATCGAGTTTTCATTTTTAAAAAGTATTGCTTTCTATTTTTTATTTGGAGAGATTATGTGATATGTTGGGTTAATATTATAAATATAATTTTATTTCCCATCATTTTTATTGCTATAATATGACAAATATTAATTGTATCTTGAAGTTGCATTTGTAGAATTTCTTTGGCTATATTTGAACGAGCTCTCATTTAACCTTCTCTTAAGTGGTAGACCGATAATGGATTTTTCTTATGAGGAAAAGATGCATTTTGGTTTTTTAAGTATTTTTTTAGTTTATTTTTATTTTTTTAAAGATTTATTTATTTATTTGAGAGAGAGAGAGAGAGAGAGAGCAAGCACAGGGGTGTGGGCAGAGAGAGAGGGAGAGAAAGAATCCCAAGCAGACACCATGCTGAGCATGGAGCCTGACACAGGGCCAGCTCTCAGAACTCTGAGATCACAACCTGAGCAGAAATCAAGAGTCAGACCCCTACCCAATTGCACCATCCTGGCACTCCAAAAAGATGCATTTTGAAATAAATATTTGTGATTTTGGCAGTCCTACATGCATAAAAAGTAGTTTTACTTACAGCAAAAAATATTGAGCATTTATTCCTCTTGTAGCAGTTTAGCTTTTATAATTGAATTATTCCAATTTTTATATGACAGTAACTGCTCAACTACCTGAACTACAAAGAAAATGACTAAGTTTAGGATGTGAAAGGATACTTGAAATTTTTATATTATCACAGATCTTAATGTGTCTTCTAAAATGCAAATAAAAAGGATGAATGAATATCTTTTCCTGTCAGTCTCTATTTCTGTGAAATTCTTGCCTATAGTAAGATGTTTGGCAATGCTTATACAAAAAGAGCATTTAGAACCAGTTAACATTGAGATAAATGCTATTAAGAGCACACTCAAGACAGAAGTACATGTTTTCTGATTCCCAGGCTCATAGCTTTGTTATAGTAACTTATTATTATGTTGAATACACACATAGGCACATACCAAATTTTAGAAAACAATAAGATTATATGTCTCCTTGCATTAAAAATCTAGATTTTTTTTTAACACGGAAGGCTGTTTGCTCAAGAAATTCCATGGTTAGAGATATATGAACATATTTGGGAGAGTACCTCTCACATTCCCAAAACTTAAAAGGAACTGATCACTCTTTCTCTGGGTTATCTCCTTTTTAAATTGAGCCATTAAGAACTTATTCGTGGAACATTTAAGTAAAAATCAGATAGTTTTCTGTTGTAAATAGTAGGTTTTCTCTTAACTTTGCCAAATCTCATCGTCTCCTTGTTGTATTGGCAGGAAAAACAAAGTCCCAACTAGAAAGAACCTAAAATGGTCATCTGGTTCTGGCCCTACTTAAAGAGAGGACTATTGATATTAATTCTAGAATTATTGAAGATTTGTTTGCTATTTAGTTTGTTGTTGAGATTTGTAGAGGTTTATTACATGTATCAGTTAGCTATTACTGCACGACAAGCCATCCCCTGACTCAGTGGTTAAAACAATAGCATTTATTATTTTTCATGAACATACCTATGCATCCTGTTAGGGCTAAGTTGTGCAGTCAAGATGATCTTGACTAAACTCTTTCACATGCTTAAGGTTGACTGCCTATAGGGTGGTCTGGGCCAAATCTTGAATTTTACTGCCCGCTCTCCTCCCTCTGGTTACTCTTGTACTACCTCCATTGGGCTAGTTAGGAGTTGTTCAAATAGGAATGGCAGGTTTCTAAGAGAGAGAGCATAGGCATGCAAGGTCTCTTGAGGCCTAGGTTCACAACTGGCACATCTTTTTGCCACATTCTCTTGGCCACATCAATTCACAACATCAGCTTAAATTAAAAGAGTAGGGAAATAGACGCTATTTTTTTTTCTTAATTTTAGAGTTATTTAAGTTTTTGATGAGAGGACTGCAAAGTCACATTGTGAAGGGTGTGGACACAGGAAGAGGTAAAGATGGACCCATTTTTGTTACCAGTCTATTAAAGCCCACTTGTGGCCTCAGTTACACAGATCTCTCAAAAGCAAAATAATGGTAACTCCTAACCCAGTGCTGCCAGAGGTCTCATCCTGTGCTAGCGTTATGGTCATTCCAGGGTTTCAGAAACAAGGTTCTGATACGACTTCTCAAATGTAGTTCCAAAAGGCGGAGAATGAGAGGCTCTAAGCAGTTTATAGCACTAGTTTATAGTAATTCTATAATGATGCTGGAAAAATATTACCAAGTCCCTCAATTCCAAAAATAGGGAATGTTCTTTGATTAGCTCTTGGTTCTTCTTTTTGGAGTAACTTTCTAATTCACTGTTGCCCATGGCCCCTCTGGGCTTTTTGCTCTGCTTTCTGTGATACCTTTCCTTGTCTGTTACTCTTCTTGGCTACTTCTGAAGAAATGGTCCATTTAGCATGTATGTAGTTTTCTTAAACTTATTCCTGCCCATCTAAAGTTGAAGGCCCACAGGATGTTTGTCAAATTGAACAATTTAAGCCACTTTTATCATAAGTTGGTGGCTTTTACCTATGTAACTTCCTATAAAATGTTGTGGGCTTTCTGTTTGGTTATAGTCTAATCTGCTGCACAAGCTAAATCACAGTTGTTTTTGAGAAATGCTTCTCTTTCTCCACTTACCTGTTGCTATTTTGTATTTGACATCCTTAAGACCACACCTTAAAGATTTCCAGATGTTCCCAACCTTCTCTTTTCTTCTCCCACTGGACACGACTTCCTTCTTTTAGAACTCTTAACAAAGGGTCTTATAGCTACAGCCTTGATTTGAGTCCTTGGACATCATTTTATTTTGAAAATCTTTTGCTGGCTGGGAAAAGTAGTGACAAGAAATGATTTTCTTTTCTGATGTAGTTTTCCTTACCTTCTCTGTTTACCTCTAAACTTTTCAAATGGACAATGCTTTTCTTGAGTCTTTATCAACATATTTGATCATATGCAGTAAAATCATATACATTCTGAATATATCACCTGAAAAATCATCTTGCCAAGGTCCATAGATTTATTTATCTATTTTAGGTTTATCATTTTGTTTTAAATTTACCGTAAGAAACAATTTTACGTTTGCTGCTGTGTAACACAGGTCACATTTTTTCCAGGACTACTAATGATTTTTCCATAATAATCCCATGACTTTTCCCAGACTTTACTAATAATCACTTGACATTTTTCTAGCTTTCGTACCAATTACCAGCTTCTGTCCAACACCTTATTATAGAGCCAGTGACACATAGTTTTAGATTTTTGTTATGATAGCACTATATTTCTAGGCACGTTTTTTTTTCTATCAATCAGCTGCTGTCACATAACAAATCCCCTTTAGCTCATTGGTTTAGAACACTACATTGATTAATCACATCCAGTTTTCTCACCAGTTGTCAGTACCTCCCCAAGAGTAAGGCTGATCATGCCCAAGCCCACCTGAGAGGTGTGAACTGTTAAGTAGAGATGGAATTTAGAATTCCTTGGGTAAATACATGATATTGACTACTAGAGCTGCTTTTCCTCCACAGTTGGTTGTGTGTCCTCGAAGCTTGCCTTAGTGTAATGGGCCATAATTATAGTGGCCCTTAAGAGGTCTAATGGCCTATCTGTAGCCATAGCCCATAGAAATGTATTAAGCACAAATTTCTGAAAACACTTTGCTGACATATGTTAAATACTCAAGCAGTTAAATATAAACCGAAAAAGCATTTTCTTCCTGCAAACTCTATAAAGAACACCCACACCGAGTTTAATGACAGATATAGTACTTGAAACAAAAAGCAGAGAATCTCATCAGAGTGAAAATTAAATATTAGAGAACATTTAAATTTATGAATGGTAGGAAACCTAAAGCATTTAAACTGTTAAACTTTAGAAAGGATGATTCTTTTTTTTAAAGATTTATTTATTTTAGAGAGAGAGAGGGAGAGAGAGAGAGAGAGAGCATAGGGGGAGGGGCAGAGGGAGTGAGAGAGTCCCAAGCAGACCACCCATTGAGCAGGGAGCCTAACATGGGGCTCGATCTCATGACCTGGAGATAATGACCTGAGGTGAAATCAAGAGTCTGATGCTTAACTGAACGAGCCACCCAGACACCCCAAGGATGATTCCTTTTAATGTTTTTGGGCAGGGGACTATCATTAGGAGTTAATATGTAAAGAAGATGGGATTGGTAGTGGAAGGCTAAACAGAAGAAGCAGACACAAATGTGTCACACACAAATTAGTCAAAGTATATGTAAGATATAACATCTCACTGATTTTTCTTTTATTCATCCGTCCATTCATTTGTTCACTCAAGCAACATTTGTTGAGTGTATAAACTGTTGGGCCTGTACATAGAATGTGAGCTATAATGAATTAGAATTAATATTGCCTTCAAAATTTTTTCAGTCTATAAAAATAGAGGATACTGTATAATAAACCTGTAAAATAAATCTTACACATAAAAGATAAGATATTCATTTTCATAAGCCAGCATTGTATGTCAAAATAAAATACTATAAGGAGTTATTCTTAGAAAAAGAGTATTTCTCTCTTTTCTTTCCTTTCCTTTTCTTTTTTCTTTCTCTCTCTCTTGCTCTCTCTCTCTCTCGCTCTGTATTTGAGTATTGTTAACACACAATGTTATATCAGTTTCAGGTATACAACTTAGTGATTTGAAAGTTTAGATATTGTTCCATGTTCACCACAAGTATAACTACCATCTGTCCCTTTACATTGCTGTTATAGTATCATTGACTATATTCCTTATGCTTTGCTTTTTATTCCCATGAGTTGCTCATTGCATAACTGGAGACTTGTGTCTCCCTCTGCCCTTCCCCTATTTTGCCCAAACCCTACCCCTCTCCCCTTTGGCGACCATCAGTTTGTTCTATGTATATATAATTCTGATCCTGCTTTTTATTTGTTTATTCATTTTTTAAGATTCCATTTATAAGATATTTATCTTTCTTAGTCTGTTTTATTTCACTTGATGTAATATCTTCTAGGTTCACCCATGTTGTCTCAAATGGCATGAGCTCATCCTTTTTTATGGCTGCATAATATTCACGTGTGTGTATGTGTGTATGTGTGTGTACTTCATTTTGTTAATCCATTTGTCTATTAATAGGTTGCCTCCCTATCTTGATTATTATAACTAATGCTACAATAAACATGGGGTACACATATCTTTTCAAGTTAGTATTTTTGTTTTCCCTGGGTAAATACCCAGTAGTAGAATTATTGGATCATATGGTATTTTCTTAGGGGGAGAGGCAAGGAGGAGTAGAGGAGGAGGAGGAAGAGGAGGAGGAGGAGGGGGGAGAGAGAGAGAGAGAGAGAGAGAGAGAGAGAGAGAGAGAGAAATTGATTGAGAATGCAGGGTTCGATCTCACAGCCCTAAGATCATGACCTGAGCTGAAATCTTTTTCATAGATTGACTGACCATATAGGCATGAGGATTTTGTTTTTTGTTTTGTTTGTTTGTTTGTTTTCTGGGATATTTATTGTGTTCCACTGATCTATGTGTCTGTTTTTGTGCCACATGATTACTACAGCTTTGCTGTATATCTAGAAATCGAAAATTGTGATACCTCCAGCTTTGTTTTCTTTCTAAGATTGCTTTAGCTGTTGGAAGTCTTTTCCTGGTTCCATACAAATTTTAGGATTGTTTGTTATAGTTCTGTGAAAAATTCTGTTGGTATTTGGATAACGATTGCATTGACTTTGTAGATTACTTTGGGTAGTATGATCATTTTAACAATATTAATTCTTCTAATCCATTAACGTGGAATAGCTTTCCATTTGTTTGTGTTGTCTTCAGCTGGTTTTATCAGTGTTTTATAATTTTCAGAGTAGAAATTTTTCACCTCTAGGTTGAATTTATTCCTAGGTTTTTATCCTTTTTGGTGCACTTGTAAATAGATTTGTTTTCTTAATTTCTCTTTCTGCTACTTCGTCATTAGTGTATGGAAAAACTACCAGTTTCTGCGTATTAATTTTGTATCCTGAAACTTTACTGAATTAATTTAATACTTCTAGCAAGGTTTTATTTTTGTTTTTGTTTGTTTGTTTGTAGCCTCTTTAAGGTTTTTTTATGTACAATGTCATGTTGTCTGCAAATAGTGACCATTTAACTTCTTCTTTGCCAATATGGATTCCTCTTTTTTTTAAAATATTTTATTTATTTATTTGACAGAGAGATCACAAGTAGGCAGAGAGGCAGTCAGAGAGAGGGGGAAGCAGGCTCCCTGCCAAGCAGAGAGCCCAATGTGGGGCCTCCATCCCAGGACCCTGAGGTCATGACCTGATCTGAAGGCAGAGGCTTTAACCCACTGAGACACCCAGGCGCCCCTCAATATGGATTCCTCTTATTTATTTTTTTGTCTGGTTGTTATGGCTAGGACTTCCAGACTTATGGTGAATAAAAGTGGTGAGAGTGGACATCCCTGTCTTGTTCCTAATCTTAGTGGAAGAGCTCTGTTTTTCTTTTCTTTTTTTTTTTTTTAAGATTTTATATATTTATTTGACAGAGAGAGAGATCACAAATAGGCAGAGAGGCAAGCAGAGGGGGAGGGGGAAGGAGGCTCCCCCCTGAGCAGAGAGCCCGATGCAGGGCTGGATCCGAGGAGCCTGAGATCATGACCTGAGCCAAAGGCAGAGGCTTAACCCACTGAGCCACCCAGGTGCCCTGAGCTCTGTTTTTCATCAAATATGATGTTAACTGTGGGTTTTTCATATATGGGTCTTATTATGTGATGTATATCCTTCTAAATCCAGGTTGTTGAGAGTTTTTATCATGAAGAAACATAGAATTTTGTCAAATGCTTTAGCTGCATCTGTTGAGATGATCATAGCATTTTTACCCTTCATTTTATCATTTGATTTGCAAATATTGAACCAACTTTACATCCCTGGAATAAATACTACTTGATCCAGGTGAATGATCCTTTTACTGTATTGTTAAATGTGGTTTACTAATATTTTATTGAGAATTTTTGCCTCTATGTTCATATGGATATTGGCATGTAGTTCTCTTTTTTGGGGTGTCTTTGTCTTGTTTTGGTATCAGAGTAATGCTGGCCTAGTACAATGTTTTTGGAATCTTTCTTGCCTCTTCTATTTTTTGCAGTAGTATGAGGAGAATAGGTATTAACGCTTCTTTAAAAATTTGTAGAATTCATCTGTGAGTCCATCTGGTCCTACACTTTTATTTTTAAAGGTTTTTTTTGATTATTGATTCAATTTTGTTACTCACAATTAGTCTGTTCAGATTTTCTATTTCTTCCTGATTCATTTTTAGAAAATTGCTATTCTAGGAATGTATCCATTTCTTCTAGGTTGTCAAATTTGTTGTCATGTGTTTTTAATAGTATCCTCTCATAATGCTTTATATTTCTGTGGTATCAGTGTTACTTCTCTTTTGTTTCTGATTTTATTTATTTCATTCATTAAAAAAGATTTTCTTGATGAATCTGGCTAAGAGTTTATCAATTTTATTTATCTTTTCAAAAGAATCAGTTCTTGGATTCCTGTCATGCTAGAATTTTATACATTTAAGTATAAGATACATACCTTATGTTTGTAAGATTTTTTGCCTTTCTCTATTCTCTAATTTTCTTTGTTTCTTTGTTTTTCCTTTCCTTTTTATGTACTCTTCTTTCTTGATTCACTGTTACTTTTTATTTCATATTCACCCCTTTTTTCTTATTTATTCTATTCTTTTTTTCTTTCTTTTCTTCTCAGTTTTAAGACCTCTTCCTTCCAGTTTCCTATTCCCCTCCTCTCCCTCTTTCTCATGCTTTCCATCTTACCTGAAAAGATTGTCAGCAGTATTGTCCTTTTACTTTTAACATAATGATTATATCTTATTTTATGTTCATTTTAAATTGATGAAATATGTAATAGATATTCGTACAAACAATTATGAACTGACTGGAAAAATGTAAAATCCTTGAGGATGTTTTCACACATGATAAATGCATGCTAATTAGACTGGTATGAATCTTTGCTTCTAGGGAAAATAAGATTCATAATAGATATTTGGATAAATATTGGGATCTTAATATCCTATTTGGATTTGAAAGTTCTCATTCCGAATTCCCTGGAATAAATCAAAGTAACCAAATTAATAAATCATAATAACTTAAAATATGCATTATCTTTTATATGATGTATTCTGCTACTATGCAAAAACCTTTTAATTAACAGAAAAGATTATTTAAGTCACTTCAACAAATTTGATCTCCTACTATGTGTGAGAAACTAGGCTAGGGAAAGGAATATGTTACTGGATATGATAGATCCTTTCTCCTTCCTTTTCTTTTTTGATTGAGTTCAGAGAAAGGATAGGTCTGACGAAAATAGTAAGGAATACTGGTAGAAGAGGTATATTGGATGTATTTTTGCCAGAAAGAAGAAAGCTAAAGGGAACGATAGAAGAACAAAAGAGGAAGAGAAGTATACAGATAATTTAAAAAGTCCATAGTGTACAGAGTGAAGAAGAAATGGTTGCATTTAGGAGCAGTGTGTAGAAGATAAATTAGACTGTAGCTACATTAATTTTTTCACCTAACATTTATTAAGGTTCTGTTATTAATTGGGTACTGTGCTAGATACGGAGTGATACAAAAAAAAAGGAAAAGCAGGCACTGCTCTGAAAGTATTTTACGAACTAGTAAGGGAGTTAGTTGTGCAAATAAATTAATTTAACCAAATATAGAAACAGACAAAGGTAAGGCACAATGAAAGAATTGTCTTTTCCTTCTTAGGAAGGTTATAGAATGAAGTTTTTTTCTGGGTGTTGTTAATGGGGATAAGCGAATAACATTTATTGAGCACTTATTGTATTATAAGACACTCTGCTAGACTCTGTGGATATCTAATGTCCTTGGTCCTTATATAATTCTGTGAAGTAGGGGCTTTTCATTCTACTTATACAGGTTGAGAAAGTGAGATCCATAGAAGTTGTCCCTTGTCACATAGTTAATAGGAAAGACAGGATTTGAACCCAGATCCATTTGACTGTAAGGTAGGGCTATTGTTACCATATTTCAGGAGTCTGTGCTTGATTTGACAGTTACTGAAAAAGAGTATGACAGTCATGCTTAAAACAAATGGGGGATATACACTCATTTCAAAGAGGAGTAATAGCCTGGGCAGTAAATAATAACAAGGCTCTGTATTAATTAGGTAGATTGGAAGGAAAGAATGTAGATAGGAATAAATATAGAGAAAGAATCTGAGGCCAAGGAGAGATGCCAGAGAGAAACCTGAAGCTTTTTGTTTTTTTTTTTTTCTATGACATTTTAAAATATGGAAACTAACTTAATGAAGTCAGAGAAGAGCGGGGGGGAAAATGGGTTTCTCCATTCCTTCTATTACCTATTTATTCATTACCTCATCATCCTTCGGCAGGAATATGACAGTAGCTTGTTGTTCATTCTTTGTTCTGGCACCAGAATTGAGTGTGAAGAATCCCCTTTGATGACTCCCCTTTATCCATTATAGGATGATGTGTAAATTCCTCATCCCAAAATGTAAATGTTAATCTCTGTCACTTTGTGCGACATTTTATGTGAATTTCCAGTGCCATATTATAATTCACTAAATTTCTCTCTGAGTATGTCTTGTCTAGAATGTATGCTATCTATGATATTTTCATTTTTTTATTTTTTTATTTTTTTTAAAGATTGTATTTATTTATTTATTTGACAGAGAGAGAGAGAGATATCACAAGCAGGCAGAGAGGCAGGCAGAGAGAGGGGATAGCAGGCTCCCTGCTGAGCAGAGAGCCTGATGTGGGGCTCGATCCCAGGACCCTGAGATCAGCCGAAGGCAGAGGCTTTAATCCACTGAGCCACCCAGGCACCCCATGATATTTTCATTTTAGTGACAAAATTTTCTATTTCCAAAATTTCTATTTGGTTCTTGTCATTATCCTCTCATTTTTTTTTTCGTTTTGCTTGTTTTCAATACTTACATTTTTATTTTGTTCTTAAGGGATGGTATCCACTCCTGTATTTTATTTTATTATGAGGATTATAAATAAGTAACTTTAAGGAAATTTTCAGGTTATTATTTTCACTTTGTAATAAATTCATTTCCTGATTACCAGAACTCTCTTAATATGAGTTTTTCCTTGTCTGTTTTTAGAAATTTTGTGTATTTCTGAATTTTGAGTGATTGTTGTGCTCATTTACTTACTCTTGATGTCTCCCTGTCCCATCTAGCAATTAATTCCATGGTTGCCTCAATATGCATCTTAATGTGCTTGATCTAGAATCATGTCTCATATTAGTAGCTCTGGGAGTAATCCCATAGTAATATTGTGTTGATCTATCTGTGGAAACCACAGGAGGGATGGCTTGACTCATGCCTTAGATTCAAGTCTGTGTTTTCTTCTGCCTATCTCTCCTTATCATAGAGCTTTATGTAAGTCTTTATGTAAGTTAGCACATCAGTATTGTCCTAGCCCCTTACATGTGCAAAGGTAATACCATTCATCCAATCCATGATTTTAAGCAGAGAGTCTTATTCCAATCTTCCACTTTAGGTGGGGCACTTTTGGTCTCAATTATATCAAAATAGTCGATTGTAGGCTGTGTATGCTTACTTCAGACCCCGGAGACCATCAGGCCTGTTGCTTCAGTTCTGCTTGCTATTGTGTCTTCATTTCTTTTCTGGTCCATTGAGGTATCTTGTGTGTGTATGTGCATGCATGCATGTGTGTGTATGTGTATTTATGTTTTGAAATTAAGATGAACTTCAAATCAAAATTATTTTACAATTTTATCCAAAATTCTTAGAAGACTAGTAAAATTTAGTTTTAATTCAGACTAGAATTCTGTGCCTTCCCCCCCTTTTCCCCAGCTATTCTTTGTCAGGTACCTGTTATCCTAACTCTTCTGACGACATGAGATATTCCTCGAATACATCTGAATACATCATGTACTTTTATGTTTCCATGCCTTTGCTCATTCTGCTTCTTCCACCTGAATACACCCTTTTATTCTGTTCTGTCAAAGTCATTATTCTTTAAGAATCAAATCAGAAGGCACTCTTCATGAGACACTTACTTCCCTTTATTCTTTTCACTGTTAAGTTATCATTCCTTCTTTTTTGCTTATGAAGCATTTTGTGCATCCTATTAATTTATCATATCATATACACCCATGGTTGGGTGTATAAATATCTGGTGCCAAACATTATGGTTATTGTATGAAATTATAGGTCACATTCTATTGTATTCATCTGTGAAAACTTGGTGTTTAAAAATGGTGCTTGTCACATGACAGGTAGATAGAAAATGCCTGATAAATAAATACATACTTACCACTAAAACAAATGGATTAGTGATCTCTTTCCTTAATATCACTTCAGGTAAGGATTGTGAGCTTAATACTTCTCTCTCTATAGGTAGATAAATAGATAGATTGTAGAAGGTGGCAAGACAATATGAAATTTGTGTGTCCTACAAATATTCATCTAAAACATTTTTTTCATCTAAAACATTTTTAAGATATGTAGTCATTTCAACATAATAATTAACAAAAATATAGTTCATTACTTGTCTTCCAGTATACCAATGTTGGTTTGGATAAATGCAAGTTTCCACTGTTACATGACTTGATGGCTAGAGGGAAGGAAAATATCAGAGAGTTAGGAGATTAGGAAGAAGCCATATGGATAAATTTGTTAGAATAAGAGTAAATAGACATAACATTAGAAGCCATTGAATGAGGGCGCTGAAGATTCAAAATCCAAACTGTAGCAATTTTCAGAAGCATAGACCAGAAACAAGAAGAGGCAGGACAGCATGAATAAAAAAAAACCTGACCTAATGAGTAGTGAGCATATACCCTGGAGTTTTAGGGCATTACAAAAGGATAGTGAAATATTTCTGAATACCAACCCAGCAAAGGTTTGTGTCTGTGGGATTCAGTAATGTTGACTTATAGGTAGGACAGTGAGTAAGCATAACATAAACCAAAGGTCTAAGCTCCGGAGAGGCATGGTATAGGTAAGGTGTTGGGGGGCAGGGGGTATGTATGAACACTATCAAATGGAATGTGCAGGTGAATAAGTCCATTTTGAATACCTGGTTGTGTTTCAGCACTTCATGTACTTCTTATGATTCAAAAATAAGTATTATCTCATTCCGCAGCAGGAAGAAGTTAGACATAGAAAGATTAGATGGGTTCTTTCAATCCCCACAACCTCCTAGTGGTGGTGACAAGATATAAACCCATATCTTCTGGCCCTCCCCAGTGTATTTTTGATTATTTTGTGGTACACTTTCTAGAAAGGAGCTTGATGTTTCCTCTGCCAGATGGTAAAATGGCATGATGGAGATAGACATAAATGGAAATTTCTTACCCATGTAGGTAGAGGAGGTCAGTTCGTAACATTTAAAAATGGAATTAAATGCTTTCTTAAGGACTTTAATCCAAAATTAAGTCAGACTGCCAAGAAATACAGAGTGGAAAAATTGGAACATTCTATATCCTCCTCTCTTAATGTAGCTGAACATTTTGGACCTGAACATGGTTGTCAAATATTTTACCATTTTTATTGCTGTAGGTGGATTTTTTTCAAGTTCTTCATTTTCTTTTTAAAATAAAAATCTCCACACTGCTAATGAAATTTTAGGAGAGGTCTCACGATAAGGTTCAAACTATGTTCCATTAATTGAAATTTATTTTTCTCATTCAAAGAAATTGTTCACAGTTTAAATTTTGGTGGTTCTTTATCACCTTTCCCCAAAACTGAAAACTGAACATGGTTCTTACTGGTTTTTTTTTTATAAGATTTTTACTCTCATAATCTCATAACATTTCAGAAAATGTGAAGAAGACATCAGACCATGATCTTTTTGTATTAGAAGGCACTATAGAAACTACCTAATCTTACACCCATTACCAAAGGTAAGACAAGTGAGGCCTAATCAGATTAATGATTTGTTCAGGGTTATATAATTTGTCAATAACAGAATAGGAGCCAGAAAGCACTCTTTTCTCAGTGCTTTTTCAGTGGAGAGGGGTGGTTATGTATTAGATTCTTGAATGTATCTTCCTCTGAGAGTTTAGGTATTTTTAGGTATTTTTGTCACATGACTGAATCTCTGTGTGATGGAAGATGACTGTAAATGAGATAATCAGGGGCAAGTGTTCTCTTCTACTTGGTGCAGTGTATATTATGGGACTTTTGTAGTGCAGACAAAAAAAAAAAAACACACACCCAAAAAACAGGACTAAACTTCTCTTTGGGTATTCATTTGGTAAGGCTATGTGGAAGATGATCATTTTTTCTTCCTAAAGAGATTATACAATTTATATTCCTTTGGAATCCACAGTGAAACTTTGTAAGCATTATAAATACTTCCTTTGGAAGCAGATATACGTAAGATGCATGTTTTTCAAGTTAGCTGATCATAAATACTTTATATACTGTATTTAGTGCTGAATTATAGCTCTCTAAATTACTTTTAAATATGTGAAAAGGGGAAAGTCTTAACAAGGCAAAAACATTTGTTTGTAGTAAAGGGAAGCAAATTACCTTGTAAAAATTTTAATTTTCCCAAGATAGGAATAATACAATCCTGAAAATTCAAGCTAGTGCATAGTCCTCCTCTAATTATTATTATTATTACTAATTTATTTATTCAACTGGCATTTGTTTAGCACCTGATCTAGCTAGCTGCGGAAGTACTGGGACTAAATCAGCAGTCTCCCTGCCCTTGTCAGCCACCCTCCCAGTCACTCTCCTGCTCCAGGCACCAGGATCTTCCTTCCAAGCCTCCAACCTGCTGAGCCTCCTGCCATGTCATGGCATTTGCACATCTATTTCCTCTGCCTCCTCCTTTTCTCTTCTGACTCTACGTGATTCCTACTCATCCTTGAGATGGCAGGAAGAATTTCCTGGATCCCCTGATCCCATTGCTCTGTGCTATCATAATTCATCTTTGTTTGCAGTGAAATGTTTGTTTGTCAGTTTGTTCAATCCCAACCTGCAGAGGAAGTATGGGTGTCTGTTTTACTAGCCATTATTTTCTGTTGGCCTTGCACCTAACAGGCACTCAACTGATACTTGTTGAATGAATGGATGTCCTCCTGAGACCCATCAGCTATTTGTGGTAACAATTAATTTAAAAAATAATTATAGGGGCGCCTGGGTGGGGCTCAGTGGGTTAAAGCCTCTGCCTTTGGCTCAGGTCATGATTTCAGGGTCCTGGGATCTAGCCCCATGTCAGGCTCTCTGCTCAGTAGGGAGCCTGCTTCCCTCTCTCTCTGCCTGCCTCTCTGCCTACTTGTGATCTCTCTCTGTGTCAAATAAATAAATAAATAAAATATTTAAAAAATAATTATAGTAAAATTTGAAAAATGTGGGGATATGAAGAAGTAAATTAATTACCTTTAAGAAATGAGAGGAGGTAATTGAGGAAGACTTCTCAAGAGGAGATGATACCTGTGTTACAGCCTGAAGGATACCCAGGAATTTGTTAGATGAGAAGTATGAGTGAGGAGTTATGCATTTTACATTGAAGGGGAAGCAAGAGCAAAGGCAAGAAAATGGGAAGAATATAATATGTTTAACTGAAAATACTGCTTTTGTATTAGTATTACCAAAATCAATACTGTACTGTCGTCTTATATATAGAACTTTAACAACACCTCTTCAATAAAAAAGGATTTATGCACCCACTATGCTGGGAGAACAGATTAATATCTTCCTAGCTTGCAAAGCAATTTCCTCTCAGTGGGATTGTTCTGAAAAGTTCACCTTAAAAAAATATCAAGAAGGGAACAGGTGGGACAATTCACAGCTTGAATGAAAATGTGGTACATAAGAAAAATTTATTCTCCAAAATTATTTTTTTAAACAAGTTTCTCTTCTTTCTCCTTCTGCATACTTAAAGTTGAAAACTTAAGAGTCTCCAATGAAATGCATTCGTGTACTGGAAGAATATTCATTTTAGAGGTGGGAAATAAAGGAGGCAAAAAATTATACCTCTATCAGAGACCTTCCCTTGCAAAGGGGAGATTCATTCGCCTCCTTGCTACTGTCATTACTCTGGTTTTTGATACCTCTTTTCATTGTTGACATGTAAGTTTGCCTATGCTAACTACCCAAATGTGGAATTAGTTACTGAAACAATCTCATCAAAACTTTTAATATGAACTAAAGAAGGCAGCACTTGGAGAAATGAAGTAACAATTGCAAAGTCATTGCTAAGTGTAACTCATCATGCTAGTGATGTATCCGTGGAGATCACTTTATGCTTGACTTTATGGTGTGGCTGCTCACTTCATTATAAATCTTATGGATGCAATAGCATTTATATCTTACATATTTTATTCCTCATGACCTCTACTGGTTATGCATTTTTTTTTTCCAAAATGTTACCACTTTCACTTCTGTATTCAACAAGTTCCCTTGAATAGGCTTGGAAGATATTTTTCAGAATGTTTCCTATGTTTTTTCATTTATTGAGCAGCTACTATGAGCATGATGTTGGTATTCTTGATAATTATCTCAGTAATTATTATTTTATAATTTTACCATAAAACTCCTTCCCAGTAGTTATTGAAAAACAGTGCTCATTTATTCCATTGTATTCTCCATTGTTCTTAGATAAAGACAATACATACAATTTATAGTGATTTACATTATTGAGCATTTACTATATGGCAGGTGCTAAATCTTTTACATATGTTAATTTATTTAACCCTCCCTATAATGGTATGGTGTCTAGCCTATAATTAGCAACTTATGGGAGGAAGCTGTGGACACAAAGAATTTAAATAACTTTCCTAAAATCACAAAGCTAATAAATGATAGAGCTTGGTTTAAATCTGGATCCATTACACTACATTATATATCTTACAGTATTATTTTGTACCTAGTAGATGAGTGAAAGAAAGGAAATCAGTTAAAAGAAAAGATGATCTGTTTGTGGTCAAGGCGAATCTAGTAGTTGGGCAGGGAGCTCTATGCCACTTTCAGTAGATAGGAATACATACTTCCAGTTTCTCACATATCTTCCTCAAACCCTGTATTACTGGGCCTGCCTGTAAGAGACATATACACACCAGCACACAGATACATACACAGCCTGAAGAAACAAATCGATTTATTATGTGTTTAGCATTATATTGGCATTGAAGATAGAGGAATGAACACATGGGGGGCCTCCGAACTTGGGGCAAGAATAAACATCTTTCACTTCTCCATTACCCCACCTTCACATCACAAAAATGTGTATTCATGTATTCTTCACTATGAGACCTTTGAAGGCACAACCCATATCTTCCTCATCTTGGTATCTATACCATCTAGTAAAATACCCAGCAAATAACAAGTGCTCTGTAGATATTTGTTGGTTGAAGAAGGAGGAAGGAAAGAACAAAAAAAAAGGAAATAATAAAATTCCACAGACCACAAACATGTTTAAATTCTTCATTGAGCTTTCATAAATTTAGTGGTATATGTGACATAGCATGACAGCATTGTCAGTGTTATAATGAGAAGCACAATTGATGGAATTTTCCATTTTTATAGAAATATATATTATTTGCTCCTAGCTTTTCTATTTTCCTGTTTTTACACTTTAAATCATGTTAAGCTGTAAGCAGCTAATTTTGATGACTATGTTCAAGATATTATTTCTGAACATTGTATCTTTTGGCCTTTAGGCCAAAATTAGACTAAATTTTATAAAAACATTCTGATAATGATCAGGCCATTGTCACAGGTGTTCATTTTCCAAGCAATGCCATTGCCTGAAACTTTGGTCCACCTTAAGATATGAATTAAATTGAGAAGATTAAACATTTATATTCTTATCTGTTTTTCTCCTATATTCATTAATTTCCTGAAATTTCTGCATATTCTTCGTGTGCAATGGTCAGCATTGTGTCTTAGGCATAAACTCCTAAGGACTGAAATAATGTTTAAATCACTTTATATAGAACCTAGTAAGAAGTAACGGTGATCTACACAACAGCTTTACTGGGGACAATTTTAGTCTTTACTTTTTTGCCACAAGTATAATGTTCCAAATGTTATAGAGTGACATAATTATTTTGGCCTTGGTCAGGATTACACATGTCAAATATGTTTTTATTTTATGTATTATGACTCATATTTGTGATATTTTTCCAGAATGTTCCTAATTGCTTTTATTTTGTCTTTCTGGTATTTCTATTAGAGACACTGATCTTCGGGATTTCTTGATAGGTGATTTACCTATGAGAAAATGCTTTGTAAAGAATAACATGACCTGCAAGTATTATTGTTAGGCACTTTGTAAAGTAAATGAGGAATTTGGTTAGATTGTTGGGGTTTTTTTTAAGATTTTATTTTTTTATTTGTCAGTGAAAGGGATAGAGAGCATGAGCAGGGAGAGCAGCAGGCAGAGGGAGAAGCAGACTCCTCACTAAGCGGGGAGCCTGATGTGGGACTCGATCCCAGGACCCCGGGATTATGACCTGAGCTAAAGGCAGACGCTTAACCGACTGAGCCACCCAGGCATCCCAGTGTTAGATTGTTTTTAAGGCAGCCATTTATGGATTATATTGCATAATAATGACTATAACACGCATATCTTTTATGTATTACATCAGAAAATCTTTCTCAGGTTCTCTGGGGCTACTGGCTATCATTATGAGAACTACTGCAGAAATGAAATGATAATACCCACACGCTGGCCTTTGGAGAAAGTCAGACCTGGATAATAGTCCTGACTCTTGACTTCACAAAGTGGTAGGCAAGCCCCGACATTATCATTAATGTCATGATTAATTAATCTAAAATCTGTTAAGATTTTAGGATGAAGTAGAAGAGAAAACTGGCAATCACCTTAGAAGATTTTTATTAACTTCTTAATGAAGTTAATGAAGGATTACAAAAATAGGAAATAAAAGATTTCAAACCTGAAACAGAGAAGGAAATTTTGTGCCTTAGTATCTTTACCTTTAAAAGGAGAATAATAGGGCACCTAGGTGGCTCAGTTGGTTGAGTGACTGACTTTGGCTCAGGTCATGATCCTTGAGTTCCGGGATCGAGTCCCACATCGGGCTCCCAGCTCCAGGGGGAGTCTGCTTCTGCCTCTAATCTTCTCTCCTCTCATGCTCTCTCTCACTTTCTCTGTCTCTCTAATAAGTAAATAAAATCTTTAAAAAAAAATGAGAATAACAACAGTACATACTCCATTGGGTTCCTAGAAAGATATAATGATTTAATATTTATATCTACCTTATTGAGTGATTATGGAGATTAAATGAGTTAATATTTTTAAAACATACAAAATAGTGCTAGCATACAGTAACTCTCACATAAGTATTTACTCAATAAATAAAACCAAATAGAAAATTTTTTCACTGTAGGTATATATTATTTACATAGTTTGAAGAACAGTTATTTTAAAATGTATTTTTTTCTAAACATGAATGGCAGTAACTGGCGTGTTACCAAAATTCTGGTGTCTTTTTCATCCCATTTCAAATTAATCTATTTCCAAGCAAACCAACAGCAAAGATCAAGGAATCTAACTATTTTCTCACTGGTAGAGAAAGTCCAAGAGCCACCAGGAAAGTGAATCAGCCTTTTATTCCAACGTGATAATTGCTTTGATAAAGAAATCCAGAGGGTGTTTTGGGAAATCAGAATGCCAAGAACCAGGGAGCTCCATGAGAGACACCTGAACTGAATTCTGAAGCAAGTTTGAAGTGTGGTTTTTGAGGCAGGAAAAGAACATACTGGAATGCATAGACGTTGAAAAATTGCTCGATGTGCTTACAGAACTACAGGGTTCTAAAGTGGGACAAGTTGCAGCTGGAACTGTAGGAATAAAGCAGGCAGGAGCTAGTGCTTACAGACCATTTTGTGAGTATCTCTCCTATAAGCAAGAAGATGTCATAATCTTTTTAAAAAAATGTGGAAAATGCATTTTTCTTTTACTTAGGGTAGTCAGCATAGATTTTGATTAGGAATGAATATATAAGTTTAATTTAAATGTGTGCAGGGGTGTGTTTACTTTTTACTTTTTGAAAAGGGGGAAGTGGCATTGTTTTTATGGAGGAAAACTTTTAGATAAATTTGTGTCAGTTCCACACATGAAACTGAACAGTTCCAACAGGAAGAAAATCCAGATCTGGCTATTGCTCTCCAAATCTGTTCTTCCAGCACCTAAAATGTTACAGTCGCTGTTATAAAGAAAAAAAAAAGAAGTCTAGACAAATCTCTTTTATATGAAGTAAGTCCACTATACTTTTAAGTCACCATCTTCGAGTAAGCTTCAGTAAACTCTTCCCTTCACCAACACAAACTTAGAACGTAGTGGCTTTTTAATAAGTAACTTAGAGTTGAATTATCCCTGCCATGCTCTGGTATCTAGCTAGCTGAGATAAATTTGTTTCTATATTCTATCATTAGCGAATGATATAGTATTAAGGCCAAATATTTTCTTCCACTGTTGTTTTAGTGATGTAATGAGTCCCTTCAGCACTGTGCTGTCACTCACATATTATTTATTTATTTGTTTGTTTGTTTGTTGATTCAAGATTTTATTTATTTATTTGACAGAGACAGACACAGCGAGAGAGGGAACACAAGCAGGGGGAGTGGGAGAGGGAGAAGCAGGCTTCCCACGGAGCAGGGATCCCAATGCAGGGCTCGATGTGGGGCTCGATCCCAGGACCCTGGGATCATGACCTGAACCAAAGACAGATGTTCAATGACTAAGCCACCCAGGTGCCCCTCACCCATTATTATGTGATGAAAACTAACCCTTTATTCTTTTCACTTTTGTGGATCACCAGATACTCAGAAGTATATCCCATTGTTAAAACTCTTATTAAAACTCTTACCTGGATCTTTCATAAGACTTCTGGAGTTTTCAGAGAGAGGAAAGAGAATATGGGAGCATCATGGGTTTGTTTTTGCCTGATTGATTCAAATGACCAAAGTAAAAAAAATTTAAAATTACACAGGATATTGTGATTTTAGTTGTCAGTCAACATCAAAGTATGTTAATTTTTCAATTACATTTTATGCTCATCCTTGGCAAAAAGAAAAATTCAATCAGTATAACATTGTATAAAGTTTAATCTATCTCAGATCTTAGCCCACTGTCCTTAAGTAGGTTTACATATTTACACAGATATTTTTTCATAGTTAACATATAACATAAATCTAGAAATCATACCATAATAAATAACCTATTTTATGCATTGATTAAACTATCAGACTTTGTTTCTCTTTTATATCTTTATTAGAAATCAGATAGAAATCTGTCAGTATGTTATTATTGTTATATTATTCTAAAATAAGTCATATTCATTATACTTCAAATAAGTCATAAAATATACAGTATTTTCACTTTTGAAATTTACTGAAAAGTTTACTTTTAGAGCATCTATGACTAATATATATTACCTTTTTGGTTACTTTCATATAGGACCTTCACTATTTGTTTAAACATACAAGAGGTGTTTTAAAATTTGAGAAGACAATTTGCACAGCATATGGATGTGTTATAAAAAATAATGTCTTTTTTCTAAGAAGCCAGGGAAGATCCTCAATATAAATCAAAGACACTAGTGGGGAAATGGTCTAGGTGAAATAAGATTATTGAGTAGCAAGAAAGCTGTAATAAAAACTGTCAGTGCTGTCACCCAGTTCCCTTTAAGGTCTGTAAAGGATCAAAAGTATATAGAGCATCATCTAATAGCTGTTTGGAATGTGAGGGGAACCATAGTTGTGGTGAGCAACAATATGCTGCTTTCACAAAAATACCCACAGCTTGTTGTAGTTAAATTAAAAATGGTATTTTGGACTAAAAAATGTCTTGGGAGACTTGGGTTTTTGAAAATGGCTACATGCTAACTCAAGTGTATCTGTATTATGGATGTATGTAGTCACATGTATATAAACTTTTTCCATTAAAATGACATATAAATATAGGTAGTTTATTAATTATAAATTGTTACTTAAGGAAAGGCCGAATTTTTACATAGACAGTATATTTTGTCAGGGGAAAGTGCTATCCTACCCTGGAGGATAAGAAATTATTTATTATCACCTCACCAAATGGCAGCAACTGAAAAGAGGGAAGGAGAGCTTTTGACCTTCAGCTTGGTTCAGAAGAGGGGGAGGTGCAATTGTCTTTGGTAGCCCTGAATCCAGGTTCATCCAACACCAGCTGCCTCCACCATGCTGCCTAAATTTGACCCCAGTGAACTGTAGGTGCACCAATGGGGAGGGAAGTCAGTGCCAGATCTGCCCTGGCCTTGAAGATTGGCCCCCTGGACTGTCTCCAAAAAAGTTTGGTGATGACATTGCCAAGGCAATCAGAGTCTGAGGATTACAGTGAAACTGGCCGTTCTGAATGGACAGGCCCAGATTTTTTTTAATTTAAATTCAACTAGCCAACATATAGTACATCATTAGTTTTAGAGGTAGTGTTCAGTGATTCATCAGTTGCATTTAATACCCAATGCTCATCACCTCACCCAGATTTTAAGTGGTGCTTTCTGCTTCAACTCTGATTATCCAAGCCCTCAAGGAACCACCAAGAGACAGAAAGAAGCAGAAAAACATTTAAGAACTGTGGAAATATCACTTTTAGTAATATCGTCAATGTTGCCTGACAGATTGGGCACAGATCTTTAGCCAGAGAACCCTCTGAAACCATTAAAGAGATCCTATGGGCTGCAGTGTTGATGGCTGCCATCCTCCATGGCATCATAAATGACAGCCTTAGTGGTGCAGTGGAACACCCAGCTAGTAATGAACTCCAGAGGAAAAATTTTCAATAAGGGTCATTTGACAACACTCCTCCCCAAAAAAAAGAAGAAAGAAAGAAAAGAGGAACTTAGAAATATGCCTAACACAGGCGCTGGTACTAGGAGATAACGTATGAAGCAGGGATGAATGAAAACATCTTTTATCACATAGATTCTTATATTTAATAATTTGCAATCCTTAGATACTTGCTCAACTATAAGTTACACCTTTAGTAAGGATATAGGCATTTTTAAACTTTGCACTATATTGTTTATACAAAAATATTTTATTTGTTCATTGACACAGAGAGAGAGAAAAAGCACAAGCGGGGGAGCTAGAGAGAGATAAGCAAGCTTCCTTCTGAGCAAGGAGCAAGATGCAGGACTCAATCCCAGGACCCTGAGATCATGACCTGAGCCAAAGGCAGGCACTTAACCAACTGAGCCACCCAGGCACCCCAAACTTTGCAGTATATTGTTGTAGTTCAACCTGTCATCTTAGAATTTAACAAATTTTTAGGAGGAGATTATTTTTACCTCACATTGAGAACATGGAGAAACAACCAGAAACCCTAAGAAGAAAGGATTCCGTATAAATAGCTTTGGACGACTGATGAGATTAGCATGTGGTTCGGGGATTTGATTTCTGAAGAAGTGCAGTGACTTGTACCAGTTTTCCATAAACATATATGAGCAAATATGTATGTGCCAACTACTAGCATAGATGATGAGAACCAAAGATGAATTATAGTCTCTTCCCCAGAAAAGCCTGTAGTCTTTTTTTGTTTGTTTTTTGATTGTATTAGACAATAGAGTTTCTTTTCCCCTCATCTCTTTCGTCCACCCATCCACTCATTCTACTTTATTGGCCACCTAAAATGTACATGGCACAGTAGGAGCTGCTGTGTGGCTTGCAGAGAAGCAGCACATAGGGCTCCAGAACTTGCTCGTGATAGGAAGCTCTGGTCTACTCATCTACTCGTGGTAAAATCCTACTCTTGCTTCAGCCCCTGGCATGAGTATCTCTGTCAAAGAAGGCTTCGCTGGTTCTCCTGATAGAGAAATAATTTCTCCCTTTGAAAACTCGTAAGGAGAAAATGAAGACTTAATGCATGCATTTATGTTTGTCAGGTATCCATTTTATTTAATGTATATAAATAGCTATGCTATGACTCTTACGCTATGACTCTTAACTGAGGCCTTCCACATTAAAGAAGGTACCCCATAACTTTCAGAGCATTTTAAGGAGTATAAGAAAGCCTGTTAAGTAACTAAAGAAGTACATACTATTTACTGTGAATATATAATTTTAAAAAATTCTCATAATAAACTTCTGAAGTACAAATTATTGTCTCCCTTTGCATATGAAGAAGTGGACGCCCGGAGAATTTTAAGTCATAAAACCAATAAAGTGAAGTCAGTAATTAAATTATGGGCAATCTAGCACCAAAGCCTGTTCTCTTAACATATATTCTATGTTTTCTCAGGTAATATATTTTAAGGCTTTGGATTAACAAGCGTATTTGAGCATTTAATTAATATTAGCATGTATATAAGTCTATGTATATGTATATATATTTATATATATTTATATAAATTCAGACTTATTTATACAGGCTGTATTTAGTATAGCCAGATTTCACAGGGAACCTTGTCCTAAGTACATGGCTTATCAATCAATGTCTCATTAATGCAAAAAAGAGAAAGCTCTTTATATTCTTCTTGAATCCAACCATCTTCCTCAATGTCCTTAAGTATTCTCAATCCCCACCATCTTTAAGATGGGTAAAGAATGATTTCCTGAGATAGTGTTGCCAAGAAGACCATCACTCCAGGACAGAGAGCAGAGCTTTTATCAATGATATTCTCTGGTTTTCTTGATTAAAGTCTACCTCTGTTGTAGCTACAAGTGGCAGAGATCAAATTATATCACAGGTTTTAATGCCTAGATGTCTCCTGGGCAGAAAAACATTTCATAAATATTATTATGGTTTTTTTTTATTCATTTTTACTGTAACTGTTTCTGTATTATTTATATATTAATACATGAATGTATAATATTAACTACTTGTAATAGTTGCAATAACTTAATTTTTATTCCATTTCAATAATTCAGTTGTATGATCTTGTACTCTTTAAATAAATTGGTAACAGAGAGAAATTGGAAGTGGGGGGCATTCTTCCCTCACTGCTGCAACCTACATCGATCTCATTCTCCCCTCTAAGTCCCAGCATAATTATCAATGGTACTCTACAGTACTGTAAATCTTGTTTTCTCAACAGGGTGAAACTGTTGTTTATTGTTATTTAAATATTACCTTATTATTCAGTATTTCTGTTTCTAATATCTGCAAAGCCATACTAGATTCTGAAGACCTTCAGGATTGTCCCCAATTCCTTTAGTTAGACTGTTTCTCTTTTCATACCTACTTAGTTTTTATCTTCTGCATGTACGGATGATGTGTTTATTTTCTTTCAGTGAATCTTCCTGCAGTTATTAAGGTACACTGATTCTACCACCTCTTTTTTATTCCACCTGTGCACAACAAAAACTTGTTTTTAAGTTGCATGTTCTCTTGAAAGAAAGAGAAAAATCTAAGTTTGAGAGCAGCATCCTCAGATATCACGATGATACTCCCTTTATGTAGTCAAATAGGACAGTATGTTTAAAAATTTTCAGAAGGTGACATGCCTGAAGTTTTTATGGAAATATTTTATTTGCTTGCAGGACGAGATGTACATGAGTTTGTGGCTTCTTATGCTATTGAAGTTTTTAGAGCATACTTAGTTTTTTAAATAAAAATATGTTTTTTTTCAAATATTTATTTATTTGACAGAGAAAGAAAGAGAGAGATTACAAGTAGGCAGAGAGGCAGGCAGAGAGAGAGAGGGGGAAGCAGGCTCCCTGCCAAGCAGAGAGCCCGATGTGGGGCTCCATCCCAGGACCCTGAGATCATGACCTGAGCCAAAGGCAGAGGCTTTAAGCCACTGAGCCATTCAGACAACCCTAAATAAAGATATGTTTAAAAATATATTTAAAAACTATCTAATACAAATGACTATTCCAAGGTTATTTACAATGTACTAAAATCAGCCTCCTAATTTTAGAAATTAGTGCCTTAATGACTTAAAGGTTATATAAGCCTTTGAAATCATGTGATAATGTTTTCATCTTGACTCGAGAAACTTCTTGTGGAGACTTTACTTTTTTTTCTTAAACTAAAATTGGACTCCAGGAGAGAGGATACTGTAGCCTTTTTCTAGCTGTGACTTCTAAACTGCTTTTTTCTCAGTCTTCAAATTACTCTGGCAAGGAGGCAGTGATGTTGCAAAGAGATAAGGTCAGTAGAACATCACCTTTTAAAATTCTAACCTGTCTTCATATGTGAATGGGATAGTCCTGGGTATAAGATGGTAAATGTGTTCTAGTAGTTTCCTCAGCTGCCTTGGCCAGTGGTCTTACTATGCTTCTGGGAGATTTCTGGAGCCTCAGTACTCTCATGTATGAAGTGGAGATAAAAGCCATCTTACTAGTTTTACAGAGCCAATTAGAGATGAAAATCAAAAATGAGTATCAAACTTTAACATAAGTCCTTCCATTCAATTCAAAGTATGCAAAAAGTGTAACGATACTTTTTTAGCCTTTCTTTTCTGAGAAAACCAATAGTTCTCTGATACAGACTACAGAAAGATTGTGGAAAAGTTTTTAACTATGTTTTATTCCCAGACTCATGACCATGATCATCCAACAAGATATTTTGAGGATCAGTTATATGAATTGTGTACTCTTTTAAATCTTGCTTATTTTGAATTGTTTTGAAGCACCCACATATGAATGGAAATTTCTAGCCAATAAATAACTCTATTTAAAAATCGTGTTTTGGTGTTAACCTATAAATTCATATAAATATTAAAGGTTTTAAAACATGAGCATCATTGGTTCAGCATCGCCAAGGCAGAATGGTGTACAGCATAAAAAATTCAGTTACTTTTCACAGTGTTGCCATAGCTTCCCAGCCCAGCAGAATGTAGAAGCTGGGCCAAGATGTATATTAGGAATATTCAAAATTAGTGCCAAATAACCCTGAGCTAGTAAGAATCTGTTGTGTAATCAGAGAAGCACAATCAGAAAGAATATAGGAAAGGCTATTAATCGAATATTGAGAGAAGTGGAGAGAATTATTAGAATCTGGGAATTGCTCTTGACTGTTTAATGTATCAGAGTATTGAATTAGTCTCATATTATATTATATTATATTATATTATATTATATTATATTATATTATATTATAAAGATACCGTCTTTCTTGGGTGTTTGTTTTATGATGGGATCTCGTAGAAGGATTGCAAGCTGTGGAACTCAAACTTGCGTTCCTCACTTCTAACTTTCTTCTTTCTTTCTTTCTTCCTTTCTTCCTTTCTTTCTTTCTTTCTTTCTTTCTTTCTTTCTTTCTTTCTTTCTTTCTTCTTTCTCTCTCTTTCTTTCTTTCCTTTTTATTAACATATAATATTTGTTTCGGGGGTACAAGTCTGCAAATCATCAGTCTCACACAATCCATAGCACTCACCATAGCACATTTTTTTTTTAAGATTTCATTTATTTGAGAGAGACAGAGATAGAGAATGAGCAGGGAGGAGAGGGAGAAGCAGTCTCGCAGCTGAGCAAGGAGCCTGATGCATGGCTCAATTCCAGGACCCTGAGATCATGACCTGAGCTGAAGGCAGATGCTTAACCAACAGAGCCACCCAAGCGACCCTAGGCCTCCATTTCTTGATTTACACTCCTTCCATTCAATTTTGTGCAGTTTCAGTAGAAATGTTGCCAAATTGGGGTAGGATGTTAGACTATGTATTCACTTATACTGGTGATTATAGGGTAGAGAAGTTAGATCCTATTACCCTCTGCTACATTTCAGTTAGTTAGACCTTCTAAATAAAGGTACTAAACATGAAAGATCTGAGACAATACAACATCAATATTAGGAAACTATCTTATTTCCATGTAAATACTAATTTGCCCAGTTTGATTACAGATAGACTAATACAGATTATACATAGCCTGATCAAACAATGCTAACTTGATTGAACCAAAGTCTAACAAAAGACCAAAAACAATGCAATATGATGTTTTAAGTTTTTCATATAAATTTCTGGGATTTTTTTAACTGAGGAAGAAATTGTTATTTAAACTCATGGATTGGAAAATCTTTAAGAAGCGTAGGTTACAATTCTAACTGCTATGGATGCTTAACAATAAAAAAAGCAGGCATCTATTTTCAGATGTGTGAAGAATGAAATGATGTTCATTTCATGACTTACTATAATTTTTTCTGGTTTTATGCTATAGAGTAAGACTGTACAACCTCACTAATATTTGGGGAGAGGAATCATGGCTTATTTTTTTTTTTGCTGGAGAAATATCTGTATATCTCTAATAGTTTTTGTCCCTTAAGTAGCAGTACTAAAGTTTTCATACATTTTTTATGGTCATGTTGAATCATGAAGGATTAACATTATTAAGGATTTTATATTTTGCTTTTAATGAAATCCATTGTTATGCTCTCTATTAAATGCGAAAATGAAAAAAGTTTATCACCAGTAAAAAATCTAAGATGTTTCATTGCTTAAAAAATAATCTAATATACTCTTTTTAGTATAAACATAATTATTTGGGGATTAAAAATATTACTTAATTGTTAATCTGAATTAACTTTTGGCTTTTACAATGCATTTAAAAATAAACTGCGTTATAACAGAGTAACTCTGAGACATAAAAGGGGAATTAAATGAATGACGATAAAAACAAGTATAATTTAAATGTTACTTCTTAGGAAAAATTTATGTAGAACTGTGGTTTACAATAATTGTTGACATATTCCCCTAAGTACCGTGTCTGTGATTTTTCATGGTATCAATCATTTAAAGCAATTTAGGTAATAACATTCTGACATGCATTTCTGCTATTTTATTTACACCATTTGCCTACATCATTGCAATGCAGTACCTTTCTGATTTGGTACAGTAAATGCACTCTGTAATATCTATTATGGCATGGTCAAAGGATAATTTATTGTCAAATAGAAAAATAGGTCAACACTAATGTCACTTGATGATCAACCCTCCCCCCTCCCAAGTTTAATAAAACATCTAACCAGTATGCATTCCAGTGCAGTGGTTGATATTTTATTAGGACTACCTGGCTATAGCAGTAGTGTAATTACTGAGCTGTCAGAGTGATAAGTGGGATTAATGGCAGCCTGATGCACTTTAGTCTGCAGAGTGCTTAGAGAATTGCAAGATGGTATTATTATCAGAGTCTGCCCATTCTGGCATATTCATGGCACCAAAGGAAAAAAAAAGAATGCTACAATTCAGGTTTGCATTGCCCTGCCTCATTAACATCTGACATTTCCAACAGCTGTTATTTGTGAACTAGCTCAATAATAAAAAGGGAATTATTTGGTAAAGAGGCTTAATAACCACAACTAAAAATCCTTACATTGTCACTGCTGTTAAGTGAATCTGTTTATGTTGAATTTAAGATTTCTGTAGAAGAACAGGGAAATACACTGTGCATTAATTTGGCTCATTCATATCTGCTGACAATATAACTTTATTTTTTAATTGCCTTATTATTCAAGATGGGTGTTAGAAAAAAGAAAAGCAGAACACTTGTGACTTCATTAGGAATAAGCAGAATCTGTATGATATCTATATGATATAGATATACACATATACAGATATACATACACACATATGTATACATAGACATATATACACACATATGCAAATGAAACAAATACATTTGTTGCTTTATTACTGTGAATTGCCAAACATTTTTAAAACTGTCAAAATGACATTTTTAATAAATTAGAAGATATTTAAGATGGCATATAATTTGCTAATAAGTTTTTAGCTATTTTATTTTCCTACCTCATAGGAAATCCTTTCAAATCACTAATAATGTTCAACATATTTATCCATGTGAAGATAACCCATAATATTACCTCATTTCAACATGATAGGCCAAACTGATCATGCGCTATGCTCTGTTCGCACTATTGTGCAGTGTATGCTGCTAACTACACTTTGAAGAAGTTCTTTTTGAACTCAGTGACAGTGTTAGGAGAAAAAAATCATGAGTATGAGAAGATAGGAATTCAGCCAAATGATAGATGTGAATCTAACAATGGCATTTAGAGAAATGATGGGGAGAGGTTTAATGACTACATTTCAGAGAGGACAATTGATTATGAAAAGCTTTTGGTACTCATTGTGTAGAATTTAATTTAGAGAGAAGGCTAAGGGCACAAACCAGAGACAAGAGATCAGATTTAAAAACAAGATATTAATTAGGTACTGAGAAATTGGTTCAGACAATGAAGAGGACTCTCCTGCTCACAAAAGAATGACAAGGAGACCGGTATTGTTTTCTCAAAGGAAATGAAGCAAGGTCTTTACACATGGAAATAGATAGAAAATGAGCTAGCTAGTCACCTTTGTCACTGAGCAGTGTAGGATTCCTTCTTAATGAAATTCTTGGAGAATTCTGGTCTTCTGACAAATGTGACAGTGGTATATCTTAAGTTTTGTATCTCCACCATACTTCTTCTCTACTCCTGTTCTCACTGTGTGACTGATCAGCCTGGATTAGTTTACATACCTTGTCATGTTCTCCAGGCCTGGGCACATCTTGGATCATTCTCTTGAGTGACCTTGTACCCCAGATCCCACCCTTTGCCACTTCCCTAAGGCCCATTCACTCTTCAGTCTTCCCTTTGAGTATTACTCTTTCCAAGGAGCTTTCCCTGCCTCTCCCTCCAGCACTACTGTTCCTCTTAAATGCTCCCTTTGGGTACTATTTTCACCCAAATTCACACTGACAACATCAGTTGCCTTTTATACATGTGACCCTCCTCCAAACTGCAGGGTGTGTGAGACCAGGACCATGGTGGTCTTGTTTATCAATTTTATATCCTCATATCCCAGGTTCTTCCATGTAATAGGAGCTCATTAGATATTTATTAAGTGAATAAATAAATATATAACACTATATATTTATAGTGTATTATAAACATATAACACTATATAAATATAAATATATAAATATATAAGTATATATTTATATAAAATATATAAATAAATATATACACACACTGATGTGCAAATTAAGGACCATTATAGCCTGTGGTTTCAGTCCTGATGTAGTAATTATAGAATTGTGATTCTTGCTGTGTGGATCCAACCATATATATCAGAATCACCTCAAAGACTCCCCCTCCCCAAAAATACAGATTCTCAGGCCAGTAACTCAGCCTCACGAGGGGGTTCTCTGTGGAAACTGTGACATTTATCAAGCTGGTTCGTAGGCACACTAAAGTTTGAACATATCTCTAGTTGGTTCCCCAGAAAGCAGATTTTGAAATGAGATTAGTGTGCAGGAAGTTTATTAGAAGATCAACATTTTTACAAGAGTGTAGGAATCAGGACTGGACGGCCAGCCATAATAGAGGCTTCAGTGGGTCTCTGCAGACTTGTTCCCCAAGTCTAGGCAAGGGTACTGGGCCTCTAACCTCTTCATTGACCTGTAATTGGAAACAGGCTGCTGTTGAAAAGGGGACACGACCTTGGTTGGGCCTGTTCTCTTTGGCTGAAGGCACAGTATCAGGGGAATAAATGCTTCATTCTGGAAGGGGTTGGATCTGGGGTATGCACTGAAGCACGTAGTACAAAGCCCAGTAGCCATGTGAATAGTTTGTAGGTTAAAAAACATCAGAAAGTTGGAGGGAGGGAGAGGTGATGGGAGGGAAAGAAGGAGGGAGAGAGGAAAGGTGGGAGACAAAGTGGGAGGGATGAAGGGAGAAAAAAGAAGTTATAAGTTGTCAAATGAGAGAGACTTTGCTTTTTTGCTTTGTATTTGTGTAATAATAATAAAAGCATACAAAACTTTTATCATAAAAGACTGTATTCTCTAAGCATTGTCAGTTTAGTGAGAGATCAAAATAAGACTGGTTTAGTAAAAGAATAAATGATGTATCTTAAATAAGTATGGTCTTCTTAATCCCCAGGAGGAACACGGAAAGGATGGGCAGCTAGCCTGAGTGGTGGTATTTTATACATTTCAGAAGGGGTACAAAAAATGAAGCACAGATGCTCCATGTTTCCTGCTTAAAAAAAGATTTTTGAAAAAAAAAAAAAAAGATTTTTGTACCTAAAAAATAGCACTATTTTATTTGCCCTTACTAGACACTAATTCTGAATGGGTATTGGGTAGAAAATATATAGAATATTATCATATATAGAATATTATATAATATACAGAATATTATCTCAGTTATAGTTTCTTTAATATGGTCTTTATAGTTTTATAGATTTTATAGTTTTATAAAGATTTTATATAATCTTTAAAGTTTCTTTAATCTGGCCATTTTGTTCCTTAGGTGCCTGAAGTGTGCAGATGCCCCCTGTCAGAAGAGCTGTCCTACCAATTTAGATATCAAATCGTTCATCACAAGTATTGCAAACAAGGTAAATTCAGATTTAACTCTACAAATGAAAATAAGAGCACTGATCTTGGTATCAATCCTAGTATGATCTGTGATTAAAGTATAAAGCTTGTTTTAGTAAATTGGGTTAAGCTATTAAAGATATGATTTCTATAGGCATGTAAAAATGTGGTACATTTTGTTAATTAATCTCTTCCAAGTTGTGATATAATTATTATAAAAATGCATGTTCATTGTTTATTTAAAAATTAGTTTTTGTTGAAATTAATGATTTTTTTAATCCAAGGCACTCACTGAATAGACTGTAGCTTAAGCTTGCTAAATGCTTATGGATAGGAACTGTCATTGCTTAGCAAATAGGATTTCAAATTTGTGAAATATTTTTGTTTTAAAATATGTTTTGGGGGTGCCTGGGTGGCTCAGTGGGTTAAAGCCTCTGCCTTCAGCTCAGATCATGATCTCAGGGTCCTGGGATAGAGTACCACATCACGTGGGGCTCTCTGCTCAGCGGGGAGCCTGCTTCCTCCTCTCTCTGCCTGCCTCTCTGCCTACTTGTGATCTCTCTCTCTCTGTCAAATAAATAAATAAAATCTTTAAAAAAATAAAAATAAATAAAATGTGTTTTGGTATTAAGTCTGGCACACTGAGACACGTCAAAGAAATGGATGTTTACTTGTAGCTAAAAATTCAGTTAGTTTGTTTAAGATTTGGAATAAATTGTAGAGACTAGATAGAGTTAAAACCAAAAAACTCCCAAGACCAAAAAATACAAAACAGGCTTTTATGAGCATGAGTAGAACAAAAGGAATTTTAATCTTTTTTTTAAACCAGTGTGAGACTTAAGCCCAGTTTTTCATTCACTATGTGAATGTTTGATTGACTGAATAATTAATTAATAGTTTCTTTGGTTTGTGAAAGGAGTATTGTGAGCTCTTAGCCAAGTGTTTGATGGTTAACAAATGGGCAAAAGCTGAAGGAAGTCTTCCCTAAGGGATGCAGAGAATCCTCCTTTTCACAGTGTTTGACACTTATGTTCTAAAATGCGGTATAACTCCAATAAGTGCTCCTTCACCAACCAGCTACCTTTTTTTATAAAGATCATTTCTCAATGTCAATTATTCAAAAAATATTTCAGGGGAAAATGGTACATTTATATAGTTTTAGGATTTCAAAAGAATTAATGTTATTAATTAGGTATATGATATGGTATTAATCTACATGGACATATTTATTAGGATTTTAAGTCTAGGTTGAATTTTTAGATTGACCACTTATTGTGAACTCAGGGAAAATCATTTATGAAAGAAAGACAGCAGACCTCTTAGAAGCTTTTGGTATAAACTTATATGTATGAATAATACTTGTATGTAACCATTTCTAACATAGTCATTATTTAACAAATATTTTGTTGATGTGGAATTATTAATTTCCCCTTACATTCAGTATGGTGAATATTATACAAGGGATTACTATTTTTTAGCTGGTATTATTTATTGAGTACCTGCTATGTACCAAACACAGTGACATATGTTGGGTTCTTGTTATGGCCCTGCCTTTTAGAACAAAAACAGATACATTAAGAAAAAAAAAAAAAGAGGCGCCTGGGTGGCTCAGTGGGGTTAAAGCCTCTGTCTTCGGCTCAGGTCTTGATCTCAGGGTCCTGGGATCGGAGCCTGCTTCCCCTCCTCCCCCCCACCCCGACCCCTCTGCCTACTTTGATCTCTCTGTCAAATAAATAAAATCTTTAAAAAAAAAAAATACCCTAACCATATTGAATGTGGCTGATGCTGCAATCCATGCAATCCAGGAAGAGTACTCAGCATGGGCAAAGGCAGCAATGTGAGTGTGTACGGGACAAGTTTGGGCAAATGTAGTGACTCCAGTGTGGCTAGGGTAGGGCCCAGATTACAGAAAACAAACTGATGGGAAAGAGACCAGGCAATTAGAATGGGATTCAGTTGTGAAAATATTGTCATTCTCTGCTCAATATTTGAGACTTAATCCCATCCATAATAGAAAATCACCAATGCTTTATATTTGTTTTTTAATTAAGAAGATGAATTCTAGGAAGGGATCTCATTTATTAACTTTATGGTATCCCAAACATCTATCATCACAAGATCTTTGTCTTATATGTGAAAATAATTCATTTATGTGAAACTTATATGTGAAATCTTGTTTGCTTAGTAATGACTTCATAGGAATGGAATGAAACCAAATGTCTGAAGTTTGAAGTGTTTTGGCTAAAATTATTTCCATGCTTGACTTCAAGCATGAGGAGATATTACAGTTATGATCCATGCTAGCTAAATATTCCCTAGATATTCCAAAATTCACTAGTGATATTATGATTCTAATTAGTGTATACCCCATTCGTTCAAGGTATATACAGATTTATAGGAAAAAATAAAAGACCTAAAGGGAATAATGGTATTCTTTGACAAGTTTATAAAGTGTCTAAGCAAGATCAGAATCATCTCTATTTTAGGAAAACTTTGTTTCATTAATTTGTCTGTATTCTTTACTGCCTAATGAAGTGTTTTGCTTAGCTACTTATTTAAACAGACTTTGATTTGAAGAAAAGATATTTGGAGACATTTAATTGAAAATGTGATCTTTTGCCAGGCATTTAGAGGACTCTATCGTTAAGTAGTGTTTTGTTGAAAAACACTGGAGTAATCATAAAAGGTCGGAGATTCTTGTTCTTTAAAGCCTGCAGCTTTTTAGATATTTACCAGCTGTGTACAATGTAGGCTGTCCCACATTGCTCTGCCAGTGGACCTCAACTCAGGAGGGGGATTCTTTCCAGGTTGAGAGGGTAATTGAATCTCCAGACTCAATGAGCCTTGTGCCTCTTTGAGAAAAGGATGTCACTTGTATTGTGTTAGGTTTCTGTGATTCAGGGAGTTTAGGCCAATACTTCCATTCTTTATTTTCTCACAAACTGGATTACAGCTCTAGTTTTCAAAGGTACACTCAATTCTTTTGTGCCTCCTCAGTTAGTTTTTCTCTGTTTCGTTCATGCAGGCTGTTGTTTGCAATTGTATCTCTCAATTGGAAGTACACATTTCAGAGTCATCAAACTGTGAATACTGGGTTCTATTTCCTGATAGCTTTCTTTTGGAAAAAACAACAACAACAACAGTACTTTATATCAAAATGCATGAGACCAATCTATAAATGTAAAAAAGAATGACTTTTTAAAAATGTTTCTTCGTTTCATGATGCTTTATTTTAAACAATAGAGTTGCTTTCTCTTTTCAAATGTTGCCGTCAAATTGTAAAGCATTGATTTTTCCACTGATTTGTATATTATAGAGAATCTGTGTGCCCAGATTTGTGTGGCTTTTATACCTAGAAAAGTAAACTTAATAATACACATTAGAGCAAAGCCGACTAAATGATTCAATGTAAAATAAAAAGCCCTTCTTTATGATAGATCTCCACAGAAAGTATGAGTAGAAGTCAGGGCAGGAACAAAAAAGTCACAAGCAGAATTCATTTGATAACAATTGACAACAATATTTTTATTTAAAAGAAGTCATCTCGATATATGTGCATGTGTATATGTGTATGTGTGTACACATATATACACACATGCATATTCCTGATGCAAGTGTTACAAAGCAGAAGTGCAATCAGTAGATTTACTTCATCCTCCTTTTGGGTTTGCTTTTCAATTACAATGGCTAAGTGGTTTAATACCTTTATCAAGTAAAATGTTGATCATTTCCAGAATAATTTACTAAAAAATAGCTCTAATTATATCACTGCTTTGTTAAAAAAATGTCAGTGGCTTCCCAGTGCCTAGAAAACAGTGTCCAAATACATAGCCTGGTATGTAAGCCTATTGAGCTTTCTCCCACTATCATGACAGAGAAATAAGGCAAAAAAAAAAAAAAATTAGGAAGCCCACAACTTATTATCCAATAGTATTTGAATATATGAATATTTTAGATATGTAAAATAAAAAGGTAGTGATAACGTTTCTTTAGGTATGCAAGGTTAGTTTCCTCACTTGTTTTGCTAAACGGTGGTAACTATGAGCACCTCTGTCCTTTCTAAGAGGACTGTCAGAAACTTACCTACAGGGGCGCCTGGGTGGCTCAGTGGGTTAAAGCCTCTGTCTTTGACTCAGGTCATGATCTCAGGGTCCTGGGATTGAGCCCTGCTTCGGGCTCTCTGCTCAGCGGGTAGCCTGCTTCTCTCTCTCTCTCTCTCTCTCTCTCTCTCTGCCTGCCTCTGCCTATTTGTGATCTCTCTTTGTCAAGTAAGTAAATAAGATCTTTTAAAAAAAAAAAGTTTAATAACTCATATGCTATTCAGCTGGAAGGAAACAATACATATAGAAATATATTTGGAACACTGAAAAAAATAAAATACAATTTAAATAAATCAATAAAAAGAAAAAAGAAAAGTTAAAAAAATAAATAAAAATATATATATATACAAGAATATTCATAGCAGCAGTATTCATAGCAACCCAATGTGGAAACTACCCAAATATGCACCATCCAAGCAATAGATAAACAAAATGTGGTATGCCCATACAATTAAAAAATATATATTTGTAAATTACAAATATATATACCATTGTGCCAACTGTGCTTTATTATGTGCTATTCTTAGAAAAATAAAAATCCCACCATGTAATGGTATATATACACTGTATTTTATTATAGCAAATGTAGCATCATTTGAAGTGGCAGATACCTGAAACAACTACAATGCCCATCATTATGAAAACTGCTAGGTCTATTTATATTATTTATTATGTATTCTATATTACTTATTATATTTTAATATTTATGTAAGGGACATTGTAAAGTTATTTTTTAAAATGTATTATTATTTATTGACATAGAGAGGAATCTCTATTAAGGGAAAGAAAGTAAGTTGCATATCAATATGAATAACATATTATCTTTACAAAAAATCAGATTTACATATGAGGAAACATGGCATAGAATACAAATTCATATAGGATATAATTTAACTTTAAGTTTCCTCAGTTGGTTGAGGTGAAGGAGGGGTAAAGAGAAGTTAATAACATTTTTCTTAGAAATCTCCATATTACTCTACTTCTACAATGAGTATGTATATTTTTAAATAAAAATAATAAGTTAAAGTCACTAGTAACATGATATAATAAAGCAGAGAGGTTACAGAGTAGCATGTGACAGACAGTAGTCTAAGTTTTTTCTTTTTTTTTGGTGTAAAGAGTGAAAGATCCAATCTTTCCTTTTTTTTCTATAAATGACTAATAATTTCAAATCTGCTAAATAATATATTTTCCCCACTGTCTAAAATGCCACATTTATCATATATTTAATTCTATATTTATTTAGGTATATTTTCAAACCCTCTCTTTGTCCTACCAATCTATCTTTGATAGGACCAAGGTACTTTAATTACTATCCTGTGTAATGTACTTTATCACTGACTAAAGCCATTTCCCTGATATTACATTTATTTTCAGAATATCCTAACTTTTGTCTACATATAAAGCTAAAATAAAAAAAGCACTACGAAATAATTATTGAACAGTATTCAGAGTATAATAAAATATTCATTTAAAATTATTAATGCAAATGTATGCCCATTTCACCTCATTCATTTATCGGTTGATATAACATTAACTGAATCGTCCAGAATTTAGTCGTTAATTTAAAATATAACTTCCTAGTGTTGAATCTGGCAAATGATAGGGTACTAAATTTACTAGTGTTAAAGGACTGGAATATTATTTTCAAAATGTCCCATCTTCTTTAATGTATTCTGATGAAAAAGATAAATGGATTTTACATTGTCTATTGAATCATTAATGCTTATGCAAAATCTATCTTGTTTCTGTTTTGTAATATATATCTGCAGGCCTTTAAAAGGTTACATTTTTACTTTTAGTCACAGCTAATACAATGTGTAACTGCTTTTTTTCATATTTGTTTCAAAAGTTGAACATTTAGTTCTGGAAAACCTGTAACTCAAAGCACTGTTAGTTAATTTATTAAAAAAAAATGTAAGTGATAAAATAAGCCTACAAGTAATGTCAGTATAACTAACCGATAGAAGATTACCATTATACAACTTAAGCCAATTTTATATGAAACAAGTAATACCATATTGTTCGTGGTTGTATGTTATGTATGGACATATTTAAACATATGCCTTTGTTAATATTTTTAGAACTTAAGTTATTTAGAAAAATAGAAGAGTTATAATCTGGTTTTATATATGTATGTGAAAATTAAACTTGAGTCACAACTTTTATCTTTCGTATAATCAAGACAAAGGAAAATCTGCATAGACACATAAGATACTGGTTAGAATATTTTTCAATATTAACAGATAAAAATAAATGTAACAGAATTTAGGTGAATGGAATTTTCATCTATCTAGCTTTTCATTTAGAAAGGAAATTTGAAACCCATGAAGGCTAAGTAATTTATCCCAGATCCCATAACTACTTGATAGAATAACTAAATTTCTTGATTTTTTTCTAGTGTGGTATTGTCCACATATACTACACAATCTATATAAATAATGTATGTATATAATGAGTCATTATTAAATGATAAAGTATATAAAATATATATGTAAAATAGAAAATATAGGACATAAAATATAGAGGATATTATGTTTATATATACATATAAGCAATATATTTTCTATCATGACAATTTTGTAAGTGCTATCAACATTTAAATGGTGGGTAAAATTTTTAATTTTTTTAATTTGTATTTTTTTAATTTAAAGAATTTTTTATTTAAAATTTTAAATTTTTAAAATTTTTTAATTTAAATTCAATTTAGTTAACATACACTGTATTATTGGTTTCAGGGGTAGAATTTAGTGATTCATCAGTTGCTTATAACATCCAGTGTTCATTATATTAAATGCGTCCCTTAATGCCCTTTACCTGATTATCCCATCCTCCCAACCTCCTCCCCTCCTGCAACAGTAAACTTCATCTTAAGGAAATTTGGGTTTAGTTTCCTAAAAATTGGTAAATTGAAAAATTTAGGTAAATTATTATTATCAAAACTAGTTTTACTTTGGAAAGTAGTAATGGGTTTAAATTAATGTACTTGGAATGGAGAGTTTTCTAGTAAATTTTTTTGCACCCATTGTACAAATAGTGTCCGACAGCTAGTTTTATGAGCCACAATATAATACTGCAATATGGTAGATATTGCAGCACCCTGTCAATTAAGAAATATCACATTCTTGTCAATGAAGAGCAAACTCACAAAATAATCTGACTTTATTTTGCTTGAAAAGAAGGAAATAGGAGTGTTATAGTCCAATTCTAATAGCATAAATAATGAAATTGTCTTTATTACTAATAATCTTATACATATAACTTTTACAACAGTCACTGGGTTTGTTTTAAATCTTGTTTGAGATAAGATTATTTAGTTATTTTTCTTTGAATAGTTTTTGCTTCTATCTTTCTTTCTTATTATGCTTCCCAGTATGAATTTTCTTTAATAAACTTTAAAATCTTAAACTCTCAGGATTAACATTATAAGAAAACCTTTTTTAGCTAGAAAAATCCTAGGGGAAATATGGTGCCAACTTAAATTTGTTAAATCCATTCTATGCTGTATAATGTACTAGGCATGCTGTGTCAAATTTAAAAAAATATTTAGTGTAAATATGACTAGTTAGGAAGGAATTTTGATCTACATTTTTTAAGTAATGGAACTGAGGTTAAGAGATACTAAATTTTGCCCCACCATGATATAAGCAATTAAATCCAGAAGCGTATAGCTCTGAAACCCATGTGCACCTTCACGTGTTTCCTAGTTCAGCATCAAGGTCAGATTAAAAAAAAATTTTCTACAACAATAATTCTTTCCTTACACATTCATAGTTCTAAAAATCTAATCATATTGTGCAAAACTTTTCTAAAATTTAGTGTGTCTGAGATTTGCAGGGAGAGTTTTCCGAGTAAAACCAGGCAAACCTGTTCTGTACCCATTTGTCCCCAGAAGAGCGGCAGGAGTTTTTGTGTGTTCTGTTAATGATAGGTTCCCACTCTCCTTTGTCAAATGTCTGAAGACCCATGGGTTGTTTATTGAGAGATGGTGATAGCTTGACAGTGTTCCCTATGCCTATACTTTATTAGGGACATTTTCTATTCAATTAATGTACATTAGCACACTCACCATTAGACAGCTCAGTCTAGAAGTATAAGTAATGTTAATTCACCCTTCTCACACTTTCAAACTTATTGAACTTTCCCAAGTATTTTTTTTTTAAATGCAGCAGATTGGAGTTTATCTTGGAAGGGTGCTTCCATCTGTGAAAACTCACATTGGAAAAAGCAAGAACACTTTAAAATAAATCCACCAGCTGTTTTGATAATGTTGTGGTGATACGAAGGCCTGAATATGATAGGACTATTGGTTAAATTCGTTATAACATATGAGACGATAGCTGGCTTGTGAGTTTTATATGTTTCTTGATAATGACTTTAAAACCATTAAATTGTAGAGAGATGACACTAATGCAATTTCAAGTTATAACTTTAAAAATAAAAAGCAAAGAATAAAAGTTAAAGTTGTCTTAGAATCAACCCACATGGAAATGGCACATATTGTAGCTTTGAACAAGCTTTTATTTATTTATTTTTTTAAAGATATTATTTATTTATTTGACAGAGAGAGAGATCACAAGTAGGCAGAGAAGCAGGCAGAGAGAGAGGGGGAAGCAGACTCCCTGCTGAGTAGAGAGCCCGCTGTGGGGCTCGATCCCAGGACCCTGAGATCTGATGTGGGGTCTTGATCCCAGGACCCTGAGATCATGATCAGAGCCGAAGACAGAGGCTTAACCCACTGAGCCACCCAGGCGCTCCTCAAACAAACTTTTAAAAACCCCAATGAGTAATTGGAAATTCAATACTTGCAAAATATGGGTAAGTTAATGGACTAGAGAACATTCAGTGCATATTCTTTTGTGTTGATATAAAAAAACAAACATATCAAACATCCATTTGTGTTTTAGATTTTTGCTTAAAGAAGGAGTAAACGTCCTCATAAAACAAATCTGTACACAAAAGATCAGATATTTAATTTTTATTCCTCTTAACATAACTCCGTACATTTTTCTTCACACAATAGAAGACTAAAATACTTGTGAATGATTGAATAACCTGAAGACACCAGGTGAAGTGATTGTGTGTTTTCTAGGAGACTACTGGGCTGTCTTTAAAGTACCCTTCTAAATTTAAATTTTATAGCCTTTGATTTTAGAAAGGTTTAAAAGCTCACAGAATAGGAGTCAAACCTCTTGTTTAGAAGGAGAACTCAAGAAATCTCTCCACTTACTATGAGAGAAAAAAATTGATTGATCTTGACGTTCTTGATGAGAACAGTTGAGGAGGTGTTCCCTTTCTAATAAGTTTCTGAATGTCTTTGACTCTCAGTACCCAGCTTCCTACACAGTAATCTATCATTTCTTCATAGTTATTTGTGAGAGGTTAGAGTGCAAAGGTGATTTCTGAATCATTGCTTGATGTTGGCTCAGACCATTTTCAAAACTATGTTTGTGTATTCTGTGATATATGCTAATGTATTCCTTTTTTTATGTATCATCATGTCTTCTTCACTTTCCCTGTTTTTCTACTCTCCTTCTGAGAGTTTCCACAGCATTTATATAATAACCTTCCCAATTAGTCCTTTAATAGTAGCACCTTTCTATTAAAAAGCTTCAATTTGATACTAAACCCTTAGATTGGAAGTCAAATTTTTCCATTATTTGTTCCAAGCATATTAAAAATATATTTTCTAGTCATCATTTCATAAGTGAATCAGTGAACATCTCTAGCCAATTGACCAAGTCATTATGCCAAGACATATTCTGAAGTTTCTTGATTATTTACTCATGTCAATCCAGAATAACTCAGATGCCATTTCCTCTCATCTTTTACTCCTGTCACTTCAGAAACACTGACTACCACCCATTTAAAGCAGATTCTGAACCTCATTCTGAAGTAACTTTTCACTCTGATACCAAAACATCTTGATGTCAAGAAGGGTTTCTTCCCCTCCCTTCCCCTTCCCATCCCTCTTCCCCTTCTTCACCTTCTTCCCTCCACTTCCCCTTCCTTCCCCTTCCCTTCCCTTCTTTAATTCCATTGAGCTTTTATTTAAGAAACATTCGGTAATTTTTAGTAATTTTTTTAAAGTCATAG
>CM052798.1:74038147-74178181 GCA_028533885.1 Nasua narica | reverse complement strand
TCTTTGTGAAGACTTAGGGAAAAAACAGACAAAACAGATGAAACAATTCAATATATAACCATAATACTGTGATCTGTTTAAAAAGAATCAAACTGGCATTCCATAACTGAACAAAACATTTAAAAATAGATCTTAATGCATGGTTTTAATAGTATTTAATAGTATCCTTATTTTTGATGTACTTGACAATTTTGAGGAGTACTGGGCAGATCCAGGTCCTACTTTTGATTAGAGAAAAAATACTCCCCAAATATTCAAGTGATTCATTCTTAGTCAATAATGATATACCAATGAATGAACAAGTTTGGTTCTAAAAACTCTTGATAAAATGAGTAGGATTTTAAGTTATCGTATGATAAATGTGTGGAAGGAAGTGATGAGAGATGAGCATGACAAGGTCTCATCCAGGAGTGCCTGTATAATGAGTTTCATCTGCATCTTTGGTTAATAGTATGTAATTGAAGGATTAGATAATCAATATAAATATAAATATTTGTAAATTCTTGACAGTGTATAGTTAAAATGCCTTGTGAAAGAAAACTATGTATATGTAGTCCCTCTGGACAAGCCAGATGAAAAAAACAGAAAGAGGTCCTGGATGCTTTTAATTTAGTTAATGGAAGATAACATGAGTTTAACCTTTTTGTTTGTTTTTTTTTAAAGTTTTAGGATTTAAATTTGTTCAGTATACCTAACTTACCTTTGTTAAAAATGAAGAGAATAATTCTTGTCAGGGTATAGTTAGATGCCTTGTGAAAGAAAACTATTTATAGAATATTTGTACTTTAAATTTCGATTTTCTAAAATTAATTGTTCATTTATTAATATACCATATATTAAATATTCCTGTATGTCAGGTTCTCTGCTAGTTATTATTTGATGTTTTCTAATGGTAAACATTATTGTAACCTCTATATCTTATACATGACTTAATCTTCAATTTAATTACCTAATAGAAAATTGGGTCATATTTTGAATGTTTAAGATGCACTGTTACATAATAAGATTTTATTTTATTTTATTTTTGTAGAACTATTATGGAGCTGCTAAGATGATTTTTTCGGACAACCCACTTGGTTTGACCTGTGGAATGGTATGTCCAACTTCTGATCTTTGTGTAGGTGGATGCAATTTGTATGCCACTGAAGAGGGACCAATTAATATTGGTGGATTGCAGCAGTTCACTACTGAGGTATGTAAACTGTACATATTTTTGTTGTTTTTTTTTTGTCCACCCCTAAGGCACAATAATCTTAAAGTAACTTTAATTCCTGGTGCTCTTTTGATATCTAACCTTCTTAATGTAATACACAGCTAACGTGTCTTTTATGCCATAAATAATATTTTTATTCAACAAGAGCTACAAAAATTAAACTTCCTAAAACCCTGTGTCAAATTAATTGCAGTCCAGGAAGTCATTAAAATATCCTGAATGAAAGTTTTATAAATTAGAGGTTCTGAAAAAAAAATGTATTCATTAACTATACATTGGAGAGTGACAAGTGGACCCCATTATAAAAGGCTATCTTGCCTGATTCTTTTTCCTGAAATTCCCTTTAACTTTTACATCTTGAAATAATATGTCAGCATTATTTTGTGATTTCTTTTTTATTAATAGAGGTTAGAGAATTTTCAAAACCCCTAACACTGAATGATATTCTTTAAAATTAAACTTTATAAACTTTTAGATTAGGAGCATGTGTGTTATTTCGATACAAATTATAATAAGATAAAAGCATTTAATTGCACCAGTTTGATTCATATCTTTCTCTTTTAAGAATCCTTTGTCAGTGACTGATACTCTGGGACATCTTATGCTCTCTGGTGTGCTGTCTTTGGAGTCAACTACCAAGTTATCTTCTGTGTATCATTTAAATGATCAACTTATATTGAGGTTACATTAAGATTGCATAATCCTTGTGGTCCAGTTGGCTAGAAGGCCAAATTAAATGCCTGTCAACACTAGGTTTTTACTTAATGACTTCCCTATCTGATTTTGTCAGTGCAAACACAGTGTATTCTTTCCTTTTAGGACCCTTCACATAACATCCCTCAAGATTAAGTCTCACTTTGCCCTTGGTAATCAAGTTTATTCCTTCTCTGCTTTCTGACAACTTAGTTCTAAACAAGGACTCCTAGGAATGAGAAACTAGAAACGATTTGATGTTGTGCATTGTTGTAATCAATTATTGGAATTAATTGGTTTCTTACCAAATTCAAAGTTGTATTAGGCTTACCTGAACATTGTAAGGTATGATCTTTACACCCTGGGAAATCCCTAGTTGATAGAGAAGACTAATTTCAACTATTCCCATCTCTAGGGACTCATTGTTTCTTTATTATAGCAGGGCAAGCTTGCAAAGATGTAGTAAGTGAAAGGGCATACAATATGTATATGAACTAACACTACATTTTAAAACAAAATGAATAATATGATATTATTATTTTGTTGGTGACCTGGATAAGAGATGCCATTCCTCTGAGAGCTCTCAGTTGTTGATTTAAATTGAAGTATAAAATAAACAAACAAATAAATAAATAATTGAGGTATAATCGATAAACACTATTATAATAGTTTCAAGTGTAAAATATATTAATTAAGCATTTCTATACATTGTGAAATGATAGTTATAATAAGTTCAATTGCTATCTGTCACCATAAAAAGTTAATGCAATGTTATTGACTATATTCTCCATGCTGTACAACACATCTCAGTGACTTATTTTATAACTAGAAGTTTTTACTTCTCGATCCCCTTCACCTATCCACTGCTCAGCACCCCTTTGCTCTGGCAATCGCCAATGTCTTCTCTGTATCTCTAAGTCTGGATTTTGTTTCATTATGATTGTTCTGTTTTTTTAATTCTACATGTAAGTGAAATCATGTGGTATATGTTTTTCTCCATCTCACTTATTTAAGTTGGCATCATACTCCCAAGGTCCATCCATGTCGTAGCAAATAACAGGATTTCATCCTTTTGTATGCTTAAGTAGTATTCCATTGTATATACATGTTACAGTTTTTTTTATCCACTAACCTGTTGATGGACACGTAGTTTGTTTCCATATCTTGGCTGTTACAGATAATACTGCAATGAGCGTAAGATTTCTTTTTGAATTAGTCTTTTAATTTTCTTTGGAAAAATACCCAGTAGTTGAATTGCTTGATCATATGGTAGCTCTATCTTTTTAGTTTTTTGAGGAACCTCCATCATGTTTTCATAGTGCAACAATTTATATTCCGATTAACAGTGCACATTTTCTACACCTCTTTGCTGATACTTATTATTTTTTCTTTTTTTGATAAAGGCCATCCTGGCAGGTGTAAGTTGATATCTCATTGTGACTGATTTCATCTTGTTCTTTATTAGTGATATTGAACATCTTTTCATATGTCTATTGGCCATCTATATGTCTTCTTTGGAAAAAATGTCTATTCAGATCCTCTGCTTAATTTTTTAACTGGATTGTTTGGGTTTTTGTTGTTGTTATTGAGTTATAGAACTCAATGTATATTCTTTATGTGTTGTATTATTTATGTAATGTGGATATTAATCCCTTGTTAGATATATGATTTACAAATATCTTCTCCCACTCAGTAGGTTGTTTTTTAATTTTATTGATTTTTTTTTTCTGTGCAGCTTTTTAGTCTGATGTAGTTCCATTTGCCCATTGATTTACTTTATTTTTGCTTTTGTTTTCTTTGCCTTTTGAGTTAAATCTAAAAAAAACATCACAAATATTAATGTCAAATAGCTTGCCACCTGTGTTTTCTTCTAGCAGTTTTATGGTTTTATGTCTTACATTCAAGTATATAAACAATTTTGAGTTTTTGTGTATGGCATATGGAAATGGTCCAGTTTCATTCTTTTGTGTGTAGTTGTCCAGTTTTCCAAGCACCTTTTATTGACGAGACTGTCTCTTTCCCATTGTATATTCTGCCTCTTTTGTCATAAATTAATCGACTTGGTATATGGGTTTATTTTGGGGCTCTCTATTCTGTTCTGTTCATATATGTGTCTGGTTTCATACCAATACCATTTTGTTTTGATTACTGTAGCTTTGCAGTATAGTTTGAGGTCAAGGAGTGTGATACCTCTGGCTTTGTCCTTATTTCTTAAGATTGTCTTGCTATTTGAGGTCTTTTGTGGTTTTGTATTAATCTTAGAATTATTTGTTCTAGTTTTGTGAAAAATAGTATTGGAGTTTTGATAGAGTTTACACTGAGTCTCTAGATTGCTTTGGGTAATATGGACAATATTTAACAATATTACTTCTTCCAATCCATGAACAAGGAATATCTTTTTGTGTCTTCTTCAATTTTTTTATTGATATCTCACAATTTTCAATGTACAGATGTTTCACCTCCATGGTTAAATTTATTTTTAGGTATTTTATTCTCTTTGGTGGGATTGTGAATAGGATTGTTTTCTTCATTTCTCTTTCTGATAATTTGTCGTTGGTTTATATAAGCAGCAGATTTTTCTATATTGATTTCGTGTCTTGGAACTTTATTGAATTCACTTATTCTAACAGCTTTTTGTTGGAATCTTTAGGGTTTTCTATACATAGTATCATATATTCTGCAAAAACTAACAGTTGTATTTCTTTCTTTCTAGTTTGGATGCTTTTATTTATCTTTCTTGCCTTATTGCTGTGTATAGTATTTCCAATACTATGTTTGATAAAAATGAGGAGAGTGAGCATTCTTGCTTTGTTCCTGGTCTTAGAGGAAAAGCTTTCAGGTTTACACCATTCAATATGATGTTATCTATGGGCTTATCATATAAGATCTTTATTATGTTGAGGTGCATTCCTTCTTTACTGACTTTGTTGAGAGTTTTTTTCATAAATGAATACAGAATTTTATCAAATAATTTGTCTGCATTTATTGAGATAATCATATGATTTTTATCTTTCTGTTTGTTAATGTGATGTATTTCATTGATTGATTTGTGGATGTTGAACCATCCTTGCCTTTCTAGAATAAATCCCACTAGATCATGGTGCATGATCCTTTTAATGTACAGTTGAATTCAATTTGCCAGTATTTTTTTAAGGATATTTACATCTATGCTGATTATGGATAACAGCCTGTAATGTTTTCTTTGTTTATATCCCTGTCTGGTTTGGGTATCAGGGTAATGGCTATCTCCTAAAATGAGTTTGGAAACGTTTTCCTCTCTTCAATTTTCTGGGAAGAGATTAGGTGAGATATGTATTAAAGCTTTGAATGTTTTGTAGCATTACCAGTTAAGCCATCCAGTCCCGGACTTTTGTTTGTGGGGAGGTTTCTGATTTCTGACTCAATCTTCTTACTAGTAATTATTCCATTCAGATTTTCTGTTTTTTCATGATTCAGTCTTAGAAGATTGTAAGTTTCTATGAATTTATCCATTTCTTCTAGTTTGTCTGTTTTATTGGCATGCAGTTGTTCGAAGTAGTCTCTTATGATCTTTTGTTTCTGTGGCATTGGTTAAAACTTCTCTTTCATTTCTGATTTTATTTATTTGCACTGTCTATCTTTGAGTGAGTCTAGGTAAAAGCTTGTCAATTTTGTCCATCTTTTAAAAAAATCAGATCAAGTTTCATTGATCCTTTCTATTGCCCTTTTTAAGTTTCTATTTCATTTAATTCTACTCTGATCTTTATTATTTCCCTCCTCCTAATAGCTGTGGGCTTTGTTTTTTCTTATTTTTGTAATTTCTTTAGACATAAAATTAAATTGTCAGAGATTTTTCTTCTTTCCTGAGGTAGTCCTGTATTGTCATGAACTTCCTTCTTAAAACTACTTTTGAGGCATTTCATAGATTTTGGTATGTATATTTCTGTTTTCATTTGCTCTAGGTATTTTTGTAAATTTCTTCCTGTTTTTTCTATAACTCAGTAGTTTTTTGGTATCATGTTGTTTAGTTCCCATGTACTTATAGTTTTTCCAGTTTTCTTCTTGTAATTGATTCCTAGTTTCATACCATTGTGGTTCAAAAAGATGCTTGATGTAATTTCAATCTTCTTTAATTTATTGAGACTTATTTTGTAGCCTAGCGTGATGCATCCCGAAAAATGTCCCATGTACATTTGAGGAGAAAGTGTATTTTGCTGCTTTTGGATGTAAGTTTTTTTTAGATATCTATTAAGTCCATCTGGTCTAATGTATCATTTAAGACTGATGTTTCCCTATTGTTTTTCTGTTTAGATGATCTATCTATTGTTGTAAGTGAAGTGTTAGAGTACCCTACTATTATTTTATTGATGTAGATTTCTCTTTTTAGGACTGTTAATGCTTGTTTTATATATTTTCATGCTTCTGTGCTGGATGCATATATGTTTATAAAGGTTATGTCTTTTTGCTGCTTTGACCCCTTTCTTATTGTGTAGTACTCATCTTTGTCTTTTATTAGTCTTTGTTTTAAAGTCTCTTTTTTTCTTATATAACTATAGCTATACCAGCTTTCTTTTTATTTACATGGAATATCTTTTTTTATACTTTCACTTTTAGTCCATCTGTCCTCACTTCTAAAGTGAGTCTCTCATAGGCAATATAAAGATGTGTCTTGTTTTTTACACAGTCATCCACTGTATGTCTTTTGATTGGAATTTAGTCCACTTACACTTACAGTATTTATGATAGGTATGTACTTATTGCTATTGATTTTATTAATTGTTTTTTCAGATTGCTTACGTATTTCCTCTCTGTATCTATTTTCTACTCTTTCTCTTTGTGGTTTGTTGATTTCCTTTAATGTTATGGTAGGATTACTTCCTCACCTCATTTTCTTTTGTGTGTTTTACTCTACGTTTTTGATTTGTGGTTATTTTAATGTTCACATATATCACTCTATATATATTACAATTATTTTAAGTTGATAGTGAAGTAAGTTTGAAAACATTCCAAAACTTTACAGTTTTACTCTCCTCATCACATTTTATATTTTTATTGTCACATTTTATACATTTTTATTTTGCGTATTAATTATTGTATTTTTAAAATTTTACTACTTTCATGTTTTAACCATAGTAGGTATATAAGTGATCACTCTACTACCTTTAATATATGTACCTTTTCCAGTGAGATTTTTACTTTTGTTTGTTTTCCTATTATTAGTTAGTGTCATTTCTTTTCACCTTGAAGAAGTCCTTTAACATTTCTTATAAGGCTAGTTCAATAATGTTGAGGGGTTTTTTTTTGGCTTTTGTTTGTAAATTCTTTAAATTTACAAATTCTGTAAATTCTTTAAATTCTAAAAAAAGAAAATTCTTTGTCTCTCTCTCAATTCTGAATGATAATCTTGCTGGGTACAGTATCCTTGGTTAGAAGTTTTTCTTTTTATGACTTTGAATTTCACATCACTTCTTTTTGGCCTGCAAAGTTTCTGCTGAGAAATAGCCTTATGGGATTTTCCTTGTTTGTAGCAATTTGATTTTTTTTCTCTCTTGCTTCTTTTAAAATTCTCTATTTATCTTTAACTTTTCATATTTTAATTATAATGTTTCTTGTTGTGGCTCTTTTTGGGTTTACCTGAATTGGAAATCTCTGGGCTTCTTGGACCTAAATGTCTTTTAGGGAACTTTTCAGCCATTATTTCTTCAAATAAATTATCTGCTCTTTTCTTTCTCTTTTCTCCTTCTGCCAGTGCCTTCATCTCTAGGGAGTTTCCACTATTCCCTGTCTCTCAAGCAGGTGTTTTTAAATTAGGAAGTGAATCTCTTCACCTATGGTAGACATGCTTTTCAAACTACTGTTTTTTTGTTGGGTTTCAGGGTTAGTGGGACTGCAAGTGAGTCCTTTAAAAGAGAAATCTCAACGTTCTCTATCATTTTAGGTCCCTTGGATTTTAGCCTCTCTGATTTTCTAACTTAGTTATTTTGAGGGTTCATCTCTCTGGTGCAGATCCCAGAGGTTGGAGTACTTGATGTGGAATACCAACCCTTCACTCTTGCAGGGGTAAGCACTATACTGGTGAGATCCCTCCCTATCATATGTTGCTGACCCAGCAGTAGGTGTTTTTTATTGAGACCATATCTAGTTCTTCTAACTGTCTCAATATGGTCTTTTTACCCTTTGTTGTGGAGAATAAGTTCATTTAGTATTTTGATTTTTTTCAAAGGAAAATAATTCATATTTAAATTTAGATTTGGTGTGTCCCTGGGAAGAGGTGAATTTGGTATCTTCCTATTCCACCATCTTGCAGAAGTCCCCCCTTTTCAACTCTCACTTTGTTTTAATGAACTGTTTCCACCCCTTCTCAAAGCAGTTTTTGTTCGTTTGTTTTGTTTTGCTCTGTGGGTGTGTGTGTGTGTGTGTGTGTGTGTGTGCGCTTTATTTTGTTTTTTTGATTTAAGGCATAGCATAGTTTAGGATGGCATTAAATGCATTGTAAGTGAATGGTAGAGTTTAAGATAAGAATGCATCTTACTTTTATATTTCAATTATACTTTGTAAAACAGTGACTTCAAATATAATTGTCAAATTATAAATAAGTCTTATAATGGAACTGTGAGGAAAAGCTCTCTCTTTTTTTAAGTAGATCTCTTAGGGCAAGATACTTTAAAAAGTTTTGTTATCATAAGTCAGTAGGCGGTTTACTTAAACTTACTCAACTGTCAGTGTTGTTATAAAGATAAGCAGGGACAAACAACATATTAATTGACTGCCAGTGAAAAGAGAAAGCACAATGTGCCGAATACCATTTTTCTTTCAAACTACTAAACTATTGATACTTAAGTTGAAACAGAATATGATGCAAATAATTTTATTTATTGTGGTTGTTTGATAAAACAATGATTGATTTTTGACCTTTAAAGAAATACAAATCTACTTTTCAACCAAATTAAGAAAAGGTTAGGAAAACAGAATAAAATAGTATGATATTTTTCAAAATTGCTTTTCCTGTAATTTGTAAGTGATTTTTAAAATATCACTTTGGCCATTATTGGTTAAATCCATACCTTTTACTTTTCTATTTGAACATGGGCATATGGAACATAGAGATCATAATAGAAAACAAATAAATCAAAGAATAGCCTGCAGTAGAATCAGGAGACCAGCTGCTTTTTGTTGTTGTTGTTGTTCTGTCTTGTCGTTATTATTCAATCCTCTACTATCCCCACATCTGTAGTGACCTTGCTTCAGACATTTTTGTGTGCCTGTGGAACAAATAGTCTATGGGATGATTCTGACTCTCTAGGAGGCAGTTTTTCCTAGTTCAGTTAGGTATAATAATATTGCTTCAATAAAAATAACTTGAAAATAATAGTTTGGTATAGATTTTCTTTTCAGTCTCATGAGAATTTTGAAGTTTTTCTACATAAATGACCTTGAAAATTTTATTTTGAAATGTATTTGGGTATGTAATTGAATTTTTAAGAAATCATTACCTTTATCACATGTATAGACCAAGAAGACTTACATTGTTTCTCAAATTTAATGAATTGTTATAAAAGGAGAATGAGAACACATCTTTCTACTCATCTTCTGAAGTTTGAAAAATAAAGTATAACTACATACTTAGCTGCATGTTAAATCAGTTTCCTTCTGCTAATGTTAACTAGTTATGCAGGCAACTTAAAGAAACTAAAATTAAAAGTTCAGGGTTCTCGGGTTTGACCTTAAATATTAGGGTGAATGAGGGCCATAAAATCACTACTTAAAATTGTTGCCTTGGTTATGAATTTTTAGAAATACATTAGATTATGTAACTGTTATTTAAAAACATTATTTGGTTTTCACATTCAACATTCTATGAGATTATCTTAATACTTATTAAATATACTGTTTTATGAGGTGTATACTTTTTGACACTGCACTTTCAGTTTTCTTTTTATACTTTTACTTAAGAATGGAACTGATAAGTGGAATTCTAGACTAAATCGGGTGACTCACTGAGAACAGAATTACTTTTTAGATTTTTTTACTGTGTCTCTTAGCATGTTTTCTATTTCATTTTTCATTTGATATAGCCCAGTTCTTGTATCACCATCATACATTATTTATATGCCATCATATACTATTTATTTTTATTTCTATAGTTTACTGGTTAGATACAATTCAAATCAAATTGATCAGCCAATAATACAATAAAAAATACAGTAATGCAATTCAATAGCCAGGTGTTTTAAGCCTACATTAAGAGATAGCTTACAGTTATTTAAATGACATCAACATTATATTTTGCTTGAATACTACAATAAATATTTTGGAGAATTGTGAATGGAGGAGGAACATGATTACTCAAGTTAATTGTGATTTAATAGGACAAATAGTATTTTTGCCATATCTTCATTTTGAACATGGAAGTCACTAAAAGCCTTAAACTTTTGCCTTCTACAAGTGTAAGTGAGGAGAATATACAAATAGTATACTAATATATAATAGTATATTGCATGTTCTCTTTCAGGTAGTGTATTTTTATGATACATTTTATCTATCAAATAGAAAAGTAGAGACAAAGAATAAGTTAATTCCCAAATTAAAACCATTATCCAAAAAACGTACATAAACTGTGAGATTAGATATATAGTGTGTGTTATGTTGATTGTTTTATAAGTAAAATAAAATAACTGATATAATTTAGAGAGTGAGCAAGGACATTATTAATGATTAATTCAGTGCAGCAGGCACAAACCAGGATTATCCCAGGCAGACTGACTTATATGAACATCCAGTGTAATAAGTTCCCACTAGTTAAGGATTCAGTTAATCAAACAAACATCAATTGAGAATTGATTAGAATTAAGTGTTGTTGTAGGCTATTTCTGAACTATAGGTCCTGAGAAACTACAATGCCTCTCAAGAAATAATACAAGCCAACAACTAAAATTTTGTAGCAAACTCAATAATGCATATTGTATTTACATTAGCATCCCTGGACTGATAATTCAATCGTCATTAATTTTTGTCACTTGGTTTTGGAGATGATTAGACCTTTGTACAAAGGAAAGGATCAGGCAGGTGAAGATGTAGAGGTACAAAAGTACGCCATACTTATATAGCACTTCAATGCATTTTTGTGATGTCTCACTTTAAAATGTTGATAAACCACCCTTAAGACATGTAAACTAGGTAATGTTTTTCCCATTTTAGACCTGAGGAAACTAAGGATCAAAGTGATTAAAAAATAGTTAACATTAAATAAACTTCTGTTGCACTGGACAGTTTTAACTACTTCACTTAGAACTTACTAATCCTGAAAGTAACTCTTTAGGTAAATGTGATCATGGCCATTCTTTGCAACAAGAGGCTACATGAAATTATTTAAGTTCTCCAAATTCACATCTAATAATGGCAAATCTAGAATACAAAGCTAGTGCTTTAATTTCCATCATTTCATAAACTCTTACCTGCCCCAGATATTATGATAAGTCATCAATGCAAACTCACTCTAAACCCAGGTTTTCTGGCTGCAAGTTCACAATATTGCACTTTGGTGGTTTATGACATTTACCTCAGTCACTGTACCTCACAACTCACAAAATGAGGTTTTTGTGCAATGTGAAGCAACTATATTAAAATAGGTGGGGTTTTTTTAATTTTTAAAAAATTTAATTTATTAATTTGAGAGAGAGAGTGAGCAAGAGAGCAGTGAGGCAGGGGTGTGGGGATAGAGGGAGAGGAAGAAGCTGAGCAGGGAGCCCGATGTGGGGCTCAATGTGGAGCTTGATGTGGGGCTCACTATATCTCAGTACCCTGGGATCACACCCCAGGCTGAAGGCAGTTGCTTAACTGACTGAGCCAACCAGATGCCCCTTAAAATAAGTTGTTAAGATGAGTGCCTATAGCTTATTTGTTTTCTTTGTTTATGCATGCCACTACAAAGCTTTTATTTTATTTATTATTTTATTTTTCTGGCCAGTGAAGGATCACTGTAGATCCAGGACCCAGGGTTTGTGGAGCCTAAGATGCTAAACTTTGGGTTCCTTCTATGAAAAATTATAAAAAGCACTACTATAAAATTTAAATACAGAGCCTTGAATGGGGCCTATTCTATGAAGGGCCCTGAAGCTTAAGATTATATCTAAAGTTTTATTTTAATTTGGAGAGCCTAAGCCTGATTTGATGGTAGCTGGTCTATAAGTAAATTTAGGAATGAGTCTAGCACATTTATGATACAATTTGGTAAGTGCTCAATAAAATCTATCAGTTAATATAACTAATCTAAAATGAAGTAAGCTACCATGATAATGAATAATAATCAATATTTATGGTTAATCCCTTTAACAGGCGATTTATAAATAGAATATGGATAAAGAATAGTTATTAGATTAATGATATCTCACACTTGTCTCTTTGTCCCAAACCTGAATTTCTCTATCCTCCTATTTTTTAGCAGTATTGCTAGTAGTTTGTGAATACTGTTTGTACAAAAAAATAATATTTATAGGAGAAATAAGATGTACATGAATAATATACAGTACACATTAATAAAATCAATAGTTTGTACCCTGGTGAAGTGTTGTTCTCAAGGATTCAAATACAAGTAGTATCTGTTAAGGCTTGATTTGTGTTTCTCCTTTTGGTCTTAATGAAGTAGTAAATAGAAAAAAATATTGTCTTGCTAGATTTCACTAATATCTGACATTCTTCTCCAAAAAGCTTTAGAAATCTATTAAAAATACTCAGTGCTGGCACAATGATTGATAATAAAACTGTAGGATTGGATTAATTGCTAGATGATATTCATCACAATATTTTAGTTTATTTTAAAACTATTTATTACCATCTAGAGCTTTAAGACATAAAAATATATTTCTGAGATTTGGGGGTAATAACTTTGATATTTGCCAAAATTATATACTTAAGATTATTTGCTACAACTTTTTTTTCTGAATTTTTTATAATTTCAATATATATACTCCTGTGAGATGCTTACGGTTCAGAATGATACAATTTTATTGGTTTGAGTTTTAACAACTTAAAAATATGTGTTTTCACAAATATATTTGATGAATAGAAGTATAAAGTAGTAGCACAAGTGATATTGTACCAATACAGATCACTTGTAAGAGGCTTGAGTTAAGATTTAAACCATCCATTTTACTCCAAAGTATAATGATAAATGAAATATAATAAACACACAATAAAAGTTAGTAGCTGAAATAAAAAGGAATATAAATACCTTTGGGGGCCAGAAGTGTAGAAACTTTCAACAGTGAACAAATGACTTTGGCCTCTCTCTGCTAGGTTCTGCATAAATAGTCAGGAGCTGCTGGGGGATTTTATTCGTGCAAGGTACTAAGTACCCCAAACATTATGAGGTGTAGAAAATAAGACTCACCTACCCCTGGTAGAAAGTTAAAAAAGTAGGTGTAACTACTTTGCAGGGCTGGGTCTTCTATGAAGCTTCAGAGAGAAGCAGAGACAGCTGTGCCCCAGTGGTTTAAGCCTGTGCTTAGTGGCACAGTAACTTGTTTCTGTGATATGTCTAAGTGTTGTCTGGGAACTGGAGTTCTGGGCTTCCAGTACGAAACTTGGTTGTGTAGTTGGGGAAAGGGAGAGAGAAAGAAATGGCTAGATGTCCCTACATACATACTTGATATAAGAAACAAGAGAGCAAGTGCAACAACAGAAAAATTCTACTTAGACTAAGTCAAAAAGTTCAAAACTACGTTAGAAGAGCTAATGCTCCTAGTGATAATCAAGACTCAACCCAAAGATGATGACTATATCCTAATGAACCACAAATAACTATAATTATAAAAAACTTATTTTGAGGTCTTAAAAACAGAAATAAAATTTTATATAATAATGACAAGGAAGGCATTTATATAATAATGACAAGAAAGGAGAGGTGGGGAGTCTAGTGGATAGTTAAGTGTCCTAAGGGTCTTCTATGTTGGGAGGATAAGGGAGTACTTAATAAGAGAGTATGTTTTTAAAAACATTAAAATATCGATGTTAAAAATTTAAAACTAATTACAAAAATTTGGAAATACAATCTGTAACTTTCAAGCAATCATAGAAACAAAGAGAGGTAGGTGTGGAGAAAACAATCCAGTGTTGACAGGAAAGCAAAACTGAAACACAGAAGAGAGAGAAGCAAAGAAAAAGCAGAGTAAACAGGAAACATAAAAGAGATAGTAGAAACACATCCAAATATATAATTAACCACAATAACTTACACTTATTAAATTTGTGTATGGAAACATGTGACTAGTATCGATTTAAAATAAATACTATAAACAGCTCTATGATGTCTAGAAAAGAACGACCTTAGCAGAAAGTTTGAAAATAACAAGGTTGAAAAAAGATATGCTATGCAAACACTAACTATAAGAAAGTTAATGTAGTTACATTAATATGTAACATAAATAGATTTGGGGGGAATATTAATAAAAATAAAGAAAAATAATCAAAAAAGAATAAATGTCTTAAAGGATGTAACATTCATAAACTGTATACATGTTGCAACACAGACTTACCCGAAATTAGTAAGGTTTTTATTTTAATAAGTTTCGTTAGATTTATTTAATAAATCAAAAGTTTCCTGTATTCCCCTAATATAGAGTGAACACCTTTTCATATACTTGAGTAACATTTATCAAAATTGACCATGCACTAGGTCAGAACAATTATATATATATTTCCAATGAGTATATATGACTGTGCTTCTTCTACTACATCATTAAATTAGAAATAAAAAATAAAAATATTATAAAAATGCAACAGTAACGATAACAAATTTTTGTCTGGGAATTTAAAAAACACATTTATAAATGTGATTCATGGCTTAAAGAGTTCATCACAATAAGAATTACATAATATTTAGACCTGAATGAAAACTTCTGCTGACAATGTATGAAATGCAGCCGAAGTCATTTTTATGTAAAATTTATTGTGTTAAGTGTGTATAACAGGAAAGATAAAGCAGTGTCTATCTTAAGGAGCTAGTAAGAGAGCAAATGGAGTGCGGATGGGTGTGGCAGTGGCGGTGGAAGTGGTGGTAAATTCCAAAAAAGAAGAAAGGAAATGAAAATTGGAGAAAAATACTGAAACAGAACACAAAAGAAAAAATAAAGATGATCTACAAAACAGAAGCTGGCTCTTTGAAAATAGTTTAGTAAATGCTTGTATGGCATATCATATAAGAACCTGTGCATTTTAGTTATGACTGCCTTCTAATTACTGTTCTTTTAATGCTTCCTTAATCTGCTTACAAGTAGCGTTGGCACCGTAGTTAATCATTACGGCTGTTTCCCCCCAAATCACATAAATACAGAATAATCAAATGAAGCAGATAGGACTGGGGAGGGTCTCTCTAGTCCACCATGTCACCACCACTTCCTTTGGCCTCCCTGCTAGCCTCTGGTCCCCAGCAAGCAGTAATGTGGATTTCTTGGTCCCTGGCAGCTTTAGTTTCCAACTCAAACTTTGAACACACATCTGAGTGACTCACTAGGTACTACGCAGGGTCTGGGTGCAAAGGATAGAGTGATGAACAAGATAGGAATGATACTAGCCCTTGGGGAACTTACTGCCTAGTAAGAAAGACAGTCAGTTAAGCAAGCAAATTATGAAGAGCTGAGGGAGCAGTGAGACTGCACTATGAGAGCCAGTATCTGGGAAACCTAGTAGACAGCCTAGCATGGGGGAAAGTTGAGCTGAGAAAGTGAGAATTTAAACCAGGTCCTGAAAGGTGTGATCAAATGCAGCCAAGCCTAGAGTAGGAGTGTATTCAAGGCACAGAGAATAGCATGAACAAATCCTGAAGGCAAAAGAGTACATGTACTGGTTCATAGGAACCTGCATATCATTTTAGACCGGTAAGTTGCCCACAGCTGAACTACAAACCTATGTTTTCAAGTTGTATTTGGTCAACTTCAACCATTTAATTCAACGGCAGCCTCAAATCCCAAACATAGTATATCCATAATAAAAATATGAATGATAGTATAAGAATAATAACTTAGGTGTCAGTTTCATTGTCTATAAAATGAGCAATCTTACCTTACTTTGCAAACTGTTAGGACTGGAGATTTAAATGTTAAACACCCAGGAGAGTGCCTTATAAAGAGAAGGCATTGATTTCAGGAGGTTATCATCATTGATTCATTCAGTCTTCACAATAAACTGCTGAAATAATTAGTACTTCCTTAATTTTAGAGCTGACATTTAGAGAGATGAAGTCATCTCCAAGATAACATGTGACTTTTTTTTTTTTTTTTTTTAAGATTTGTCTTAGGCATTATCTTTCCTTCTTTCTAAGTAAGTTTTCTTTCTCATCGGCTCCCAGAGTACCATATGTAAAAATGAAACCTACTTGGGAAAGGTTGGTTGTAATAATTTTTCTGTTATTTAAGACATGTGTATACTCTGTTACCCAGAGAGCTATTTACTAGTAGATCTGCATTTTAATCATACTGGTTTCTAGTGCATAGAGGACATGTAGATATTTACTGAATTAAGGTGGAAATTGAATGGAACAGAGTATTCTGATCTCAAAGTACACAGTATTTTTATCATGCCAGAAATTTCACACAATAATGTTTATTTTAATAAGAAAATATGAAATAAGATCTTTAGGGATTACTAATATATTAATAATTTTGGTAACTGAAAAGTTGATATGACGAGCAGTTTTACTTTTTTCCCATACATTTGAAACAAAGTTCCTACTTTTGGTGTTCCTTGTTTAATGTTGTGAAGAAAACTGTCAGTAGTCAAAGAATTTTTCTTCTCAAAGGATGGCTGCAGTGAATAGTATGTACTCCCTATTTCCTTCCACTTCTTTTACAAAAGGAAGCAGGTTACAAAGAAAATTACATAGAAGCGTCTCTTGGAAGACATGCAATTTGAGGTAACTTACTGTGGATGCATAAATAGCAATCTTGCTTTATTTAAAACATTCAAAAGGTAACTGGACTGTTATACTGATAATAAATAACTCAAGGAAACTGAAACCAACAAAATAAAAATCTATGACTTTTATTAAGATTTTCCTTAGATCTCCACTGATGAGGTAGTATTTTTTAGGAATTACCAGATATTTTGTTTTATTTTATAATGAAGGCAAGTTAAATGCTTACAAAAATATAACCCTTTTAAAGGGTGCACATAATACAACCACCTTCACACAATCCATTATTATGGAGGTATTCCAAAATTTCCAAGAATATTTTATCTGTTTTCATTTTGCCATAGTTTATTTTTGCTATTGCTTCGTTAATAAGAATAAATGGAGTAATTGAAGAATTATAGCCACCAAACATTTATGTTTATTTTCATTATGTGCCATTTTACAAAGTAAGAAGGATTAAAATGAGAAAGTTACCCTCTGATCAGAATTAGTAAATATCCTTGCATTTGCCATGTTATGTCCTTTTTCACTTAGAGAGCACTATATAATGACTAGAAAATTATTCTGTTTCTGTCTCCAGTATGTGAGGAGGCTTACGGGTAAATCTCATGGTCTCTGTGTCTCAATCTTCTCATTTTTATAATTAAGATAATCTCTCCATTGCTTCAAAACAATGTGAAAATTATGGACAAAATGCTTGTAAAATCAAGTCAGTTTGGAGTTATGAAAGAAATACACTTTTCAGAGAAGTGAAATATCAGAAATCACAGATGATTTATGCAAGGAAATCCTCTTTAAAAAGTTCCTCAAAAAAAAAAATTAAAAAAAAAAAAAAACGTTCCTAAAGAAGAACACCACTTGTAAATAACTGTCCTTCTGTATCAATGAACAAGAACTATATTCCTGGTTACTGTTACTCATTTGTGGAGGACTGTCATAGGAGTTCAATTATTTTGAAATTCATCCAAATCTTATTGGATGCCTACTAGGTGGTGGAATTTTCCTATGCCCTGAGATTATAGATGGGAGGGAAAAAAATACTCTGATTACTGCATAACATACAGAGAAGGTCAGATTGCAAGCTATGCTAAGTGAAAAAAAATTATGTAAAATCCCTAACAAAGCATGTAGAAGGTAGTCAGTGCTCAGTTACTGGTATCTAAACATAATTTCAACAACAGTAAACCCAGTAATCAGCCCCTAACTAGCTCCTTTAGGGCTAGTTCAAAGCCTTTTTCATTGTTTTATATAACACAGTGTTTGTTTCAATTTGGGGTTCTATAAATGTTTGTTATATGCTACTGATGAAAAGTAAAATAATATTAAAATACTCTAATTGCATTGGTAGGAAAAGGAACACTTTAAAAAGGATAGAAATATAAATTATTTTGATTGAGTATAAGATCATGTTCCTCTTGCTGCAGCTAACATCTCAGTTTCTTAAGTTGCAGAAAGGCATACTGGGAAACCAAATGGTGTAGTGCAGTGTTTTTCAAAGGCTTCATTAACAGTTGTTGGTTTATAAGTTTAATTTATTAAGTATAACCACCTTTTGTTGTAAATTGACTATTTTAAGAATATTAGACTTAAAAAAGATACATTTGTGTAACAGTTTTTTCCAGTTACACATTTCCTGTTGAAAAATTATATGTGCATAATGATCTGTTATTGAAAATCCCTATAAAAATTTGACAGTAACAGTAAGGAGTACAGTAAGGAGTACTATTCAGGCTCTGGAGTAGAATGGTCTTGGCATAAAATCCTTACCTGTGAAAGTGGCTTCCACATCTGAGAAATGGAAATAATAATTGTACCACCATAACAGAATTGTTGAAGACAAAATGAGATCACTTACATAGTGGCTTAGTATAAAGCCCGGCACATAGTATGTGCTTAATGTATACTGGCCTTATTATTGTGGGGAAATACATATTGAGTATACTTTCCATGCATCTTTAGATACTTGAATTACTCCCTTCTGATATTGACTAACCTATTTGTTTCCATTATTAACTTGTTTTGGCACTTGAATCTTCTTAAAAAATATTGTATCTTAGTTTATCAGTAGAATGACAACTGAAGTTTCTTTTAAAGAAAGGGATCTTTCTCATCTAAAGAGCTTAATTGTCTTGAATTCAGTTTTTGTTGTATTATGAAACAATGGGAATTCTACTCCAAGAAAATCTATTAGGAAATGTTCTTTTGATATTGTAAACAAGTAGACTTAATATATTATTTATATATGAATTATTTGTAATTTTAAGTTACATTTAATTGAAAACTGATTTGGCTTAAAAAAAGAAATGAAAAATATGTTTTATTACTATTTATTAACATTCTTAAATTTTAGAGATTTGTTTTAATTGATTAAGTTTCAGGACAAAATTCATGCTATTTAGTCAAAAGTATAAATTACTTTTTTCTACTCATACTATCTATGGATTAGTAGTCTTAAGAAAAAATATCATAAGATTTGTTATTGTAAATATAGTTCATCATTAATATTATTAGATACATTAATTACTTTTATAAAATGATAATTTTAGATGTATGAATAATTGATTCACATCTTTTAGGTTTATAAAGTACTTAGGTATATCTGAACAGCCCCCCACATGTTTATATAGCTATTTACTTGACTTCCTAGCTAATTTTTAAAAAATATTCTGTAATAATCAGGCAACATTCATGGGAGTATATTATGTACATATGAAATTGTTCATTTTGTATACTTCATTTTGTATATTGTATATTTTGTATAAAAGGAGTTGAACACTGCTGTTTTATTTTTGTAAAGATTGATTTATTTATTTGAGAGAGATAGAGAGATTAAAAGTGAGCCCATGAATAAAGGGATGCAGAGGGAGAGAGACTCTCAAGTAGACTCCCCACTAAGTGCAGAGCCCCACACAGGGCTCAATCCCACAAATCTGAGATCATGACCTGAGCCAAAACCATGAGTCAGATGTTAACTGGCTGAGCCACCCAGGCACCTAGAACACCACTGTTTTAAAAGCATAGAGGGCCACTTAATCATTCAGGTCTTGAGAAAGTAGACAAGTATAGCTGATTTATCTGAAAGTTTGGGCTTGATGATATAACTATGCTAGAGATTAAAAAAAAATTGTGTGAATTCTCGCATATTTTCTGAGTCTAATAATGTGATGAAACCAACTAGGACCAGCTCTTGAGAGGGTGAGCTGGTTGTTAAATACAACCATCATGAAAAATTAAAAATTAAATTATATAAACTTATAATCATATACATCATATTAAAAAGAAATGTAACAAATACTAAAAACTCATTGCTTCTTAATTATTTATTTCATTTATCTTCATTGTGCTCTTGAGGTTATGTCTATTATATCATATGTTGTAAATTCTAATTTCTACAATGATGGATATGTTCTATAATACATTAGTCACTAGCCACATACAGTTATCGAGCACTTAAAAATGGCTATTGTTAAGAACTAAATTTTTATTTTTATTTAATTATAATGAATTTAAATATAAATTAGAATGGTTACATGTGACTAGTGGCTACCATGTTGGACAGTAAATGTTCCACCTCATGGAGTTTGAACACTAGGTGAATTAGGAAGCAAATTTGCTATGCAGCCAGGCATTTTTCCAAGTGCTTTATATAAATTAACTTGTTTAATCCTCATAGTAACCCCATGAGATAGGTATTACCAACCCCACTTTCAGTACTATGCACCATGAGAAAGGTGGACATCAAGACTCAACCCCAAGCAGTCTAATTTTAAAGTCAGACCTCTAAAAACAAACTACTGTTCTTTGTGATAAAATTCACAAAATTTTGTTCAAACACTTGTTTCATTAGAAACTATCAATGTTGATGCAACCTGTTACAAAGCCAAGGGAAAAAATCCAGTGCAATAGAAAGTTACTTAAAAAAGAACAAACATAACAGGCAAAAGAATAATATTCATTCATAGATTAGTGTATTGAGCAAGGTAGTGTATCAGGTATGTATTAACCAGCTCATGAGCTTCAGAGCCTGGGGTTGCCCATTTCAGAATCTAATCATAGTACATGTCTTTGATGTTATATGAGTTGAGGAGTATGCTTGCTTTCATTCCCTCAAACCCCTGAAAACCTCCAACTCTGTTTTGATACTAGTAGAGTTTCAATAGATATATCTATTTTGTTCAATATTTGACAGTTCTTTTTTCTTATTTATCTTTTTAAAGATTTTACTTATTTATTTGAGAGAGACAGAGAGCACAAGCTTGCAGATTGGCAGAGGAAGAGGGAGAAGCAGACTCCCCACTGAGCAGGGAGCCCGATGCTGGGCTCTGTCCCAGGACCCTGGGATTGTGATCTGAGCTGAAGGCAAATGCCCAACTGATTGAGCCACCCAGGCATCCCATATATTTGACAGTTTTTTAAAAGAACACTTAAAGCTTCATTGAAAAATAATTAAAATGTCCTTAGGTGAGCATTTATTTATATTATATATTATTGAATAATTACTACTTTATTTGCCTACCATTGGGTAGAATTTGTCAGGTATGTCCATTGTCTCAAAACTAAACTATCTCTTGCTTCTGGGCGAGTGAGGATGAAAGACATTTCAAAAATCCTATTCTATTTGATTGTCACAGTTTAATTTCAGATTATAACATAAACTTTTTCACCTTTAAAGTACTAAGTAATCACATTAAGCTCTCTTGTTATGTAAGGTATCAGCAATAAATGATTTGTTTAAGAAAACTTATGTTTGGGGTGCCTGGGTAGCTCAGTGGGTTATAGCCTCTGCCTCCAGCTCAGGTCATGATGTCAGGGTCCTGGAATCGAGCCCCGCATAGGGCTCTCTGCTCAGAAGGGAGCCTGTTTCGCCCTCTCTCTCTGCCTGCCTCTCTGCCTACTTGTGATCTCTGTCTGTCTGTCAGATAAATAAATAAAATCTTAAAAAAAAGGAAACATATTTTCTGCTTCTAAAATTTCCTAAAATGCAATATTAATTTATAAATGCTACTAATTTTTTTATTATTTTTAAGTTTTAATTTCAGTTAGCATACACTATTATATTGGTTTCAGGTATATAGTATAGTAATTCAACACTTCTACTAATCACTCAGTTCTCATCACTGCAAGTGCACTTCTTAATCCCCATCACCTATTTAAACCATCCCTACCCACTACCCCTATGATAACCATCAATTTGTTCTCTGTAATTAGGAGTCTGTTTCTTGGTTTGTCTCTCTCTCTCTCTTACTTTCTCCTTTTGATTGTTTGTTTTGTTTCTTAAATTCCATATGAGTGAAATCATAAGGCATTTGTCTCTCTCTGACTTACTTTACTAAGCATCATTTGTCTCTAGCTCCATCTATGTCATTGCAAATGGCAAGAGTTCCGTCTTTTATATGGCTGAATAGTGCCACATCTTCTTTATCCATTCATCAATTGATGGATACGTGGGCTGGTTCCATATCTTGGCTACTGTAAATAATGCTGCTATAAACATATAAACATGAGGATACATGTATCCCTTTGAATTTTCTTGTATTCATTGGGTAAATACCAAGTAGTGTGATTGCTTGGTCATAAGGTAGTTAGGTTTTTAACTTTTTGAGGAAACTCCATATTGTTTTCCACAGTGGCTGCACCAGTTTGCATTCCTACCACTATGCACAAGTGTTCCTTTTTCTCCACATCCTCACCAGCACCAGTATATATAAGTATATACTATACTATATACCTGATTCTTGTGTTGTTGATTTTAGCCATTCTGACAAGTGTGACATGATAGCTTATTGTAGTTTTGATTTGCATTTCTCTGATGATATGTGATGATGAACTTTTCATGTGTCTGTTGACCCTCTGGATGTCTTTAGAGAAATGTCTGTTCTTGTCTTCTGTCCATTTTTAAATGGTTTTGTTTTTTGGGTGTTGAGTTTTATAAATTGTTTATAGATTTTGGATACTAATTCTTTATCCGATATATCATTTGCAAATATCTTCTTCTGTTCTAGAGGCTGCCTTTTAGTTTTGTTGATTGTTTACTTTGCCTCGCAGAAGCTTTTTATTTTCATGTAGTTTCAATAGTTTATTTTTGCTTTAGTTTCCCTTGCCTACAAAGAAGATATATCTAGAAAGAATTTGTGGAATGCCTGGGTGGCTCAGTCAGTTAAGCATCTGCTTTTGGCTCAGGTCACAATCCCAGGGTTCTAGGGTCAAGTCCATCATCAGGCTCCTTGCTCAGCAGCGAGCCTGCTTCTCCTTCTGCCTGCCACTCCCCATGCTTGTGCTTGCTCTTTCTCTCTCTCTCTTTGTGACAAAAAAAAAATTTAAAAATTAAAAAAATTTAAAAAAATAAAAATTAATTTAATCTAAAAAAATCTTAAAAAAGAAGGAAAGAATTTGCTATATACAATGTCAAAGAAGTTACTGCTTGTGGTCTCCTCTAGGATTTCTATGGTTTCAGGCCTCGTGTTTAGGTCTTTAACCATTTTGAATTTATTTTTGTGTATGGTTTAGGAAAGTGGTTCAGTTTTATTCTTCTGCATGTTGCTGTCCAGTTTTCCCAACACCATTTGTTAAAGAGACTCTTTTTTCCATTGGATATTCTTTCCTGATTTGTCAAAGATTTATTGGCCATTTAATTGTGAGTTCATTTCTGGGCTTTCTATACTGGTGTATTGGTCTATGTATCTATTTTTGTGTAATACCATTACTGTTTTGATTACTGTAGCTTTGCAATATAACTTGAAGTCTAGTAATGTGATGCCTCCATCTTTGCTTTTCTTTTTCACGATTACTTTGGCTCTTCAGGGTCTTCTGTCATTCCATACAAATTTTAGGATTGTTTGATTTAGGTCTGTGAAAAATGTCAATGGTATTTTAATTGGAACTGTATTAAGTGTGTAGATTGCTTTGGGTAGTATAGACATTTTAACAATTTTATTCTTCTGATCCATGAGCATGGAATATTTTTCCATTTCTTTGTGTCCTTTTCAGTTTCTTTCATCAGTGTTTTATAGTTTTCAGAGTACAGGTCTTTCACCTCTTTGGTTAGGTTTATCCCTAGGTATCTTATGGATTTTAGTGCAATTGTAAATGGGATTGATTCCTTGATTTCTCTTTCTGATGCTTCATTACTGACGTATAGAAAAGCAACAGATTTCTGTATACTGATTTTGTATCCTGCAACTTTACTGAATTTGTGTATCACTTCTAGCAGTATTTTGGTGAAGTCTTTTGGGTTTTTGATATACACTATCATGTCATCTACAAATAATGACAGTTTTACTTCTTCCTTACCTTTTGTTGTCTTTTGCTGTGGCTAAGACTTCCAGACTATGTTGACTAAAAGTGGTCAGAGTGGACACCCTCGGCTTGTTCCTGCTCTTAGGGGAAAAGCTCTCAGCTGAGAGGATGATGTGAGCTGTGGGTTTTTCACAGATGGTCTTTATTATTTTAAGGTATGTTCTTTCTAACCTACTTTGCTGAGGACTTTTATCATGAATGGATGTTGTGCTTTTTCTGTGTCTATTGAAGTGATCATATGATTCTCATCCTTTCTCTTTTTGATGTGATATATCACATTGATTGATTTGCAAATATTGAAATACCTTTGCATCCTGGGATCAAATCACACTTGATTGTGGTGAATGATATTTTTAATGTATTGTTGAATTCATTTTGCTAGTATTTTGTTGAGAATTTTTGCATCTGTGTTCACCAGGAATATTGGCCTATAGTTTTCTCTCTCTCTCTCTCTCTTTCCAGTGGTGCCTTTATCTGGTTTTGGTATCAGGGTAATGCTGGCCTCATAGAATGAATTTGGAATTTTTCTTTTGTCTTCTGTGGGTTGGAATAGTTTAAGAAGACTATGTATTCTTCTTTAAATGTTTGATAGAGTTTGCTTCACAGCCAACTGGTCCTGTACTTTTGTTTATTGGAATTTTTTGATTACTGACTTAATTTCTTTGCTGGTTTCAGTCTATTCAAATATTCTATTGCTTCTCATTTCAGTTTTGATAGTTCATCTGTTTCTAGGAATTTATCCATTTCTTCTAGGTTGTCCAATTTGTTGTCATATAGTTTTTCATAATATTTTCTTAGGATTATATTTCTGCGGTTTAGGTTGTTATTTTTCCTCTCTCATTTGTAATTTTATTTATTTGAGTGCCCTCTCTTTTTTTCTTGATAAGCCAGTAACAATTGATAAAAAAAAGTTTATCAATTTTATGGATTTTTTTTCTAAGAGCCAGGTCCAGGTTTCCTTGATCTGTTCTAGTTTGTTTTTAGTTTCTATAACATTTGTCTCTGTTCTAATCTTTATTATTTCCTTCCTTCTGCTGGTTTGTGGTTTTGTTTCTTGTTCTTTTTCTAGCTCCTTTAGGTGCAAAGTCAGGTTGTTTGAGATTTTTCCTGATTCTTGAGGTAGGCCTGCATTCCTATGAACTTCCCTCTTAGAAAAGCTCTTGCTTCATCCTGGAGGTTTTGAACCACTGTGTTTTCATTTTCATTTGTTTCCATGTGTATTTTTAATTTCTTCTTTTATTTCCTGGTTGACCCATTCTTTGTTTAGTGGCATGTTACTTAACTTTCATGTATTTGTGGTCTTTACAGATTTTTTCTTGGGGTTGACTTCAAGTGTCATAGCATTGTGGTTTAAAAAGATGCATGGGATGACTTCAGTTTTCTTGAATTTGTTGAGACTTCTGTGGCCTAATATGTGATTTATTCTGGATAAAATTCCATTTGCACTTGAAGAGAATGTGTATTCTACTGTATTAGGATGGAATGTTCTGAATGTATCTGTTAAATCCAACTGTTCCAGTGTGTCACTGGAAGCCATTTTTTCCTTGCTGATTTTCTACTTAGATGATCTGTCCATTAATGTAAGTGGAGTGTTCTTGTTGTATTTCCTCCTTTACTATTCTATAGCGTTCTTCTTTGTCTCTTCTAACAGTCTTTGTTTTAAAGTTTATTTTGTTCAAAATAAGTATTCCAACTCTGAGTTTCCTTTGACATCCATTTGATGATAGAAGTTTCTTTATCCCCTCACTTTCAATCTGCTGGTGCTGGTGTTTTTAGGTCTAAAATGAGTCTCTTTTAGACAGCTTATAGATGGAGCTTGTGTTTTTCTTTTATCCATTCTTTCCACCTTATTATCTTCTGATTGGAGCTTTTAATTCATTTAATGTTAGTAAATGGTAGTAAATTTTAACATAGGGAAGTTCTTAATTCTTTACAAAGCTGTGAGTACTGAACTAAATAGGAAATATTAGCATTTATTCAATTCCCAAATGAAATTAGCTATAGCTCTCCCTGGTCATGTTAAAGGTATATTTTAAATATTGAGTTGTGAAAAGTATATGAAATCTTACTTTGTGAAAATATAATAAGCCTCAAATAAATTTCTATTCATGATTCAGCAAAATGGTTTATTAATTTTGAATTAGAATTTCATTCTTTTTCCACTTGCTAAAAGGAAATGAAAGGTTAAAATGTGTTGATTCAAAAATAGTATGAGTTAAAAATCTGTGCTATTTAGATAGTAAGGGAAGGAGCAACAATATATATCTCTAATTTGTAAAACCCTAAATTTTGCTGGAAATAAAAAATGATTATATTACTAATTTAATTTAAACTCTTTAATATGTACATTTCCTTCTACATAAAAACACTAGAAATTAAAAGAATAAATCAAATGTAATGTCTGCTTTTAAATCTCTTACGGTTTTAGGGAAGAACCTGATAAGTTAATCAGTAAAATGTGATAAAGTATTAAGATAAAAAGGACAAAATATGTGGGGAGATTTGTGAGGGCCATTTAGCTTAGACTACATTATGAGATCATGTAGTACTTGTTGATAATAATCTCTTTAATTTTTTTTAAAGATTTATCTATTTGAGAGAGAGAGAAAGAGAGAGCAGAGGGGAGGGGCAGAGGAAAAGGAAGAGAGAATCTTGAGGAGACTCCATGCTGAGCATGGGGCCTAATGCTGAACACGGAGCCTAATGTGGAGCTTGATCTCACCACACTGAGATCATGACCTGAGCCAAAACCAGAAGTCAGATGCTTAAATGACAGTGTCGTCCAGACACCCCATCTCTAATTTTTAAGTGAGATAATTTGGATATTCCTTAAATATTTTGAATGGCTTTCCTTCATTCTGAGTGGTTGGTGATGTATAGGGTAGGATTTCAAAAAATATAAAGTCCTATTTCCCTGATTCCTTACTCCCAAGGAAAACTCCTTTTGCCTGAGTTACCTATTAAATGCAAATAACCTTGTAAGGTAATCTATTAAATTTTACATAATTAACCCTTAATATGTGTATTTATTCATAGACCACTTCTACTGACAGTCAAGTTTTGATGAGAAGAAAATAGATCCATTTTTCCTACTTTTAGTTCAATTTCTCTTTATAGATTTTGAAATTGTTATTAGGTACCTATAACTTTAAAATTGGAAAATCTTGCTGACAGATTGACATTTTTATTATTATTTAACTTTAGTAATGCATTTTTGCCTTAAAGTCTATTTGTCTGATATTAGTGGAATACTTATACTAGTTTCTTTTGGTTAGTATTTGTATAAATTAACTTTTTTATCCGTTATACCTTTTTGTGTCCTTATGCTTAAGTTTTATATCTTTTATAATCTTAGTCTTTTAATTGCAATTTTAATCCACTTACATGTAATGTAATTATTCACATGTGTGTATTTATATTGACTATCTTACTACTTACTTGCTCCTTTTCTACTCTCCCCTTCCGCCCAACTATTGCATTAATTTTCTCTTTTATTTCTTTTGTATTAACAAAGTTTTTTTTTTAATTCCACTTTCCCATCAACAACTTAGCTATTAAAAATTATTTTACTGTTCTTTTAGTAGTTATTGTGGACATATAACTTGCATCCTAAATTGATTACAGCCTAATAAATATTGGTATTTTTACCACTTCCTAGACAATGCTATGATTCAATACACTCTCATTCAGCTTAACCTCTGATACTTTTTATCATGTGTTTCAGTTTTCATTTATAATAAACTCCGTGTGACATTATTACTTTCTATAGTCAGTGTCCTTTTCATTTACCCATATATTTATAATTCTCAGTGCCCTTTATGTCTTCCTGTATTTCTGTGTTTCTATCTGTGATATGCTTTCTTCCTGAAGATCTTCCTTTAATACTCTTCAGTATGTCTTTTATTGTTGCCAACAAATATTCCTTGCAAATGTCTTTATTTGCCTTCATGTTTAAAGGATATTTTCCTTCTGAATAGAATTCCAGGCAGAAGATATTTTCTTTGCTCAAAAAAAATACCATTTCATTGTCTTCTGTCTTCTACCAGTTCTTCAGAGAGGAAAACGTTTACCCCTTTTTCATTGCTTGTTGACAGTATTGTGTCTTTTTTGGGGGGGTGTTTTCAATTCTTTCCTTTTCCTACTTTGGTTCATAACAATTTTACTGAGATCTGCATGAGTTTGTTTATATCTATCTTTTTAAAGGTTTTAGAAGTTCTTGCCTTCATGTCTTTTATTTGGAGTTTGGAGAAGTTCTTGGTCTGTTTCTCTTGAAATATCACTATTAACTCATTTTCTCTCTTCTCCTTTAATGATCCCAATTATGTATATATTAGCTCTGTATATGTTGTCTTTTTTTGTCTCATGTTTGTTTGTTGTTATTGTTTTTTGTTGTTTTCTTCCTATATTTTCCTTCTTGTTTGCTTTTCATTCTTTGGTCTAGATAGTTATTACTGACCCATCTTTAGTTTGCCTGTCCTTTTCTGCTCACCTGTCCCATCTGTTGTTAAATGCATGTGTTTAGTTTAGTTTAGTTTTTTTTTTCCCTTTTAGTTTTCTTTTTTTTTTTCTTGTATTTCTTTTATTTTTTTTTTTTTTACAAATTCTTATTTCCTGGTAAAGTTCACATTCTTATTATTTAGTTTTTTAATATATTAATCCTTTTTATTTTAAAATCTATGTTTGGTAACTACACTCACTGGATTTTATATGCATCTCTCTCTATTTTTTTATTTCTTAACAGTTTTTAGTTCTTAGTTGTTGGCAAGCCTTAGTTTTTTGTTTGTTTTTTTTTTTTACCAAAAATTAGGCCTTGTATATGAAAACTTTTAAAGCCTATGGTTGACTTATTATCCTATAGTGAAGGTCCATCCTATCATTTAGTAAATAAATACAGTGTGGACTAATCACTAATCACTTTCATTCACAAGGGCTGAAATGATTCAGCCCCCTTGTCTACCTCTGGTTTGTCCCACTTGTAGAGTGTATCTCTCCAAGAGTTTCCGCTGACCATTTGCCAGGGTTCTTCCTTCTTTAGGTATTACTACACTTGTTTTGTTTCCTCTGGACCATCAGAGTACAGAAAGTTCCCCTCTTCTTTACAGAGATTTTCTGTTTAGATTCTTAGGATTTTACTCCGTGCAGTTTAAGAATTAACTCACTTTTCTGCACTTTCTTCTGCTTCTGATTTTTGGACTCTTACAGTCGTCCCCAAACCCTATGTCTCTGTAGTCCTAGGAGATTGCCAAAATCTGTTGCTGTCTCTTCTGAGCTGTGGTCCCTTACAAGAGTCCCAGCCTTCCTCACTGCTGTGAAGTAGTTGATTCCTTCAGGGTAAAAGTAACTCCTGAACTGTCATCTCACTTCTCTGCTGCTCTCTTCTCTGAAACCTTGGCCCCTCCAGTCTGGCTTATTACTTTAGGTAGCTCCCCAGTGCTTCCAAAATATTTTTAAAACTTATTCTTCAAAAGCTAATTTATTAAAATCAAAAGCAGATGTCAACAAATTATTTACTGAATGTTTTCTTTGTGCCAGGTTAGTGCTAACTGCTGGTAGTACAATGGTAACATGATTTAAAAATATCTAAAACATAGTAAGTTGTGTTTGTGTGTGTGTGTGTATGTGTGTGTGTTTATAAATGATATATTCTCTGACTCAATGAACAAATGTTCTGCTGACTAACGTGGAAACATGACACATAAACATTGGTTAAGTGGTTATGTTGGAGGCATATAATATATACTGTAGGATCTCAGAGAAGGAACACTTGGCCTGGAGGGGGGTGTAAGTAAAATGAGCCATAATGCTGTCTTTAGGAGGTGTGACCCTGGAAAGGAATTCCAAAGATTGAGAAAGTGTGAAGTACAGGATGTCATCTACTTGACTCAATAGAACTCCCAATTATAACATATTAATACTGAAAATGCACTTCCTATTTCTATTTAAAACATTAATGCATTTGAAACATCAAAATATGTTTGAGGATATAAAAGTTAGTTTACATTTTTTAACCATGGCAATTGATTTCTTCACAGGTGTTCAAGGCAATGAATATCACACAGATTCGGAACCCTTCTCTGCCTCCTCCGGAAAAAATGCCTGAAGCCTATTCTGCAAAGATTGCTCTTTTTGGTGCTGGGCCTGCAAGTATAAGTTGTGCTTCCTTTTTGGCTCGATTAGGCTATTCTGACATCACTATCTTTGAAAAACAAGAATATGTTGGTGGTTTAAGGTAATGCCTACACTTTTTTTTTATGTTTATAGTATCAAAAATGATGGCGTAAAGCAATTATGAATATTGTTGGTTTATGATCATATAGGAACTTCAAGCTCACAGATGGTATTTTAAATGTTCTTTTTCCAAATGCTCAATTTTGATTTCATTATTCACTTTAAATTTACAGTTGGCATTAAGCAATATTTATTTAAAAATTTCTCTGTTTAGTTCTGTGAAATTAAAATAAATCTGAGCAAAATATTTTATGGATGGAGGAACCAGTCATGTAAAAACTCATTTCATCTCTGTGAATCTGTTCTTTAATGGAGATATATCTGAAAATTATAGAAATTAGAAATGGGAAAAACCTAGTTCTATAGAATATTGGACAATTCATTTTGTTGTGTACATAGACATGTTGTCCTGCTTCCATATTTTGAGTTTAAAATCTATTAAGTTTTGCATTTGATTAAAATTATGTTGGAGTCTACTAAAATTATGCCATTTTAATGTACGTTTATGCAGTTTTCCTTACTAATATTTGATAGTAATCAGCATGATTATCGTAAATCAAGAATCAGTCACAGTCTTTTATTCCCATGAAAATTCATTCATTGAAATGATAAATACTTTGTACCAGTGACTTTCAGATATTCAAACCACACTTAGCATTTGGATGGAGAGGGGCACCTTGGGTAGCTCAGTTGGTTAATTATCCAACTTGATTTTGACTCAGGTTATGATTTTGGGGTCCTGAGATCAAGCCTCACCTTGGCCTCTACACTCAGCAGGGACTCTGCTTGAGAATTTTTCTCTCCCTCTCCCTCCCTGCCTCTCCCCCGTGCACTCTCTCCCTAAAATAAATAAATAAATATTTTAAAAAAAGAAATTGGGTGGAGAAGTTTGCTTTATTTAAAGCAAATAGAACTCTATAGTGAACATATATTACCTTTGTGATTAGAATGAAATAAAATTTATTATAAGTAGGTAGTGGATATTGCTTAAAACATTTGATGTAAAAATGAGTAAAAATTTGAGTGTAAAGTTAATAATATTAACTTATTGTTATTTTTCATAAAAATGTTATCTTGCATCAGAAAATTGTGAATCATAAAATACTGCCATTTGGCATATCTATCGTACTTAGCATTTAAGTGTAATGGCTACTGAACTATCTTCAAAGTAAATTTATCATATTTAAACATCATAGAGAATACACTTAATCAAATTATGATCAAAATTTGTGCTTATGTTTTTTATATTTTATGAAACCTAGAAATTTGTGTCAATAGTTACAAAATTTCAATATTGGTCAAATGACTATATGCTAAACCCAAGATAACCTTTGCATTAATTGAAAACTATTTGAATCATCAAGCCAAGGTATCATATAATAGGGAAACCTGTTAAAGAGGTTCTGAAGCATAAACTGAAGAAAAAATAACCTGATTGTCAGGAAATAATTATTTTTTCTGTATTGATGTTTCACCACTGAGTTTAAGGGATTACACATTTTTTATACAGTTTTTTTTATTTATTCCTGGAATGTAAATACCTAATATATTATTTTGCTGGGATGATTTAGACTATCTTTTTTAATAGTGTTTTACCACAGCTTTATTAATTAGGAAAAACATAATCTATTAGCAACATATGTATAAGCATCGTACATTTTTTTCCAATTATACACATCAATGAATATGTGAGCTAATTTAAAAAATATGAACTTAATTGTTGTATACCCTAGTAGTCTAGGAAAAATCTTTTTGCCCCTTAATTGCATTTTCACAAGAAGCCTAAAATGAAACAAGCCCTGTTTGTGAATTATTCTGTGTGGACAATTTTGGGATATTATTGTTTGCTGGCATCTCCATCTCCTTGTAACTCAAATGCACAATAGGCATTTCTAAATCATATAAACTAACACTAAACTTGTGTATTTTTATGTATTTGCTGAGCACTTTCTAGTGGGACAGTGTCTCCTCAATTAATGACCAAACTTTTTTTAAAATTCTTTTTTGATTTATTTACTGTCCTTTGCCGTTGAATGTTCCCAGTGTCTAGGGACAGTATGAAATGTTGAATCGGCCTCGTTTGGACTGTCCCATGGAAGAGGCATTATGTGCCACTGTTACAGGATTATAAAAACTGACACTAGAATTTAGCCAGCATTGCAAACACAACCTTTTCCTATTAATTTATTTTCTCACTTACAGATGCCTCTCATTCTCTTGTATCTTCAAAGTGGCTAAAAAGATTAAATTAGCTTTGTATTTGAAATCAATTGCTTAAAGAGACGATGTCAAGTTTTATCTTTCCTTCTCCTTTGCATCCAAACAGATTCTTTTATCCCTGGTGAATTAGTATCACAACTACTTTTTTAAAAAAAATCACTAGAGTTGGTGAAAGATAGTAAGGATCTAATCCCTATTGCGTTGAGCATGATTGATTTTTTTGACGTGGCAACAATATTAAAATAATCAGTAGTTTTGCTTTCCTCCCACTGTGGCTTCTTTTTTAAGGACGTGAGTTTAAAAAGGTTAAAGGCCTTGATATTATGGTAACAAAGAGAAATAAAGGTGGTATAATAGACTCTTACGTGTGCATGCATAAATATATACTTTTGGTTTTGTCTTTTCCTTATAAAAATTAATATATATGAACAATGACATTTTTGTATATATAGGATAGTCAGAGCAATGGTTTCCTCTGCTTTAGTTATTTCAAACATTTTCAGTATGTCTGTTGCATATCACATTAATTCACAATAAAGAAAAATGGGCTTTAGGTGAAATAGTTACCAATAGGAAATATTTTGAGAAAATATGTGATGTAATATGAATTTAAAGTGTGGTATCTGTACCATAAGACACAGAAGCAAAGCTCTATTAAAATATGAGAACTGTGAGTTGAAAAGAATGGGAGCTGTTACAGGTAAATTCCGTTTACTTGAAAGAAACATGAACATGGAACAAAGTTTTTCTTTTGTTTTGTTTTGTTTTGTTTGGGGTTGTTGTTTTTAGCTTTTCTGACCTCCACTGACAGTACTAACTATTTATGATTGCCACAAGAAAAAATTTCTTTCAACACTTTAGATTATTTTGTTGAAAAGTTTGTTTTCATAAGCTCGACAAACTTGAGAAGTAATCCTTCCAATCAAATTCTTTCATTCTTTTATATCCCCTTTCTCACCACATAGTCTTGCCAGTGATCTCATTTACTTTCATTGTTTCAGTTATCTCTTACATGCAGATTATTTAAAAATCTATATTTGTCCTAACCTTTCTTTCTGTCCTGGCCAAACATTCACATTCTGGACATCTCTTATAAACTTCACCATACCAATATTGCTCCTCTTCCTGAGTTTACTCTCTCAGTGGATGGCATCACCAAGACATAAGGAAATTATTTGCACTACTCTTCAGCATCCTGACAATTTATATTTTGTGAATATTTTTTAAAATGCCCTTTTTTATCCCTTTCATCTCTGTGCCCCTAACATCTTACCACTACAGTGCAGCCTCCAAACGGTTCTCTTTGCTTCTTGATTTGTCTTTCTTAAATTCATTTTTCTTGTAGTTTTCCAAATCTGATTATATCACTCTTCAACTTGAAGTCTCTCAGTACCTCCCCATAATCTAGGAGACAGTGAATTTAATTTGGCACAGAAAGCCATGACCTTTTCCCTCCCTTGAGGCCTCCCTACTCCCATCTTCTTTTCCGTTCTCCCTTCAATATTTATTGATTTCCTATGTGCTGGTCATTGCCTCAGGTACTAGAGCTCAAAAGTAGACAAAACAACGTGTTTGTTCTCATGGGGCTTACACTCCAGTTATAGGAGGTAGATGATAAAAAACAGCAACTAAATATAAAATAAGTCAGGTGATAATTGCATTAGTTTTTTCTTTTAAGCAGAATATGTCAGGTGATGATAAATATATTCGTTTTCCTTTTTTCTTTTTTTAATTTAAATAAATGCATTAGTTTTTTTTTTTTTCCTTTCTTTTCTTTCAGGTTATTGATGTGTACCTAGCATATTTGATGCCTGGAATAGATTTTTTTAAAAACATGTTTATTGTCTAGTCTATGCAGTAAAGTCATTTTCAGAAATAATCATGTGATAGTAATAAAAATTATTTTGATTCATTCCTATAAAACAAGACATTGACAGCTGAAATCATTTCAATATTAAGATATAGTTCACAGGGTCTCACTATTTTAATTTTAATTCAAAACAGAGAAACTCCTCACAGTTGGCCAAAATTGCAGAGTTGAAGTAATTCATAGTGTGTCATGTCTATCATTTTATCAATTCTAAATTAACTGTTTAAACATTAGAACATGTAATAGTGAGGGGTGGAGGCACAGGCCACTTATGGGCAGTTGGAACAAGGAATACTTATAACTGAACCATCCTGTGCCAGTGGCCACTATTTAGCTGGAATTCCCCACATTAACTTTGCTGTAGATCTTAATGTTTACTGAAAAATGGATAATAAAAATGGGACAATTTAAAGCTTATACATATACTACTAGAACTTTACAGCAACCACAGTGATTATTTAAAATTTAGATCTATCAAAAATTTTTGGTAGACAGACTAGACTATCAGTGACATTGTTGAGAGCAGCTCATGGTGAAAATACAAAAAAGATTTATTTTAATCAGTCTTATAACTGTTTTAAATAGTCTAAATCAGTACACCCCTATGGCATGCACCTGGGTTTGGAGTTATGCTGGTAAGGGCATAGAGATGATGTAATTTGGGGCTTGAGCAACTCATAAAACGGATTGTCTGAGGACCAGTGTTGGGATGGAGCACCCAAAGTTTAGTTTGGGGCATGATAAATCCGAGATAACTATTAGACATCCAAGTGAACCTAAAGGTCTAGAATTTAGGCCTGAGGATAAAAATGTGAACTTTATTACATGTAGATGGCATTTAAAGCTCTGAAACAAAGTGGAATTCATCTAGTACTCAGGGAATCTGACTGTAGGGCTGTGGTGTTCCTGCTAAAGCCTCCTGACATCCTTCTGCTTCATTTTCATTCCCTGAATACAGTATGCACACTTTTGTCCTCTTCCCCTTTCTGTTCCTCCTCCTTGTCATTTTCTTTGTCCTCGGATGCCTTCCCTCTTCTCCACTTAACTGAAAGTTGATCATTTGTCACATTTCACCTCCTGATTATCTCATCCCATAATAAGCCTCCCCTCCTTTGAAATACTATTGTTCACATTGATACTTTACATTTGTCAAACAGTACTGTGTATGTGTATATAGCTCCCTTCTGTCTACTGACCTCATCCATTGGTGAATAAAATGTGTCACAGTTACAACTATCCATATTCACCTCTAATAGCCTACAAAGACCCCCTCTGTGGTGCCCAGAGCATTATGATGACTTTGAGGTAGTATGGCTAGAGTCCACAAGTTAGCTTAAGATATTTTTATCTCTGACCTAGTCCCAAATTCACTCTTAAATATAATCTTATGTCCTAACCAAATAGAAAGCTCCTTTAGCATAGGGCATTGATTTTTATACTGTTTTATACATTGTATTTTCTGTAGCACTGATTGTGGTATCTTGCTAAGTTTTTTATGTATGAAAAGTAATTGAATGGTTAAGTTCTTAAGTCACCAAAGAATGAATAATCTGCATGTGCACTTTAGAAGACTTAGCACTGAATGATCCATTAGGTTCATCTTCAACAATTTTTTATTTATTTCACAAATTTATCTCCACAATCCCTGGATATATCTCTTTCATTGCATGTACTACATTCTAATGTAATTATCTATTTATGTAACTTCCCCAACAGAAGGAGAGTATATTGAAAATGGGAATTTGGTAAAATTCACCATCAAGTCCCTGCAGCTAACGGTTGTGTCTGGCGCTTTGTAAGCTCTTATTGAATAAGTAGATAACTGAATAAATGAATTTCTATTTGTTCAAGAACATATATAGCCTTTTTATTGCTACAAAACATTGAAGAGTTATTTGCCCTTAACTTTGATACTCTATATAAACTATTACACTATTGAAATGATTATATTTTAGGACTCTTTTTTAAGTGCAAACAGCGAGCACTGCTATTAAATAGGATTACTTTTTAATGACTGTATCCTTTGGGAATCCCACTGCTTTAATAGAAGAAGATTGGTTTACTATAAAAAGTGTTCTATAGATCACATGGAACCAATACCATAATATCCTAAACAACGTGGTAATACAAAGTTCAGATTTAAATTTGAACAAGCTAGTAGTGTATTTGTGAAATATATATGTATGTGTGTATATGTATATATGTATATTAAACACTAAAAGTAAGTTTCAACTAATTTTTGTGTTTTTAAAATTTTGTTTTCTTAGGAATTCTTAGGATTGTTAGTAGATAATTCAACTAAATAATAAATTTAAAAGTGTTGGAATAGCTTTTGAACAAATGTCTATTTATTATTTGTTTTCCATTGTTTATATTTGTTTACATATCATTTGCTACTATTTCTACTGTTGTTCATATAATATTGTATCATGCAGGTAAAATGTGGATGTTCTCACACTCATGTGATATGAACATAATCTTAGAAAAGGGGCTTATTCTTATTCCTTTAATACTGATCAGTATAGACATGTTGCATTTTTTAAAGATTAGTAATTTTATGCTTCTTTTACTGTTCTTTTTTTTCCCCCAGTATTTCTGAAATCCCTCAGTTCCGGCTACCATATGATGCAGTGAATTTTGAGATTGAGCTTATGAAGGACCTTGGTGTAAAGGTAAATGAAAAACATAATACATGTATATTGCTCAAAGAGAAAGGAGTAAGCTCTACACTAAAGATTAACAGCAAAATGTCACACATTTTAGGAAAGAACAATTAAAAGCTACACCAGGCAGAAGCAGAAAGATGCTTCTCCTTGCTTAGGGCATTTGTCTGTCTACTGTCTGAATGCCACTAGCCTGGAAAAGGGCAATCAATAGTTCTCATCTGGCACGCCTGCATGTGATTAATTGTCTGTAAGAAACAAATTCCTAAATTGCTTTAGGGGTTCACTGCAGCTAATAGAAGGATTTGGTTTCTTTAATCACATTTTTTTCATGCAAGTTGTGTGCACTCTGAAACATTTGTATTTCACAATTTGGACCATAATTTCTTACAGAGGTTTATTTTATTTATTATGTGCATCATGTCAGTAGTGTTAATGTGATAGTCCTTTCTTAACATAAGCAGCAAATCAGTGTGGTGGAAAGCAACAGCTTTGTGTTTTTCATTGTTTTCTGAAATAAATGTTGTTCTTTTAAAGATGGTCAAAAGTTAAAATTTATACTTTCAGAATTTGTCTGTAGATATTCCTATTCCTTTCTATTAATTATGAGTATTATACTCTGGCTCTTCACTTGAACATATTGCTATTTTTGTTTCAAAAATGTTAATTTTATATAGTAGATATACACAGTATATTAATAAAATACTGTGATTTACATAATACATTCTGTAAGTGCATGCAAAAGATATTTTGAAAAGTGACTAACAAACACATGGCTCTTGCATTTAGAAATAAAAACTAAAATAATCAAAAGAGAAAACACTCAAAACAAATTTTGTGCTTTTGCACTTTTAATTGCATTTTGTTTGGCAGTGGTTGGGATGAGGCATTTACACGTAATCACTAAACAAAAAACCTTACAGCAAGTAAGTACACGGAACAAATGTGCACAAATTTATGAAAGCATGGCATTCAAAAATAGTGTTCAAAATAGATCATTTAAGGATGATTATTTGCTTTTTAAAAATATATTCTGAGAAGTTTTTTAAATGTCTTTCATTTTGAATATAAGTTCCTACTTAAATCTAATTAAATAAGGGAAATATTTATTGGAACTTCAAACTAATATATTAAGTGTAAACTAATATACTGGGTGTTAGTACCAACTGAAGATGAATCAGAAATTAATTTAAAGCACTTCTAAATTTACCTTAAAAGTAATTATAAAATCACATTCAATTTTTGCAGTACCAGATATATCGCATAAATTAGGGCATACCCATTACTCTCATTAGGAAACCCATCAAGGACATAGTAGTGGTGAATGTACTGAGTGCCAGAAAAATACACATTTTAGCTTGAGTCATGCAATTTTCCCATTTTATAGTCAGATAACTATGACAAAGTTAATTAATATCCCTAGATTTGGTCAATATCTGTTCAAAGGTAACAGTGTGTTCTACCATTTGTGTGAAATATAAACTTATCTGCTTATAGAAGCAGAGAATATCTCTAGAAAGAGAAGAATCTGATAGCATAAGATTGCTTTTGGGAAGGTGTGGGAAGAACTTTTTACCATTTTGAACATTTGGTTTTTAACCTTGTGAATTTATCATATTATCAAGAAAGATTAGAACCCAAATTAAAGAGGAGGTTAATACTATCTTCTCCACCTTTCAGGTTGTTTTAAGATGAGAAAGAGAGATGTATTAAAACTTGCTTTGTAAAAATTGAATTGTATGTATAATTACGAGGAGAGAGAGCAATGAGATTCTTTTTCAGCTTTGAGGAATTGCAGGATAGGATACTTGCAGCTTTTATGGTTTATCAACTTAAACCATAAGAAGATATGTATTTTTAAAAAAGATCTATACTTATTACCTCCTTTTTCTCCTCACCAGATTCTTAACATCCCTTCTATTTCTATTTCTCAACTAACATTTTATATTTTTAAGTCAACAATAATTTCCTGGCAATGAAGTGAATTTTGCTCTAGGTTCATACTGTTTGACTCCTTTGCAGCATATGACACATTCTCATGTATGTGTGTATGTGTGTGTAGGTGTCTGTCTGTCTGTATAGATGTATGTATGCATGTGTTTCCAGTTTTCATGGTCTAGTATTATCTTGGCATTCAATTTTTCTTTCTAATAGGGTTGCTTCATTTATTCAACAGATAATAATTGAGAATTTACTTTTGCCAGGTAGTGTGATGACTATTCTAAAACCATCCTTTCAAACTCTAGTCCTATATTCTTTTTTTGTTTTAAAGATTTATTTATCTTAGAGAGAAAAAGAATAGTGAGAAAGCATGAATGGGCAGAGAGGGAAGGGGACAGGGAGAAAATCCCAAGCAGTATCCCAGCTGAGCTTGGAGCCTGACAGGAAGCTCAGTCCCACAACCCTGAGACCATGGCCTGAGCCAAAACCAAGAGTCGGGTGCTTAACCAACTGAACCGCCCAGGAGCCCCAAACTCTAGTTCTATATTCTTGGTAGTTTAATGAGCACGTCTATCATCCAAATAACATAAACTCATCATACCCAAAGTCAAGTTTAAATCATCTTTACTCCCAACTATGTTTAGTTAAATTTCCTGTTGAATATTTTCAATTTATTTCATATCATATCTAATATCTTGATTGTTCTTAATTTTAAATTTTTAAATTTTTACCTTTTTCCAGTCAGATATTGTCACAAGAAAATAATGAGACTTTTATCTGCTCTCTATTTGTACATTATATATATTTTTTCCACTATTTCATTGGCTGGAATCTCTAGTATGTTATAAAAGAGTGTTAACACATGGCATCTTTTTTGTCTTTGAGATAACGTTTTTAATCATATTGAACAGACTTTTATTTTTCTAGACTTTGAATATTAAAAGTTTATTTAATTTTTTATTTTATTGAGGAAGCGGTGTTAAATTTTTTAAATGCCATTTTAAAAACCTTATGTTCAGTTAATGTATTGAATTATATAAACCTTTGCATCCTGAAACGTATCCAATTTTGCATTGTTTTATTGTATCTGTAGATATACATTTGCTCTGTTAGTCTTTTTAAATATTTTCTTTCGCTTACATTTATTTATGTAATTGGTATTAAAATGGGAAATAGGCAGAAGATAGTCAAATACCATTACTGTCCTTGCAGAGTTTCAAATCTACTGAAATACTGTTTCTATTTGCTTCATTTATTTGTGTTTGTTATCTTTGTAAGTTTTAGTAATAGAATTATGGTAGCCTTACTAATTTAAGTAAATTACTAATTTAAGTAAATTTATTTACTTAAATAAATAAATTTATTATTTAAAAATAAATTTCCCAGCATTTCTTTTATTTTCTTATTGGTAAGAATATTGCTCTGAGACTTACCTATTTTACTAAATTTGAAAATTTTGTAACTCTGACCTCAAAGCCTTTTTATGAGAGATGGAACTTTTACCTTCTAAAAAATATTTGTTTTAAAGTTTATTTATTTAAGTAATCTCTTTACCAAATGTGGGACTCAAACTCACAACTCAGAGATCAAGAGCCACATGCTCCATCAACTGAACCAGCGAGGTCCCCCTGAATTTTTTTTTTAATGGTTATTAGTCTTTTCATTTATTTCATGCTCATGTCAATTTGGCCAATATGTATTTCCTAGAAAAAATTGTTTTGCTGAAACTTTCGGGTTAATTAGCACAGATTTAAATATATTATCCGTTATACAATAAAAATATCTCATCTGTGTCTTTGATTATATTTGCTTTTGCATTTCAAAACATATACATTGTATTTTCTTAAGTTTTTTTCTTGATAACAGTAGTAGGTAGTAGTTTCTCTAGTTAAGGTATTCTTTAAAAGAAAACCTAATATAAAATCATATCATAGCTATACTGGAAGGAGAGAATTGTATCAATAGCTGACAAAATAATTTTTATGTCTAAAGAAGGCAAATATTATTTTTAAAATTTTTCCATCTGATCTCCTATCTTATGGTTCTGGAAATATTTTATCTGTTTAGCCAAATATTCTATCAAAATGTGAAGAGCATGTAGTTTGTTATCTGTCTTTTTAATAATGGGTATCATATATTTTCTTTGAAGAAAGAGTTAAACTCCAAAAAAAAGTTGTAAACCTTTATCTCCATTACAAATATTATTATATGTATGAAGACATATGGATGTGGAAAGAAAGTTCCAAAGGGGACTAAAGAAAGTCCCAAAGGGGATCTTAGATGGAACTTTGGCTCAGGGCTTACTATATTTAGCCCTTATATTCAAATAGTAATAATTCTTATACTGAGCTTGAAGTGGAGTGAATTTATTCTGAATTTAACTAAGAAACTTGAGTACTCAGTCCTATATTACTAAATATAAAGCCACTGGAGGAAGGTACATATGAAGGTACATGTTTAAGAAAATCAAGATGAAGAACTCTTCCATATATAGGAGTATAGAGGGAAAAAAGGAACAAAAACACAAACAAAATGCTCACCATGTGGTATTTTCTTAGCATTATATCTATTTAACAAATAATATTCAGATTTCATAGTATATCAGCCACAGGAAGGTTTTCAATATCTGTAGTTGTCTTGTAAAAATAGCTTTAGTTACATGTTACACATTTCAGCTCAATTTCCCAAGGCATAATGTAAGCAAAATTTTAACTTTTTTTTGTCAAAGAATCTTTCTCCTTGTTCTTTCTGACTGAGAGTTATTGATTAGATGACAAATGTTTGGGAGTCCGAGGCTTTTAGAAAAGGGAAATTTGACTGGATTCACCAGCACAAACAGAGAAGAGTACTGGTGCCTGTCACTTCACTGAATTTTGTTATTATTGTTCTGTCTCCTTTCCATCATGGAGCTGCTGCCCGATGATGGCTATTATCCATCTTTCTCACAGTGTCCATCCAGGAGTCAAGCGACTTGTCTTTCCAGTTTTCAGTACACTAAAGTATAATTCAACTTCTTTTTGTTCTTCCCCAGTTGCATACTGTTGCCTACTAAGGTGGAAACAGGCTGTAGAAATATGAATTGCCTGTATTTCTTTCCTGTACATTATAAACTCAGACATGTTCACTCTACTAGAGTGGAAGGATTGGGATGTGTTTGTTTTTGTTTGATAAATCACATAGTGCCACTACTAAACTAAACTGCACGCACACACACCACCTCAGGGAGGATGGGGGTCTTTTCTGAATCTTTCTGCTGAACCAGTAGATAAATTAAACCTAAAGTCAGGGATTCTGAGGATTACTTCCATGAATTAAGCCATCAGCAGGGCATTCCGCAGCTCACCTTTGGAAATCGCCTTTTTGCTCTTTTTGCTAAAACTTTATTTAAAATGTTTGGACTGAGAGTTTTCTTTTAAGTCTTGCCTTTATTATATATTGGTGTTAAGGTTATTTATTTCAAAAAATAAACAGTAGAACTTTCTGTCTCTATGATGAGAAATAGTTTAATAGAAAAAAATCTGTTCTTTAAAAATTTAGAATAAATTGAAATTCAGAAACTTTGGTATTAGATACATTTAGTAGTGTTTAATTCTACTAGTTCTAATACAAATACACATTATTAGATACTAATAGTTTACTAATAGTGTACTAATACAAATACACACTATTAGATGAAGCACCTTTAATAGTATGTGCTTACTTGATGTTTTAATTTTTACTGTAGTATTTGATATGTTCTAGAGTTCTAAATGTTAGTTATTAATCTCACTTTGTTTACCTTCTGCTTATAAACTTTCAGACATTTACTCTATCTCCCAATATAAAAGTAGATTAATATTTTAGGAGAATAAGATTGCTCTTTACGATACAATCCCAGACATCTTCTCCTACTTTCTCTTTCTATTCTTTGCTTTGCCCTTTATATTTCAGAAACACTGCATTTTCAGTAGGTCTTCACATGTAATCTGTTTTTCTCTGCCTTTGAAGATGGTGCCAGTTCTTTCATTCTCCTTTTACCTCAGTAACATAGAGCACGGTTGTTACTCATGCTGGCTCTGTAGTTAGACTATAGAGGCCATCTTGATAAAAGTTGTCTAAGCCCTCTTGTTCCTTAGTATCATCATCTGTAAAATAAGGATACCAATTTCACTTCACAAAGCTAACTGTAAGGATTAAATGAGTCCATGTGTAGGTTATTTAGAAGAGAGCCTTGCACTTAGTTAAGTACTCTCTATGGTTTATTTTTTATTATTGTTTCATGGGTAAAATTTGTTCTCCCTCTATGATTCAGTTTAGAGCCTTTTGTTTTTAAGAACATGCTATCTTCAGAACCCAAAGAAGCCTACTAGGTGTTATGCTTCCTTCTCTGTGGTGGTAAATGAGAACAAAATTGCAGCAAAGTATTTTACTTTAGGGAGGCTAGACTGCCACACACCTGACAAGTAAGCACCTACACTTCACTTCAGTGGCTAGTCCTGGATCTTGTTAAGATTCCTTGTCTGCCCTCTCAGTGCGTGTGTCTCAACAAAGTCTCCAGCATACTAGCCACTCCTTCCTCGTGCTGTCCGACATGCCTGGTGTTCTCAATGTAATGGATCACTGTGATGTTCTGTGCGGTGGCCAGATAGTTTCAGATTACATATATTATTACAGGAGAGAGTCGACATATTCCTGAGGCAAAACTGTAAATGAATATTCTTATCTTTCCCCTGTGAATGTGAACTGTTTCTGATTCCTTTTTCTCAGAAGCAGGATGGAAAAGGATACCCCACGCAGTGTACCTGTGGCCTTATTAATCAGCTTTAGCAATAATACCACATCTGTCACAGAAACTGCAGTCAGGGGTACTCTTTGGTTGAGCCTGCAGTAGTTTACAGTTATTCTTCAGGAATCATCTGGTCTGAGTAGGGGCAAGCCTGGTGAATTACAGAGAAATAGAACATGGGCCACCACCATCTCTCCCCATCCTACCCACCCCCAGGATATGGTGGTGTGCTTGATTTACTCTCTCCACCGGGGTTTCAGAAGTTCTCTGGCCTTCCCAATTATTGTAGCTGTTACAGCTCTTACAGCACAGACCATCAAGTGACCCAGTGTGGGAATTACTTCAGCTGATAAGTACAGCAATTTTGCTTATGCATGTGAATACTGGGGGAATGATCACTACCTGGGGCTGTGATCTCAGTGGTCCCACTGTGAGCCAGAATTTTGCCAGGGTTCCATTTTTTACCTTTTCCTTGTAGTTCCCCACTCTTGCATCTCTAGCTATCAATGTCAGTGAAGGATCTGTGTCCCATGCCCTTAAAACGTGTGATTATTCCCCTTTCTCCAGTGTACAGTCACCTGGGTAAATGACCACAGTTCCCTTTGGAGAGGGACTAAGGGAATCATTACAGTATTAATTTGACAGGATGTTGCAAGGTCCTTCTTCCTAGGGACTTGGCCACCCTCTGCAGTTTGTATGTTCCAAATCTGAAAATTGCCTCTTGTCTGGGAACTGAACAAAGTATCATGACTTTTAATAGTGGTACCTACCCTCTGCCTCCCAACTCTATTTGTCTTCCCTGGACAATGTCCTCTATCAAAATTCTATCTATTATTTTAAAAAGCGCTATTAAAATCCTGCTACCTCTCTTTATTCTCATCCCGTAAACTCAGCCATAATGAATCTCTCTATCCTCTTGAATTCCTATAGACATGTGCTGATCACACTTTGTTTTATATTATATTTATTTATGTAATCTTCTGCACAGATCTTCATTATACATTGAGGCATAAACTGTGTCTCATTTATCATTTTATTGTTAAAGTGCCCTACATAGTGCCTTGAACATAGTAATCAAGCTATGAAAGTTTACTGAGTTGATTTTAAATACACTGGCTTTTCTTCTGCTATGTCGTTAAAAGGCAAAACTGTATTTAGTCCTTAAGCAAGACACGTTAGTGTTCTATTTATATACCGTTTTGTATATGTAAGTCTATATACTAGAAGACAAAAATATGTCCACATGTATATGGAATTTTTTATATGTTTTTGTTTCTGTTCTTTTTGATGTTATAGTTTTAATTAATCCAACGCCAAAGTATCATTATTGAAACATTTTTTCTTATAGATAATTTGTGGCAAAAGCCTTTCAGCAAATGAAATAACTCTTAGCACTTTGAAAGAAGAAGGGTACAAAGCTGCTTTCATTGGAATAGGTGAGTAGCTTGCTTTTAAATATTTTTTCTTTCTAATTTTTTAAAAATTTCCTGACGGTGTCCAGAATAACTGCCTGCAGACATTTCCACGATAAAAGTTATATCTGTTCCGGGGAGCAGACAGGAATGAGTGACTAAAGAAAGTTTTCTATTTATAACTAACTGTGTTGTCTCACCTTCATTATGGATAGACTTTGGCAAGACCATTTTTAAATTTACCCGTTGTTTCCCCATGCCATCATTACTAAGACACAAGATATTTTTCATTTACGCCATTGAAGCTCAGAATTTGGGCTTAACGATGTCTAGATACAGTAGCTTTCTCTTTATGATAAAAGCAATTGGCTAAATAGATAATAAAGGACAGACCTGGCTTGGGTTTTGTTTGTTCTATTCATCTTTTTCCAAAAGATGCTAATTATACTTCCGAAAGTCACATGGACAGCGTAGAGCTGCTAAAGCACTTCACGTGTATCATGGCTGCCTGTTTTCTCTGCATGTCCCATGGAGTTTGAGTGGTCTAACACTTTTTCCATTTACTTACTGTTTTACCGAAAGACCAGAGAGAGTAAAGAATTGATTTAACTTAGTCTTTGTCTCATTCACTTTGTATTCATTCTTTCATGTCCCCACAATGGGGACAGTTATGGCGGACCAACTGAGCAAGTCTGTCCTCTCGTCTTTCAGTTTGTCTTTCTCCCAGTTCACACTCCTTGAATGTGAATAGCTAAGTAATAAAGCTGCATGAGATGAAAACTGTTCTACTTCTTTAAGCGATCACACATTGGATAGCATTTGTTTTGGGACTGTCCTTATTCAGAGCATATCTAGAGTGGAATTATCAGGAATGCTTCTTAGCCTACTAAATTTTTCTTATCAGGATGCCATGTATTCTTTTACTAGGTAATTGCTACCATGTCTGAGACCTTCTCTGTCACTCTGTTTATGTAGATGAAAACTTATGGAGAGGAAAATAAATTTTTACTGTAGCTTCTAGCTTCTAAATGTCTGTATTGAACCGCCTCCCTTCAGGAACTTGATTCATCGCTATTTTTCTATATTATATTCATTTAAGCACAGTAATCACTGTGTAGATCAAGAATAGGGAGAAAAGGTCTGATATTTTCATAGGTTTCATTTTTAAAGGCACTACACCAACTTTGGTTTTACTTTCAACTTACATTTGTATGGTGAATTAACATACAAGAAATAACATAAAGAAATAAGTCAGGTGCCTATGAAGTATATTCTACTAATACCAGCAATTTTGGATCAGTAAGTTGCTGTTACTTTAAATAAGTACAGGTTCAAAGAAACTTTGTGAATAATAAATGGAAAATTAAGTGAGGCAATAAGTATGAAATTTTGGTGATGTTTTCAAAATAGCTATTTGTAATTCACCATTGTGGTTTCCTACAGCAGTTGTACAGAAAAGATAGGTTTTTTCCTATGATGGGATAGTATATGCTAATGCAGTTTTGTGATCTCTACAAATGTTGTCTACAAAGAATCTCTGTACTGGGGGCCCCTGGGTGGCTCAGTGGGTTAAAGCCTCTGCCTTCGGCTCAGGTCATGATCTCAGGGTCCTGAGATCGAGCCCCGCTTCGGGCTCTCTGCTCAGCAGGGAGCCTGCTTCCCCCTCTCTCTGCCTGCCTCTCTGCCTACTTGTGATCTCTCTTTCTGTCAAATAAATAAATAAAATCTTAAAAAAAAAAAAAAGAATCTCTGTACTGGAGAAATAGGGGCCAAATAAATAATACATTGAAATATCTCCAAATTAATTGCATAATCAGATTATAATAAAAATTTGGAACAATTAAGTGATGTATCAGTCTGAGTGGTTTTAGCTGTAGAAATATCTTCCATCTGTTAGATGCAATAATGTTTTAATTTTTTTTAATTTCATTCCATTAAATCCCCTTACATATGTTATTTGATAATGCCACATCCGTTCACAATACTCCATTTCACTCTGCACCGAGGTGTGAATACTGCATTTAAAATGTGGAGTCCTTTCATATTTATGTTGCTGTGCATTTTCACGCTGGGAAGTGAATCTTTTGACATTTTGGTGTAGTGATGTGTAGAATGCAGTTATGTTCTATTTCAGTATTTTATATGAAATATATACAAGAAAGTTTCATCTTGTCAAAAAAAAAAAAAGCTCCTGTCTATAGAAGACAAGTAGCATTACCTCCAGGAATTATTTATTTGACACTCTTGATTGCTGAGTTGGGAATTTATGACCTTTCTATTACCATATAACTGCCTATTACTTGGACAGCCTCACATCCTTACATGCTTTTGTTCATTAACCATGCTTCTATATTGTAATTAAACTTCACTCATTTCATCTACTTTTTTCCGCTCAGTTTGGAGAAGTCAATTTTGGAATAGGACTTCTATATTATTTAGAATGTAGTCACTTTAAAAAAAAAGGTGGTCACTTTTAGAAAGGAAAATGTGGTTTAAACAAGATATATATTTAGTCTCTCTCATCTAACAGTGTGAACCATCATCAACACTTCCATCTTTGGTCAATAGATAAGCCACTCTGCCCACATTCCTGCTAACAAAAATTGGAAGTAAGGCAGGGAAGTCCTTTCTTTTTAAGTTTATGACCCAGAAGTTGCACATATCAGTTTTGTTTTTATCTCATAGTCCACAGCCTGGTCACATAAACATGCCTAGCAACAGAGGATGATTTGAAATGTAGTCTCTAGCTGGGTGGACATATGCGCCCATTAAACTTCTATTATTATAGGGAAGGTAGTGTGTGATAAAAATAGAGAGTGAAAAGAAATAAAGGTCTCTGTGCCATAGGTGTGCATCATCATTGGTATTTGACACTTGGATTCCTTATTCAGGGAGCTTAGTAAAGCACTGAATAATAAAGAATTCATTCTTGGAACTTAGTGCTTATATATAGTTTGCATATGTCACTTAATGAAAATGGAGTATTTTCTCTTTCTGTAGTTGGGAATACTATTTGTAGGTCTTCTATATTTATAAGTACTGTCCATTCTATGTTAGTTTGAAAGAAAAAAAGGCTTCGTTTTGTGTTAAATATGACTTATCAAGGACAGCTTGATAAATCGATTGCATTAACAAAAATATATTCTCTTGTTCCCTGATTTTTCACAATATATATGATGTTGCTGGTGAAAAGTTGTACACTTTTAGGTTTTTCCCTAACTAATGCTAACAGAGTCCATTAAAGAAATCATCATATTGAATATACATCATTCTGAGACTTACATCTTTTTACCCATGACAGCTTTAGTTTATTCTAAGTGAAATAAATAAAGTATCTTTTTCTAACTGGAATGAGTTGTTTTGAGACAATTGGGATTTCTTAAAAGACTAAATTTTTTTTTTTTAATAAAAGCACTTGCAGAGTGTGTTACTATAAATGTCCAGAAATAATTTAGAACATCCACTGGGGAAGGCTTTTTCAAAATATTTGGTGATTCTCTTTGGTTGGTATTAAAATCAGTATAATGGATTACAGCCATCGTTCCTTTTTTTTATTTTACAAAAATGAACACAAAAAATAGAAAATATCTAAGTGTGTTGCGCATGGTTAGGTTAAGTGTTAATTTGTGAAAAATGTTTTCAGTTTGGTGTGTGTTTTCGGTGTGTGTGTTTGCACATATACCCTGCATATTAACAAAAAATGTATTTTTTAAATGTAGTTTAATAGTCAGTGTTTGAGAGCCACTGATTTATGTTGTAAAGACCCTAAAGTATTAGTTGCCTTTTTCCCAGAGCATGCCCAACACCTATCAAGTAATTGGTGAGTGATTTATGTATTTAATGACTGCAGTGTTCTAGGCACTGTGCTAAGAATTTAAAATACAGAGAAATCGAATTCAGTTTTTAGCTTAATTTTAATTTCAATCAGGAAAATTATAAGAGATTCAAACAGAACAAAAGTATCGTATCATTTGAGGAGTGTGATATGGTCAGAGTGGGCTGACATGAGTATAATTTTTTATTTTTTTATTTTTTTAAGTTCTTTCGGTGATTATATTCTAGAGTTAGGTTTTAGAATATCTGTTCTAGATGACCGAAGAGTTAACTCTTTAGCCTTTGCTTCAGAGGAGCCCATGTTCTTTCCCTTTTCCAATAATTTACTTCTGGTATTCTCACAAAACATGTAGTGGTGAAAAGATTAAACAAACATATAAGGGAAGGATCATCCATCCACTAAGACACCCTCAGATAAATGGGAAAACTTTGTATATTTTCCTGATGATGTTTTTTGATTTTTGTTTTTTGTTTTTTCCTGAATTTTTGATTTTGATACTTGGGAGAGAGAGTGTGTTACAGAGGAAATAGCAGATATCCGCTATTGCAGTCACAATAGACACAAAGGGAGCAGGAACCTCAGCAAGATTTCGTAGAGATGAATAATCTCTACAAAAAGTGGTGTCTCGCTAGCAAATGCTTAAATTTGTATCTACTCCAAAGATTTCTCTTGAATTCACTTCTCACTATACCATTCCCACCCTTACTGATACTGGACTGCTGCTGTAGCCTCCTAACCAGTTTCCCTGGACATCGTTATCCTTATAACAGATACAGTGATCTTTCTAAAATGAGAGCTCATGATGCCATTTCCTCATTAAAACCTCTCTCCTTGCCATAGCTTCCTATTTCCTTTGGGGTAGAGGAAAACCTCCTTAAGATAAGACTTTCAAAGCTCCTCATGATTTGGTCAATGTTGAGCTTATGTCTCCAGTTACTTTACACATTAAATTGTGTATTTCAGCCATCTTGAACTGTTTTCAGTTTTACCTCATTTAAAATTTTTTTTCTCAGTATTTGGACATGGTATTGCCTGGACCTACAACTGTCATTTTATTATTTAAGTTATTACCCTAGATGTTCTTTTTTCCACTTCATGTAGTACTCTTCTAATGATCCAACCCTACCCTCACTTTTTAGTTTGGATAAATGATGCTGCCTCCTTACCCTAATTCTCACACCACTGTGTTTTTGTTCCCTTTCTGAATGTCCAGACTAGACTTTATACTTTATTATAGCACTTACTTCCCTGTATTATAACTGACTAGTTACATGTTTGTTATAGTCGTTAGAAGTCAAATTCTTGGAGGTTGAATATTCTATCTACTTTGTCTATAGATCTGCAGTGCCTAGAAAAAAGCCTGCCGCACACTATGGGAACTCTATAAGTATTTTTTAATTATTGATTTTTAACGCAATTGTTTTAACTATCTGCCTAAATGATAGGATATTGAAACATGTTGGCAATTTGGGGTGGCTATTATAATATTGATCAAACCTAGGGGAAATTAGATATTACATTATTATAAAATTGGTATTATACTATAAATGAACTAAGTAGGATTAGTAACATTGATGGTAGTGATATTGGTAGTAGTAGCAGTAATAGCTAAAATACTCCATGACCAATTCTCTTTTTTTCTTTCAACTTTTAATACAGTCTATGCCATTAACTCTTAAAATGACCCTTAAGTGGATGAGAAAATAAAGATTAAGAAAGCTTTTTTTTTTTTTAAAGATTTTATTTATTTATTTATTAGGAAAGAAAGAGAGTGAGAGAGAGCAGGTCAGAGTGAGAAGCGGACTCCCCATGGAGCTGGGAGCCCAATGTGGGACTCGATCCCGGGACTCCGGGATCATAACCTGAGCTGAAGGCAGTCGCTCAACCAACTGCACCATCCAGGGGCCCAAGATTAAGAAAGCTTTAAGGAAACTAGTAAATGCAACTAAAACATGGAAAGTGGATTTTATAGGGAATGTAGGGAAAATGTAACAAATGCAAACATCCATATTTCAACAGCAAAAGCTGTTACAGACACAGTGACTGAAGGCCAACAAGTTATGGGATGACACCTGCCTACATTGAGTTGTCCAATTTAAGGATCATGAACATGGGGACCGCATACTCTGGAAGAATTTTTTTTTATATTTAGCCTCACTTTTCTTACTGTTACCACCAGTTGGCCTTTTTCCCCAGTTACTTTAAGAAAATATTATTTTTTAAATATGATGATTCTCAAATATTTTAACAGCTGAAGAAGAGATAATTACAATTAAGAAAGTCCATTGAGAAACTGTGGTATTAAATTTGCTACGTTGTGGCCTTTAGTTAAATCTCTTGTGCCTTCTTAGAGCCAGAAATCTTCTCTGTAAAATTTACTCTTAATTGGCTTCTTAATCAGGAGTTTCTAAATTGTACACAATCATGTATACGTTCTATTTAGCAGAAAATGGAATACGGTTTTTTAGACCACACTCTTCTGTCAACAGATAAAAACTGAAGTTGTTTAGGGATTGTGCACAATTATAGTAGATTATTTTGAAATAATAAAACTAATTTAATTTTAAGCAAAAAAAAAGGCATGATTTTGACAATCCACTTTTTTTTTGTTAATTTGTAATATTATCAAATCTAGTGTCACTTATAAGTACTCGGGTATAATTGTGAGATGGCTCCTAAGAATTCAGAAATGAGGGAAATGGAATTCCAGCTGAGAGTTCATTAAATCATCATTTAATGAGTTCAAGCAAAGACCCCAGAAAGAGATAAAATAGATGTAGGGCAATTATTCTTTGATCATATTAACATATCTATAGAAAGTACATCTTGTTCTGCAAAAGCAGGTAATAGAGACTGGTCAATTTTTTAAGTATAGAAAAGAAAAAAAAATCAGAGGAAATATCGGTGGTATCTCTTTAAACACACCTGAATAAGTGGACCTGGAGTTCTTTGAGCTCATATAATGAAGATACACAGATAAGTTTCTTTGCTTTAAAATGTCCTTCTTCTGATTCCAAGTGTACTAAGTTGACACTGATTCCTGAATAGTTTGATTATATTAGGAGACAATGCTAATCATGTCAGTCAGAGTAATCCTGGTCCCCGTGATGGTTATTTCTGTTGCTCAAAGTCACTGTGGTTCTCTTAGGAATATGGTACTCTAATATTAAGAACTTTCCACACCAGGTAACACTTCTTAAAAACAAGCTGTAACTGTCTCAAATATTTTTAGTCGCTGTCACTGCTTCCAGAATAAGTCAGATTTCCTTTGTATGAATTTCAACAGGCTGCAATAGCTGTCCAAATCTACCCCTTTAGCTTTAAATCTACTTTATAGATCTTTCTTGCCACCATATATCTAGACATCCTTCAAAAGTAACCTGTACTCTTCCATCATTATATCTTGGCTCATAATCTTGTCTTTACTGAGAAAACTTTTTAGTCTGTCTCCATATGGTAAAGTCAATACTTACAATATTCATCTCAAATGCCACTTCTTACATAAGACATTCATACTCATCGTGCTAAGATAAATGTTTATTCTGTGCTCATATATAGCAAAATGTTTTCTACGTCATTTATAGAACTGAATATAGTTTTCCTTATATTATTTTTGGTTGTGTGCATATACCCACTCCCTTGCCCCACACACAAGCACAGTTATTAAAAACCTTTGAGTGCAGGGACTACTTTTTAAAAATTGTTTTATGGGGCGCCCTGGTGGCTCAGTTGGTTGGGCGACTGCCTTCGGCTCAGGTCATGATCCCGGAGTCCTGGGATCGAGTCCCACATCGGGTTCCCAGCTCTATGGGGAGTCCGCTTCTCACTCTGACCTCCCTTCTCATGCTCTCTCTCACTCTCTCTCTTTCCTAATAAATGAATAAATAAAATCTTTAAAAAAAATAAAATAGGGCGCCTGGGTGGCTCAGTTGGTTAAGCGACTGCCTTCGGCTCAGGTCATGATCCCGGAGTCCTGGGATCGAGTCCCATATCGGACTCCCGGCTCTGCGGGAAGTCTGCTTCTCCCTCTGACCTTCTCTCCTCTCATTCTCAGTCTCTCTCTCTAATAAAAAAAAAAAAAAAAAACTTAAAATAAATAAATAAATAAATAAATAAATAAAATAAAAATTGTTTTATTTTACATGTTAGCCCATTTTGTACAATGAATATAGTATAATATCAGTAACATTTTTTGAAGTAAAACAATTGGAAGATTAAAAAGAAAAGAACAAAGGAAGAAGTAAAAAGCAATGTAATAATTTCTTGAGAAGTTTCAAACTCTTTGATCATTTAGCTGTTTTTTTTAAAGTCATCTGTCTTTCCAAGTATCTTTTTATAGCTCTCTTTCTCTTTTTTTTTATCACAAAATACAAAGATATATTTATGGATTGATTACTTACTCAAAGACATCAAATAAATTCTAAATGTTTCCATTCATGTCATTCTTACATTTATACATTATCATTCTCTTAAGTATTACACTTCTGTGCTGAATATTAGGTATTGTCTTTGAGCATTTTGGTAAAAGTAATGTTATTTGCTTGAGGGTATTTAATAAGCATTGTATGATGAAGATGGTGATATAAGAAAATCCTTTTTAAGTGTTTGTTTGTTTTTTCTGTTAGTAGAATTCCTGGACTATTGTAGATTTTCCATAAACATCAATTGTATTGTTGATTTAATTAATTGAAATATTCTATTTCTCCCATTTAACAGAAAAAAAGATATAATTCATTTAGCCAAAAGGATTATTTTAAAATATTCTATATGCCATATTTTTATTAAACATTTTTATGAATGTAAATTTTATTTTAGATTATTGAACATCTTTGTTCTCTGAGTTACTTTTTTTTTTAAGGTATTTATTTACTTGACAGAGAGAGAGAGAGAGCTAGAGAGGGAATACGAGCAGGGGGAGTGGGAGAGGGAGAAGCAGGCTTTCCACTGAGCCGGGAGCTTGATGCGAGGCTCTATCCTAGGACCCTGGGATCATAACCTGAGCCGAAGGCAGGTGCTTAACAATTGAGCCACCCAAGTGCCTCTGGGTTTCTTTTGATGGAGACATGGAGGAATTATTATTATATATATATATATATATATATATATATATATGAAGGAGATATATAGATATATATATATTTCATGGTATAAAAATATATTTCACTTATATTAGTTATTTAAAGAAAGAGGAAAAAACTACTTTTTGTCATTTTCATTGTTCAGGCACTACTTTTTTTTTAAGTAGTTCCCAGTAGCTTGATCAACTCTTAAAAAGCAATTGAAAAGGGACTCCTGGGTGGTTCAATCGGTTAAGCATCTGCTTTCAGCTTAGGTCATGATCCCAGGGTCCTGGGAGCTAGTCCTGCATCCTGCTCCTTGCTCAGGGGGGAGCCTGCTTATCCCTCTGCCTACAGCTCCCTCTGCTTGTGCTCTCTCTCTCTCAAATAAATAAAATCTAAAAAAAAAAAAAAAAAAAGTAATCAAAAAAAGAATTGGAAAATTATTGGACTAACCAAAATGTTTTCTTTCAACTGCTGCCTATGGCTCCTGGTTACCTTTTTCCCCCCCATGAGTGAAAAATATCATTTGAACTATTGAACTTGGAAGGGGATATTGTTGAACATACACTATGGGCATCATGATGGGTTCTCTTTTTTCTTTTCTTTTCTTTTCTTTTCTTTTCTTTTCTTTTCTTTTCTTTTCTTTCTTTTCTTTTCTTTTCTTTTCTTTCTATAGATGTAGTGATCATCCCATAGATCTGAGTTGTCCTCTGGAAGAAAATGTTGATGTTGAAGAATAAACTTTGAGATAATTAGCAAAATTAGAAGTCACTGAGGTAATGGGTATTGTCATACAAGAATTAAGGAACATCACAATACACAACCTCTCCCCTTCAAATCCCCAATTCAATGAAGTTGAATCTGGAATTCATGACATTCAGTACATAGGTATGATATGTTAGTGGTTTCTAATTAGAGCTAGGAGACATACCACTAGATGGCTTTATTCACAGTATAAACTGCACAACACTGCATATCTTACACTTTTACAAATCACTGTATGCAAAAGTTGATAAAATTAGGGCCCCCATTCCACACAAGGAAAGAGGGGTTAATAAGAGAGACCTGAAAAATGGTTTGGAAATGGCAGAAGTTGATGCAAATTAGAAGAAATTAGGTATATTTCTACATACGCTTCAGATTTCTTTCTACAAATAATCTTTCCAAAGAATAGGAATGAGAAACTTTGCAGGCTAATTTGTGAGTCTTATTTATCACTTATTTCATATTTATACAGGTTGGGCTATACCATCTTTGGCTAAGTAGCATTAGGTCAACTGCAATAATATTATTTTCATTGACATTTAAATAACACCTTCTTTGACATGAAATACTTAAAAACAGTGTTCTAAAGCAAGATGTTTACTTTTAGGAGGAGACTTCATTAAGACATTTTATTTTAAGTAATAAATCTGTTTTAGAAGAAATTCAACTGAAATTTATATCAAATCAGTTTTCATAAACCCTGCATTTGAATTGTTTAAGGAGCATCTAGTGAATTCATGTTGTCTTAAATTCCCCAAGGCTCTATTGTGTGACACAAATTTACTTAAATGAACAAATAGAAATCAATGGGATAGAACCTAGTTTGGTTATCCTTTCTCAATTTGTTAAACTTATATTTCTTGGCAATATTATTTAAGTTATATAAGAATTGATATTGGGGGAAAGAATACTGTAATCATGATTAATTTACATTATTAACTCAAATAACATAACCCTTTAAATTATTTACTATGGTTACTGTAGCCATTTAAGAAAAAAATTTAAACAAAATTTTGATTTATTTATTTTCTCATCTCCAAATACATAAGAAATTTTGATGTGTGTGTGTTATCATCTTCTGATTAACCATGCAGTGCCACCTGGTGTGCAGATGGAAAGAATATTACACATCAGAGGCTTGTTCACACCCACCCTCCCAAACACAAACTTACATGGCAGAGAGTTAACAGATGTTCACTTTGCTTGTGTTATGGAGATAAATTGTGCATAAAACCCTCAATTCATAAGTTAAATTTGGAGAAGAAGATATTGATAACTGGATGAATCAAAGATTATGTGAATATGTCCAGTTTAGTGGAAGAAAGTCATGTTTAATTGGAAAATTACTTTCTTGAATCTTTAAATTCTTACTTTGTGTTTCTACACTTTATTTTCTTGTGTACACAATATTTGTGTTTGTTGAGCCTTAGTATTTCCATTTCACTGATAAATCTGTCAGTGCTAGAATAGCATGTTTCTTTTAAACTAACCATTGATTGATCATATTTTAACATATATTGTTACACTTCTGCCATATATATGTCTCTGGCTGTGTGCTAGGGATAATAGTTTGCAAAACAAATTTAAAAGGTTATTATTTATTTAGAAAAACAATGAAATATTTTATGCAATTAATAAATACAAATTTTGTATATGCAAATATAATAAACACAGTGACTTAATTTCTTAGTGTATTGGCTAAATTTTTTGCATAAACTAATTCTCACAAAGTAATATTGGATTGATATTGTTGATACCTCCATTTCCTGTATGTATAAATTGTGTCGAGAGATGTTAAGTAATAGTCTCAGTAGTACAACCTGGAGGAATTGAGGTACATCTGAAACCAAAACCATACTTACCCAATCCTCTAAGTTGCTGTGACTTATAAATAGTTATTTTTTTACTAATTTACAAATTTCCATTTTAAAATTCATTTTTAAAAATTGTGGTAAAATACACATAAAGTTACCATTTTTTAATTTTATACTTCAGTGGCATTAAGTACATTCACGTTTAATTAATAAAATTGATAAATCCCCAGCCAGACTTATCAAATAAATAAATAAATAAAGGAGAAGGGACCCAAATAAATAAAATCATGAATGAGAGGAGATATCAACAACCACAGAAATATATTTATAAGGAGAATATTATGAAAAAATATATACCAATAAATTGGGCAATCTGAAGAAATGGATACATTCTTAGAAACATATAAGCTACAAAAACTGAAACAGGCAGAAATAGAAAATATGAAGACCAATAACCAGAAAAGAAATTGAATCAGTAATCAAAAATATCCAAAAATATCCAGAAATATCCTGAAACAAAAGTCCAGGGTCAGACAGTTCCCAGGGCAATTCTACCAAACGTTTAAAGAAGAGTTAATACATATTCTTCTCAAATGGTTCCAAAAAATAGAAATGGAAGGAAAACTTCCAAACTCATTCTACAAGGCCAGTATTACCTTGATTGCAAAACAAAACGAAGACCCCACTATACTAAAGACTTACAGACCAATATCCCTGATGAACATGGATGCAAAAATTCTCAATGAGATACTAGTAAATCTAATCCAACAGTATTTATTTATTTATTTATTGATCCTATTTATTCATTTGACAGAGAGATCACAAGTAGGCAGAGAGGCAGGCAGAGAGAGTGGGGGAAGCAGGCTCCCCGCTGAGTAGAGAGCCCGATGTGGGGCTCGATCCCAGGACCCTGAGACCATGACCTGAGCCGAAGGTAGAGGCTCAACACACTTAGCCACCCAGGCGCCCCTAATCCAACAGTATTTTAAAAGAATTATTCACCACGATCAAGTGGTATTTATTCCTGGGCTCCAAGGGTGATTTAATATTTGCAAATCAATCAACATGATACACCACATTAATAAAAGCAAGGATAAGAACTATAGGATCCTCTCAGTAGATGCAAAAAATTTTTTTTTGACAAAGTACAGCATCTATTCTTGATTAAAAAAACCCTAAACAAATAGGGATAAATGAAATGTATCTCAACATCATAAAGGCCATATATGACAGACCCACAGCTAATATCATCCTCAATGTGGAAAAACAGAGATTTTCCTCTACAGTCAGGAACAAGATAGGGATGTCCACTCTCACCACTATTACTTAATATAGTATAAGAAATTCTACCCTCAGCAATCAGACAATGAATAGAAATAAGAGGCATCCAAATTGGGTTGGAAGAAGTCAGACTGTCACTATTTGCAGATGACGTGATACTCTATATAGGAAACCCGAAAGACTCTACCAAAAAATTGTTGGAACTGATATACAAATTCAGTAAAGTCGTGGGATACAAAAATCAATGTACAGAAAACTGTTGCATTTCCATACACCAATGATGAAACAGCAGAAAGTGAAATCAAGAAACCCATCCCAATTTATACCCAGTTGCACCAAAAGCCATAAAGATACCCAGGAGTAAACACAACCAAAGAGATAAAAGACCTGTATTCTGAAAACTGTAGAACATTTTTGAAAGAAATTGAAGTTGACACAAAGAAATGGAAAAACATTCCAACGCTCATAGATTGGCAGAACAAATATTGTTAAGTTAGCTATAACAACCAAAGAAATCCACATTTAATGCAATATCTATCAAAATACCACCAGCATTTTTCACAGAGTGAAAAATAACAATCTTAAAATTTGTGTGGAACCACCAAAGACCCCTAAAAGCCAAAGCAGTCATGATAAATAAAAGCAAAACCTGAAGTATCATGATTCGGGATTTCAAGCTATATTACAAAGCTGTAATCATCAATATGGTAAGGGACTGGCAGAAAAATAGACACGGAACAGTGTGATCTCATCAAAATCCTAGAGGAGAACACAGGCAGCAACCTCTTTGACCTCAGCCACAGCAACTTCTTACTAGTCATGTCTCTGGAGGCAAGGGAAGCAAAAGCAAAGATGAACCATTGGAACTTCATCAACATAAAAAGCTTCTGCATAACAAAAAAAACAATCAACAAAACTAAAAGGCAAACTATGGAATGGGAGAAGATATTTGCAAATGACATAACTGATAAAGGGTTAGTGTACAAAGTCTATAAAAAACTTATCAAACTGAACATCCATAAATAAATAATCAAATTAGAAGTGGGCAGAAGACATAAAGAGACATTTTTCCACAGAAGATGTACAGAGGGCTAACAGACACATGAGAAAATCCTCAACATCACTCACCATTGGGGAAATACAAGTCAAACTATGATAAGATGCCCACACACCAGTCAGAATGGCTAAAATTAACAACACAGGAAACAAAAAATGTTGGCAAGAATGACAAGAAAGGGGAACCCTCTTACACCCTTTGTGGGAATGCAAAATGTTATAGCCACTCTGGAGGATAGTATAGAGGTTCCTAAAAAAGTTGAAAATAGAACTACCCTATGATCTAGCAATTGCACTACAAGGTATTTACCCAAAGGATACAAAAATGTTGATTCAGGGAGGCATAAACACCCTAAGGTTTATAGCACCATTATCAGCAATAGGTAAATCATAGAAAAAGCCCAAATGTCCAATCGACTGATGAATGGATAATGAAGAGGTGATATATGATATGTGTGATACACACACACACACACACACACACACACACACACACACTAGAATATTATTCAGCCATAAAAAAGAATGAAATCTTGCCTTTTGCAATGCTGTGGATGGAGTTAGAGTGTATTATGCTAAGCAAAATAAGTCTGTCAGAGAAAGACAAATACCAAAAGATTTCATTTACATGTGGAACTTAAGAAACAAAACAGATGAACATAGAAAAGTTAAGGGAAAAAAAAGAGAGAGAATGATACAAACCATAAGAGACTATTAACTCTAGAGAAGAAACTGAAGGTTGCCGGTTGGAAGGTTGGCAGGGAATGGGCCAAATGGGTGATGGGTATTAAGGAGGGCACTTGTTGTGGTGAGTATTGGGTGTTATATGTAAGTGATGAATCACTGAATTCCTCTCTTGAAACCAATGTAACACTATATTTAACGAAGTAGAATTTAGGTAAAAACTTGAAACAAATAAAATATTCTTTCATTAGGAAAAAAGGAATTTTTCTTATTATTATGCCTATATTATTTTTTTAAATATTTATTTATTTTAGAAAGAGAAAGAGCATGTGCACTGCAAGTAGGAGGAGGGGGAGAGAAAGAGAATCTTTAAGCAGTCTGCCCACTGAGCAGGAGCCCGACTTGAGGCTTGGTACAGGGGTTGATCCTCTGGCCCAGGAGATCATAACCTGAGCTGACACCAAGAGTCTGATGCTTAACTGACTGAGCCACCCAGGTGCCCCTGCCTATATTAATTTTTAAAACATTACTGACAGGTAAACTTGCTGTTTTTGTTTAGTTCTGGGTTGTAACGTTTTATCCAGAAATTACTTTAAAGAAAGTAATTTCAGGAAGTAAATACATACTTAATTTTACAGAGAAAAAACAAGAACATATCCAAGATTAAAATCATAGAAGGAATTAAGTAAGAACTGAAATTAGTTTTGTATGAAGTGATTGACAGTTCTAAAGGTATGATCGTAGAAATTGTGATTACCCCTAGCTTTGTGTTTTCTCATCAGTTTTTGATAAGTTAAGAATAAAGGAAACATACGTACACAATAAAAATCTGCTTCTAGGATAGGACTTGATCTATGAAATCTTTGTACCTTTCCCTTCTAGTTTATTATTTATTTCTCTCTCTCAAGTCTTTATTATAAATGCTAACAAGTAGCACCTACCAACTCAGCCAGGAAGTAACAAAGAGCCATTCAGACCATAGTTCCTCTTATTCCTAGTGCTAAGGGAAGTAAACTCGTCATTATTTTGGTATATATCTTTAAATTTGTCTGCAAGTGTATCCATCATTTCAGTGTAAAAGATAAATGTTTGTTATATAGCAAAGTTTATTAAAGACCATAGAAAAAGTATTATTGATAAATGATTAGATACATTCAACTAAATACTAAGTAGGAAAAAAAATGTGGACAGTAAGACTTTGTGATTTTCTTAATTTTAAAGATAGTGAGATCAGGTGGCAGTGCAATTTTCTGTGCCAAGTGAGAGCAAAACATGCTTTAGTTTAGTATTATTTGATGCACTGTGAAAGTACATTGAATTCAGGAATTATTAGTTCAATTGTTCTTTCTGACTTAAACTGGATTCAAGCTTGCCTTTATGCTACTTTGAAAAATGTTAAAAAGTAATAAGAATCAGAATGTTAACCAAGATTAATAATGAAAAATACTATTATCATTTTTTGGAAAATATAATTAGTTATTATGCTAATTGCAGTTAATACTTGAGCATTATGGAAGCTAGAGGTGCTGCCCCTCATGCTGTCAAAAATCCCTGTATAACTTTGACTCCTCTAAAACTTAAGTACTAATAGCCTATTGTTGACCAGAATCCTAACCAATAACATAAGCAGTCTATTAACACATATTTTTATATAGGTACTGTAGGTACTATAGGTATTCTTATAATAAAGTTGGAAAAAAGAAAATGTTATTAAGGAAAACCATAAGGAAAAGAAAATATATTTATAGTCTTGTACTGTATTTATGGGGAAAAAAATCCATGTTTAAGTGGACTCACACAGTTCCAACTCACATTGTTCATGGGCCAACTGTATTAAAATAAGAACATTTTAAGTATATAAACTAAAGTTATTTTGTAAAGAATATCACTCTGACACAGTAAAATAAATTATTGGAATTGTTCATGTGTACTTATGTATATTTTCCTCTGCTACTGACTGTAGGCATCTTGATTAATAGAATACTCCAGGGAAAGTTGAATCAGCTTTATGTGTCTTTTTTCCCCTTCTAAAGCATTTTTGGTAGCTATTGACTAGAATTTGTGGTGGGAATATGGCCTATAATGTGGAATCATATGAACTAGGCTGAAGAGTGAATAAATCTCTGACGATGAGTCCAACAGTGAGCTTTCCTATTAAAGTGGTACATATTGTAACAGGTTTGGTCCTAAAATGATCTTATGTTCCTTTAAACATACCCCGGTTTTTCGGGGGTTCCTGGGTGGCTCAGTCAGTTAAGCGTCTGCTTTTGGCTCAAGTAATGATCCCAGGGTCCTCGGATTGAGCCCCGCATCTGGCTCCCTGCTTGGCGGAGAGCCTGCTTTTCCCTCTCCTCTCAGCTCCTACTCTCTCTTGCTATCTCTGTCTCTCTCTCTCTCAAATAAATAAATAAAATCTTAAAAAATTAAAGCCATTTTTCTATTATATTTAAATGTGTTCTTTTCCCCCCTCATATTTTGTGTTTGCGCTCAGGGGTGTACACATATTATATATATGCTTGCATATATATGTTATGAAACCATCCCTCTTAGTTCTTGGAGTTTGCGGGATTTTGTTTGTTTTGTTTTCTCATCTTCCAGCCTTTTGCAACTTACAGTCATCTTTCTGAGAAATGGAAGCTTGAAGAGGATAAAGTGAGAAAAGAGTATAATTTGTTAAGGCAACATTTTCATTCCATGGCTCTTTTTTTTTTTTTTTTCTGTAGAAGGAAAGTCAGAAAGCTCACTTGTAGATTTTAAAGTTTTCTAAATACCAAGACATCTCAGAACAATACACAAAATAAGGTAGAGATTTAAAAAGTTTTGCCTCAACATTATATTAAAACATTAGTTTTTAGTAGTTTAGCACACATAGCTATATATATTTTTTAATTGTGCCCATACAATCTTAAAATGGTATTTGAAAAGACTAGTATTTGTGAGTTATCTTTAGAATCCAAGTCTGGTATCACTGACAAAATATTAATAGATATAATCTTAAGGTATTAACAAACATAAATGACCTTCTTTCTCATAATTTTTTACAATGCTAACACTTTTACTACTATTATTGCTTATGTACTCACTCATTCAGTAAATACCAAGTTCCTCGTAAGTGACTAATAAGTCCTTGCTGTCAAGAAGCTTAATAATTTTGAGGGGAGATAGACACAAATTTTTCCTAATTATCACCTAGTTAACTGTTTCCCACAGTATGTAACACAGCAGCATAGCATCTAAACATTCTATTCACTTACTTATATGCACTTCTGCTTACTCATCCTACACTCTCAGCCTCTGTAGGAAAAAGACAAATTAGGGGACATATAGGGGGCAGAAGTTAAAGAGTACACTCAGATATGGGGGATATCCATAGAGTCGCAGAAGCTTTTACTGCCCGGGATGTGTACCACTCAGTAGGACCCAACAGATATAACAGAAACAGATTCCACAGATGTTGCATAGTATACACATGAATTTAATTGAGTTAGTATGTTTCCTATTTACTGTGGAAAATGAAGGATTTCAACATAAGATGTCAGAGATTAGAGAGACTCGTTCAGTGGCACTATGGAAATGGGTTAGAGAAGGACAAGACCAGGTCTTGGGAAATTTTATGTGTGGCTATTGCAATAATTCAGATTAAAGAAAATTGAGGATCTGAAATAGGGCTGAGAACTGGAAATACGATGAGTAGGTCTTAGCACCTGCTTAGATATAGTTGGTGAAGATTAGGAATAAGAAGCAACAAAGCAGGTTGAGAATTTAAGGAATGTCTTCAGCACTCCTTTTGACCAATTAGATGGATGGTGATGACAATTTACCAATAGAATAAAAGAGGGGAAGATTATGGATTCTGATTTTACTTTTTTTGTTTGGGATTTTTTGTGATATCCTAGTGGAAAAATCCAGTAAGCCCTCGGGGATACTGGGATAGTTCTTGAAACCAGCCAAGAAGTTTGTGGGCAGGAGATGTAGATTTGGTGTTAGTTGCTGTATGCTCTAGTAGAAAAATTACGAGCCTTGAAACTAGTCAAATTCAGTCAGTATCTCATCATTTATGGTATTGGGAGTAGTAGAAATAATATAGTTTTTCACCGAATTGGCATATGGTAGGATTTTTTAAATGGCAGTCATTAATATTATCAGCTTATAGATATTACATGAATTCGTGGCATTGGTGAGATCATGTAGTCATTCTTCATATCTACCCTTGGTAACATGAGAAAACTACGTCCCAGTGAAATTCTATCATTTTTCATGTTCACTGAGTGTGATATTCAGACATACTGGAATGAATATGTTCTAATTCTATGTCTAGGTTTAATGTTGTTATTATCGCATCCTTCATTTTAACATAGTATATATATAACTCTGAGTTTAGAGAAATCTTTTGTAGTAACAGAGAAAAAGTAAAGTAGCCCATATGAGAAACTCAACTTCGTTACCATGTTTTAATATGAACTCTAGGTGTGTAGAGACAATATTCTTGAAAACCACTGAACCTGATTATGATTTACTAAGGAGTGGACTTGGAAATACTAGATATTTGTGTTAAGTAAGTTTGGAATACTAAATAAGTACACGAAAATAAACCTTTCAAAAGAGAATGTGGCATAATATATATTTAGAAGGGATACTTGCGAAGAAAATCTTTTACTTTAAAAATATTATCTCGGGGCTCTTAAAAAGGCAAATTTCCTTAATAAGAATTAATATAACATATAGTTTATAAAAGTGACAGGATTTTTTTCCATAGAGATATGTTAATCATATAAAGTGAGATGTAAATTTATCCCTTTTCCTTAGTAACCAATGAAGTTCTTCTGCAAAAAATAATAATAATCAATTTTGCCACAATTTCTTTATTTTTAAACGTCTCTTCCTTAGAGCATTGTTCCATGCTTTCTATATATTTTATCACCATACGTATATGACATAACACAACTAAATTTCTCTTAATCTTACAACTATTAAACAGGACTCAGACATTAACTTTTTTGCCACCATTGTAGTTAAATATTTAATTCCCCTGTTGTCTGATAAGAAAATATATGTTATGCATTAGGGAAACAAAATCAGTCCTCACAGATTTTGTGTTTCCATAATGCAAAATAATTGAACATATGGTCTACACTAACTACTATAGGTTGATTGGTACAGAAAATACACTTGATCTTAGCCAAAAGGCTAAGAAGCAATGGTACAGAAAATAAAAAGGGGATGGTGGCAAAAAATTTTATGCAAGTCTTTGGTTTTAGGGTTTATGTTTCCCCTCGTAACAAATGACTCTGTAATAGTGAGTTGCATTAAATTCTACTTAATACTTATTAGTACATATACAATATATGGTAGATTAAATAAACAGACCTTTTTAAACATTGGCAATTGTTACACTAAATTCACCACCCCCAACATTGTAAATTTTTAGAATTCTGGTAACAATATATAATGTTATTAACCAATGGCATTCATTAAATGTGCTCAATTTTTAAAATTATACTGATTTTTATTTCTATTAAAGAAGAACTAGTTCTCTAACAATGCTCCAACGTGCTATTACAGCCACTTACCTTTTTGCTGAAAAGTGATACACACTTTTCTTATTGAATTGGCTTTTGTGGACAGTTCCTTTTTATTTATAATGGGATCCTAAAGGGAATCTGGAATCCTTTGGGAATTCTTACTGTGTTCCTGATCATTTCACCCACCCAGTGTAGAGGAGTGGCATGACACTGAACAGTTAAAATTGGGCTTTTTATTATAGATGTGAGCTTTCCTCACATGGTTACAATGGAAATGACCAAAAGTCCTGAGCCAAGTCATTCAGGAGATTGAAAATATCTATTAATCAGTTTAGTGAATGTTTCATGATTACTTTATGAGGATTATTTTGAAATGCAGCTTTATTTCAAGTCCTGAATTTAAGTTGTGGGAGGTACCTTTGTTGAGCCTTTTGAGAGAGCATTAAAAGCTCTAACAGTACCTTGATAAGCTTGAGAAAAGTAAGAAAAAACAGTTATTCTAGCAAGTACACTTTGTGTTTCTGAGAATTTTTCTCATCATAATGGAAATAAGTCATGCTTACTTGAGCATCTGTCATACTGTAAATATCAAATTTGGCATTTAGCCATCAATGCCTGAGAGTATTGTGTTAACTATGTGTTAGGGACTTTGCACAACTGATCTCAATGAATCTCATTAAAACCATACCATAATCCCAGAGAATATGTATTAATTACACCCATTTTAATGCTGGAGAAGTAATACCAGGAGTGGGTAAGTGGCTTGCCTAAAGTCACCAAAGTTCTCAAAAAATCCAGACCTTGTGGTTTTCCAGCATTCCAAAGCACCCAATACAATAATCATGGGGAGATAGGGGGTGATATAATGGCTTAAGGGATAAAGAGAGGTGAGAAAGTTGTTATTGTTTTTATAGAGAAATATGCAGACATTTTATGGCAAGGTAAAGAAGAAAATCTAAAACAAAAGTTTGAAATTATATTTAAGGAGAAAAGGGGGAAGAACAACAGGAGACTAGAAAAGAAGAATAGAGGCATATGTGTTAGTTTTTTGACAGTTGTTAGGAAACTTTTTTCCTCATTGATAGAGAAATAATCTGGTGAAGATGGAAAGAATTCCAAGGTGGAACATGTCAGCCAAGTCAGTTCACTTTGCTTTTCAGGGAAGAGGAAAGAGAGATAAAGGGAGAACACTATCTCCTCTCCAGGAATACACACAACACCAAATGTTAAGTGGGGAGAAGAAACTGCATAACAAAGTAGAAAAATATGGACAAAGAACATTAAATACATAACTAATTTTACATTTATAGTAGGTCTTAATACCAGTTTACTTTTATGGGGTGGAAGGAAAAAAAAGAATAAAATAAAAAAAGCATTTTAGTATAATGGAGGGAACAAGTAGGGATGATACCTTTATTGAACATTGGCTTTATTATTTATTTATAATCAAAACAAAATAAATAGTTCTTGAACTTCTTACAATAAAATTAGTGATTATTTATTTAATGGATATTCTAGGAGACTCACATTATTATCCCTTTAAGGATATAAAAATAAAACCAACACACAAAGCTGATTTGAGCCCGTTTGCCCAGCTATAAGTTATGCACAGGTTACAATTAATTGCTTTGAAAAGGAGTTAATTTTATCAGGTCATTAAATAACCCCATTAGTAAATTATTATGACAAACATATTATTTGCAAAAATATAGGAGCAGTAGCATTTTCACAAATTATTAGTCCTTAGCAACAATTTATGTTTTGCTTAAGTGTAGTGATGGAATCAGCCACTATGCCATTAGAGAATATTATTATTAGGAAAAATGTAGGGCATTTTATAAGTTGAAGATTAAAGATAAATTCATCTTTAAGCATGTTATGCTGTATTACCAGAGCTTTGTACTCTGGGCTTCTGTGAAAATTGGATAAGCATAAGAATATACAATATTCATATATGGTGAATGGAAGAACTAAAGGTGAATGAGGAGAAAGACACAAGAGAGTAAAGTAAATACATATAAAATTTGGTGAAGGGCAACCTAATTTAGCATTCATTCAAAAACTTGAGTTCTTATAATATGTGCATATATTTCAGTTTTAAATATTCTAGTCACTTGCATATGATTGGAAAAAATATAGCAAGTTGAGAAGTCTTATTTACTGATTTGAAGAATGAGGTAATTTATTTTGAGCTAAGCCTTTATAAAGGCCAAAATTTTAGTCAAAGGAAAAACGTGGGTTCTGATTTCTGCCAGCCTTAATTAGCCATATATTAAAGAACAATAGTTCAATATACATAGTGTGAAAATACTTCTCATTATGGATTGATCTTTTTATTTATTAATTTTTTTAAAGATTTTATTTATTTATTTGACAGAGAGAGAGAGAAAGAGATCACAAGTAGGCAGAGAGGCAGGCAGAGAGATAGGGGAAACAGGCTCCCCACTGAGCAGAGAGCCCGATGTGGGGCTCAATCCCAGGACCCTGAGACCATGACCTGATCCCAGGACCCTGAGACCATGACTTGAGCCGAAGGCAGAGGCTTTAACCCACTGAGCCACCCAGGCGCCCCTGGATTGTTCTTTTTAAACTAACTATTCCAACTATTCAGAGCAATACAGAAAACCAAAGAATTTCCATCACTGAGTATGTGGAGCAGATAGCACCCACATACCCATGTCCATATTGTATTTTGTAATATAAAAATGATCATTGGAATCTTTTCCCTAAATTTCCGAAGTGTCAATTTACAAGCAGCCTGATGGAGCATATCTAATTATATCAAAATTATATGTTCATTCTACAAACATTTAGCATGATCTGTACTAGGAGTAAAAGCCTTCTAGATCTTTAAAATTCCCACTGATCTTTAAAATCCCCAGTCTAATCACCATCTGGGTTTAAAATTATAAAGGCAGTAAAGGTTAGGAGCGGGAATTCCAGGTTAGAAAGACTTAAAACTTAATCGCATTTCTATCCCTTACTAGCTTTATGCTCTTGAGTACATTATTTAAACTCTTGTTTAGGTTTCCTTATTTTTTAGGTAGGGATGATAATTAAAAGTGGGGTTCACTATGACTATCACAATGCTTGTTGCCAAAGCCTTAGTGTTTGTTAGAGTCATTCTCATTAAAATTATGGATTTCCCTTAGAAGAAATCTTTGTGTTTATTAAATGGTTTAAAGAAAAACTTTTAGATAAGAAATAAATTAATATTTGAGAAATAAATTGTACTTTACCAAAATTAAAAATGTCTGATCTTTAAATGAAATGGCAAGCCATACACTGGGAGAAAAAATACATACACACACCTGACAAAACTATTTGTGTATTTTCAGAATATGCGAAGAGTTTTGTTTTTTGGGTTTTTTTTACAATATATAAGACAGTCCAATTTTCAAAATGGGGCAAAAGGTTGAAACAGGCAGATGAATATGCAGGAATAATTAATAAACACTTGAAAAGATGTTCAGCATCGTTAGTCATTAGAGAAATGCAAATTAAAACCACAGAGTGAAACCACTTCACACTACTTCACACCCACTAGAATGAGCAAAGTTAAAAAGACTAACAATACCAAAGGTTGGCAAAGGTATGAAGCAGCTGGAACTTTCATGCATTCCTGGTCCAAGTGTAAAATGGACTTTGGAAACAGTTTAGTAATTTTTTGTATAGTTAAACATATAGCTACACTGCACTAATACTTCTATTAGATATTTAACCAAGAGAAATAAAAACATAAATAAAATATGAGAACATTTTTCTCCCTTGTCTCACCTGCTTTGCAGGTACAATATAACAGTTGGGCATGGCCGTTTGCTGCAAAAGAGGAGTTGTTATGACTCAAAAGGAGATCAATAACTAATGGAAAGTGATACATTTAGAATAAATAAAAAAAAAACAGAAATAAAAACATAAACTGTAAGGAGTCCTACATCAATGTTCATATTAGCCAAAACCAAGAAAAAAAAAAACAAAAAAATGTCAATCAACAGATAACTGGATTAAACACATTCTGCCATATTTATTCAATAGAAAAAAAAACCCCAAAAAATGTCAATCAACAGATGAATGGATTAAACACATTCTGCCATATTGACTCAATAGAATACTACTCAGCAACAAAAGGGAATGAACTACTGAGACATGAAACAACATGGTTCAATCTTCACAGACGTTGTATTGAACAAATGAAGTCATAGGTACTACTTGTTAAACATTTAGTAACAGGAAAAACAAAACATTTTCCTTGACTTCATGAAGACTCAAAGCTCCCTGAGTGCAAAGTAACAGAATTATAACACAGTGTGGTAATGTATGTAGTGATCGAGAGATGCCCAGAGTTTTGTGAATGCACGATCGGGATGCCCAACGTTAATCATGACCCTGATGAATTTAAGTGTAAGAATGCTTATTAGGGTAGGGGAAGAGGTTCATGGAAGCTTCCTAGAGAGAGTGGTACCTTTACAGAGTTGAAGGATCATTAGGAGTTAGCAGGAAAAGAGAAGTTGGAATGAAAGGGTTATTACTGGTGGAGGGCTCAAGAGAACAATTTTTCAGTGAACTAGCATGATCCTCCTGAGTAGTTTAGTGTTTCTGTAGTGCATGAGTCTCTGATTGTTGAGTCTCTGGTCCGGATAGTTAGTCAAGAAGCAGATGGTGGAGGTCTTGTCTAGGATGCTAAGGAACTTGGGCTGCTACTCTGTTAAGTATGAAAACTGATTGAAAGGTTTCAAGCAGCAATGTCTCACTAGATAGGGTATGGACATGAGAACAACGAGAATGGACATGTTGAGACAAGCTGGAGAGCGTTATACAATGCAGATAAGAGATTATTAGAGCTTGAATTTGGTTGGACAAGAAATGAATTAAATAAGTAGTACTTAAGTCTAAATGCTTAGGTCTTTTTCCTTATGATTTAAAATCAAGAAGCTTAATCAGAAATTGGAAAATAAATGACCACTTAATAAGTAGCTATTGGAATTATACAAGTATTTCACTCCTAAATTCCTGTAGCTTAGGATTTTAATGTTGTATTAATGTGTGTACATAGCATAAAATTTAAGATTATCATAAAGTCAAAATCATTATCTTCAACCAAATAAAGCTATATTGTCCGAATGTTGGCATTTTTGAAATAATATACTTTGAGCAGCATTTGCAGATTACATAAGATTATTTCTATAATTAGTTTCAAGGCATTTTCTCATATTTATAACCTTGAATATTAAAGCTCATTAGGAAATGTATATTTAGATGTGTAGAGAAGATTAATTTATAAAACTAAAAGTAAACATAACAACTAATTGAAATGCTTAATAGAGCATTAACAAGAATTGACTTCTGGTATAACCAAACAAAATGTTTTCATGATTTGTTCTTGTGGCTTATCTGATGCAAACTGCAGGCAGTTTGACTAGAATCTTATGACTAGAAACAAGCAACTGAATAACTTTTAAGTGTGGTCATATATGTATATTTCAACAATTAGTTGCCTTTAATTTTTTTTTAATTTTCATGTGAAATTCAAAGGAATAAGCTTTGTCTGTTTTAATAATTATTTAGGAACAAGTCTAATTAATCAAATTTTGTAGTTAGATGATCTGGAGAATGGTCTCTGAGAAGAATTTAGGAAGCAGCTAGTCTTTAATATTGCCCATTAGTTGTATAATATATTTGTAATTGGAATATATTATTGATGTCAACTTACCAGTTTTCTGTTACCACTCTTGAGAGTAAAATGTGGTATGAACCAATTTTCCACCTGCTGTTCCTTTGTGAGAGACCCATCTTTTATCTGATGTATCTGTGACCACAAAAAGATGAGTAGTTGTTGATTTATACGTGATATATTAAAAATAAAACCAGTTTCTTAGTTAGTAATGGCAGTATGGTGTGATATCATTTATTGACTTGAGCCCCCAACACTATCAAAAAATAATTTGGTTTTATATTACATTTGTTTATATAAAATACCGACAAGTGTAAGTCCTAAAAGTGAGGCAACTCATGCGCAAGACTACATGTTAGAATTTAGAAATTTAATTTAAAATGCAAATTTTAATAGTCTCTAGAATTTTTAGTAAATAACTATCTACAGGAAGCCACAGCTGGTTTTGTTTTGCCCTATATCTTGCTTACTGGTGTACTAACTGAATAGTGAGGGCGCTAAAGAATATATTTATGCAACAGGGCTTAAGAAATTACAATTGAACTTGAAATCAAGCTCAAGTTCATTTCTGGGATGTAGACTAAAGAAAGAAAAGTCACACCTACAAATAAATTTTCTAGTTCTATTCAGTCTTTTGAAAAGAAAATAGAAAAGTTACTGAGTATTAGCACAAAATAAGATATGGGAATTCTTATTTTTATAATTAGTTCAGTGAGACTTCCATTTGAAAATGTCAGGCTGAATACAAGCATATCCTTCTATCCTGTCCTGAATTGCCACTAAAATGAAAGCAGCAGGATTTTTCAAATGCCGTAAGCTTAAAAGAAAAAGAGAATAAGACAGGAAACAATAAAATGTCGGAAGCTGAAAAGCAGATGGCTCTATGAGATTGGACTGAGCAGCCCCTAAAAAGCTGAATTCTGAATTGGACCCAGGAAATACCATGATTTGCACTACCGAATCTACTTCAAGTTTCGAGATTTGTAATACCAGGTAGCTGTGGGAGTGAAGGACGATCTGTCAAATTTCTGGTAAAAAAGCAGCCATATCCCTTGATTCCCTTGTCCACCTTGAATAGCTTAATAATCCCATTTGTTCAGTAGAGAGAGTAAACCCAGTGTCTAGACTGGAGGACACAAGGCAGAAGGATTCCCTGGTGAAAAAAAGGGGATTTAGTGAATTTTTGCATGTTACACGCTAAAAACATTTTTCTCCCTTGTCCCTTGTCTCACCTGCTTTGCAGGTACAATATGACAGTTGAGCATGGCTGTTTGCTGCAAAAGATGAGTTGTTATGACTCACAAGGAGATCAATAACTAATGGAAAGTGGTACATTTAGAATAAGAAAAATGGAAATATGAGAAAGCCAGAGGCCAAGAGATGTTGCAATTTTGAAAAGTCCCTACATCCTCTAAGCCCTCATTCTTTCAGAAAAAAAATAATGATATTCTTAAGCAATTATTTCTCGTTAAAAATAAAAGAAAAATGTTTCCTTGTTTTGAGTTTCCTAGGCATGCAAATCCCCTTTTTAGCCGTATTTCCCCCCAAACAATGGAAGTTACATGACTCAAAAGAAATACTTTAAAAGCCAGTGTTTCTATTAATAGGCTCACAATACAAGATAATACAAGTTCAATTCAAATTTGTATTGAATATGTACAATCTTTAGAGTTTTTGTTTCCTCAGGTGGGGGAAGATGTCACTACTTTATGTGTTCATGTGTGTATTATAGTCATTTGATTGCTTCCTATATACAAAGACTGTTTTTAAGTAATTAAGTTCCACACATTTCTTTTCCGTGGCCAAGCTGAATTTTGGATATCAACTTTAATGTTTAAGCAAAAACAAAACAAAACTAAGAAAGTCCATGAGATAGCCTCTATTACTTTGGAGCTGGGATGGCTGGATGAGTTTCAGCAGGCAACACTCAAAGTAACTCACAAAAAGCATCTTCTGAGAGCCGAAACAGCAGTCACAGATCTGTCTCCCTCTGTTTGAGGCTTAACAAAGTAGTAGAGATAAGCTTCAGAGAGACCATGTCTTACCGCTGAGGAATAAAAGACACATACTTTGTGTGTGTGAAAAAATTGTGCAGTAATTTTAAAAATGAAATCCATGACGCTTCATTGTGGAATCACATAAGATTTATTTTCAAAATGCCTTATTGCAAAATTAATTGAGAAGATTTTTTTAAGGAAATGCACATGTTCGAGTATATTTGTATACATTCAAGTAGATCATAATGCATAGAAACATATTCCTTTTATGGTATCCCATATTTGATTTTGATTCTTCTTTTTTTAATTGTCATTTAATGGCATGTTTTCATTTATTTTTCTAAAAGATATTTTTGATAAGTAGGACAATGTACTCATCAGATTATTATTTTAATAATATACATTTGCTGCTTAGGTCACATAACACATATTAGAGATTCCATGCAAAAAAGGTTATATGCCATAAGTTATCTCATGTAGTCTGGAAAATAGTATGGAAATATAGTTATTTGATTATAATTCTTTAAACTTCTATGAGTATTATAAGGTCACATAAAGAAATATATCTTTTGTATGGGCGAATGGGGGGAAATTGGAGGGGGTGTTGAACCAGGAGAGACTGTGGACTCTGAGCAACAAACTGAGGGTTTTGGAGGGGAGGGGGTGGGGGGGTGAGCCTGGTGGTGGGTATCGAGAGGGGCACGTACTGCATGGAGAACTGGGTGTGGTGCATGAACAATCAATCTTGTAACACTGAAAAATTAAAATAAACAAATTTGGGGAGAAAAAAAATAAAAAAAATAAAATAAAAGCATGATTTTATTTCAAAAAAAAAGAAAGAAATATATCTTTTGTAAAATTACTACTGAACATTGTTTATTATTTTAGTCAGTAAATTTTAAGTATCGATTGGCGTTTCAAAATTTCTTAAAAGAATTTTGTGTCAGGAAAATAACTTCTCTCTCCTGATGAATTGGTATGCTTTCTTTCATCAGATATTGATATCTATGTAATTTGTAATAATTTTATTTTAACTCCATTACCTGGAAGCTCAGAGTTAATTTTAGTGTTCAATAATTGTAATTATTCAACTATTATATTAGATTATCTCAAATACCTTATAGAAACAGAAGAGTATATATTATAGGGACATAATCTGTAACCCATTTGGCCCTACACAAATTGGTGAATGGCACGTTTGCTTATCCCATTAATTTTTTAGGTGTTGAGGGAAGATGGAGTTTTCAAACTATAGATGACACCTTATTAAGTTATTGTAATATTAATCTAGAGCCTACACACCATATTGATTACTGCTAGACATTAAGTTCAGACATAAATAGAAGTCTGATTTTGATTTTTTCCTCACTCTTTAAGCTCTTTAATTTCCAGTTTCACAACTATAAGCTTATTATTTAATATAAAGACAACACATTATACTTATCCTTAGTTAAATGGATGTGTGTGGAAAGAATAAAATTCTAGCATTATCACTTATTTAGAAATCATACAAATTATTTCAGATCCTTTCCTATAGGGGGCTATGGGGAATGATCTCATGAAAATATAAGGACAAAATATCAAGGTACAAATGAGAAAATGAAATTCTGACCACTGAAGTTTTACTTATCTCCATTATTTTATTCAATTATGTCGTATTTTTTAAAGTTTTATTTGAAAGAGTGAGAGAGAGAGAGCAGGGGGAAGGGGCCGAGGCAGAGGGAGAAGCAGACTCTTCACTAAACAGGGAACCCTGATATGGGGCGCAAACCCAGGACACTGAGATCATGATCTGAGCTGAGGTCAGACATTTAACCGCCTGAGCCACCGAGGTGCCCCTGTTGTATTTTTAACAATTATTATTGGTCCTGGCACTATACTAGTCACTGGGGATTCAGTGATTAACTTAAGTATATTCTCTTACCAGAGAATCTTATCAATTTTTAAGGAAAAAATAATTACCATACTAAAGTAAAACAGGAAAACAGAAAAGATACCTAATGACCATCTTGAGGGCTGAGACTTTAACCTGGTAGGTTGGGAGTTTGTTAGACTAGTTGAGGAGTTAAAACAAGTCCATTAGTGAAAGATAAGATGCGTCCACCATAACACAGAAATTTGAGAGAACAGAGTGAATTTGAAGATGCATAGCCTCTTGCTAAACTGCATCCTGACAGATAAGAAAGTAACTGACAGGGCGCCTGGTGGCTCAGTTGGTTGAGAAACTGCCTTCGGCTCAGGTCATGATCCCGGAGTCCCGGGATCGAGTCCCATATCAGACTCCCGGCTCTGCTGGAAGTCTGCTTCTCCCTCTGACCTTCTCCCCTCTCATTCTCAGTCTCTCGCTCTCTAATAAATAAATAAAAATCTTTAAAAAAATAAAAAAAAAGAAAGTAACTGACAGCAGATAGGGCATGAGGGTAGGGCATGACTAAATTGTTACAGGTCATATATATGAACTTAAGACATTTATGGAGTGTGGATTTATCCCAGAGGCAATGAGTGGGCATCTGAATTTCTAGATTGATGTCATCAAGATATTGCTTTGGCATTGAGGCTTAAGAGTGTCCCCATACAACAAGCTGCAATGGTACTGTTCCTCTCCCCTTTGCCCTTAAACTAATATTCTTTAGGTTTAGTTGAGACCCGACTGAAATACTTTTCACGTAGCTTTTCTTATCATCTTTGAATCCCTCAGATGTTGATCTGGAAAATGAACTTGCAAAAATTCACATAATCCGTATTATAAATGTATGACAAGGGGACCATATCAACATTTATAGCTTTCACCACCATACCTTAATGGGAAAGAATTTATGAATAATCACTAATGATATCAATTCATAATGACGAAATGAAATATTTATAAAGCATTTCCTTTATGTTTAATTGAATAATAATCTCAATTCGTTCGTTAATTCATTATAAGATCAGTTTTGACATGATTGTTGGCTTTGAGTTATCATTGTTGAGCATTTGTTAGTCAAAGAGGATAAATAACATGGAACTGTTGTTTAGTTTTTAAATTTTAAACTGCTTTATTGAGTTATAATTGACATTATCATTCATTCATTAAGAATGTGTATCAGTAAAAAAAAAAAAGAATGTGTATCAGTGATTTTTAGTATATTCATGGATATGCATGACCATCACTTCTGTTTTCATCATTACTGAAACTGCTTTTGGAGAGAAAATGAAAGTGCTCAAATACTTTTTTGTAGTATCTGTATTGGGCTATTTTTAGGACAGCAAAGAAATGCAGTTTACATCAGTTGTCTTTTCTTTAGTTCATAGATTGTTTCTTTTGTTCATCTGTGATTGGTTAAGCGACTGCCTTCGGCTCAGGTCATGATCCCGGAGTCCCGGGATCTAGTCCCATATCGGACTCCCAGCTCTGCGGGAAGTCTGCTTTTCCCTCTGACCTTCTCCCCTCTCATTCTCAGTCTCTCTCTCTCTAATAAATAAATAAAATCTTTAAAAAACATTAAAAAAAAAAAGAATACAGATACTAGTTCATCTGTGAAATCTTGTATTATAAATTGATTCATTTTCTATATTTCCTTAGAATGGAAAAAATTGTGAAAGATTTTACAGTTGTCTCGAATTTTGTTCCAGATTCTTTCTGTGGGCTTCGAAATTAATGTAGGTAGACAAATTGTCCTTCACTGTCTTCTGAAATGTTTTAAATTGCTCAGGCTAAATTTTAAAAAAGATATCCCTTCATCTGTGTTCTAGAAATTTGATGTTGGATATATTCATAGAAACACAACTTTTGTTATAGATTTATTATTTTTGTGGACTTAATTTTAAATGGATATTATGACTGTATTTATTTATTGGACATACAGTTTCATTTAGCTCAGGATTAAGCAACGTGGAATTAAAAAAATATAATACCATTTAAGATTTGCACTGTAAAATCTATTACACTGTAGGAGGTTTCACATTTCTAAAATGCAAGCAGTAAGTACTATGGGGTCAGGGACTAACCAGTGAATGAAAGTCAGAACTCAAAATGAAGTGCCTTTTCTGTTTAACATTGGGCACTGATAGAAACTGATAATGTTTGATTAATGAACGGCAGTCTTGCAGCGGGTGAAAACATCTGCAAAAAGTGATTTATTATTTCAAAGGTATTGGGAGCTTGTGGTATCTTGCAGATTTAAGTATGTGTGCCTGAATAAAATAAATGAGATGCAACATGTGAAAAATGAAAACACATTACTTGTATAGGATGTGTCACAAGCAGGGTATTTTTGTTCAAGTACACTTTGTCATGGGGACTTTTAATGCTGTTCTGAATACAAATCATTTAACTGGTTCATAAAATCGCCTCAGTTGGAATTCTTGCATCTATCATCCAAGACATAAATGAGGGTTAAACTTAATGTGGTGTAACATCCCCTAAATGTTCAAATTTTGCATCATATACAACTATTAAAATTGCACATATGTTTTATGTATAAAGATGAATAAATTGTGGGTACTTAAAACAATGGTTCCCAAACAGAAATAAGTCTTTAACGTCTTAATTGAATGCTCATCAAATACTCAGAGTTAAGGATTTTCACTGCAACTATTATGGGTAGACATTTGAATAATCTATCATTTTATGATTGAACAATTTTTAGTTAGGTGACATGTTACATGATAAATAATAGAATGCAATGAAGGAATTGGTACTATTTTAGGTACTGCTGTTGGAGCTGTAATTAGTGTGTGTGTATGTGTATGCATGTGTGTATACACATACCTTGAATCATTCACTGTTGCTTAAAAATCATACCTTTTCTCTAAATGTAGTTACATCATATTTCACATATACTAGATAAGTATTTATAGAAAATAATATTTGAAATTCTTTCAAGGTACTAGTAAACTGATAATAGTCATAATGGGTTATACCTAATGAAAAACGATGTGAAAATGAAACTGGAACAGTCTGTAGGAGAGTTATGCCATCAAGCCTACTAATTCATTCTTTGTGGTTTATGAGATGTATCTACTTGTTTAACATACTCCTAAAAGGCACTTTTGCAAGTTTGGGTGTTGTAACTATGAAGAACCTACTCTTCAGATCAACAGGATTAAAAAAAATTACCATCAGAAACAAACTAAATTCTATGAAGAAAAACATGGTTTTTTTTCTTTTTTTGAGAACATTATGGAACTCTGTAATTGCATATATAATTTTTAATAAATTAGAAACAGAATTGGGGTAAGGTTTGAGCATCCCTTTCAACCATGTTAGCCTTAGGAGTGAGCATAAACTAAATCCTTATTACATGTTTTGTTGAATGATTGAATAGATGAAGGGATTAGTGAAGGAAATACTATTCACAACAACTTTACTCAGTCATTTAACAGTACTGAGGAATCTCCTTTCTGCCAGACAGTGGGCTGGGTCTGGAAATATAATGTTGGAGAGAACAGGCATAGTCCCTGCTCTCAAGGAGCTCCTAGACTGTGGGAGACAGATATTAAATACTACTTTTGAAATTTTTAAAAAAGATTTATTTATTTATTCATGAGAGACAGAGGCAGAGGGAGAAGCAGGTACCCTGCTGAGCAGAGAGCCCAGTGTGGGGCTCAATCCCAGGACCCTGAGATCATGACCTGAGCTGAAGACAAAGGTTTAACCCTCTGAGTCATCCATCACTAATTTTTGATACTCCCTATTCCTCCTTTATATTTAACTCATAATTATTTATTAAATCTTAACTACCACTTAAACACAATGGTATTTGCCAGGCAATAAGACAGTTCCAATAGAATGTTCTTATATTTTGAGTTTATTTTCAAAATTTGACTCCCCTGAAATGTCAAAAAATTTTGATACCATTGTTTTATGACCAAATGATATACATGATTAGTAACATGTGATCAGATTTAAATGCTTTATTTCCAGTGATAGAATCATTCAAAATAGGAAAATAAACACTATATTTTAAAAAATATTCATGTACAGACAAGATTATAAATAGAATAAGAAATATGATGAAGATTTAATAACATTCATAGAAATAATTTCTATAACCTTTCTATTTTCTAAAATTTGCTAACCTTCACTGTCAGGAATATTTTTTCTCATCTTTTTTGCTATCTTATAAATCAGTTTTTAAGTGGAAATAGGCATGATCATCTTGAGAGCTCCTTATGTAGCTAAAAATCTTCATTAAATTGACTTCTCCAGGCTGAATAATTATAGTTCCAATTAATTAAAGACTAAAAATTGCTTCCTCAATTAAACTGAAATATGTAGGCAAACATATGAAAATATACACCTTCTAGATTTCGGAGTTTTCTTAGAACTCTTTGCTAAGATGTCAAATATTAATATAGCCTAACCTCCTTAACATCAAAGAATATATAGAGATATGTTCTTCTTCCTAATTATGTTGATATAACATATGTAAAACAAAATTAAGATCCAGGGCATACTTAGTTGGAATCAGTAAGAATTCAGAAAAAATATAGGATACTGGTTTCTGGTTGTCTCTGTCTTTAAACTGAATCTACAACCCTGGACAGGTAGCACTCTTCCCAGGTTCCAAACACAAGATTGTTGATATGGGGATGAAAAGAAATGGCACATGTGAGAACTTTGATAATTATGCATTAGTCTATAGCCCTTATAAATATTAATTGTTGGAGCTGAAATTGATTCTCAGTTTTCATCTCCCATAAAATTGAACGCAGTTTCAGGACCATGGTTATAAGTGGACTCCGTGCCCTTACTTGAGTTTTTCATAAGAAAATTTGAACACTGGGGCACCTGCTTGGCTCAGTCAGTTAATCGTCTTCCTTGGGCTCAGCTCATGATCCCAGAGTCCCCGGATCTAGCCCTGCATCAGGCTCTTAGCTTAGAGGAGAGCCTGCTTCTCCTTCTGCCCTTCACCCTGCTCTGCTGTCTCTCACTCTCTCACTCTCTCAAATAAATAAAATCTTAAAAAAAAAAATTGAACATCAACTGATGACTCCTAAAGATTACTTTTTCCCTAGGTTTTGTACTTTCAACTTAGTATTGTGGGGCATTTTGTAGGCTAGCTGTGGGGACAGAAGGTAGTTCTTGGTGATTTATACAGTTAGAAGCTAATTGTCAGTATCGAGAGTTATTGATAGTGGATGAAAATTTGACAGTTTGCACTTTTAGTAGGGTTCCTATCATAGGAAAGCATCTCAGGGTAAGAAAGGAAAGACACATAATTTGGGTTATTTTATAATAAAAGAATGAGAGAAATTAATGCGTGCAAAAGGATACCTGTATGTTTTTGAAGGAGATGGTTTAGATTCTGAGCAGTAGATATTACATTATTTGCTCATGATTCTAAGGGTTGGCAATTTGTTCTGAGCTGGGCTGGAAGTTCTGCTGCCCCATGGTGTCGGATGTTCTTACGTGCATTGGAATCAATTGGGGGTTACTTATGAGCTGGAGTCCCAAGATCTCAGGCCTCAGTTGGGAAAACTAAATCTTTTTTTCTACTTGTGGTGTCTCATTTAACATGTATCTCATCCTTAAGGAGGCTAGCCTATGCTTGTTCATAAGTGACTTTGTACCAAAAGAAGGAATGTATATATTTCAAGCCCTCTTCAAACCAAGGCCTAGAAACCACACAGTGCTACTATCACCCCATTATGTTGGTCATGGCAATTCACAAAATAATCCCAGATTCATGGGAGTCAGAGTAATAGACACCTCTTGAATCTTGAGGAGAGTAATGGTAAAGTCATCTGCAAAGGGATGGGACAGATTCTTGTTACCTTCTATGTAAATACTTTACTGTACAAAAATAGTGTATTTTATCAAGGAAAAGTAGGTTTTTTTTGTTTTTTTTTTTCAGATGGTGTCTCTTTTAGATCAATTTTCCTGCATGGAAATTTTCTTGCAAGAAAATTGTTCTATAAAAATTCTCATCTTACTAAAATGAGATAGCAGAAGTGTTAGAATATCGAGGAAGGACAGTATTCTCTAAACTGAGAAAACATTTTGAACCTAAAAAGTGAAGGAAGCCACTCCATACCATTTACACAAAGTTTTATTCAGGGCAACTTCCCCAACAGAGGGTATCAGGAGGACAACAATCCAGGCACTACCAGCTATTCTCTGCAAAGTCTGGACCTTAATCCACAGATTTTGTAGAGTGAGGGGATGTGCATTGTGGTGACTTCAAAGGTTTAACATTTAAAAGACCTCCTGGCACCATCTGTGTGCCAGAGGGGAGGGAGGGGGGACCTCCTGGCACTGTGTGTGCCACAGGGGAGGGAGGGGAAAAAACTGTTATCTCTGCTAGTTATACAAACAACTTTAGGGAAGATCAGAAGGAGCCTTCCTGCATTCTGTTCAGAGCACACATCCACCTCCAAGGGGCCTGCAACACGTAGCTCCTAGGGAGGTCATTGAGTGGGCATGAACAAGACTCTGGGCCAAAGATGGAGTTAGTAGTCAGCACTCCTATAGGAGTTATATGCTTATACATAGTTTCAAACAATCTTGTGTTCCAAATGATTATGATTCAAGATTTCAGAGCCATTGTGCCTGGGTTTAATACCAGTTTTATTATTAAGCAAGTTGCTCAATGACTCTTTGTTTCAGTCTTCCTAACTTCAGGTCTGAAAAATAATGTAATTATCTCATAGGATCATAGAGAAGATTAAATGATTTGATACAGATAAAAAGCTTAAAATACCAGTACCTGGCATAAAAGAAATCCTTAATGTGTGTTAGCTATTATTATATCTTATTCCTGGTCTTTAATAGTGAATAAAAGTATGTGTCCTTATGCTATAAATCAATTAATCTCTAGTTCAAATTCTACTACTTGCTTTCTCTTTATAGGAATACTTTCTTTCAGTAATTATGTTCTAAACTTCATTCTCAAAACACTAATCTTAACCATAATCATAGAACATAAAATAAAAGTTTATTCCCCAAGTATCTGGTTTCCTATTAAATGCAAGACATAATAACTATTGAGATTATCCACAGACACCAAATTGCTTTTAAATCCCAGCTCCCTAATTTCTCTTTTTATTATGTTAACATAGTTCTGGTCCAATTTACCTTAGTTAGTTTTTGATCAGTTTGCCTAGAGAACCACAGACATTCACTCTAAACTACAGACTAATATCCTATCTCTATCCTATCTAAGACTGGGTTTTTGAATGATGGCTGGAACTTGATTGAATCCATAATGAATCCCTTCACCTAGATTCCTTACCTCTATTACTGCAAGACCAGAAATATCCTGATAGTCTCAAACTATCACCTAGTAATATTTGTACTTAAATCCAGAGCTGATATTCAGTGGTCTGGTTATGATTGCAAGGTTTCTTTTAACAATAACTTTCTACATTTCTATGAGGCCATAGTCAAGGTGAAAGATAATGAAAACTTGATTTGATAGTTGCAGCAGAAATGAAGATGTGAGGGTGAATGGAAAAGAAAGGACAGAGTTGAATCATCAGTAATCAGCAAAACTCAAATGCATGAGTTGGAAAAAAATAGAAGAGATTCTGAGATTTTTGTTTTGGTAATTCCTTATTGGGCGTAATTTTGGTTATGATGTAGTACTTGACAATGTAATGATTTTAATATTTTATTAGGAGAAACTTCAAATTATTCTATATTATTCTATAATTATTCTATATTTTATTAGGAGAAACTTCAAATTATTTTATGTCTTTATTCTCAGAATATTTATTATTATACAAAGATACTATGCAGATATAATATGGCCTAACAAGTAGTTTGAAATAATCTTGCTTTGACTCATTCAGAGAAATTATAAAGATGTAGCATTGAATGTGGTTATGCTCAATGTTCTATTTTATATTGTAATACCTAAATTTTTATCTTTGAAAACATGCGTAATATTGGACTTAAAGTTATCTGCCTTTAGTAAGATACCCATGATATATAAGTATATATTATATTAGAATAAAAACTGTATATTATAATCTTCTGTTGTTTTCTTCATCGTCCTCTATATGGTATCTCAGCTCCAGAGAAATTTTCTTCCATTTTTAATCAGATAAATATTTGGGCTCTGTACTTCTTCCTATTATTTTGGGCTATGAAATGCAAGATTTACTTAGAATAAAATATATAAAGTCATGCTAAAATTTAAGATTAATTTAATTTTCTTTTTTTGTGAAAAGGTCACCAAAATGTTTGAATTTATATTTTCTAGTAAGTTAGTACTTATTTCTCCTTAAAGTCGACAACAGTAGTAGCAAAATCATTCAAACTCATGTCTTACAAAAAAAAAAATCAGAAAATGAAAAAAAAGGTAGAAACGAAGCTGGTATACTAGAAAGTAACTTTGAGACTGTCAAGAGCTGCTTAAATCAGACAAAAACTATAGGAAGAAAGTGAAAACAAATATTATAGAGTCTTAGGAAGCCCACAAGTGGTAAATCTCAGCATACTACTTTGCCCTTCTTGGCATGAATAAGTGTGGAAGCTGGGAGGAACAAGTAGAAAAGGGAAACAAAAAACTTGCCAGTACTTTATTCAGAAAAACAGAGCAGATGGAACTACTCAAGGATCCAACACAAATAAGCCATATTTGCAGAAAGTGGTCAATCTATGTGTCCGCAAAATAGGAGAGAACCTTTGGGTCATTGATCTGGGAATGCTGCCTTCTCTCTGCCCCTCATTATAACAAACTGTCCAGGAACATCCTGTAAATAACCATTCTAAGCAAAGTCAACTCATTAGGTGGTAAGTACTAAAATAGTATTGTGGCATTAAAACAAGAATACTGTAAGAAAAACTGTGGACAAAAGCAGCTAAGTTTACCAGCAGATGAATTACACTCCTCAGAAAAAATATTGCAATCAAACACTTAAAAATAATGAATAAATACTTTGCTATTTATTTAAAACAAGAAAACTTACTGCAGTATTGCCCATATAAGTAAAAGCCATAAAGCCTAAAGGCCAGAACTAAGGCAGGGAAATAGGAGCTGGAAAATAAGTTGGCAAAATAAGAAAGATGTAGACAAAAAACAATATATTTACCAAAGTAAAGACAAAATGGAAAGCCTGAAAATGAAAAAAAGATTAAAAAAAAAAAAAAACACTGCAGGAGACATTTAATATGGTAATTGGAAAAGTGAAAAAAAAAAATGACTCAGATAAAGGGAAAGAATAGAAAAAGAAAATAATAACTATTGGGAACAGTCAAAAGAGATCTAGCGTACATATAATTGGAGTCCTTTGGAAAGAGAGTCTCTTCCTTCTATGGCACAGAATAAATATTTAAAGTAATATTTCAAGACAAAATCTACTCATGAAATAAAAGATTGGGAATTGTACTTTGAAAGTCCTGCCAGGAAAAATTGCCGTGGAATGCTTTAGACTCTGAAATATCCTAGGAAAATTACTAGATTTTAAAGAATAAAAATTTCTTTGGATATATAGGAGCAAATATTAGGCCACATTTAAGACAGAATATATTAGATTGGCTTCATACTTCTCAGCAGCATCAACAGAAAACACTGAAACAACACTTACAAGATAGTCAAGGAAAGAAAGTATGAACCAATATTGTATATTCAGCTAAACTGTCTCTCAGGTATAAGGTCCACAGAATAACAATTTTTTTACATTCAAGAATTCAGGAACTATTGTTTCCAGAAGACCATTCTTGATGAAACTATTAGAGAACAGGCTTACGTCAATTAGAGAAGATGTTAGAAACACTGCAAAAAGCGTTAACACTACATGTATATAACTGCGCAATTAAGTCTGAAGCAAATGTGGAGATTATGGTGACAGAATACAATGTGAATGCCACATGCTCTGATAATGCCAAAACGATAGTAATAACAGCAACAAGGAAGTGAAAGGAATGTGGAGCTTTATCCTTAGAAGTATAAGCACTTGGAATAGTGTAATGAAAAACAAAACAAAACAAAACAAGACATAAGAATGCAAATAATATTGACTAAAAGCCAGTGGTGGAAAATGGATGTTAGAGGGAGAAATCTTATCATTTTTTTTAAATTAGGAAACTATATTCTGTCTAAAAAGTTAGCAAATTGAGGGTATTAGATTATGTGTATAAGAATATAAAAAGAAATATGCATTTAAGGTTTTTAAAAAGCAGCAGACCAAGTGGGAAAGTATGAAAAAACTAGATAAAAGAACATGAAATAGTATGACTGACCTATTTTGGCTGTATCATCAAAAGCACAAAACAAAAACAAATCCTTGAGAAGACATCTCAAATCAAGACCTAATTCTATGCTATATTCAATAGATACATCTCAAACAAAATGATTTAGGAAGGCTGAAAGATAAGGATTATAATGTTACACCAGCTAAATTAAAGGAAAAATAAAACAAAGGTCATGATGTTAGTAACAGTTAAGGTAAAATCCCATGCAAAAGCAATTAAAAAAAAGAAGGGTACTTTCTAACACCAAATGCTTGAAAATCACAATGAAGATATATTAGTGTTGCAAATCTACTACCAAGAGCTGCAAATTTCCAATAGGCACAGTAGTATTAGAAAACGTAAATACCACTCTCTTTCCAAGCAGAAGTTGACAGAAAGTGAGAGAGACTTAAATAGTATAATAATCAATAGCTAAAACATATAAGCAAAACTCTATACACTGAAACTGAAGCTGTTTTTTCCTTTAAAACACCCACAGAATATTTTTATATATTTTATACATACTATTGTATATTATACATTTTATATTTTATAATAATATATAATATTACAGTATTATGTGTAAATGAGCATTATTAATCTAAAAAGTCTCAATATATTTTCTTTTTTAATAAAGATTTTATTTATTTATTTATCTATTTATTTAGAGCATGTGAGCAGGGAGAGGGTTGGAGGGAGAAGGAAAGAGAGAGAATCTTATGCAAATCCCTAGATGGGCACAGAGCCCACAGAGCCTGATCCATCTACCCCAAGATCATGACCCAAGCCAAAATCAAGAGTCAATAAACTGACTGAGCCACCCAGGTGCCCCTCATTACATTTTCAAAAGTAAACATAGTACTGATCCATACCAATATATTGGTATTGATTATCTGATCACAATAAAATAGAAAAATAAAATCACTATTTAATAAAAAGCAACAATAAAATAGGAATAATTCCAAATAGGAAGTATAGAGGAAGAAACTTCCTTTAAACTATATACTTTTAGATCAAACAGGGAGCACAAACCAAAATAATAGTATCTGTAGGAAAAGGTGAGGGAGACATCAAAACTCTACATATAAAATTTTGTGGAATACAATTTCCAATTAGTGGAAAAATTTGTTGCTTTAGACACTTATCAACAAAAAAGAAAGAATAAAAAACAAAGATTTAAACTTCTAAACCAGAAAGTTAAGTCAAAAGGGATAATTTAAATTGAGGAAAAAAAAGAAAGACTATCTTTCTTATATTTGGTCTTGGTCCATGGTTCCTGGCTCACAGCTCCTAAAATCCTTGGAATTTTCTATGATAAAGATAATAAAGATATCTTTTGCTATGTTAATGAGGTGACTTTTGGAAACCCCATGGATAACCTAGAATGGGGGGCTGGTTACCAGAAGAATCAGCCATTAGATTTGAAGGTTGGAAATTTCATTCCTGCCCTCTGACCTCTGGGAGGGGAGAAGGGCTAGAGATTGAATCAGCCAATGCCAATGACTTAGTCAATCATGACCATGTAGTGAAGTCTCCATAAAAACACAAAGGACTGAGTCCAGAGAGCCTTGGGGTTGGTGAACATGTGGAGATGCAGGGAAAGTGGCCCCCTGGAGAAGGCATGGAAGCCCTGCACCCTTCCCATATACCCTTACCCTGTGCATCTCTTCAGCTGGCTGTTCTGGTGTTGTATCTTTTTATAATAAATCAGTGGTATAGTAAGTGTTATCTCTGAGTTCTGTAGGCTGCTCTAGCAAATTAACTGAACCTGAGGAGGAGGTCCTGTTAGTAGCCAGTTAGTCAGAAGTATAAGTAATAACCTGGACTTGTGACTGGTGTCTGAAACCAAAGGAGGAGTCCTTGGAACCTCCAATCTGTAGTTGGTCAGTCAGAAGCAAAGATAACAGCCAAAGTGGGGCAGGGAGGGCAGCGTTTAGGACTGAAGCCTTAACAAATCTGATGTTAGCTCTCAGTAGATAGTGTCAGGATTAAGTTGGGTGCTTGAGATTTATTTAGTATAGTTGAGGGGAGCTCCACACCCCCCTTGCCAGTGTTGGAACTGGGTTCCCTAATGTAGAATAGCATGTTTCACAGAAAAGGAAATAAAAAGGGCCCTTGAGCAGTTAAAAAATATGAAACTTTACTCATAATAAATCCAAAATAACACTCCACTGAGTCACCATTTTATTTATCAGACTGGCAGATTGTTGATGAAGCTGTAAGGAAAAAGACACTCTCATACAGTGCTTATATAAAACCTTTAGTTCCACTTCTGGGAAATTATTTTACACACGTGAAGTGATGTGTCTCCTAGCTTATTAACTGCACCATTGTTTGTAGTAGCAAAGTAATGGAAACAACCTAAATGTCCAGCAAGAGAGACTAGCTAATAACTGATAAATAAATTATATTTATTTAATTATATATTAAATATATATTTAATAATTACACAATAGAATACTAGGAAGTTTTAAAAAATATTGAAGATTTTTGTATCCTTTTTTTTTTAAGATTTTATTTATTTATTTGAGATAGAAACAGTGAGAGAGAGCATGAGAAGGTCAGAGTGAGAAGCAGACTCCCCATGGAGCTGGGAGCCTGATGTGGGACTCGATCCTGGGACTCTGGGATCATCACCCGAGCCGAAGGCAGTTGCTTAACCAACTGAGCCACCCAGGCGCCCCAGATCTTTGTATCCTGATGAGAAAAAGCTCGAAGATGGATTAAGAAAGAAAAGTTAGTATAAAACAGTACATGCTGTCATTTGTACAAAAAAAGGGGGGCAATATGAATAATCATTTGTGTATGAATAAAAAATCATAACGGTGCTAACCAAAACAATCAAAACAGGAGAGACAACAAGGAAGGGAGACTTGTCACAATATATCTTTTTATATCTTATCTTTGACTATATGAATGTATTGCCTATTCCAAAATGTAGTTTAGAAATATTTTCTTTTATGGGATGCCTAGGTGGTTCAGTCAGTTAAGCGTCCACCTTCGGCTCAGGTCATGATCCTGGGGTCCTGGAATCGAGTCCCAAGTTGGGCTCCCTGCTCAGTGGGAAGTTTGCTTCTCCGTCTCCCTCTGCCTCTCTTCCTGCTCATGCCCTCTATTTCTGTCTCTCAAGTAAATAAGTAAAATTTTTTTTAAAAAATTGCTTAAAAAATGTTTTTCCTTTAAAAACATGTGGTTTTACTTTGTAGCGTGTTACCATCGGAAGTATATACAAAAATATTTGCAACACATAGAGCCCTGATAACTGAGGGTAGAAAGCAATGAGAAGAATTTTTAACATGACCTTTCCATAGTTATAGAAAATTCCTTTGTTTTTTGTGACATCTTAGGGATGGAGGCGCTTGGGATGTTCTAGTTAAAATTCTCCCATTTTACAGGTATAAAGGAGCAATAAATAATCAATAAGTTTGCGGCAATCAATATGTTTGCCGCAATCAATAAGTTTGCGGCAATCAATATGTTTGCTGCTATTCTCAGTGGTAGTCTTCTTTGCAGAAGTCACCACAGTTAGCGCAAATAAAGGGTAATTCATGGAGAATATAGGAAATGAAATGTTGCCAGGTTTTATGGGAACTAGGAAGCTACAGGAATAGAAATGAAGTTCTTTATTCCTTGGTGGCCAAAACTGCTTTTATATTTGAGCTTCCACTTTTTTGGTCCTGCTATCTCCATCCCCTGCCGTTCCCTGCACCTTTAATGTAGTTATTGTACATGTCTCCAAAAGGAGTCTTTAACCCTCTGCAATACAAGTTTTACCCACATTCCCCACTGCTGACTGCATGTAGGATCTGGGTGGATTGGTTAGTAGTTTAGGTCTGATTAGGCATTCATCCCTTATCCAATCACTTGTGTCCAAAGGAAGGATCATTTGTTTTGTTCCCAATGCAAGAAGGGACAGACCAAGCAGTGCCTTATGCCTTTTACTTGCCATCCATGTGTCAGCCGAGCAGTCATACCCTTCATCCAAGAAAGGGAGGGAAGCTAAAATTCACTTTTCACGTAGAAAAGGAGAGGTGAAGCATGGGCTTCATGATAAACATTTTATGTTAGAAGGCCCGCTGCTGGGATCTATGGCTTGAAGGGGACTGACCCTTTAAAGTCAAAGCAGGCAATAATAAACAAGATATTTAAACTAACTTTCAGACCTTACAGCTAGAGCAACAGAGACAAGTCTGAGTCACGCTTTTCTGCTCTCACTGTATGGTCTCTGTGACTTTTCTGTAAAAGTGACCATTTTATTCACCCGGGGAAAATTTTCATGATGCGTGGCTTCATGCGGACCGTCAGGAGCCACAGGCAGTGGCGAGTGTTGCAAATACAGGCTTTGTCCTACTTCAACGTGTGGGCCAGGGAACCTCTCATACTGGTTAGGCCATGTGATGCAGCTGGTACAATTAGAGCCCCAGATCAACTTCTAACAGAAAAGCAAGATGTAAATAAAAATGCCTCTGAAAGGGGCTGAAGGTAATACTAAAGAAAATTTAAATGTGACAAGAGGACTTAGAAAATGGCCTGTTCCTGCTTAGGATTTTTTTTTTTTTTCTTAAAAACGAGTCAGAGAATTTGTACTCTTTAAATTCTGCAAGTCGCTATGTAACCAGACTTCATTAAATATATTCAAGTATTTTCATGCGTTGTCAGCTAAATATGCAGGCTAGATAAAGGGATATATACTCTGATGACTGATAGCCTTGAGTTACTTTTGTTTTGATAGTTAACTCCTTATTTGTGTTGTAAAAATATAGTTTCCATCCCTATGTTTCAATTAGGTTGAGTAGCATAAGAACCAGCTTTCACATGACCGTTGACCTTATCAATGTCACTCAGAAATCATGCTGACTTACGTAGGAAATTGAAGTATTTTCTAGTGATGCATACGTGTGCTTAAGGATCTAATTTGGTGGTATTTTTTTTTAATGGATCTTAAGCCTCCAGTGGGCTTCTGAAATTAACAATGAGATAATTGGAGTCAATGTCATAGCTGAAAACCTTATTTCTTTGTTTACTTACCAATTATATGAAATTAAATACACACACATATACCACTGAAACTCAAGGACCCAGCTTCATAGACCATTGACTATGTGATATAGCACATCAATTTTTAGTGATCATTAAAAATATTTTTTTAACTTTCAGAAAATTCAACTTTCTTATTTATACTTTTTAAAAATGCACAATGCTTGCAATTTCTTTTTTCCAGAATTTATATTTTAGGTAAGAAAAGATAGTATGGGAAGAAGTAACTAAATATGCATGCATAAAATAACAGTTAATATTGAGTACAATACAGTAATTTTGCTTAGTATCTGACTCATGGGGGAATAGACAACAGAAGGTAATAGAGTAGTATTTTTAATTTAGTACACGTACATTTATTTTATGATAATGGCATTATCGATAAGGGGTGAGTCATGAGCATTTATTAAATGTTTATATATATATTATATATAATGTCTTTTTAAATCATTATAGCAATCCTGAGAATAGACAGTCTTATCATGTTGTAAATGGAGAGAAGATTAAATTATTTTAAAACTTTCTTTGAGCCACACAATTAAATGGAGAAAGCTGGTCCATAGCAATCCAGTATCCATATTCTTTCAGCCTCATCCACTGCCTAAAGATAAGATTTGCCTTACTACATTGGCAATTGAATAGCATAATCCAAGAGCTATTCTCTAGAGAAAAATATGTGCTTAACGCTTCAAAAGTATATATTGAATCCGTTATGATATTGTCTCCCAATATCACAGTTATCCCTCATACAGTATCAAGAGCTTTATACTTAATTCTTGAATTTTCTCAGCTATTTAGCCCATATCATCAATAATAAAGATTTGGTAAGCATGTGGATGGTCTTCTATTAGAAAGCAGCTTCTCCCAGGTGATTTAGCAATCTGCAACAAAAACCCACACATGCAAAAACATGCCTGTTTTACTCTATCACGTATAGCTTCTTAGGACATAGTTCTCAATGGAAAGAAAGTGGGAGTATAATTTAAAGGGTCATGGTGATATACCACATCTATGTTCTTCTCTTCTCCAAATCCTGATTCACTAGGCTAGATGTCAGGAGAAATTGTGAGCATTTTGGGAAAAAGTTATCCATCTAATTCTTATCTCTAACTATGCCTTCCACATGAAAACCGTTGTTCTAGATGTTTAGACCAAGGAAGAAAGCAAGTAACCCTTTTTCTGGAATGCTGCTAATATTTAGTATTATGTGAGGTATATGTGTTTAGAATACCAAGAGCTTATGAGGCAAGTTCAGAGAGATGATGCTAGACACTAAAATATTGGTATGTTTAAATAGAATGCATTCCAAATTTGGGGACGGTGTTAACAAAGCTGCTTGCTTTTTCTGTGCTATATGCTTTCAAATCAGTTTTTTTTTTTTTTTCGTAGAATTTCACAAACTTCATCAGTGAGGTTAGTATTTTGTTGAGATACTTGAATAGAAAACAGGAAAGAAGTGTGTACCAAAGCAATGAAAAAAATAATGAAAAACATAGCGGACGTCATCTTCCTTAAAATTGCTTTTGGCTGTCTGGCAAGCACCCTTCATGGAACCAAGTCTTAGCTACTCTTTCATTGGTTTCAGGCAGATGCCTACTTCTCTATTCTCTCTTTTCACTTTTTTCTTCTTTTCTTTTCTTTTTTTCCTACTCCTCTTCTTCCTCCCCTTCCACCTCCTTCTACTCTCTCTCCCCTCTCCCTCCTCTTCCCCCTCTTTTTTTTTTGGTCTTTAAACAAAAAGTAAATTGTCACCTGGTCACGCAAAGCCCTTTAGCCCTTTGTCTTATTTTCTGTGTACTTCCCAACTTTAGCACCCTTTGTGTTGTTAGAAAGAAAGAACATTTCCTTTACCTTCTTAGGTTTGTGACTGTGGCCTGTAAATTAAATTGACAGAAGACAGATTCATGGGAGAAAAAAGGTTTATTTGTAAACACGTGGGAGCCAGCAAAAGAAGCAGCTAGCTCAATAAATGGCTATAGTTAGAAGCTAACTTAATGGAGGAAAAGGAAGGGAAGAGAAAAGGCATCTATGGGAAAAATAAGTAGATTTCTTTAGGAAAGAAATAGGATTTTAAGAGAATAAACTACAGTTAAGAAAGTTTGTAATTATGTTTGTTTTTGCATGTATTGGTGGTCTTTCTGATTTATTTATGGCCATGAGGTAAATTTATGGTAGTTTTACTCTCTATTTTTTCCCTGGCTGTAGAAGCCACCCCAAAGACAGAAATTATGGCTGCCTGATTTCCCAGAAGTTTCTGCTTTTAGTCAGATAGGGAAAGCTGCAAGAGGATTTCTTTCTTTATCTGCTGAATCTCAAATGTCTTTAGCTTAAAATAATCTTTATACCACCTTTGGAGTTCCAAGAGGGTCCTCACAATATGAATGGTACTAGTTGGTATTTTGCAGTATGGTGGGCTGTCCCTGCGTACATATGGGATTTCATACTGATTTTGAGTAGGTCAGGATATTCCACAGAACAGACAATGCCCTCACCAAGAGGAGTTCTCATCCCTGGCATAAAGATAATGAGAATCTGAAAATTCCACTTGTTACAGAAACCAACGAATTCAAACTTTACTAGGGAGTCACTGAAGTCCTTTGAGTAAAAAAATAATATTTGGAAAACAATGATTGTTTATCTAAGAGCAGAGGAAAAGTTGGATTAGAAGAAGCAGAACTTTTTGTTGATAATAATGATGATAAAAATGATAACTTATCTATTATGTCTTCACTTGTCCATGTCCCCTTTCATATAAAAGTAATTACTATAAGAAATCCTAAAAGTATTATTGTCAGACACCAAGAACTTTAAACAAGTTACTCCTAAATTGTCACAAAGTTTTATTTGGAGTAGTTTTATTTTTTTAATCTATATTTTACATAGAGAGAACATGAAATTAGAAAGGTCAAGGGGCTTATGTAAGGTCACTCAGCTGTAAATGGTAGAACCAAGACTCAGCCCATGTTTATGTGACTGTAATCCATGACAGGAGTGAGGGACAGAGACCTGAAAAAGAGTAGAGCCCATAGGCATGGAAAGGCAAATGGAAAGAAAGAGATCAATATTAGGACTTGATTGGTTGATATTATTACTTATTACTTTTATATTATTAGTATTATATATTATTAGTATTATTAGTATTGCATATAGTATATTGATATTATTCTTTGATGATTGACATACTAACTGCCTAATGCTTGGAGTAAGGAGGTCGGACTAAACAAACGAAGGATACTAAAGGAGCCTGGCTTACCGTTTATTTTGATAGAAATTGAGGGAGTCAGAGGAGAATCTAGTTTATGGGAAAGGCGACAATTTCAACATTAGGCATGTTGAATTGAGTTAATTATATCAGTATCTTTCCTTTTAAATTCTTTGACTATTTATTTTTGAGAGAGAGAGAGAGAAAGAGAGCACACGTGCATGAGCAGGGGAGGGGCATAGGGTGAGAGAGAGAGAATCCTAAGCAGACTTCTCCCTCAGCACAGAGCCCAATAGGAGTCTTGATCCTATGACCCTGAGATCATGACTTGAGCTGAAGTCAAGAGTTTTACTGACTGAGCCACCCAGGCACCCCTACCTTTGACATTTCGTTTTTTAATATATTCTATTTATACAGTATATACCCTGACGATACATATTTCTTGTCCTTGAGGCTAGTTGATTAAGAAACACATCCATGTATTTAATAGCTAGAGATAACTTGAAGGCAATTTGTAGGCAAATCCATTCCTTGGACAGGAACTACACGGGTGGTCTTAAACTGTGGTTGCCAATTATGTGGTTCACACATAATCCCATGGAGGCAGAGCTGAAGAAGTAAACTGTGTAACTACCTCCCACATCCCTCCCACAGCTGCACTCCAGCCATTCCTAGCACTTGGGCAGACTTGTCATTCTAGAAATGGAACATTAACCAAGGAAGATGTCACAGACTTGAGAAGCATTCTCAGGCCTTGGGGGTGGGGGAGGGTGAGGGGGAGGAATTTCAGGCTTCTAAATGGGAGAGGAGGTGTGAGTTCCAGGTAGACCCATACCTAACCTCCAGGGTACTCCTCACCCTGTGGAATAGAGACAAAGAATTGCCTCAGCAGTGTCTTCTGAAGTCCATGCCTTTTGAAGTCTAGAGCAAGGGGCCCAGGTAGTCTGGGCCTGAAAGAAGGGGCCATTCTAGCCTCTGCCTTCAAAGCATTGCTCTCCTCAACAGCATCTCTTCTGGGGCTTTGTGCCTCTTCACATTTTTGAACACTCCATCTAAGTAAACAGAGCATGGACTGAACACATTCTTTCTCCCTGGTTATTTGCATTTTAAACCCTTTATCTCTAGCTATAGATTGAAAGGCTTTGTCTCCAGTTAAAGGAATTTCAGGCAATTGCAGTGAGATGGAGGAGATTAGATTTGGTCCTGAGGGGCTTCTCTTTGTCCCTAAAAATCCTCCTATTGTCAGTTGTACTACAACCAGACATGAATAGGCTTTGTTCTGAAACTATTTTATAAGCTTTGTGGAAACACGTGTGTCCACTTTGGCCACCAGTATTAAATACTGTAAAATGCTTGCTCACTTATTGTTTTTTTTTTCAAATCATGCTTCTCTGACTCTCTTTCCATTTTATGCTTGGTATCTTTCCTATCTTCTACCTGCTTGCTCCTGTTTGGTTTTTTTCTTTTTCTCTTCTGTCTGATGGATGAGTTCTTCAGTATCATAGCCAGTTATCTCTTTGGCATCTTCACAGCCAGAGTTACCTTTTTACTTATTTTTTATTTTATTGATTATATTGTATTTCCATTATTTTATATCATTTCCCCTCAAATCTCCCTCTTTTTGTGTCATAAATCAGTGGTTTAAGAAAAGCCTATATATCATTTTCCATTTTGAGCATCTTAGACATACTCAGTATAATGTTGTTTTCATTGAAATTTTTAGAAATTAATTTTTGTGAATTCATGGCTCATATATTAATTTAATTGGTTTTCTTTCATAACATTAGAATCCTTTACATGATTTAAGGTTTTTTCAGGATTCAAAAAATTTTAAGTAGGATTCAAAAAATTTATCTTAGTTTTACTTCCCTCTTTGTCCTCATCTATGCTCTCCTCTCTCTCTATCTAGTTGTTTTGCAGTTTCCTCACCTGTTCCTCTAGGACTCTAGTCTTGAATCAAGTCTTTGAATGGGATCAGAATATGCCACTCAAAAATATGACACTTCGGCATAAGGATCATTTTGAATTGAAAGCCGCTGAGAATCATAGTTTCAGCAAGAATTCTCTTCTCTTCCTTTATCTGGCAAATAACAGAGCATAAATTTCCCTTTGTGAAGGTGCCTCTCCCATCCCCCATCCCCCAACAAAGATGCACAACACTTAACACCAGAGAAGGGATTTAACACATAAATAGACCCTACTAAGATAACCTTATCTGCCTTTATTTTCCCCATATATTTCCTAGTCACTTTTTCATAATTCTCCCTTGAAGACCAAACTCCTTTTCCTTTGTCGAAAGAGTGCATAAGCCCCCAAGTCTACTTCCTTGAGTTGCACTTCTTTTCTGTGAACTCCTGTGCTTATAAATGTTAATAAGAATTTTATGGCTTTTTTTTCTTGTTGATTCATCTTCTGTTAGTTTAATTCACAGTCCCGTAATTACTGAACATAAGAGGATAGAAGAAAAGCTTTTTCTCCTAGCACCTTAATGTGTTTGAGAGCTTCTTCCCCTAGTGATCTAAGGCCTGATGTGGCTGATATTTTGGTTTGATCAATAGTGAAGAGGCTTGTCTATGCTCAACTATCTTCTCTAGGCCCCCATTTTAAATTGTCATGGTTCTAGTCAGGGGGTTGGCAGCAGATTTGGCCTCTTTTCTCTGGCAGGTTAGCCCTACTCCAGACTTAGACTTTCACGGGAAACTTGGTTATAGGTCCTCATCTCACTTTTAGTCCCCTTTTAGAGGGCTTAATATTGCTTGCTACTTTCTGTTTCTGTTTCATTTTCTGGTCCAAGATGACCTTTATCTTACAGTTGATACTAAGTCTTTTCTTGGTTTTTTTTTCTTTTTTAATATAGCTTATTATTAATATAGCCCATCTTGACCCAGAATTCTTATAAACATGTTTTACTTCACATTTTAGATTTACCTTTCTGATCTCTCAACTATTATTATCATTATTATTTAATTTTTATTTATTTTTATTGTGGAGGCTCCAGTTCAGAAGCATGTAATTAGCAAGGAAACCAAAGAAGCTGTGTGGCCTGAGCAAATTTGGTAGTGTTAAAAAAGCATACCTGCCATTTTGTGTTAGAATTACCTGTATTTTTGAAACTTGGAAAGAAGGCAGGGACATTTTTTCTTAGCAATGTGCACATTACCTATATCCTTAGGCTTTAAAGATGAAACCAAGATTAACCAGCCATTGCAAAACTATTGACTTCTCTGAAACAGTTTTGTATATTTTACCTTCAAAAAAAAATTGCCCATCCTCAAACCTACTTATATGGTTTATACAAATAAAAGTAAAGATACCTATGTGTATATTAAAAATTCTGAGACTGTTGTTTTCACTAAGGAAAATGAGCAGCCGTTTCAGTAAAGACGACACCACCCAACATTTTTACCAGTTCAACTTGTGAAACTCCTATGTAGGATTGGGACCTTTATTTGGTTTAAAAGTTTTTCAGTGAGAGTCAAACATGAATGGTAAATCCCAGTGGACAAATGTGGCTATTATTCCAACAGAGATTTTTTTTTTCACATATTGTATGTCTTAAAATATTTTGTTAATCTCATTCATGTCCAGCTTTTGAGCAGATTTGGCTGTATATTTGTATATCTATAGTAGTATGACTAATTATCTCTACATGCACGTATCACTAAATAAACCTCACAGGAGACAGCAAGATTGTTTACTTAAGCAGTGTAATACTACGGATAGTAGATAGCTCTAGAACACAGGATTACTTTGCCAGAATGGCACTATTTATTAAGCTATGATAACGCTAATGTTCCTCTTTGATGTATAGCATGTGTGACTTCGGCTGAACTTGTAGAGAGCCTTAAGGATGTTTCATTGAACATTTAGTATGGCAGCCAGCCAGAATACATTTAGCCTAAGCCCAGATGACGGGCTGGTAATGAGGTAGTGATTGATGACCACAGCTTCCTTATGAAAACCTGCTTGATATGCTGGGGGGGAAATGCATTGCCAGCTCTTTTCATTCCCTCCCTGTTATATTAGTTATTTTTACTGTGGAAGAAGTTACATGGGCTTGTGCTTACGTACTATTGGCGTTACTTTTAGGTTACAATAGAGTGGCAGTGTGGAATTTTAGAAGTCCAGCCCTGTGGCTATATTTATGTAAAATTCAAATCTCATTTTCAAAGGAGTCTTTAAAACTCATTTTTAAAAACTCTAACTGTGTTATCCGTAAAATTCTCTAATACTCTTATTTTGCATCTTTTTTATGTTATGGCTTTTCTGACTCTTATCCTCTTACTGTGTTATAAAGATCTCTTCGCAAAGTTCTCTTTCTACTCTCATAACTTTAAAGAGCAGCCATTTGTCCAAAATTGCAAAATGTATTTCAAGAAAATCCTGTTTTCAAGTCTTCTTACCTTTTGTCAGTATGTGTATCCTATTTCTTGAATAAACATAGAAAAATTATTAATTTGTGTCTACTTTCATTCATGAAATTCTTTTGACTTAGTTCTGAATAGAATGCTCCTCAGAAGCACATTTTTTTTTTGTCCATCTCTTTATTGCTTTATACATTTGCTCTCTTACTCTTTGTCAACATAAATCATTTCTCAGATTGGTTTCACATAAGCGCTTATGATTATAAAATGCCAGCTGCTAAAATGACCACTTTGGTTGCCTACTGACCTGGGACAAGGTGGAGCAAGGCCCAAGACTGACATTTCACCCTTAATAAATCTTGCTTGTTGAAATGCCAGCAACAAATAGGGTGTGCTGAGATTGACAAGAGAAAATAAACTATGCTTTGAGCTGGTTTGATCGTGGCCGGCTGGGCTTTCAGTTTCCCTGGTCAGAAGAGGATTTGTGCACTCTTGTATCCTGCAGCCATTACTCCTCCAGGCTTGGAGAGACCAGAAGAATATCCCAGACTCCCTGATCCCAATCCCATCATTACAGTGGCTCAGAGAGTGATAGTTTGAAGCAACTGGGAAATTCTTCTGGGATCTCCATAACCTCCATTAGATGTTGTTTCAGCCAAATGAGAATTGGTCAGCTGCTCTCAGAGGCCTGTGACATACTTAATTTTTTGGTGCTGTTTCAACCACCTCTATTTCTTCAATTATTTCAGTTATTAGAGAACCTGGAATGAAACACAGTGAAACCACAGGAGTATTAGTGTCCCACTGAGGTTGGGTTTAACTCTAGAAGCTTTTGACAGTACTGCTTATTTTCAGGCTTTGTAAAGGGCAGAAAGTTGTATTACCACCGTAATTCTTTACTTTGCTGCCATCAAAAAAATAGTAGCAAAATCAGTGTTGTACCAAAGTGAAACGCTTATGCCTTCCTATTATAGAACTTATCTTTTATTAATAAGTTGCTTACCACTATTATCACCAAACCATACTTTCTTCCTGGAGATAAAGAAACTTGTTATTTACTGGAGAAAGTTTCTGGTAGCAAAAACTTGACCCGGAATGAATTATTTACAAGTTTAGAAGAAAGAGTTGCTAAGTCAATGCTGCAGCTGAGAAATAAGCCAACACTTTCTCCAAAACAGCTTGAAGCTGACAAAACACTAAGCTCCAAGGTCCTAGAGAAGCAGCAGTTCAGGGTCTTGTTAGCTTTAAGCTACAGGAGAGACAATACCGGCAGAATGCTCAGGGGGAGGAATGAGCCCCCCAAGAGGAGGATGTGAAGGGAGCTAGAAATAGAATGACTGAGAAGTCATGGAGAAACAGAGCAACACCATTAGAATATAAGAGATGGTGAGGCTTATAAAGTATTTGAAGGAACTTGAGAAGTAAACAACAAAACAACAAAAGTAAATGGTTAAAGAGGGAAAATGGGAAATGGAATAAAACGAACTGTGGAGAATCTGAGAACAAAATATTTTCTTCAAATGTTAAGTAAGTATAAGAACATTACGTTGGCTTTACATTAAAAGCATATTTGTCTTATTTCAATTTTCACAGGCCTGGGGTGTAGATTTTATTATCCCCATTTTACAGGTGAATAAAAATTTTTAAAAATTCATGTAAGTCATAATGTTGTCTAGATCTTAATTTCTAAAATCATTTATAGAATTTCCTGAATATATCGATCTGGGACAAGGATTGCTAACATTTTTAATAAATTTTTGTGTCTTAAGGGGAATAGAACAGTATTTTAAATAGGATTATCAGAAATGGCCTCTCTGAGGAAAGTCATTTAAGTAATTGAATTATGTGAGGGTCAGTGATGCTGGCTTTAGTGCATTTGATAAAATATAGCTGTATCAGACTGAAGGATAGGGCCAGTATTTGGGATGACAGTGGAAAGGCAGGATGTACCCAGAGAGGTAATGCTTCTTTGAGCAGCCTCCAAACTATGAATGATGCCCCCTAATGCCCCAGTTTCCTGACTCCTGGGTCAGATAGCTCTTAGGCATGTGTCCTGCATTGGCTCCCAGAATCCCTCGAAGGACTGAGCTCATTACCCATGGTGTTAACTTGCTTCTAAACACTCTTCAGTTTCTTTCTTCTCTTCTCTGTCCCACTTCCTCATTTCCAAATCTATATTTCCTGGAGTCTTCTCCCAAGTAGACTATTGCCATGTTTTTTTTTGTCTCAGCCTCTGCTTCTGAGAGAACCCAAACTAAGACAGTGATAGCAATGTAAGTGGTAAGAACTTGTCAGATCCAGTGTGTAATTCAGAGGTGGAGCTGATAGCATTTATTGCTTGATTAGTTATGGGGTGGGAGAAAATCAGAACATCAACTATATCAATGCTTTGTACTTGTTTTTTAAAGATAACCATTAACTTAAAAGGAACAGTAATAATATCTAATGCGTGTGTGTTTACTAATTGCCAGTCACTCTTCTAATCCTATTTACATGCTAAGTCCAATGAGTTATGCCTATATTCACATCATTGTGATTCCCAGCTGAAAATTCATTCCAGGCCCTTCAGTTAGAATGTAGAGTCTGGGATTTGAACCCAGGTGTCTAGTTTCAAAGTCTGAGCACATAACCACTACGCTCTTTTGCATAGACAGTACCTGAGCCATAAAACAGCACAGCTGCGCATTAGGATTTACTAGGTCTATTTGCATAATGAAATGGTAGTTCTGAATTTTTCTTCTTCTAAGCTTCCCCCCCACCCCCGCCTACCCACCGACATAAAGCATTTCGTAAGTCTTAGTAGGATTTGGCTATCATTTCACAAATAATGGCCCTTCTCATCTCATAAAAATTATGAAGAAGTATTATTATTATCATTATTGTTATTATTGGCAAGATTTCTAAGTGGTACTGCATTTCCTATAATTAACTGTTATTTGATACAATTGTTTGAGAATATTGCTATGTGCTTGATTATAGGACCTAAAACAGCAGGCAAAACATATATGATGCCAAAGGCATTTTCTCTTATTACTTGCTGATTTTCAAATGACAATTTATTAATGTCTGAGAATATTTTCTCTTTGGCATACACAATGAGAATCACTGTGCATACTGGCTGATATCTAGGGATGGGATATGTTTTACTCAAGGTTTTAGTTGCTTTAAAATCAACATATAGGGAGGAATGATGACACATAGAGAGCAAGCTAAAGTAGAATGTGGAAATAGGAAATAGGTTCTTAAAGCAAAAACCCACCTGGACCTAGAAGGTAGATGTAGGATATTAGATCGCTGGGGCAGTAGGATGGGTAAACCCAGGAAATAAGAGCTCATGGATATTTGGTCCATAAAATTGACCAAGGTTTCAAAACTCTTCCTTTCCTTTTTCCTCCATATTCAGGCAGTTTTTACTTCCATAGGCAGAAGAGTTTAACATCTAAAGTTTCTAAATGTCTCTAAAATGGGTCTCTTTCTTTTCATTCCTTGGTCGAGGCATTTGTCTCTTCTATGCTAGAGAGTTACAACTCCACTTGCAAAAATATTTCTCAGAATAGCATTCGAAATCTTTAGCATGGCTCAAAAGGGTCTTTATTATTTTGCCTTCTTGAATCTAATAGTATTATAATTATAATGTATTTTATTTGCCTATATTATTTACACTATGTATATACATAAAGTATACTTATATAATATAATGCTATTAGCAATGAAATGTCAGATGATAATCTGTTGAAAATGTTTAATCTCCCTAGGTCATCTAAGATGGAGAAACGTTCCAAGGAATGTAGGGAATGAGTATGAGTGTTATTTAGGGAAGGGTTTTCTATCAAAGGCAAGGTGGGCTTTGGAGGAATTTAGAAAGTTGCTGGCCCTGTAGTATAAGTGGCACCCAAATGCAGTATCATAACTAGGAAGGCAAAAGGGGTTAAATTCTTTGATACCTAGAATCAAGAAATTGAAGAGCAGGAGGGTGATCTGGAGAAAATAACTGAAACAATGGGAGTTACCACAAGCTGGATCCTCATGCTCTCAGTTTACACTAGATCAAGGGGTAATTTGGCAGGTAACAGCAATTGACTTACTTGGAAGAGATCATTGAACACTTTATGTTTCTGGAAGTGATGATATTTATTAAATTATTGTTAATATTTACATATAAGTGTGTCATTCATCCTGAAAGGATTGTGCTGTAAATTAACTCAACTAAAACCTTGAGTAAAACATATCCCTGTAAAGTATGTAGTCTTTGAATCCTAATCTTGGATCTGCCACTTAGTAAGATGTTTTACTTTAGAAAGGTGTTTCACCCCACTTAAGCTCCAGTTTTCTCTTAAATAAACCAAAAGTAATAATATGTTTCACCAGAATGCTGTGGGAATTGAATTTCTAGGTGACCTAGGGAATTAGGTCACCTAGAAAATACCTGGCACACAAGATGCATCTCAAGAATTATAGTTTCCCTCTAGTCTCTTCCTTTTCTGTCTTTTCATTTTGACAGTTGTCAAGCTAATATAGAAGAATATGCTAAGACTTGACCCTTTTTACCTGCATAATTAGGCAAATACTAACAAGTAATAACAATTTAACATTGTTTTAGAAAACTGTTGTTTATGTTGGAAAATCTGTACTTCACATTTAGAAACTTTAGATTGAAGTAGAATTATGAGAGAAAATATGGACCCATTTTCAGTTAGGCAAAGGGTTTTGTAGGAGTTTGTAAGTCTTTAATTATTTCCTTTCTTGCCTTTTGGAGTAACCAATTTTAGTCATTGGAAGCATTCATTACAAATTAAATTGAGATTAAAATCACCTTAAACTAAAGTATTTAAAGTAGCTGGATATTTGCTTGAGTTTTCCCATTACTTTTTTTTTAAGGTTTTATTTATTTATTTGAAACAGAGAGATCACAAGTAGGCAGAAAGGCAGGCAGAGAGAGAGAGGGGGAAGCAGGCTCCCTGCTGAGTAGAGAGCCTGATGCAGGGATCCATCCCAGGATCCTGAGATTTATGACCCGAGCCAAAGGCAGAGAGGCTTTAACCCACTGAGCCACCCAGGTGCCCTGAGTTTTTCCATTACTTTAATAATTGTTTTTCTCATTTAAGTTATGTTAGTATCATTGCCATTTAAAAATAATTACAACTTTGACTAGACCTTAAAATGTTTTTTTCCTTTGATCTGTTTCAACAAACATTAATGAAGCACTGACAAAAGCAAGAGACTCGGGGCTTGGCACTTTGAGAAATATGAATTCATTTATTTAACAAGTATTTATATATTTTCTGCTATGTTTCAGGATCACAGATAAAGTGATGAATAAGAAATTGTCTCAGACTGACTTTGTACATAAGCAGGTAGGGCAGAAGTCAAGAGGCCAAACTTTCTTATCATTTTTTTTAAAGGACCCCAAGAGGGCAGTGGTTTATTTGTGTTGAGGGAATAATCATCTGCCGTAGCCCACACAAACTCCATTCTTCATTTTCCCAGTTACCTTTAGTGATGTCGCAGTTAGGTACTAGGTTGCAAAACTTCAAAATTTAGCTTTATTGTTTTGTCCCCATATTATGTAGCCAAGGTCGCCATAACAAAGTACCACAGACTAGTGGCTTAAAAAACAGAAGTTCATTTTCTCATAATTTTGGTGGCCAGAAGTCTGAGATTAAGGTGTTAACAGGGTTGGTTTCTTCTGAGGCCTCTAATCTTGGCTTGTCTTCTCTTGTGTCTTCACATGGTCTTTCCTCTGTGTGTCTTTGTGTCTTAATTTTCTCTTCTTACAAGGATGCCAGTCATCATGGATTAGGGCCCAACCTAATGACCTTAACTCAGTGACCTCTCTCCAAATACAATCACCTTCCGAGGTACTGGGTTAAGATTTCAGCATATGAACTTGAGGGGACATACCTCAGCCCATAACAATTACCATTCTGTACTTCACCTACAATCAGTCTGTCATCATTTTATACACTTTTTTCTTCTGTCACATCAGCTATTACTCTAATCCAGATGCTTAATAAACAGCAGTATTATCTCTTATAGACAGCCACACTAAATCAGAATTTCTTCTTTCATTTAATCCTTCCAACTAGAATTGTCTTCCTTAATAATTTTTTCCATTCTATTATAGCCCTGATCAAAACCTCCTCATCAAAATGCCACTGTTGCCCATGGCTGACTTTATGATGTCTTGGTAAGAACTGAACACTATGTTTCCAAATTTATCTCTGATTATTCTGCAGTGAATCATCTCTACTCTAGACTGATATTCTTTTCACTTTCCATAATAGGCCACCTTTAACAGCTTTCATTAGTCTACTTTGCTAAAGTGGTGTTACACCATGTTTTTTCACTATAAAGTTACTCTTTTCCCCCCTTTTTCCAGACCTTTTCATACTCTTGGGAAGGAAGTCATGGTGTGCAGGCATACTTAAAAAGTGAAGAATTATGCTCTACTTCCTTGAAGGTGGAGGATCTACATAAATTATTTAGGATTATTCTGTATGGAGATTTGTCTATTCTGCCCATTTATTTATATAAGTATGGACTCATGGGTATTTATTTTATGCTTTGGCATAACCTAATATTACTTTATTTATTTTGTTGCTCAAAGTGTTCCAGCTGTGGCCATTAGAAGTTCTTTCAGTTGGCTCCTGTCTTCCTTTGATTCACCTCCGTGTGTGTGTGTGTGTGTGTGTGTGTGTGTGTGTGTGTGTGTGTGTTATAAGCACTAAATTTCTGGTGCTACAAAGAAGCTCTAAGCATATCTTGTATATTTCTTGTTCTAGTCCTAGAATCAGCCATTTCTCCAAGGAGCCCTGATTCTTTTATTAGATAAAACTATTTAAACCCAAGATCCAGGAACTAAGTATGATCATTCCTACTGCAGTTGTTGCTTCTAGGATCTTTCAGCTGACAGAGTAAGGAAATACATATGTTTATACTCACCTGTGTGTGTATATATATATATATATATATGTATCTATATATTCTATATATACTTCTATATATAGGCACCTGTATCTATATTAAGCTAAACCTGAATACATACTGTTATCTCCAACTTTAATCCATTACCACACAGATCATTCTAGCAAATTCTTCTTACTTTCTCCAACAGTGGAACACCTAACAGAAGGACATCCTCTATTTATGTATGTATGTATTATTTATTTATAGTTTTTATTTAAATTCTAGTTAGTTAACGTGTAGTTCAATATTGGTTTCAGGAGTGGAATTTAGTGATTCATCACTTACAAATAATAGCCAGTGCTCATCACAAGTGCCTTCCTTGATACCCATGACTCATTTAGCCCATCCCTCACCCACTACCTTTCCAGCAACCCTCAATTTTATAGTTAAAAGTCTCTTACAGGTTTTTTCCCTCCCTCTCCCTTTTTTTCCCTTCCCCATGTTCATCTGTTTTGTTTCTTAAATTCCACATATGAATGAAATCATATGGTAGTTGTCTTTCTCTGACTTACTTCACTCAGCATAATACACTGTAGCTCCATCCACATCTTTGCAAATGGCAAGATTTAATTTTTTGATGGCAGAGTAATATTCCATTAATATACATATGTTCCATTATATATTTATTTACACGCTAACTCTTCCTTATATATTCATCAAATTGATGTATGTTTGGTCTCTTTCCATAATTTGGTTATTGTTGATAATGCTGCTATAAACATAGGCCACCATTGATTTAATTGTTTAATTCCAGTGTACATGTATATAACTCATATTAATTCAATTCAAATTATTCAAATTCATTCAATTCAATTCATTCAAATTAACCCATCCTAACGTGTTATATTAAAAATAATATTTAAGTGCCAGGTACTTACGTATTTCTTTACTACTCGAAGGACCTAGAAGAATGATAAATTTATAGTATGTCCTCAATGCTTATACTATTGAAGGATTTCTAAAATGGTTAATATTTTTATTATACTCAATCAAATTCAAATTAGTTTTTTTAAAGATTTTATTTATTTGTGAGAGTGAGAAAGTGAGCGAGCATGAGAAGGGGTAGGAGCAAGGGAGAAGCAGACTCTCCCCTGAGCCGGGAGCCCGATGTGGGGCTTGATCCCAGGACCCTGGGATCATGACCTTAGCTGAAAGCAGATGCTTAACCAGCTGAGCCATCCAGGTGCCCCAAATTCAAATTAGTTTTGATATTCAAAATTAGTTTTGATATCCATTGCTTTTTGTAATGCTGCCATGGCCATGATTATGAATTTAGGTAGACTGATATGTAGATGTGCAAATATTCCAATCAGCAGATAGTAGAGTAAATATGATAGTCCTCTTAATGGGATGAAAACATCTAGTTTTTTAGTTTTTATATAAAGCCGTAAAACACAAGCAGGAGACTTTTTATTAAAAATGAATATCAGAATAGACCAGAAAAGTCAAATTAAAATGTTTAAATGAGAGTGGAAGTATGTGGGAAAGCTAAGAAGATTATACCTCCACAGGTTGGGAAAGTGAAGAATGAAAGAGCTTTTACTAATAAAAGTCATATAGTCTTAACCAGTATAAAAGGTAAATATGGATTTCTAATCTAATTTTTGAGAGTATGAGTTATTTGAAGTTTAAGTGAAATAAGTTTTAGCCAATTAAGTTTAATCTTAAGAGAGTAATACATAGATGGTTCTCAATAAACCCGATAAACCATGAGATGTTGCTAATAAGAAATCTAAATGTATTCAGAATGGGTGTGTACACACCAATACATTGCAGAACTTGAAGATTCATATCTGATGTATCCTTTGAGATAGTGATATTTAATATTTAAATATCTGAGATCTCCCTGGAATCTGAGATCCAAGGTAGTAATTCTAGAGTTCTTATGTTTTTCTCCACTTACTCTAGGGGATTTTGTCAAATTATAAAATTTAATAAAAAAGAATGACTAAAAACAGTTCTCATAACATTCAGCCTTTTGTGTATTTAGAATCAGTCATGACAATCACAGATGTTTGAATTTGATTTAACTTCCTCGAATCTATTTTTCAACATGAGAAGAAGTTGTCAAACAGTATACGCACAAATGCCACTGGCAATATTAAGAAGATGTTAAGCCCAGAAAATAATGTTGCCATTTGAAAAATACCTATTTTAAAAACTTACCTCCAGATTTCCTGGAAACCAAGTGAAAATAGAGAGTTTGTATGTATGGTAAGGATATAAAAAATACCAAGACTAAGAAAGAGCACCAAAACTTTTCAAAGGGATAAGAAACATACTGCTGAATTGTTCATGATAGTCATATTATAAAAATAGAACTGATGGTTCTAACATTCACATTAGTTAGCTTCTGTTGTATTGATTAAAACATGAGTAGGGATTGAATATATGCAATACATTTAAAAAATAAATTATTCTTTTAGGATTCTTGACAGTCTAAACAATTAAGTACAAAATTATGCTTTATTCCAATTTCATGGAAGGTAGTAAACTTGTTATGTTTACATACTACCAAATGTTAATGGCAACTGAATCACACAGAGCACTCTTATTTTATCCTGTCAACCAGCATGTCCATTTTGATCATAAACCTGTAGTTGTCAGCTTGATATGAGAGGCCTGAATATAATTTAGTGCAAATTGTCTAAAGTATGAATGATTTTGGGGGGCATCTCTAGCAATTCTAAAAGAAATTAAAATATGTTGACTACACTTGATTTGAAATCAAACAATTGTTACATTTCAATAGAGCATTAGATTTTGTAAATTACCAATCTGTATGAAACAAAATAATAAAACTTTGTCAAGGTATATAATACTTAAAACAACCCAGTGACGTGTAAATGTATTATCCCCAGTTACAGTCTGAAGTATATCATACACCAAATATACATGAAGTAAAAATAACGAAAATAAAAACACCTTCATAGAGTTTATTTACTAGTATTGCAGAACTGAGGCACAGAACTGTATCTTCTGATGTTTCCAGTTCACTATTATTTCTTCTGTGTTGCACTGCCTTATGATTTGATCTGATTTATTGACAGAAGCTAAATAGATTTCTATAAGCAAGAAATCCTGTGCTTTAGGCTGAGCTCTGCTCCTCGCCAGGTCAGTGATGGTTGAAAGCCGTGGTTGAAAGCGGTGGTTCTGAAGCCTGTCTCGATTCAAATCCTGTATTTACTTCTGAAGCATAAGGCTACCTGTGTTCAAATTTTGTGTAATCTATAGCAGTGCTGTTGGTAGTATAGCCATAGATTGGTGACCGTTCCTCAACGAGTTGTCACTGTTCTGTAAGGACATAGCCCACACTCTGAGAGTGTGTGTTTATAGTAACCTTTATAGTAACTTGACAGAGTAATTTCATGTCTCACGAATCAAATAAAATAATCAGGGCATGCATTTGTATGCTTCTTGTTTTTTCAGTTCATGGTTTTAATAATTAATCCCCTGGAGATCTACTTCCAGATCTAACTTAGTGGATCTGGTGTTGGAGTTTGAGATTTTGCATTTCTCAAAATCTCCTGCATGATGCAGATGCTGCAGAGAAGTGAGGATTTTACAAGTCTTATTTCTCAGGTACATCCTCTCACCTAGTATATGGCAGGAAAACAACCCAGAGAAAAAAAATTGCCCCACAAATACTCTGTAGTTTTCCCTAGATCATAGGACACATTTTATTCTCAACGCAGCCTCCTCTTTGATAATGGTATTTTTCAGTGGTTGCGGAGACCACTCAAAGCCAAAGATCCAGCAAAGCTAAGGGTTTAGGACCTCCACTGTAAACCTTTGTTTATGGTTAAGTTGTTGTTTTTTTGGTTTGTTTTTGTTTTTGTTTTTAAAGATTTCATTTATTCATTTGACACAGAGAGAGAGAGAGAGATCACAAGTAGGCAGAGAGGCAGGCAGAGAGAGGGGGAAGCAGGCTCCCCGCTGAGCAGAGAGCCCGATGTGGGGCCTGATCCCAGGACCCTGAGATCATGACCTGAGTCGAAGGCAGAAGCTCCAACCCACTGAGCCACCCAGGTGCCCCGTTTTTTTTGTTTTTTTTTTAATGATAATTTACAAATGTGAGAAGTTGACAGGTTTCATACAGTCACCATTATCTTAGTTGTCTATCACCCTGGCAAAGATACGTTTGCCTGAAGTCATTTTGCCAATTAATTTTGTTTTAATATGGATTGGTTTAGTGTTTTATATAGTAGTTTCCAAAACTGACTTCTTTGGAGTCTTGGTCTTGTGTTTCTGGTGAAGAAAGCATGGGGTTTTAAACATGAACACTGTGTGTTTTTTTTTTCCTTCATTCTTAATTCCCATCTTAGTATGTAAGAATTGGGTCTTTGGATCATTTATGAAAGGAAAGAAGGAAAAGAAAGAAAAAAAAGCAGTGGGAGGAGAAATGAAGAAAGGAATTAAAGGAAGAGAGGGTGAGAAGGAGGGGAGGAAGAAATAGGGAGGAAGAAAGAGGAGAGAGACAAAGATGAAAAAATATTTTCATGGCCTTAACTTTAAAATAAATCTCTGCTTTAATAAACTCAGGAATTTTAATGCAACAGTAGAATATTCATTCTCTGGGCTTTCTTTTTGTCCATAGTATTAAATATTGAAATAAAAAATTATAATTATTATTTAGTATTGTACAAATCATTTACCTAGAATATATATATATATTTCTTTTTTTGTATGAATAAGTTATCTACTTACTGTGTCTTCTCTTCAGTAAGCACTCAAGTAATTTGAGCTGATATATGGGTAGATACAGTTATTAATATTTGTCATTCAGAGATTTATAATATTGCCATGCTTGGGAATTTTGATTTTAGGACAACATTCAAGTTATTTGTATGAATAAGTAAGTGAACAATACGTAAGTATCCATCATCTCTTTATTGTCCATGGTAATCCTATCTTATCTGAAAAGATAATATTTTGAATAAGAATTTTCTTCTTAGTATAATTTTCAATCTCATTATCCTAAATTACATTTTGATCCTTGAATATTAAAAAGAAAAAAAAGGTGATTCACATATGTAGGAATCTTTCTTTTATGATGCTGAGAAAAATTGGAAAATCGATGAATAGCTAAATTTACTGTTTCTTCCTTGGGATAATATTGATTGAATAACTATCGTGTTTTAGGCAGAGAGAATACAGAGAAGAACAGAGCAGGGACTTGGCTTAAAGAATTTACAGGCAAAAAAATAAGAAATTAATTAGAATGCAGTATAAAGACCAATAGACTGAAACACTGGTTATAATAATAATAAACGGGGAAATACAGAGTAGGAATCTGATATTTCAGTTTATTGGGGGGGGGGCATCTGTACATCTTGGTCGGTACATCTTCTGAGAGGAGTTGATTTATCATTTGCTTCTTAAAGACAAGTTCAGACATAGCCAGGCAAAGGAGGAAGGAGGATCATTCCAATCACAGGGAATCAGTAACGCATGGAGTAATAAGAGAGAATGCAGTATTTAGGACACTACACAATGAGATTCAAATTGGTCTATCAGAAGTGAAGTGTAAGTGTTAAAGGAATGAGATAGATAAGATTTGAGTTCAGATAACAAAGAGCCTTATGTTCAATGCTAAGGAGTGAAACACTGGGGCATCCCTAATCAGTGATAATGGTAAATTTTCCATTTCAGAAAAATTTCTCTGCTGGTATGCTGGGGGAATGATTCCAGATATTCTAGAAAGCAGGAAGGTTGGTTTGGGAGGTTATTCTTGTCAGCTAGAATAAAAATGATAAGGGCTTGAGCTGGGGTTGAGAATGTTAACCTCAGAAATTAGTAAGTAAAAAGAATAGAATTTTGTGATTTAATAGAAATGAGGATCAAGAGGGAGGTGTATAGATGGATGATTCCTAGTTTTCTCCATATCCAGTAAGCTGAATAGTTGGTGTGTATGTCGCACTACATATATGTTTTTTTCACACATGAAGCCTGGATTCAATTCAACATTGGTTACTATAGAGTCTCATAACTCAGCACCAGGATCTGGCTCATGGTCTAAGCTCTAGAAATATATTTTGAATGAATGATAATCTTTCTGTTCATAAAAAGTGAATGTCAGATTAAGAGTACATTTGGGAAGAAAAACAATGGATAAAATTTTGGACATGTTGAATCTGATGGGTTTAGAACTGGTGGGAAATGTTCAGTGAGTAGTTAGATGTTTGGATATATGGATATGATTGATTTCTGTGAGCACACTGAACCAGGAGTTTGACCCCTTGAATTACCAAGACACAAAATATTTTTTTCTTAGGAAAGAGTTTTCAGACTTAAACTACTGACAATTGAAATTATGCTTTGTGCAAATAAACTTTACATTAAATTAATTCATGATTTAAACAAATTTAGAGAATTTTTCCCACAAGAGAACAGTGCCTATCATAGCCAGCTATTTAATAAACATTTGTCAAAAGGAGGGAGGAATCAAAGGAAAGGGAAAAAAAAGGAGGTGGGGGGATAGAGGGAAGAAAAATGTCTACCTAACTGGGCTTCAACCTTTTGATTTTAACATTTCACATTTTCAAGTAGCAGTGGAAATCTGATTCATAACATTTACTGGATTGTTCAATACTCTACATTCATCAATAAGAATGTGTCAAAATTAGATACAAGACTCTTAATGGAAAAATATTCATATGGTGTTGTCTTACTCTTGATTGTGTCCGTATTTCAGAGAAGTACATGCTCATAGAAAAGAAGCTTGAGGTTAATTACAACCTTGTTGAGCACTGAGGGTGGGAGGATAGTGGTGGGTAAAAGGAAATAACCCTATTGCCATGGCATGATTTGTCCTGGGGTTTTGGAAGATGTTTTTCATATAATCAGTAAAACTAAAATTAAAGATGTATTAAAGCCAAAATTAAAGATATAATTTGCTGCTTAATAAATGATATACATTTTATGACTTCATTAAGGTTGCTACTCTCCTTAATTTTTGTAGACCATGAGATTTTCAGTGAGGTGCATATTAACTGCAGAGATAATAATGTTTCTATATGTTAATAATTTTAAATGAAAAACACTTGAGCTATTTTCCAGCCACATGGGAGGAATCATTTATATCCTTAAAGGCTTATTTTACCATTAACCCCTTCATTTGAGTAGAGTGGATAGCCATATGTAAAGTATTAATTCTTTTTACATTAGTGCTAATAGCAAGTATTTTAGACCCACTGGTGTGAGAGGATTAAAAGCCACAGTATTAGGCATGCACCAACATTTCTGAGATTAATCCTTGTTAGAGAAACCTAGTGGGAACATATAACTTGATTTTCTGTTTGTCGATCAGATGCTTCTTGTTTCTTTTATCATGTAAAATGAAACTCTGCAGAGAGAATATCATATTCCATTAATATGCTGAACTTAAACAACGCAACACTGGATTAAATTTGTCTGTGTAACCCTTTCTGCTTGTATTACCACTTACTATACATGCAGATTTTAGAGATAGATCTGTGGAGATGGTATATACCCTAATTATTTGGTATGATGACTCAAATAATAGATAAGCCATTCATGCTTTTTCAAGTCAGAAAGTCATGTTAACAGCAAAGCTCTGGGGTGATGGGAGGCGGGTTGTGGGACCCCTGGGTGGCTCAGATGGTTAAGCGTCTGCCTTCAGCTCGGGTTGTGATCCCAGGTCCTGGGATCGAGCCCTGCGTTGGGCGCCCTGCTTGGCAGAGAGCATGCTTCTCCCTCTCCCTCTGCTGTCCCCCCTGCTTGTGCTCTCTCATTCTCTCTGTCAAATAAATAAATAAAATCTTAAAAAAAAAAAAAGCTCTGGGAATATTTACTTGTGTTTGTTAGAAGGGGTGAATAAGAGTTCAGTGAATAATACATGCATTCTGAGATTTCGCTATATATTTTGAAAAGACGAAAAGCATAATATTTCTGCATCTTTTTCATTTCTCTGTTACTCCCACCCCTAACCCACCCCACCCAACCCTATCTTGGTTGCCATGTTAGCTTAGAAAATATTTCCTGGCCTTTTATCCTCATGTTCACTTTAATTTGGCTGGATCCCAGGAGTAACATTCAAATATTGGCTAACTAGCAGAGCATTAGACACAGACCAGTCAGGAGGTGCATCAGCTATAAATGACTTGGTGGTAAATGACTTGACTGTTTGGCTAAAACTTAGCCTAGCATGGTGGTTGGCTTATCCTAATTTATCTGGATGTCAACCACCTTGGATAATGGCAGCCAACGGATTCTTAGTGATTTCTCTCCTAAAAGAAAGTTAGAAGAGAGTGGAAGATAAAGGTTGAAAAGGGAAGAGACCATTGTACCTAAGGCAGTTGTATCTGCTGATTCTTATGAGTGGTTTTGAGCTGTTAAAGGCACCCATATAAGTCAATTGTCTTACGTTTTCATAAAGGCACACTAGTTTATTATTAACAAATAAAATATAAATATACACATACATATACAGATATATGGTTACATATAGATCTTACTTATGTACCTGTAGTTAATTGGTGAATGTGTGTGTACATATATATTATAAAATATATATTTTACATTATAAACTATATATATTATAAGCTATATATAAGTATTATATATAATACACATACACACACACACATATACGAAGTTTGTCCTCAGTTAACACGAGTTGGGTCTCCCAAAGTTTTACATGTGTAAGTGGGCATTTACAATAGTAAATTTATAACATTTTTTTTTCTCAGATAGTATAGTACTTTTTTTTAAACATTATTTATTTATTTGACAGAGAGAGAAAGATCACAAGTAGGCAGAGAGGCAGGCAGAGAGAGAGGGGGAAGCAGGCTTCCGCTGAGCAGAGAGCCCGATGCAGGGCTCGATCCCAGGACCCTGAGATCATGACCTGAGCCGAAGGCAGAGGCTTTAACCCACTGAGCCACCCAGGCACCCTGATAGTATAGTACTTTTAAGATATATATAAAAACAACTGTTTTTAGTTCCATAAAAGCTTCTCTGAACTAGTCAGTGATCAAGAAAAAGTTTTATTTTGCTCTGAATTTCAGTCTCTCTCCCTCTTTTTCTGCCCACTTGTTGATCTGTGCCAGCTCTGGACTCTGAATCTCATGTTCTTCCACTTGGCTCTGGATGTCTTTTCCTTGAACACAGTCATTAGATTTATCCTTCTCACCTCTTGCCTAGGTCTGATATTCACCCATTTCTTTACCATTAAGATGTTGGCACAATCTTGGTTTCTTTCTCATTTTACCTCTAAATTTAGCATGGCATTACCTGTGGGAAAAAATGAATGGCTGGTGGTATTACCCTCAGAGAAGAGCTCATTAAAACTGATCAACTTGGAGAGTATATAGAGTAAGATTGGACTAAATTGGCACACTGCTTAGGGTTAAATGTTGTTATGTTTTCATATCAATATTATGTGTTTTAACTATTTGATTAATATTAATTTTAAGACACAGAATAATATAAATTTCCATTACCAAAATTCACAGAGAAACAGATTCCATTTTTAACTTACTTCTATTGGCAGAGGCAGTCATTGTTCTTAAAATAAAAATGTCCATCTCTACGTTTTCTTGCTTTCTTTACAGAAACAATTTTTTTTAAAGATTTTACTTATTTATTAGAGAGAGAGAGAGAGAGATCACAAGTAGGCAGAGAGGCAGGCAGAGAGAGAGGTGGAAGCAGGCTCCCTGCTGAGCAGACAGCCCAATACGGGGCTCAATCCCAGGACCTTGAGATCACGACCCGAGCTTCTTTACAGAAACTTTTTAAACCAAATTTTCAAGCCTACATTAAATATTTAAAAACCAAATGACAAAAGAAATCACCCCTGCCTGGTTAAAATCACCATACTGTGCTCTATTGGTTTTAGAATACCAGTTGACTACCAAATTTGGGCTTTTTGAATTGTGAATCTGTTATACAATTAATGAACAGAGATAAGACAGCTCATGTGAAAGGAATATATCTATGTTTTACATTTTCACTGGATGTTGATTTCTGTGTTGGAGGAAACAAGACAGATGTACTTTTGGCCAAGAGTTCATGTAAAACTTCAGGTTACCTGTTGCATTTCAATTTTTTTAGTCTAGTATGCATTTTACATATAAATGTGTGTTCTGAGCTGATGCTGGATTGATCCACTCTTATTTTTTCTCTGACCCAAAGCACAGCATTTATCCATCCATCCATGCATCCCTCCATCCATCCAGTTCTTTGTTCCTTCATTTGGTAAACATTTACTGACCATCCCTTATACGTAGCCAGTATGATTGGCACTCTACATAATTTCATTTGATCCTCATGGCAGTCTTCCAAGACAAATACTAGTATTTTAATTTTGCAATTAAGAAGGCTAATGCCCAAAAGTTAAACTTGTCAACATCATATTGTTAAGAGTATCCTGCTCATCTTTGTTTCCAGCGTAGACCTTGCAACAGAGAGAGCACTTAATGCTTATAATTGAATGAATAAGTGAAGCAGAATACATTTTACTACAGCTAACACCTATTTAGTGCATAGTAAGTACCATAAACATTTCTATGCTTTCCTATATATTCTCTCATTTCCTCACTACCAAAGCCCCAATAAGCTCAGTGCTATTAATTACCTTCCATATGTTTTATAGATGAAGGACCTGTGGAAAAGGTGGTTAATGTGCTCAAAATCATATAGCTGGAAAATAGTAGAGTCAGGATTTAGGCTGTGGCTCTGGGGTCCATGGCTTTGCCACCAGTTATCACTGTACATGATGCATTGTGAGTGCTCGAAAACTGCTGCCATGATGGTGGTGATAATGCAGAATGGGAAATTTTGTCTGATGTACTGAGAAAGCTATTTTATAATAATTATAAAATTTTCAAATTATAGTTACATGGATTCTCTTTAAATCCCTAGAACCACGTCATATTCATTTGCTTTTAACAACAAAATATCTTTTTTATCTTTATAGAAAAATAAGAGTATATCTTTCCATTTATGTATAAATGATTATCATATATACACACACACACACACACAAACACAGACATACACACACTGTCATATATATAAAGAGGGAGAGGGAGAAGAAGGGAAGGAGAAGGGAGGAAAATGGGTATAGTATAGATAAGAGATACAAAACTAATGCTTAAACTGGTGTATCTTCTCTTTCTCCCATCAAAGTCAGTTTGCACTTTTAAAACCCCCCAAATGTGCCAGTGTATCTGGATATATGGTTTGGAAACAACTAATCATGATTTTAATAAGTGATGTATTCTTTTAATTGCTTAAAAATAAAAGTTTTCACATGAAGATGCTGGGCACAAAATTATAATCTTTACAAAGAAATTTGAGGTGGAAAAGGTAACTTCACCTTAAATCATGTAGCAATACAACAAGCCTCAATAGAGTCTCTTACTTGTAGTCAGTTGATCGTAAGCCCTCAAAGATAGCTTTACTTTTTAACCCATTGTGTACACATTTTTCAGTATTTCATTCTGTCAATAGAGGACCCTGAAACCAGTGAAGGTAATGAAGAGGAATGATAGTTTAGATGTATCCTTTCCTGGAATGCCAGTTGAATTAAATCTTTCATTCCCACTACAGACATACAAATCTATATTCTCCTTTCAAGATGAATCCAGAATCAGGAGTCTGCATTCTTTTATTCTAGGTCAGGAGATTAAAATTGATCACAGGCCACACAAGGGAGTCAGCTGTAGTATCACAGCTCAATGTGGTTAACGAGGACAGCGCTTGCCTTCTGTTCTCCTTAACCGTGCACTTACAAGTTACAAATATTATTGATTTCAGGGGTCATCGGAGGCTGTGGGGGGGGGGGGTGTGACTTGACAATATTTTGCTGCTTTAGGGGATAAGAGCTATGAGCCTTGATAGCAACCGGGACAGGTATCGTTTAAATTTGACAAATGAAGATTTATACTTTTTGAGCTGGCAAAGTCCTTCATGTAGAAATAATGAATGAAAATTTGAGAGTTGATTTAACATAGGTCAAATGACTTGCAATGAAAGAAAGAAAATAACGCTTTAATTATTACCCTTTCACCGAAATGAATTGATGATAGGTTTGTCATTGTAGATCTGTGCTTTAAACAAATGAATAGTGCTTAGAAGATCCTTTTACAAGACATCATTTACATTTAAGTAGGCATAGTTTACCTAAAATCATTTGAAACTGTAGTGTAGGTGGAATGATATGTGAATAATTACCTACTAATCTTTTAAAGCACTTTTTTTTCTTTCTGGTGAATAAAGCTACTGTATTAACATTCAGAAAATTAAAGATGCCACAGATCATTGTATGCTAAATTTTCAGAGACTAGGTTCAAACTTCTCTTATTTTTTTCTAATAATAAAAATCATATGTTATCCTGCATATATGTTTTGTGTAATGGTGGAAGAAACACTGTATTTAAGACTTTGTATTAGATTAACTTTGGCTTAAGCACTTACTAATGAGATTTTAGAAAGCTTATTTTACTCCCTTCAACCTCAGTTTGCTCATCTTTAAATAGTCATAAAGGTGTCTAGCTGATAGAATTGTCATGAGGCTCAAATATACAAGAAATATTTTTAAGTAATAAAGCATCCTACAAATGTAAACTCTTAAAATATTTATTATTACTGAGCCTGCACTTAAGATGGTTAGTGGTAGAAAGATCTTCTGAAATACATTTTCTCTCTTTTTCTCTATAATCTGTGGAACACACTGGCAAGATAGCAAGTTAAGGTTATAAAAGAGTCCATTCAGGCTACAATGTAAAACTTATTGGGCTAGATTAAATTACTGATCCTGGCTTTACATGCACCATGCTCTAAGAAGCAGAACTCAAACAGCTTAGCATCAGGATATTGCTTTAAAAAAAATGAAAATAATTCCAATTATAAGAAATGGCCCTAAAACCATATATTGGAATAGAAATCATGTGTTCAGACACTGAAATATATATGATATTATATATATCATAAGTATCATATTTATATATATTTTTATATGTGTATATATTTGGGATAGAATTCATTGATTTTTTTTGTCGCTTTTTTTTTTTCCTTAAGTAGGCTCCATGCCCAGCACGGAGCCCAATGTGGGGCTCAAATACAGGACCCTGAGATTGAGACCCAAGCTGAGACCAAGAGTCAGACGCGTATCCAATCCAACTGAGTACACAGGCACTCCATGTTTTAAAATTTTTTTGATTTTTGTTGATTTTTTAAAGTGTGAGATTTTTATTGATACTGTCAATATATATGCTCTATACACTATGGTTAGAGTGCTATAGGTGTTTTTGAATATAATTTAATTTTTGAATTTGTATATAATGTATAGTTCATAGGGAATTTAAATAATTTCCAAAGAGCAACCAAAGTCTCAGTTTGATCTCCCTGATTAATCCACCATCTGCTGCTACTATAGTTTCTTCATCTAATAATAGGAAAAGAGATGAGACCATTTGCCTATATAATGGGCTCCAATTATAATGAAAATGATTTAAATTATTATTAATTACATTTCTCATATCTTATAATACTTTATGATTCAAGAGTCCTTGAAGGAGCTCAAAGGAGGTGGTGCTAAAATCTTAATTTTACAGGAGAGGAAACTAAGGCATACAGAGGTAGGCTGATGTTGCTATACATCACACAGTTAGTAGGTGAGGGAATTGAGAGCAAACCTAAGTATTCCTATCTTGGTCATGCATTTCACCTGCCTAGGAGTATTTGGTTTTTCCTCAGAGGTCAAAAATTTGTTACAAGATGAACCCACATGAATGTCCACTTTTGCAAAATTTCCAAACCCAGTAGAGGCAGAACAATACTTCCCTAATCCAAAGATTCAGTTTTCAGAGAAGACCTTCTAAACATTGGTTTTAATCAAATATTATATAAACTAAGTTAGATCCATTGTGTATTATCCATTCACAACTGAAGTAATGTGAAGTTGTCATTATTGACTAATTCTTTCTTCTTGAAAATATTCTATTGTGAATATATTCTCCGTTAATGCTGATTCCTAGGAAGACATGTGGTATATTCCTCCTCTAACAAAATCTCTCTTCCTATGTGTGTGCTAGAATATGTGTGGGTATCAGCATAGGATTTATCCTGTTGCCTCTTCTGATTTACCTAGTTTAATTAAATTGATTCTCATAGTTGCAATATATGTATTTGTATTTTGGTGTTTTTGTTCTATTTTACATTCCCTCTCAATAAATCTCCTTTAGTTATATTATTTCTAAAATTAATTGTAAGTCAGTAGCCTTGTATTATACTTAAAATTCAAGGATGAGTACTCAAATAAAAAAATACTTTTGAACACTTATTTCTTTGTGCTTTACAGTGTATATTTTTATATACTAGATAATTTTTAAAAATTGTATGTATTCTGTAGACAAAAAAGTTTGAACTCATATTTCTCTTCTCCTGGCTTCCAGTATACCACTTTCTCCTGTATCTCTTACCTGACTGATCTGTCCTCAATCTTTTTGGGTTCTTCTTCCTCTTTCCTTCTCTAAATGTTGGTGTTATCTAGGGCCCTATTTTTAGCTCTCTTTTCTGTTTACTGTGTGCACTCACTCTAGGATCATCTCATTAGCATTCATGACTTCTAGTGCAATCTTTTTGCTCATAATTTTCAAATCTGTTTGTCCAGACCAGATTTCTCCCATGAGCTTCAGGCATGAATTTTTACCTGTTTATTACTTAGAGGACAACTCTCTTGGATGTTCCACACTCCATTACATATATCCAAATGGATCAACATTGTTCCCCTAGGACCTGTTCCTCCTCTACTCTCCTGGATTACTCAAGAACACCACTCTTGAGGTACCCACCAAAACAGAAAATTAAGACCCAACTTTCCCCTCATCTTTCCTTCTATTCCCTAAAACTACTAGGGACCAAAGTTTAGGGCCTAAATATCTCTGGGGTATGTTTTCATTCTCTTGTCTCCCCACTGTCACTATTTTAGTATGTCCTCTTCTTTTTCCTCTAAAGTTAGTGTAATAGGAGAAGAGAGTAAAAACATACCTCTAGGGAATTCTGAGTTACATTTTCAAATGCCATATACAGATTTTCTTTGAAGTATTAAAATTTCTTTCAAAATTTGCATTTTATTCCTCATTATCTCCATATTTGTACTAATGTAAACGCCGTAATTTAAATTGCTTATCTTTGAGTGTAATTCTTGCTCTGGGAGGGTAAGCTGTGTTTATACTGAAGTTGTGGACCCTCCCTGCAATGCCATGCTAATAGAGGTTACTAGCAATCCATGTTGAGGAGAACAAGTGTTCCTTTCTTATCTAGATTTATGCAGCATCCCCTACATGGTCTATTCTCATTATTCTCACTACATTTAAATCAATTCCACACACTGCTACCAATTTGTCCTTCTCGATATACAAAGCTAATTATATAATTTCCCTGCAATATCTTCTCAATGTCAAATCCAAATTCCTTTGTGTGACTCACATGGTCCTTTATGGTCTAGTGTCTGCCTATCTGTCAGATTTTAAATTTTGCCATTCCCTGTCCCTTCCAATCTTCACCCCTGATCCCTAGTCTAGTCAAATGGACATCTTACCCCTTTATGCCTTTGTCTATATTACTCATTATTACCCTCCCCCTTTTTTTAACCACTGGAAATGTTCATCTTTCAAGACTCAGCTTGAGCATGCTTGTCTCCAGTCCAGGTGAAATGTGCTCTATTTATTTATTTATTTATTTATTTTTAAAAGAATTTATTTGTTTGTTTGTTTGACAGAGAGAGAGATCACAAGCAGGCAGAGAGGCAGGCAGAGATAGAGAGGGGAAGCAGGCTCCCCACTGAGCAGAGAGCCTGATGTGGGACTTGATCCCAGGACCCTGGGATCATGACTTGAGCTGAAGGCAGAGACAATTCACTGAGCCGCCAAGACACCCCTGAAGTGTGCTTTATATGTGCTCCTGTGCACTTGCCTATGTATCCCTCTATCATAGCATGTATCTTGCTTTATTCTAAGTTTCTGATTACATCTTCTTCTCCCATTAGATTGGAAACTGCTCATCTATGTATCCCTAGCACCTAATATGTTAGCTAGCACATGGTAGGCATTCAATAAATATTAATGAATAAGTAATTAAATGAAACATCAAAGATTTTTATTTCTAACTGATCTCGCTCACAATTAAAAACCACAGGTGGTATCCAGATCTAAAAATTGATCATAGGAGACTGCATATTTGTTTGGCTTTTTTATGTAACGAATATTTCAGAACTAGATATTCAACAAGTATACATTGAACCTGCCAAATTTTACCTCGTTAGTTACCAATATTTAAGAAATTTCATTTGGTACTAAGTTTCAAATGTTATATCTGGTTTTGTTGCTGTTATGGTTGTTGTAATGGTGCTGCATATTAAAATTATGTTAAGTATCAAGGAAGGTACAAGTATGAAAATAATAGGATTTTAAGGATTAAAATACATAAAATCCATTTGATTTATTAGCATTTGCCATATGCCAGTCACTGTGCTAAGTGCATTTTAATTACCATATTATTGAGATATGTTATCTCAATTAATCTCCCCATAAGGCAGGTTTTATAGATAAGGAAATTGAGACTTAAAATAACTGATTATGCAAGGTTACTTGGCTAATGCATAAGGACTAATGATATGAACAAAGTTATCTTTGATGTCAAAACCATTACTTTCTCTTACATCAGGCCTAACATATTAACAGATTCTCGTATACAGTGGTATTCATTCATGGTGTATAGTGATTGTCAAGTATAGGTAATTATATTGCATTTTGGCATTTACAACCATACTCTGGGCATTTGGAATGGTATTTGGATAAATAGTACAATGTAATTGATTTAATCTTGGCGAATATGATTCTTGAACCACTTTTGAGTCACTTAGAGAACATACACAATACAATCATATTGAAGGGATTCAGAATGGGCCTCCCCAAAATGTCACTTTGGGATGTGGATTACTTTGAGCTGAAGTCAGTCAAAGCCCAAAAAACTGAGGAAGAGATTTTATTTCTGCTTAACTACCTAAAAGAAATTAGAGGGCCTAGTCCAAAAAGAAAACTATTGCCAGAAATAACTACAAAGAATATTGGCTAGCTCTAGGGGGAAACTTGGCAGGACTTGGAGGTCAAAATCTTCTCTGTGTCCCATTGTTTCTGTATGATAGGACATGGCAACCATTTGCTTACTGAACATTTGCGCTTCCCATCTTCCTATAAAATTGTCTTTCCCTCCATTGAAGTCTCAGACCCGTGTTCCCTTCTCAGTTAGCTCAGGATGGCATATAACCCTCAATTGCTTGACTTCCTGTGGGTTTCATATTTTTCTGGGAGGGACTTTCCTGTGTGTATGTGATTAAGTTTGTTTTTCTCCTGTTAATCTCTCTTATGTCAATTGAGCAAATAGGCCAGCTAGAAGAACTAGAAAGGTAAAGGAAAAATTCTTCCTTCCCTGTATTACATATACAAAAATGTACTTGAAACCATGTACCAAATGTACTTGGTTTTCTTGAGAAACTCAGGCAATGTTCAGAATTCCATTTCTAGATTATCTCCCTATTTTCTGGATGAACAAACTGAGGTTTAAGGTCAACCACATATTTCTAAAATGATTGACTATTTCTATCCACCCAGAATATCTTTTGGAGAGTAATTACTTTATGGAATTTCCTGAATTCCTAGAAAAGTATTCTAATTTTGAGATTCCTACCAAGCAACATGTTAGAAATACTAAATACAATAAAAGTATATGTAAGGATGGAAATAATTTATACTTTTCTTACATCATACACATTTCTTGAAAAAGATGTATTGAGATAAGTATTTTCTTATAAAATTTATAGAATTACAGTAGTGATTCAGAATAAGATAAATAAATTCGCACAGAAATGCATTACTTGTATATAAGAGGAAAATGCATAATTAAAGTGAAATGTCTCTGAGGTGTGAGTATCATTGCAAGATAAAAGAATTATATAGTAGTAGAACCAATATGTGTGATTGGGAATTGCATTTTCTACTTGTAAAATTGTTTCAGTAAGATAGAGCTATACTATCCTTACTTGTCCACATAACAGTTCTATAAAGAAATACATTTTTGTAACTCTTTTTATTGTAGAGGTGAAAAAGCTGTGATTTAACATCTTGGGCATGAACTTAGACCTAATTAATAGCCGATAAGTTACAGGATTAAGAGCCCAATTGAGGTCTTCTGCTTTGGACCCAAGCAGCTTTCCATTGTTTCACAGACCTGCCTGGGGAGAATCACAGGAACCCAAAAACCTAGTTCCAGCAGCTGAGTCACCAAGCACATTTAGGGTGTGGTCTTTATTTTAAAGCCTGCCACTTGCTTCCTCAGGCTTGCATTATTCCACTTTTCAGAGCTTCTGAAGGCCGGAGCATACTTGGGTGACTCAAAATGATTCTTAGCTTTCATTTCAGTTTTAATCCATGACCCTGGCTCTTACATTATGTTTCACCTCATTTTATTCTGGTAATATAGCAACGATTTGTTTGGCTTTAAAGGAAACAGTTTAACTGCATCATCTAATGCATGTTATGTTAAAAATTATTAAAGTTTTCGATACAGAATACCTTGGCCTCATAATACAGTTGTAAATTCACTAGAACAATTACAAATAAGGAAGCTACCAGTGCCTGTACTTAAGAATTTATTTGAATTTAAAAAAATGTAGAAGTACAATTTTTATAAATACCTTTAAGAAAGTAACTAATACAATACAATGAATGTGCAGTACCTTTACTGGTGATTAACACATTAGTAATACTTTTGAGATTACATTTTTAAAGGGGTCTTCTCCCTTCTACAGAATGTGTGTTTATGGTGGCAGCTTTAATGCTATTTCCTGCTGTGCAGTTCAATAGAGTATGTTTTTAGGTGGTTGGTTGAGGGTTTTTTTCGTTATGTATGTCGATGGAGATAAGTGTTTTAATTACTTTTTTAATGTCTGTGCTTTTGTATTTTTCTCCTCTCATCCCTTTTATTTCCTGCTGTTGAGATTACTGCCTCATCTCCACAGCAGGTGGCTGTTGCAAATTTGTTTTCTTTGTAAGCCTGGTAGATTTATTTTGTAATATAACTGTTCCTTTTTAGTATTTTATTATTAATGATTTCTTTGCTTTGGAATATAGTATACTTACATAGTCTTAAATAGTAATTTCCTAACACATCTAAGAATTCCAATCATTAAGGAAAAAACCTTTGCCTGAGGCATATTGTTTGAGTTTTTGTTTTTTTGTTTTTTGTTTTTGCTTATCCTTACTTGATGTGAAGATTAAAATTTAAGGAAATTGTTTTATAGCAAAAGCCAAATGAGAGTGAGAAACAGAGAAAAGAGAAGGGAAGGAAATAAAGAGAAAGAGGCCCAAGAGATAAAGCATACTTTAATAAATAATACCAAAAATCAAAGTGATAGGTAGAATTTTGTGACAAAAATAGCAAATTACAGTAATGTATATTTTCTAGAAGAGAGCTTTTAGGGAGATCTTGTTTGTATTAAAATTAAATTTTAATTACTAAAATAACTTCTAATATTAAGAAAATTGGAATATCACAAAAGTATAAAGAAAAATACTTCACCTTTTTTTTGGTCCAATATTTTGTTGGTTTGGTTGTTTCATATGTCCCTTTATATAAAAGAACAGTAGATAAGATGGATCCTGAGTATAGGGAATTATATTTTTCAGGAAAGTAAAACAAATTCAAGGATATTTTGTCCATTTTTGAATTCTTGGGCATTATTTTATCAGTTAAAATAGTCTCTCTTCTCTATTTTATTCCAAATATATAAAGAGAACAAAAAATATGAGACCAAAATGCACAGTGAACCATAATCACATTTTGTTATACAAAATTGCTGGATATTTTATGACAGGTTAAAAAGTTCTCGAGAAAAATTTTAACTACTTAGAATCACTTTATTTCATATGTATTGCACTTGTGAATACATTGCTTTCTTAATAGATTTATATTGTTTTTTACTCATAAATACTACTCCGAATTGGAGCCTAGTATTCAGTTCTAATACAAAGTTATATAAATTGATTTCATTGGTGTGATACAACTTGTACATATCTTTTACATGAAGTCATAAAAACGAGCTGAAGTATGTCTATAGCAACATTGTAGGAAGTATCATCTTTGTTTATTTCATTCTCTAATGTACATAAATACAAAAAAGACCGTAATTCAGCATCAGATTTTCAAAATTGTATGAGTGCTCTGTACTTCTCTTGGTTCTGGATTTCGTTATCTGTTACATGTGCCATATAGAAAAATACCTTATGTAATGGGAAAAATATGATTTGAGATGGTGACTTCGTTCATAACATTTTTTTAAAGTCTTTATCTTGTTATGCTCTAACCGATTGTGTGATACACACTATTAAGGCATGTGGTCACATTGAGAGAGAAACTAGACAGCAGTTACACGAAACAGATGTTTAATGGGGATTTGAAAAATCAATGAAATGAACACTATTGTGATGCATGGTGATCTGATTTCATATGTGTTATATTGAATCACTCCATTCTTTCTGAATTCAGTCTGAACTAAACGTATTTACAGTGGGGTGTTGGGGAAAAGATGGGGAGCTTTATTGAGAAAAGAAGCACAATAGGCCATCATTGATCTGTTCCCTTTCTAGTCAATATATAGATCCTAGAGTGATAACCCATATGGCACTGTTGTCCCTGGGAAATAAGATATAAATCTTTTGAATCATGTAAGTGCAGATGAAAAACTTTATAATCCATGGTGGAATTCCAGAATGCGTAGGTCCTTGAAAGGAGTGTTTTACTTCCATGGTGTAATCCCAACAGTTTGGGCTTGATATAAGACTAATTTACCTTTTCTAATAAATACAAAACACATCCAGATACAAATGTATATCCAAAAATACATTTATTTTTATTTTATTCCTACATTCACATGTCTTGTATATAACCATTTAAGTGTCTTTTTATGATTAATTGCAATAGCTTCTGTTTTTAGAAGTATTTACTGTGAATCTTTTTACCCTTGAGTCTTTATTTTCCATGGTTTTTATGTATTGCCCAAGACAGTAAGAATGACTTATATTTCAGTGGTGTTTTAGACTTACTGGAGTGCTTTTATGTGCACTTTTCTACCTAATTTTCAGAACAACTCTATACATCAGGTAGGGTCATTTTCATTCTAAAATCAAGGAATTTGAAAGCCATCATATTAAGTAATTTTATCCAAGTACAGCTAGAAAGTGGAAATAATGAAACTAGAACCCAGTTCTTCAGACTCTTAGGTCAGTGCTCTTGGAGATCTGACGTTACTCTAACTGCTCCCATTTGAATGCCAAATTAAACACGAGGGGGTCTTAATCTTGCTAATTTCTTGGTCCTAAAGCACATGTGGTTTGAGTCCTTTGCAGTCTATGCAATGAATGGGGTCAGAATATCCTGTTGGCCACCATCTTTTATTCTAGCCAAGGTTGCTAAGTTTTATGGACTCTGATACCAATCTCCCCAACACTGACCACTTAAATGCATAATAATATTAATTGTGCATATCATGGATTAGGTGAACATTTAATTTATGTCTATACAAATGTATCATTTTATTATATCAAAACAGAAGCCTTTTTTAGGGAGAGAATGCAAATAAAAGGAACCATTTCACATCTATGCAAAGAGCTTCACATTTGTATTCATTTTATTCTCCTAACAATACTATGATGAGGCTGCTGCTGCCCAGAAAGAGTAATTTACTGGCCCAAGGTCATAATAGCTAGTGAGTGCTAAAACTAGAATTTTAATGCAGAAAGACTGACTTTAGAGGTTTTGCTCTTATTCACATATTCTCTTTACCAGTAATGATAGAAATAAGTCAGTTGGCATTAAGATTTTTTTGAAGTTTTAATAAACAGAAATAAAAAAAGACAAGCAATGTTTACACAGGGACATTTCTTTTACGAAGACCTGGATGGATCACTGTGGTAGATAGCTTGGTGTCCCTCAGTGAGAGTTTGTTTAATCAATCCATGTGTAATCTGCACATTTTAGTGTTCTTCCTCATGCAGCACCATTCCCCAAAGAAGACTTAGGAAATGAGGATTCAAGTACACAACACGCTTTCCTTCTGTGAGAAGAACGTGAAATCTCAGATACAAAAGTGCTTGGAAAAGTGAAAAACTTAGGACATTTGCCATTAGACACATTTTGCTATTTTCAGCCACTTGTGAATAGTGATATAATCATGGGATTTTATTTACTACTAACATCTTCTTACCGACAAAGCACTAATATGGAATAACAAGAATTGATAAACCTGTAGAGAGTTGGGTATGCTCTCTGTCCATTTCCATAATCCTGCTTCTGTAAGCCACAGTCCTTTGCCAGGAACTTGGGGCAGTCAGTGTTCTGTCTTCTATGTCTGTGGGATTCGTGAGGCTAGCTCCAGTGATAGGTGTATTTGGTCACTGTCTTCGCCATGACAGCTCAGTTATCATTCAAGTGGATGCCATCAAGAATGAGAAGCATCACACGAATGCTTGCTCCCTTCAGTTAACACCAAATAAGTAAGCCAGTGAAGTAACACAGATGGACATTATAAAATCTGGGGAATTCTTAAACATGTCCTACCATACATGTGAAAACCCAGCTTTTCTTAAAAGCTTAATTCTCTTCTATTATTTACTAGATGATAACATGAAACAGAATATTTAATATCCTATTAATGTTAACTGAAGTTGTGCAGAACTTAATATGAGCACAAGAATTTATTATATACACTGCTGTTATTTATTCTGTAGTTGTTCCAGAGAGAGGTGCTTTGGAAACAAAGCAGAGATACATATTTCAAAGAATATCAAATATTGAAAAATAACCAGCAGATACCCAAGAGGAATACACTTAAGAAGGAAAACAATTCAAAAAGAAATTGTACGAGAGAAAATAATCACGAGACAAAGATATAGCCTGGAGAAGCAGCCTGTGTTTTTCCTACCAGAGGATTGGAACCTGGCCACAGACACATTGTGTGTTGTGTGCATATCTGTAGCCTCACAGTGAAGCATTTAAGGCCTATCTGTTAAATGATTTCGATATCACTTGTTGAGTAACATCACATTATAACAGGGCTCAATTATAACATTTTATAGGAAAAAGGCACCATTTTGAAGTTAACGCGTAGACTATAACCAGAATGTCCAGGTTAGAAACTGGTACTGCTACTTACTTGTTCTCTGACCATTGGCAAAGTTACTTAACCTATATGTGTCTCAGTTTCTTCATATCTAAAATGCAGAAAATAATGTTCATTGTTTCATAGAATTGTTTTGAGAATTAAATGAGTTAATATATAAAAACCACCTATATGCCAGGCATCTAGAATAGTGACTGTAATCTAAATAATCAATATATGGTAAATTAGGCTTTTTGTGATATAAGCAGAATTTTATTTATTTATTTTAGTAGAAGCTGAAAATTATTTTGCAGTAGTTATTAAGGTCGTGTTCCTTTGTATAAATATATGCTGAAACACCAAAAACTTCAGTAACTATTCTAGAGGAACGAGGAATCTCTCTGGCCTTCTTGAAAGATAGAGAACACTGTACATCTACTAAGATGAGCTGTTTTGTTTGTCAAATCTTTGTCAATTCTTCTTTATTCATAAACCTCCTTCTTCCCACTGAAAGGTGAATTAAAAAGTCATTTCAGTGTCATTTTGAAATCATTCTGATAGAGACACATACCTTATTTATTAATATGCCACCTACTCTCACGGAAATCTTCCTTTGATAGATGGGTATTTGCAAGTTTCATTATCTCTCATATTTCACTTAAGATTGCTTCATTTTTCTTTTTTTGTAGCACTTTGTTTAAATTTGCTAAGGTTTAATACTTTAAACTCTATTCTTTCCTTGCCATAAGGTGTGAAATTTGGGAGCATTGATAAGCTACAGAATAAATAAATCTATCCTAATATTAATAGTCAATGTTTAGTGAGCATTCACTATGTTTTAGGTCTCAGTGCTTAATATGGATGAATGGATGGGTGGATGGATGAAGAGAGAGAGAGAGATTCCTTTAAATCTTATATCAGTGAGAGATGTGTAATTGTTGTCCCTAGCAGAATCATTAGGAGACCTATAGATATAGATATATCATATTATAGAATTTATTTCATGGAGTTGGGTTATGTAATTGTGGAAGCTGGCAAATTCGAAATCTATGGGCTGGGCCAGCAGGCAGAATTTCTTCCTCTGGGAAACTTCAGTTTTATTCTTAAGGCCTTTCCCCTGCTTGGATGAGGCCTACCCACATGATCAAGGTAGTCTCCCTTACTTAAAGTCAACTGATTATAGATGTTAACCATATTTACAAAATGCCTTCATAGCAATATGTAGATTAGTGCTTGATCAGATTATTTGGTGGTCTAGCTAAGTACATATAATTACTGGTACTCCCACAAGATCACAGAGATGGTAAATGAGAGAGGAAGACCTCACACCAAAGTCTGGCTAATGATAAAGTCCTGCTCTTAATCACCCCACAGCATCATGGTTAGCAGATGCTAGGGTACTTTTGCCAGCTGGGCCAGACTATCAAACAGTCTGTAAGGAGGGCTTCAGATGTGTTGCCCTAGGTCATAAAGGATGACTTGTCACCCAGGTTGAGGAGAAGAGCTCCATGGACCTGGGGACTTTAAAAGTATGTGTGCCCTGGGGTGTGGCTAAAGAGGCTGCAGGAATGAATAACATAATGATCCTGTCCAATTTCTGGCTCATTTTTTTTCTCCTTAAGCCATTATCCATAAGTCAGAACATCTAACTGATGCCCTCCTGAACATTTACAGAAAGAATCTGATCCAGTAAATGTTAAATTCATTAGAGTGATAAATGCAGAATGGGGTAAAAGCACAGGAAATTCAGTTGTCCTTGTCAATCTCTTGATCCAAGTGAAAAAATGAATTTAAATTTTGCCAAAGCTTTTTTCTTGTGAAATAATCCTTGCAGGATAGGAAAAGTCTTCTCCATGGATCCGGTGGTATATTCAATAAGAATGCTTTGCGTTTCTTTAGAAAAGTTATTTTAGCAGTGGGTCTACAGAAATTAATCACAGATGTAAATATCCCTCTCTGTCTTATCCATGGCAAATAGTGAAAAAAGCTCAGAGTAGGTGTTAGTAAAGGGAGGATATTAGATCTTATTGACAGTAAATGCAGAACTTTTATCTGCCACGTACATTTTCTATGCTTTGTTTTTGATCTTCTTTAAAGATTTTTGTTTACCGTATCTCCTTGAAATTGCACAGCACTCCATGTTGTTTTTCTTGTGTGTGTGTGTGTGTGTGTGCTTACAGGAAAGTGAAGTGCTAGAGAACATATGCTATCTCTATAATATAGTAGTATATGTAAGAAGAGAGACTCCTTATTTAAATATCAATGTGTAGTGTGTATGTATGTATGTATGTTGGTTAGACTAATCAGGTGTGGCTAAAACTATAGTCATCTTTTAAAACTTTCAAGAAAAATTGGTTTGTTATTAGAGTCTTCAAGTACCTATTCTGCTATTTTTATGTAACTGTAACCATTCCCTATCTTAGCCTTTCTAAAAGAATTATATAAATAACCACACATTTATGTAATAGTTTCCATGTTATAAATATACCCAAGGAGCAATCCTTTGTGTCAGAAAATGAGGAAACAGTCTTATATCATTTCATTTATAAAGAAGCCAAAGCACTGTATGTTAACTAACTGGAATTTAAGTAAAAACTTTTTTTTTAAAAAGCTGCCAAAGCAAAGGTAAATCAAATTACTTGCCTACCTCCCTAGATAAATAAAATAATTTTAATAACAAGTGATCTTAAACTAATAATCTATGAGCAAAGGGCAAATCATTGGGAGGAAGGAATGCTGGATGGGGAAGGAAAATGTTTTTATTAATTTGAAGGAACAAAGCAGTCTATTGCTGGTTATACACTCACTCAATCCACAGGCCACTTCAGTTTTCAGATCAGATAGGGTACCTACCTTATCACACATGAGGAAGTCATTCTTGGGCCATTCTTATTACTCTAGGTGTCCACCAATACTACTCATCGCTCTTCATTTAACAATAAAATGAAAGCCTACCTCTCTAGAATAACTAGAGTTTGGGGAAGTAAATAAAGTTAAACTATAAATTTTCCCCTGTGTTTATGGATCTGAGATGAATTAATTCTACACTTTGGTGAGGTGATTGCTGTCAGATTTGGTTTGTTTGTACTTTGAAAAAAAATTAGACTGTTATTTGTTTTCTCTTCAAAATTTTGGCAATTATTTCCTAATTATATGGTTGATGCATGCATGTTGTAGAAAATTTGGAAAATAAAGAAATAATGAAAAATATGTTATCCACAGTCCCATGACCAGAAATGATCACCGTTCAGATTTTTTGAAACTTCAGTCATACTATACAGTTTTGTATCCTGCTAGTTCATTTAACACTGTATTTTGACTACAGTCCAATACCGGTTATTTTTCAAATACTCATTTTAGTGGCTGCATTGTATTCTGTTGCCTTTTCTTTTTCAAAGTACACTCACTTATTCATTTTAATGGCATTCTGGTTTTCCTTCATTCTCTCTCTCTCTCTCTTTCTCTCTCTCTCTGTCTCTTTGCATTGACCATTTTTGCACATTAAGTCTTTATTTGCATGTCTTAGTGTTCCCTTAGTATAGATTCAAAACTATTTTCTAGAAATTGAGTATCAGGGTATATTTGTATCAAAAGACTATGACAAGTCCCATTTCACCCTTGCCATATAGTTTAATTTTCTTAAAATTTTACTTTACTTCTTAATAAAAAGGAAATCATATTTCATCATTTTAAATTACAGTTCCTAAATTGCTAATGTATTTAAAATTTGGGGGCTTAGAAGCTGTTTATATTTTCCATTATCCCAATTTTGTTATCCATTCTTTTATTTATTAAAATATTACTCTGATTAATCAAGTAGCTAATTTTTTGTGGTAAAATACATCTTTTTCTTTCAATTTTTATTTCTTAGAATGAGCTGTGATATTCTGGACTAGATACATATGTATCCATATGTATCCATGTGTTTAGTTTTGTGATTATTTTTTATATGCAGCACTCTAATACACTAGAAGTTTATTTTTATTTATGACATGAGGAAATAACATAACCTGATTTTCCCTTAATCACTACATGTCCGTGTATTGTATGTGTTCGTTTCTGTATACCTATATGTGTGCTTGAATGTATGATTTATGATGTGTGCTTAGTTATATAGTAAAGGTATACACTGTAACAATGTGTTATATACATTTTTATGTTGATTTGCTTACAGATTTTTTTTTCCTCTCAGAACCACATCATTTTAATGATCTCATTTTTGTACTTTTTAAAAATATAGAGTAGGAAAAACCCCTTCTTCTGCTAATGAGATTTTATAAATTTTTATTACTTAGGTTTGCCAGACCCCAATAAAAACCATATCTTCAAAGACCTGACGCAGAACCACGGATTTTACACATCCAAAGACTTTTTGCCACTTGTAGCCAAAAGCAGTAAAGCAGGTAAAACATTGTTTTGTATTCCTAGCATTGCCTATGTTGTTTATGTATTATAAATTTATATTAAATCCCAGTTCAGGAGGACACTGTTCAAATTTCAAATTATTTTTGCTACACTAATATAAAATTAAAAACAAGTATGATGTAATCATTTCCCAGGATCATCCATTTGTTTATTCTTCAATCAAACATCATCATAAGGACTTTTCCACTCTGTCGTATAGAGGTCTACACTGCATGATGTAAAGTTGCTTCAAAGTAAGAGTCTTAAACAAACATTGGAAGATTTTTTTTTTAAAGATTTTATTTATCTGACAGAGAGTACAAGCAGGGGGAGCAGCAGGCAGAGGGAGAAGGGCAAGCAGACTCCCTGCTGAGCAGAGAGCCCAAAGACACAGGGGCTCGATCTGGGACCCTGGGATCATGACCTGAGCCCAAGGCAGATGCTCAACCGACTGAGTGACCCAGGCGACCCAACTGGGAGATGTTCTTAAAAGAAATAGCAGGAACTTCAGTTTAGGAACTATTTTACTATATATATAGAGAGAGAGACACATTTTCACATACCTTACATCGTTTGTGCCTAAGCAGGCGGAAAGAGCCACTTTCTTGCTGAACAGCAAATTTATGAAGTTGAAGGAAAACACTTTGATAGACACCCTAGTATGTAGTCTCTGTGTAATAATACTTCATGCAGCCCAAGAAGAGCAACCAGAAGCTAAACCAGTCCTATGCTTTGGTTGAATGAGAGTCAGTCTTAGTAATAAAGAAGCTATAATATATTCTCTAAAACCAGATCATCTAAATCCTTTAAACATATATTTTTAAGTCTTAAGCTTCAGCTATTCTAACATCTAATTGCATGTGAAAAGATAAAAGGTTACATTTTTATCCTATAATTTAAAAAGATAAAACACTTCCCCTATTAGGTCATTCTGCAGACATTTGCAACTAAGCATGTAGACCATGTCCACTTTCCTCCTCCCAGGAGAAGGCTGTGCTTCTGTAGATGTAGTCCTTTCTAAGGAAGATAGTACTACATTTAACATATTTTTGAGAATTACGGAAGGCCAATTATGTAATCCCAAATGCACTCTTCCAAGCAGGATGGTTACACTTATTGAGATTATAGGCCTATGCTGCCCGTGGTGCCATTTCATTTATAGTAATTTATCTTCTCCATAGTTTTACTGAATCTGATAATTCAGCAATACCTAAGACATAAAGAAACCTGCATCTTACTTTTTTATGAGAATCTTCTTATGGACGTCAAGTCTTCATATATATGTCCTCGAGAAATGGACATTTAGAAAATCACATTTCTTTTATAGCTCTATTTTACAAACAAGACCCAGAAAAAACTAATGGAGAGAAAGTTCATTTTAACCATTTAAAGAAAATAGTTGTTAAAAATTCTTCAGTTATGTAGAGAGCACTTATTCAGTGCATAAATTTCAAAATTTCCTAAATATAATATATAGCAGGGCTATACGTTATAAATCCTAGAAAATATTATCTAAGTAAAGTATTTTCATGAAATGTTAATTATGTTAACCCAAATGATAAAGATCACTTTTTTCTTCTAACAAACAGAAATTTAATGACACCTAGTTAAAAATACATATCATGACTTTGACAAAGTGTATTTTAATTGATTGATTCCAGTTTGTTATGACCTAAGCTCTTCAAAATGTGTTGTAGCAATCCTTTTAGAAGAAAAAAGAAGTTAAAGGTACTGACTATGAAATTACATATATGAGCATATTTTTAAAATGGGAATAAAACTGTCTTTCAATGAAGCAGAATAATTTGATAGTGACACTCCATCCTTGGCAACCGCAAGATGCAATTTTACACTGCTTTGAGTACAAGTATCTTTTGAGCTGTCATGCAGAAATGGTTTCTCTACTTGAAAATGGGGTTTTCCTTTCATCATTCAGGAATGTGCGCCTGTCACTCTCCATTGCCATCGATACGGGGAGTCGTGATTGTACTTGGAGCTGGAGACACTGCTTTCGACTGTGCAACATCCGCTTTATGCTGTGGAGCCCGCCGCGTGTTCATCGTCTTCAGAAAAGGCTTTGTTAATATAAGAGCTGTCCCCGAGGAGGTAAAATGGAACCATCAGAAAATATGGAGTTGTAATGCAACAGATTTTAGGAGATGAAACTGTTAATGTGCAGTCTCCTAGCTAAATCATTAGAATGTTCTTGAAATTGTGAAATGCAAACTTAAAAAAATTTCTGGGCTACCCATGTTTTTTCCCCCCTAATTCAGACATTCAAAGTATAAGAAAGTTATTTTATAATACTTTATTTGGATAAAATGAGCAATTTATCTTTGCCAATACTAAGTGCTTCTTATTCTTAGTGTTAATATCTTTGAAATGTATTGTATTTAATTAGTAACAGTGGAATGTGCTAAGTCGTCATTTCATGAACAAGAGGGATTCGTCACGAGATATAGGATATTATGAGACTGTGGTACTTAGAGACATTTGGAATCTCTATAAGCCAAGTTTACAAGCTGCATTCAAAGTCATATATCTGGGTCATACTTAAAGTCAATCCATTCTGTGATTGAACCAATAGAAAAAAGAGATTGCCATTTATTATTTTTTTAAAGAGCTCTCATGTAAGCATTATTTAGAATTAATAGAGTTAACTTACTAAAAATGACAGGTTTAAAATGATTTCACCCTTACAAGTGACTGGTGACTAATCTTGGGTGAGGCATCGACTGGGTATGTGTACTATATAGACTTCTCAAATTTTAATGCTATTAGAGGAAGATAATGCCTTATAAAGAATATTAGTTCTGAGAACAAGAGCAAAATGTATTTATAGAAAGATAAATTACTTCTTTTATCCAAATCAGTATTATGAATTTGATTTGCTTTAGAATGTCTTAATATATTTGAAGTCTCGATACCAGGTAACAATTATAACTATAGTCAATAGGTAATTTATCACATGTAGATTAACTGTATTACAGATTAATCTCACCAAGATATCAGAATCACCACTGGTTCATGGCTGGGTTTCAGATTTCAACTTTATTTTCTGGGCTTTCTTTTATCTATTATACTCATTCAGATTTTTTTCCAAAATCCAAGGTGGGCATAGTCATACTACCTGGGGAGGTTTTTTTGTTTTGTTTTGTTTTGTTTTGTTTTTTTCTGGAGTGCAACCTTAGTATCAATTAGTGTGATTTCATTATGTTACAAATAAAAAGAAAACATCCTGGAATTCCATCTTGGAATTAAATGACTTGCCTAAGAAAAGGTGGACAGGAGCTAATTTTATTCATCTGTGAATCTCCATGCATAACACAGAGCCTCAGCAAAGAATAAATAGTTGGCACATGTGTTTTGAACTAAATATTTTAAATCTTGTTCTTCTGATTCCAATATCAAAGAAGTTTTCATTGTAAAAGCCACAGCTTGAGAGTTGGAAGGGAAGATGACCCCGGATGGAAATGGCAAGTTACCTTATACTTTATCTTATAGTCATCTTCCATTAACAATGGTAACTGGAAATAAGTGGTGGCTATTTCTTCCACCCTCAGTAGAACACACACAGAAAGTAAGACCAGGTAATTACTTGAGAGGGTAAGGGTAGACATTTGTTATTTATTGATTTATTGATTTAACCAACTTATATATACTGAGCATCCATTATGTACCAAGCATTGTCTTGGCAATTTTAATACAGCTCGTACCTACTGAGGGAAGACACTCGATGATAAAATGAATTAGCTATCACATAAATAGCATATTGAAAGGTGGTTAGTGCTATGGAGAAAAGTTAGTGAATGTAGGAGTACAAGGCATGTGTGTCTGGGGTGAGGGTATGGTAGAAGAAGTGGCAGCATTTGCCCTTGTAAATGAGATAGCCCAGGAAGGCCTCTCTCATAAGGTGACTCTGGGGCACAGAAATGAAGAAGTGAGGGAATGTAGACATTGGGGCCAAACATTCCAGGCAAGACAATTGAAGAAGGCTGTTAAACTTCTGGGAATATAAAAAACCAAAGTCAGTGTGACTATAACAGTGTAAGAGAGGACAGTTTGTGGCACAGTGAGTGAGGTCTTATAGGCATTCATAAGGCCTTTACCTTTTTTGTGTGAGAGAGGATACCACTGGACTGTTTTGAGCAGAGAAGCACTAAGATCTGAATTAAATTTTAAAAGTACTGCTCTGTTTGAAGTTGACTAAAGATGTTTTGGTTAGAAGAAGGGAGGCTGTCAGGGGCTAATTGAAAGAGTAGGTTATTAGTCAATGGGACTGGCTTACAAGAAGAAAAGGATCAGAGTCCAGGCGTGGCTGGTCCTAAGGCCAGAGTTGTCTGGGCTGAGCCATGGTTTCCATACTGTTGAAAACCAATGGTTCTGTGGAACAACAGGTCACCCAATTGCAGTACAGCTTAGCAGAACTCAAGTGGATCTGGGGCCTAATTAAAACCATAAAAATAAGTGGATGTTTATTTTTGGCTTACAGGACACCAAATTTTTTTATATGATCTTAAAACTACTGGGCTGCGAGGTCCATAAGAACAGGGGCCGTGGTCAGCTCTCTTGATTCCTTTGTTTCTTCGCCCTGCCTAGCAGAGCGGGCCCATGTATAAAGTGTTCAGCAAAGAAATGTGAAATGAATGTTTACTGGAGGGAATTGGCATCAGGGCTTCTGGCATTAAGAGAGCTAATACTTTTGGGGTACCTCAGTCGCTCAATCGGTTGAGGGTCGAAATCTATTTCGGCTCAGGTCAGGATCTCAGGGCTGTGAGATAGAGCCCTGTAGGGGGCTGTGCACTCAGCGGGGAGTCTGCTTGAAATTCTCTCTTTCCCTCTTCCCCTCTCTCTTTACTCCCCCTCTCCCCCCAAAATAAACAAATAAAATCTTTAAAACAAAAAACTAATACTTTCCAGGTTAGATCAGTGTTAGAGAAATAGGCTTTTGAAAGTTCATTTGGTAACTTTAGGCAAAATTCCTGAACATGAGAGAAGGAATATGTAATACATTATCAGACTATGCATAGATTTTAGGGCTGGGTTACTGACCAGTGCCTATGCTTTTTTAGGATTCGGGGCTTTCAGAATTACCAGACGTTCTGGTATTAATGCCTCATGTCCGTTACTTGGTTTTGGTACATCAAAAGAGGGCCCATGACATGGCAGCTAACACTTATAAAACTGTCAGGAGGGTGCCTGAGTGGCTCATTGGGTTAAAGCCTCTGCCTTTGGCTCAGGTCAGGATCTCAGGGTCCTGGGATCGAGCCCCACATCGGGCTCTCTTCTCAGCGGGGAGCCTGCTTCCCCCCCTCTCTCTCTGCCTGCCTCTCTGCCTACTTGTGATCTCTCTCTGTCAAATAAATAAAATCTTAAAAAAGAAAAGAAAAGAAACTGTCAAGAGGAAGTTCAATACTTCAAGACAGGATTTTGGAAGAATATATAAGGGGAAAAATGATAACTAACATGAAAAATTTAATATCATACCCAATTTCTTTGTATTTCTCCTATTCCTCTCATGCTTTCTACCCCTAATACACTCAAACTGCAACTACAGTTGGTTTCTTTAAAGTCAATGAAGAATGACAAAAATGGATATTTAGGGTTTTTCTCACATATGTGTGTTGTTTAATGGGTTTAGGCTCTTGGATGGAATTTGGGAATAATGTGATTTTCTTGTTGGTTAAGTTCCTCACTGTGAAGCATGTCAGTGTGTATATATGCAAAGCCTCAGTCTAATTCTCAGATGGTTTTAGAGGGAGGAGAATGCAGAACAATATAAAGTTCTCTCATCTTTTTGTGGCAAATATGAATTCTTATAAAATTCAGTTACATTTAACATCTCGCGGTTAGTAACAAAGCACAGTGTGATTGGATCCGGAAATGCTTCAATCTTGTAGACTAGGAGGGAGCACCCAGTAGATTCGGCAGTCACACCCACATCCCATTTTCAAATGCAGATGTTCTCAAACTTTAGTATGCATCAAAATCACCTGGAGGGCTTGTTAAACACAGCTTGCTGGGCCTTGGTCCCAGAGTTTCTGACTCAGTAGGTCGGGGAGGGGCCCAGGAGTTTGCATTTTTAACAAGTTTCCTGGTGATGCCCAGACTGCTGATCCACTGCTCTTACGTATCTTCAGTGTCGTTTCCAGCTGTCTAATTAGAGCTGTAAGCAGTGTGCTGTTTGGGGGCACTTTCCATCTTAGTTAAGAAAGCATTAATGCTACGGGATACAGGTTTGATGAAACGAAGATATGGAGGCATCATCAGCATATTGATGTAATTCTGATTCCAAATGTCTTTCAATCTCCCTGGTGGCCTCACACACATGCTAAATAGGATGCTACTGACAAACTAGCGCTTCTCAGCTGCGGGTCCTCAGGGAAACCAGCCAATCACTCAGCACTATCCTCTAAGAAGACGAGGGAAAATCTGTTCATAATTCCCTCCAGTACTTTCTGCAAGCTTAAATAGGTGAGATTAAATTTCACAGGATAACAGAATCCCCCAAAATGCGGGTATTAAAAGCTGTTGACAGATCAGATAGAACTGCAAGAATGCTTTAGGCAGTTGGGAATCCCTAAAAGGAGGCATGAAGGTCAGGACTCAACAGACCTGCTTGAATAGATAAATTTAAAGGATAAGGTCGGGGCAGGACTTTGTAGTTCTTATTAATTATTACTGAGAAGAATATGGTATGAAATTATTTTAACAGTACCATCCCACCCACAAACTTTAAGAATATGTTGTTCACATATTTAATTTACCAATATCAGCAAAAACATGATCGATCTTTAATTCTGCCATATTTTAAATGGGCTCTCTAGAGCAATCTCCAGTGCCCTTTGGCTTCCCCCGTACTCATTTGGCAACATATTAACTGATTTACCTTTGATGTGTCTGTTTCCCCACATTTGAGCTATTCAGAGGTTCAACTGTTTTGATAATTGATGCTACTTTATTATTTTAATAATAAAAATAACAGCACCAGATTGCCTAGTTGGTTAGTCAAAAATATCTTTGTTACTGCAATGCTGAAATAATACATTTTCTTTTCTTTTTTTTTTAAATAATAGATTTTCATGGGAAAGAATGTGCCTTTTAGTTGACTCCTTCTGATACCATACAGCATACCCCAAAGTAGATCCTGTATGTGGTACAATCTGTGGCACATATCAAATGGCAAATATCAAATATGTTTAAGGGGCGCTTGGGTGACTCAACCCTGGGTTGGGCTCCCTGATCAGTGGAGAATCCGCTTCTCCCTCTTCCCTGCCCCTGCCCCTCCCCCTGCACAGCCCCCTCCCCATTCTCTCTTGCTTTCTCTCTCTCTCTCACATAAATGAAATCTGAAAAACAAACAAACAAATGATGTTTGAGCTGCATCCATTATACTTTCATTACCTACATCTTGCTGACTAAACATTGATTTTCCTACCAGTAAGTAATGCTTTTTAGTTTTTATTTAATTATAAGAAATATGAACCTGGGACTGTTTTTAGAAAATAACCTCTATATGCTGACAAATTTAATTTTACTTACTAAGGGTGATGCTTATAGCAGCTCTTCAACATTTGGCACCTGCACATCATTTAAGTTGGTATTCTTCACAGAAAGTAATCAGGACCTGTTAGCATGATTGGCAATATGAAGATACCTACACACAAACAAATAAATAAACACACACAATTGCCCCCAGCACACTGAGTTAATTAGTGGCAGCTAGGGGCTCCCCTAGTACTAAGATATTAAGTATACCTTGAATACTTTAATGATGGCATGGGAATGATGTTCCACAAATCTGTGCGTGTTTCCATTTTTGAAAAGTGTGAAAATTCAGTGT
>CM052798.1:73778390-74037647 GCA_028533885.1 Nasua narica | reverse complement strand
AAGGCAGAGGCTTTAACCCACTGAGCCACCCAGGCGCCCCGAGATTTTTCAGTTTTTTTGAATGAAGCTTGGATGGCTATGTATTTCCCCCTTAGGACTGCCTTTGCCGAATCCCATAGGTTTTGGGCCAATGTGTGTCTTCATTCTCATTGGTTTCTATGAATTGTTTAAGTTCTTCTTTGATTTCATGGTTGATCCAAACATTTTTGAACAGGAAGGTCTTTAGCTTTCAAGTGTTTGAATTCCTTCCAAACTTTTTCTTGTGGTTGAGTTCCAGTTTCAAAGCATTGTGGTTTGAGAATATTGCAGGGAAAAATCTCAATCTTTTGGTATCGGTTGAGCCCTGATTTGTGACCCAGTATATGGTCTATTCTGGAGAAATTCACATGTGCGCTTGAGAAGAATGAGTATTCTGTTGTTTTAGGGTGGAATGTTCTGTATATATCCATGAGGTCCATCTGGTCCAATGTGTTATTCAAAGCTCTTGTTTCTTTCTTGATTTTCTCCTTAGATGATCTGTCTATTGCTGAGAGTGGTATGTTAAGATCTCCTACAATTAATGTATTCATATCAATATGACTATTTTGTTTAAGGGTTGGCTTATGTAGTTGGCTGCTTTCATGTTGGAGGCATAAATATTTACAATTGTTAGATCTTCTGGGTAGATACATCCTTTAAAAATGATGTGTCCTTCTGTATCTCTGATTACAATCTTTAGCTTCAAATCTAATTTATCTGATATGAGAATCGCTACCTCAGCTTTCTTTTGAGGCCCATTGGCATGAAAGATGGTTCTCCATCCCTTCACTTTCAGTCTGGAATTATCTTTAGGTTCAAAATGTGTCTCTTGTAGACAGCATATGGACAGGTCCTGTCATTTTATCCAGTTTACAACCCTGTGCCATTTTATGGGAGCATTTAGACTGTTCACATTGAGAGTGATTATTAAAAGATAAGTTTTTATTGACATCATGTTGCCTGTGAAGTCCTTGTTTCTAGAAGCTGGTTCTTTGAAGGAATTAATAAGATCGATAAACCACTGGCCAAACTAATCCAAAAGAAAACAGAGAGGACCCAAATTAGTAAAATTATGAATGAAAGGGGAGAGATCATGACTAAGACCAAGGAAATAAAAACAATCACCAGAAATTATTATCAACAGCTATATGCCAATAAGTTAAGCAACCTAGAAGAAATGGATGCATTCCTAGAAACCTGTAATCTTCCAAGACTGAAATAGGAAGAAATTGACAACCTGAATAGACCAATAACCAGTAACGAGATTGAAGCAGTGATCAAAAACCTCCCAAAAAACAAGAGCCCAGGACCTGATGGATTCCCTGGGGAGTTCTACCAAAAATGCAAAGAAGAAATAATACCTATTTTCCTGAAGCTGTTTCAAAAAATAGAAACAGAAGAAAAACTTCCAGACTCTTTCTATGAACCCAATATTACCTTGATTCCCAAACTAGGGAAAGACCCCATCAAAAAGGAGAATTTCAGACCAATATCCCTGATGAATATGGATGCCAAGATTCTCAACAAGATCCTAGCTAATAGGATCCAATGGTACATTTAAAAGATTATTCATCATGACCAAGTGGGATTTATCCCTGGAATGCAAGGGTGGTTCAACATTCACAAATCAATCAATGTGATAGAACAAATCAACAAGAGAAAAGAGAAGAACTACATGGTCCTCTCAATGGATGCAGAAAAAGCATTTGACAAAATATAGCATCCATTCCTGATTAAAACTCTTCAAATATAGGGATAAAGGGGACATTCCTCATCTTCATAAAATCTATCTATGAAAAACCCACAGCGAATATCATTCTCAGTGGGGAAAAACTGACAGCCTTCCCATTGAGATCAGGAACACGACAAGATGCCCACTCTCCCAATGTTGTTCAACATCATACTAGAAGTCCTAACAACAGTCATCAGACAAAAACAACAACAAAAAATAAAAGGTATTCAAATTGGCAAAGAAGCAGTCAAACTCTCTCTTTTCGCAGATGACATGATACTTTATGTGGAAAACCCTAAAGACTCCACACCCAAACTACTAGAACTCATATAGCAATTCAGTAATGTGGCAGGATACAAAATCAGTGCACAGAAATCAGTTGCTTTTGTATACACTAACAATGAAAATATAGAAAGAGAAATAAGAGAATCAATTCCATTTACAATAGCACCAAGAACCATAAGATACCTTAGTAAAGGATCTGTACTCAAGAAACTAAAGAACACTAATGAATGAAATTGAAGAAGACACAAAAAGATGGAAAAGCATTTCATGTTCATGGATCGGAAAAATAAACATTGTTAAAATGTCTATACTGCCCAGAGAAATCTATACTTTTAATGCCATCCCAATCAAAATTCCACCAGCATTTTTCAAAGTTCTGGAACTAATAATCCTAAAATTTGTATGGAACCAGAAAGGACCCCGAATTGCCAAGGAAATGTTGAAAAAGAAAAACAAAGCTGGGGGCATCACGTTGCCTGATTTCAAGCTATATTGCAAACCTGTGATCACTAAGATAGCATGGTACTGGCATAAAAACAGACACATAGATCAGTGGAACAGAATAGGGAGCCAGATATGGATCCTCAACTCTATGGTCAACTAAATTTCGACAAAGCAGGAAAAAATATCCAGTGGAAGAAAGAGAGTCTTTTCAATAAATGGTGCTTTGGAAAATTGGACAGCTATGTATAGAAGAATGAAACTCGAACATTCTCTTACACCATGCACAAAGATAAACTCGAAATGGATGAAAGACCTTAATGTGAGGTAGGAATCTATCAAAATCCTAGAGAAGAACATAGTAACTTTTTGATATCGGCCACAGCAACTTCTTTCAAGTCATGTCTCCAAAGGCAAAGAAAACAAAAGTGAAAATGAACTTTTGGGACTTCATCAAGAATAAAAGCTTCTGCACAGCAAGGAAACAGTCAACAAAACAAAGAGGCAACCCACGGAATGGGAGAAGATATTCGCAAATGACACTACAGACAAAGGTCTGATATCTAAGATCTATAAAGAACTCCATATTCATGTCAAAAAATGGGCAGAAGACATGAATAAATATTTCTCCAAAGAAGACATACAAATGGCTAACAGACACATGATGTGGAGATTCCTCAAAAAATTAAAAATAGAGCTACCCATTGACTCTGCAATTGCACTACTGGGTATTTACCCCAAAGATACAGATATAGTGAAAAGAAGGGCCATCTGTACCCCAATGTTCATAGCAGCAGTAATCACAATTGCCAAACTTTGGAAAGAGCCAAGATGCCCTTCAGCAGACGAATGGATAAAGAAGATATGGTCCATATATACAATGGAATATATACAATGGAATATTATGCAGCCATTAGAAAGGATGCATTCCCAACTTTTGTATCAACATGGACAGGACTAGAGGAGATTATGCTGAGTGAAATAAGTCAAGCAAAGAAAGTCAATTATCATATGGTTTCACTTACTTGTGGTGCATAATGAATAACATGGAGGACATTAGGAGAAGGAAAGGAATAGTGAATTGGGGTAAATTGGAGGGGGAGACGAAGCATGAGAGACTGTGGATTCTGAGAAACAAACTGAGGGTTTTGAGGGGAAGGGGGTATGAGTGAGCCTGGTGGTGGGTATTAAGGAAGGCACATATTGCATGGAGCACTGAGTGTGGTGCATAAACAATGAATCTTGGAACACGGAAAATATAAAATAAAATATAATAAAATACAAAAATAAAATAAAATAAATAAAATAAATCTTAAGGTGAAAAAAAACCCCAAAGCCTATAATATCATAGTATGTGCTAAAAGGAACCTCAACTTGTGGTCTCAGCAAACTTCTTTTGCCAAAGAATACAATAACTGCAAAATTAGCTTATATATTCTAGAAAGTAGTAAACCTACCAGAATTTTTCTGCTTTCCCTCCACTGACTGTGAGTCTATATAAACTAAAAAGTACAAAATAGGTTAAGAACTGTTAGTAAGTTAAGGAAGATGAGATCAAGAGTCGATAGGCAGAATTTACTGCCTCTTTCTTGATCTTTCTTCATCTCCTTGCTAACCAAATTCACCAGAAGATTGGATCGTGAGATCAGACTCACACCAACCAGAGAGATAACCTGCATCAAGCTTTCTTAACAAGTTCAAGTATATAAGTAAACATGAAGTATAGGGTAAACAAGTATAGCGTAAAGCAGGACTACCAACATGAACATGGTTTCCCAGGTCCCACTTGGTGTATCAACATGTACTTTAACCCAGATTAATGTGGAGTCTCTAAATAACATCAGTAGTCCGATCACTTACACAAAAGGAAGCTGATTCAACTATAAAATATCTCCAGATTATACTCAGTTGCATAGTTTATATGAGTCTTTAAGAGATCCATACCCAATAAGTCCGATTCCCAGGTTTCTTGTTTTGTTTTGTTTTGTTTTGTTTTGTTTTGTTTTCCCATAGCTATCCTAAACTAGCAGGTATATCTTGCTAAAAGGATGCCATAGATAAGGGCTCTCCCACTTGTGAATTCTGATTGATAATCTATTTCCCAGTAGCATATTTAAAGGGATTTAGCCAGGTGTCTTTCCTTCTTTGTAGAAATAAACTCCTTTACCTTCCTACAACTTTCCTCACCTAAGGGAAATAATCTGTTGTATACCATAATTTCCCAGTAACTAATTCCTTTCCAGTAATTACTTCCTACTCATCCTTCAAGATTAGTTCAGACAGTACCTTTTCCAGGCTTCCCTTTCTTGACCTGCACTGCTGCTGGGCAGAATGCTTTTTTTTTTTTTTTAAAGATTTTATTTATTTATTTGACAGAGAGAGAGAGAGATCACAAGTAGGCAGCGAGTCAGGCAGAGGGATAGGGGGAAGCAGGCGCCCTGCTGAGCGGAGAGCCAGATGTGGGGTTCGATCCCAGGACTCCGAGATCATGACCTGAGCTGAAGGCAGAGGCTTAACCACTGAGCCACCCAGGCGACCAGCCACCACTAGAATGCCTTTTTATATGCCATTCATGCACACTGTGTTTATATGTGTTACCACACTGAATATGATTGCTGATTTGTCTGCCTCTGTGAAAGTTTTGAAAGTAGGGAATGTTTGATTAGCTATAGCACCCAGCACCATTTTGTTTTTTAACAAAAAGGTACTTAATAAATGTTTGGTAAATTTATAGATGAATGGAACTCTCATTGTGTGGTTATGAATGTTTGTGGGATAGGCAATAATTTAGCAGCGATGAAATAAAAGCTAATATTTTTCAGGATTATTACTGACCAAAGCAGACTACCAAACAACCTTGATTTGAAATCCTGTCTCTGAGGTCCTCATGTTCATATAGAATTGACAACTTGTGAAATATTAGCTATTCAAGGGTAATCTTTACAAAGAATACTGTTTCTTCATATTATTTCTCAAACTTTATATATTAGAATTTAATGTATGCTGGGTTTGAGTTCTCATTATAGTTTATAACCTATGCTTACTTTGCCTATATGCAATCTAAAAATGAGTTGACATCATGCTTTTAATTATAGTAAATTAAGTTGTTTCATAATTTCCACAGTATGATACCTGTAATATTAATCAGACCAAATCATCACATTACATAAAGTTAATCATTAAAATGATCATCATTACTGCATGCGATAGCACTCTATTTTTATTTCACTCAGCATCAACCATGTATCTTCCCTGAATATGGAGATAAAAATCAAAGCTAAGAAGGTTTTTTTTTTACTTTCCTTATATGATATGAAAAGAAAGTAACAATTTGGTTTATTGAGCCTCCAAAATGGAACCTTATAGATGTTTCTCCTTCATTCCCTTGGGTAATTATTGGTGCAGATAAGGACGAGAAGTTGTATGTTTGTTTGATGTACCAGTTGTCCCTCATGAGAACAGGCACCATCAAACAAATAAATATGTGTGCCATGAACAGAAGTGTTCATGTACCACAACTACAGAGTTACTGATTATCAGTGACCATTAACAAACATTAGATATTAAAAAGCACTAACATTGACATCTGTGAACAGAAGGCTGATTAAACAGTAAAATATTAAGACCCACTGCATGAGGTTAGACCGCTGGTTAGTCTGGCCCATCGATTTGTCATGGCAGTGTGACTGACAGCTGAGAAAGAACATCACTTCTTATTTCAACCTCACAACATAGGATGCTGTGGTCAGGTAGCATGTCCTCCGCATAGCCAGTGTTACATGCTTTGTGATGGGTATTTAGTAGTCATTGACTCCATGTACTACTAGTCGATTGTCCTTTCATTAACTTGAATGCCCTCCGGGTTTTCATCCTAGTCATTCATCTTGGTAAACAAAATGTTATCCAAATCTGTTGTGTGCTAGTCATTTTGATAGGGCTAAAATTCACTTGATGTCCTTCCATGTGGCATATTGGCTAGAGTATGTTCTGATTTGCCAGGCATCTGTTTGACCATTCTTGGCTTATATTCAGCATTTGTTAAATATTTGAATATTATTCCCAGGGGATAGCAAATTAAATAATATAATCTTTCTGTATTTAAAGAGTTTTGTGAAGGAATTTACTAACAAATAAATTTATTTAAATTCTATTTTTATTTTCATATTTGTATCTTGAGATTATGTGTTCTATGTCTCTTCTATCCACTTTATTAACTATGAGTTCCTAAGTCCATCACTTCGTCCTATATTTCATGATTTAACTGTACTTCTAAATTTACTTAGAATAGGAAGCTTGAATCTCTTCTTCTCACTGAGGGCAGCCTTTATCAAGCCAACCCCTTGACCTTTAATTTGCCTTGCACTAGATCCTTTCCTAGTCTAATTAACCTTGTTTTGAGATTCCATAACTAGTACCAGACAAAGTTTCATTCTTTCAAATATATAGAGTTGCTCTCTTTGGACATTAATGAATATCACCCAGGATTTTGTTTAGCCATATCAGGATTTTAGCTAAGCTTTATCTTCTCTTAATATATCTCTGGTTTCTCTGAACATCAGTTTCTCTTCTAACCAAGGAAATAATGCTTCTTTGCACCTGGGATTAGTTGTGAGGCCAGCAAGCAGCAGAGTGCCTGAGGTTGGGTGCTAAAGCTGTGATTCATGATACCCAGCATGTTACTGGCTTTTTGAGCCACAATAAGGAGAAAACGTTAGTTTATAGCTTACTACTTAAAAAACAAACAACAACAACAAAAAACAACTAATATTTAAGTATCATAATATATCTTATGTCTGAAAATTAAAATGAGCCCTATGTAAAGCAGTTGAAAATACCTGCTATGGTGGCTCCTGAGTGGCTCGGTCCATTAAGCATCGACTCTTGATTTGTGGCTCAGGTCATAATCTCAGGGTCCTGAGATCGACCCCCATGTCAAGTCCCATGCTTAGCATGGAGCCTGCTTAAGATTTTCTCTCTCTCCCTCTGCCCCTCCCCTGGCTTCTCTATCTCTCTCCAAAAAAAAAAAAAAAATCCTGCTATGTAAGTATCTATTATTGTTATTTTTGTCTTGTTAGATTTCTTAAATAGTGAAAGTAAATTCCTGCGTTGTCCACAAAAAACTCAAAGGATATTTCATTTGACGTAAGACTTTACTTACGTTGAATTCTCATTTTCCTAATATTTCCCTGTTGACGGAGATAATCTTATTATCCCCCCCAAAATCTTATCATCTCAGCTCTCCTTTTCCCAATATAATATCAATACTTTCCAAGTAAATACATATGTTAAAGTGATATCTTCCTATCTTTCCTTTAAAAGTTTTTCCATCTCTTGCATAAAATGAAAAATAGCTGCTTAATAGCAAAATAGCAAGTAGTGGTACAATTTATTCTGCTACCCAATCACCTAGTCTTACATGTTTTATTTTTTAATTTTTATTTATTTTTTAAAGATTTTATTTATTTATTTGACATAGAGACAGAGACCCCAAGTAGGCAGAGAGGCAGGCAGAGAGAGAGGGAAGCAGGCTCCCTGCTGAGCAGAGAGCCTGATGTAGGGCTCGATCCCAGGACCCTGAAATCATGACCTGAGCTGAAGGCAGAGGCTTTAACTCACTGAGCCACCCAGGTACCCTGTCTTACATGTTTTAGAGAGTATAGAACATATCAAGTTTCAAAAGTAGAATTTCAGAGTAATCATTGTGGGGGCCACTGTTCACCTCCTCAGCTTCTGTGCACTATCACATAGATAGCACAAATACTGAGTACTTAAATACAAGCTATCAATCCTGGTGCACTTGGGAAAATTATGATATGAACTGAGGATATATTAAAATACAGTTTCTTCATGTTCGTAATGGCATGCAGTTTTTAGGACCTCAAAAGTCAAAACCATGGTAAGAATAACACTGAAGTATGTTCACGCGTTAAATCATTGATAAACATTACTTTAAAAGTTTTGATTTGCTTGCAGTACCAAATTTGATTTTAATTCAATGCCAAATTCACCAAAAAAGTATATGAGATTACATAGAGTAATAGATACTAAGTATTGATAGAAACAAAAAGTAAAACGGGACAAAATAGACCCTAAATCAGTCTGAGACATTCTCTCAATATGTGCAGCATAGCTCAGGATTTTATTTCTGCCCTTCACAGAAAAGAGTACTATTATAAATATGCATTATGTATCGATTTATTCAAACCATAAACATTTGTCATTGTTATTCAATCAAATTTGGCATTATCATTAAAATTTAGCATCACTTGACATTTTTGAAACAATAAACTGGTTTATATTGATGAGTTATAAGGTGCTCTGTAAGGTAATGCAAATGTGACAAAAGTGATACAGAAACATATCTTATGCATGGAGCCATATTAGTTTGTAATTAGAACTATTCAAGGAGTAGTTTGCTTTCTAGAAATCATCCATTTTATTTTGTGGAAAATTAAAGAGGAGTCTAAGATTCTTTGGCCTTTTCTTTTTCTTACCTTTGCTCTTGGGCCACCTTTCTATTGGAAGCATAATCCCAGTGCTAAGTGATATTGAATAGTTTGGAGAATGATTGGGAGAAGTGAATTCAGAGAACTACAACTACAAATAAATAATATTTACTTGTACCTTCCCTATGTTAAGTTCTGCTTTAGGTGCTTTATATTTCTAAATTGCTTTAAATAACACCACATACCAACTAATTAGGTATTATCCCCATTTTACATATAAGGAGCCTGAAGATCAGAGAGATTTATTTAGCAACTATCTCAAGTAAGCAGTGGAAGCAGGTTTCAAACCTGATTCAATTTCACTCACCCCTAATTTTCCTGCGTAAACAATTTGATATCTATTGTTTTGTATACTTACTACCCACGACATACCAATATCTAGTATTTTTTTATATCAGTAATCTCTTAGTTTTGTAAAGGAATGGGAAATCTAGTATTTTTATATCAGTAATCTCTTAGTTTTATAAAGGAAAGGGAAATATTATACAATCATAATTTATGTGGTCCAATTTTTAAGGCTTTAAGACCAATATTAAAAATATTTCTTGGGGTGCCTGGGTGGCTCAGTGGGTTAAGGCCTCTGCCGTTGGCTCAGGTCATGGTCTCAGGGTCTTGGGATCGAGCCCCGCATCGGGCTCTCTGCTCAGCGGGGAGCCTGCTTCCCTCCCCCTCTCTCTTTCTCTCTGCCTACTTGTGATCTCTCTCTCTGTCAAATAAATAAATAAAATCTTAAAAAAATATATTTCTTAAATAAGACATAGACTGAATAATTTCATGCCAATATATAGTAATGACTGGGGTGTTTCTCATTTTTCTTGCTTAAGATTTTATTTATTTGAGACAGAAAGAGAGAGCACAAGAGGGTAGAAGGAGAAGCAGACTCCCCTGCCTATCAAGGAGCCCAATTTGGGGTTAACTCCCAGAACCCTGGGATCTTGACCTGAGCCAAAGGCAGCCTCTTAACCGACTGAACCACCCAGGTGCCCCATTTTTGGGGGGAGCTTTTTTTTAATCATCCCTCTAGGGAGTCTTTTAAAACTTTTTCTCCTAATTAACTACCCCCCACACACACAAACACACTGTAATTTTAATACTCCAGATATCCTGTGTATTTGTTTATATACTATTGCTCTTATGGGGCAGGGTGTCACAAATTATTATGACATCAAAGATTCTTTCCTTCCTCAAGAATCAATTTTTGCTCCCTTATGGATGATATTACTCTCATTGAGATTATATGGTGTAGACTAACTAAGTTCAGAGCTAGTCGGCTATAGTTTGGTAAGACAGTGATTCACAAACTGTCATTTCTAAACCAGCAGCATACCATCACTTAGGAATTTGTTAGAAATGCAAATCCTCAGGCCTTATCCAGTCCTATCGACCTAGAAATTCTGGGGGGTGGGTCCATGCAATCTGTTTTAACAAGCCCTCTAAGTGATTCTGATAAATGCCAAAGTTTGGCACCACTAATTATGGACAGTGCTGAGAGGTGGGTTTATGGCTTGATCATAAGATTGAGGAGGTCAATTTATGACTCAGGTTTTCCATCTTGATGTAGCCCAGACAATTGGTTTGGAGCCTTGCACACATGACCTTCTCAACCTCACTTGTCAGCACTCCTACTGAGAACCCACCTATCTTCCATGAGGGAGAGAAAGAATGAGACTTGATACCCCCTCAGCCTCTCCAGTAGTACATTTTTTTCAAAAAGACTACTTAACATACTATGTAGGATTATATTGACAAAGGCCTGGATTCCCCTAAAAACAGTAAATGGAAAAATAAATAGATATGTAAATATTAACATCCTGTCTTGATAGACATCCCATTATGAGCATAAAAATGAAAACGAGGGTGTCCCACTTATAGCAGAATAAATGAGGTAATAGATGTGGAAGAACTGGGAATTTGTCAAGAACATGCTTATTTCTCTTTCTTAAATTTCTCATTTGCATTTTTATGAAAGTAAGATTAAATGTTATTTGTTTCTTGATTCCATAAATTCTCAGTCTTTTCTCCTACCTACCATTTTAATCACGTACTTGCCGAGATTGGCTCACCCACTTTATTAACTTATTTCCAGTTTAGCTAATGCAACCTAATAATAATCAGAAGTATCTGTTTTCATACATAGCAGGATTTAAAAAAGAACTTAAACTACAGAAATGAAAGCATATGGAAAACCAGGCTTCTATAGCCAAAACCTTATATGCCACCAACCATAGGGCATGCAGTCCCCAGAACTTGAGAAATATCTTGTGATGCCATGCTTTATAAACTTCCACGTGACAACTCCAATCGATTTAAGACTCCCCTGAGTCAGTGATTTGCAAAATGTAAATGGCTGATAACCGAACGTCAGCTTTGGTGACAAAGAAAAGGCTTCACATTGATTTAACCATCATAAGTTGTAGCATGTATAAATGAATTAAAAATCAAACATTTAATGGAGAAGAAACATTTTTAAGTTTTTCTCTGTTCTGTTTTGTTTTAGGTGGAACTTGCTAAGGAAAAAAAGTGTGAATTCTTGCCTTTTCTGTCTCCACGGAAGGTTATATTGAAAGAAGGGAGAATTGTCGCCATGCAATTTGTTCGAACAGAGCAAGATGAAACTGGAAACTGGCACGAACATGAAGATGAGATAGTCCGTCTGAGAGCCGATGTGGTCATCAGTGCCTTCGGTTCAGTTCTGAGTGATCCTACAGGTAGAATGTCGGGAGCTGAAATGTGTTAGGCAATTGTCTGTTATTTTAGTGCCATAATAGTTTCCAGCTTTCAGGGAATTGTTTTTCACGTTAACATTCATTTTCTTCTTCTAGTATGAAATCCAAGCAATCTTGATTTAGAAAGGCTTAGAAATGGCATTTAATGCTTATACAAAATTATTTTTAAAGTGGTGGGAATTGAAAATAACATTAATCTTTCTCGTAAGCTGATAATCAAAATACACATTCTACTTTGCAATAACGTTTGCCTGTTTCCTCTATAAGAGTAGCTTTTTCTTCAATTATACCTTGAGTAAGAAAATGTGACAGAGAAGTTATAACAGCCAGTCATCAATGATTCAGACAAATTAAGACCTAATGAATAGACAAAAATAGAATTCAGGGGTACTGCTATCCTCATGCAAAACCAGCACTAGAAAAATCAAAATTATCAAATTAGAAAGTTTGAACTCCTCTCATTTCATCTGGATGGCATAAATGGGCATTCTACAGAAGAACAAAATGCTTTTTTTAAAAAAAAAAAGGATAATAAGAAAAGGAAATGTTTTATGTAATAGTCCAACTGAATAATAAGTTAATCAATTAAGGATGGTGTGGTATATTTTGACCACACTCAGTGTTTTTGTGGGTCGTTGTCGATGAAGGCATAGGTATTTATGCATCTTCACTTGGCAAATTCTTTACCTTTTAATACACACTGTTGAAATGATGACTAACTCTTTCATTTACTGAAAGGAAAATAAAAAGCATTTCTCCAAGTCAGAGATTCATTGTGAATAATAATAATAAGTAACTGAGACCTGACAATTCCTATGACTCCCTCCTATATCTGTGCGAAAATCACATTTTGTGTCTGAAAAATGAAAATGTGCATTTTTATGCAACAGATAAGTAAAAAATTCAACCAGTCATCAGGATATTTTATCTGTGGGACATCAAACATCTTGATATTTGGAAACATCCAGATGTTTAATGTCATCAAGATAAATGTTTTCAAATAGCTGGATGATGGCCTGAATTTGTCACTTTTCATCTAGATGTTTATGTGATATGTAGACACAGTCACAGTGTGGTTTGTTTATTCATTAACTGGGTTCAGGAAGAAAAAAAAGAGAAAAACACGTAAACTGCATTCTATCATCTAAAAAATCATACTGTTCTTACTACTCGGCAAATCACCAGAAACTGAGTAAAAAGTTGAATCATATTTAACTAGCAATTCTGTTGATGATTCACTTATCAAGGACTAATTTAGCTTACCCGTCAAAATTTATGTTTCACAACTGACATCTTTAAAATTAAGAAAAATGTATTTTTTCCTAAACAAACCCAAGTAGATATGACTCAGATCATAAAAAACAGCTTTTGCAAAAATTAGGCTCATATGCGTGAAAAGTGAAAGATTTAACTTAGTATTTAAAATATGAGGCACCAGAAAGTTTGATCTGGTCACGTTTGTTTGACAAAGTCATTCCAGAATGTATTTATGTATTTTACTTGTGCATGTTTCTTCCGGTGTTTTACATGTACTACCCATATACATTTAGACAAATCAAGGAAAAATGATCTTTCACTTTCCTTTTTCCCTTCTCTTCTTGTCTTGAAATGACAGAGTGCTTGAGAAAATTATCCTTAAATAGAATTACTTGCTTTTCCAGGGCCTTTCAATGTTTGCATTAATAAGAAGCTACTTTCCAAGTGAGAGGGATGCTGGAGGAGCTGGAAGGTGAAATAGCATTCATGCCTCTCCTCCCCTCTAAATGTTTTCCGTACTGTTTTTTGAATGGACAACATTAAAGTAAGGGGGGAAGGGAATCAATAATTGTTAGAATTTTACCAAGAAGATCTTACCCAAATGGCATTTAACATTTTAAAAAAAAAAATAATATCAAAGTCAGCAAGTTTTCATATGCACGCACATATTAGTTATAGTGAAAATCAGTTTATAGGAACCAAGTTGTCCATTTAGGTAAGAAGAGAAACTGTTCATGTCTCCCTCCTCTACCTTAAATCTTATTCCATCTTGATACCTATGCGATGCAATTTATGTGTGACACTTTTGTGATCATCACATATGTGATACTATGTGATTTAATATATTTATCTATAATACCTTTCTTAAACTGTTGACCTGCCTTTCCACCCCCCATTTCCCTCCTTCCCAACCTCACTTTTCACGGGCTTCTATAAACTGCATGCCAAACTCCATGACATTTTCTCAGTCCTCATTCTGTTTTCTGCATTTGACAATGTTAAATATTTCTTTCTGTTTGAAATGCTCTCTCTAAGTCACTTAACCTTTCTGAGCCTCAGCTTCTTCCTCTATAAAAAAAAAAACAAGCATAATAAAACCTTCTCCCCCTACCTTTCAGGACTGTTGTCAGAATTAAAATGAAGTAATGTGAAAGTGCTTTGGAAATGTAACACATTATTATTGTTTATGACACTCTATTTTCTTGTTGTTTTTTTTCTTTTAACTATTCCTCTTCTGAGCCTATCACTGAATACTTTTCTCCCTCTAGCTTATTTTTAGTACTTTCCCAAGTTCAGACTTTACCTACTTTCTCTTAATATATTTATTCCTTCATGAACCAATCACCTCATTAATTCATACATTATTCATACACACATTCATTCCTATAAGAAAGACTTAATAAACAACTTCTTTGTGCCAGGTTGAGGCTAGACTTACAGTAGACACTATTTCACTTCTGTGTAACTGGCTTCAAAATATCTTTTTCCACTCTATGTCTCAGAAGACATTTCATCCTTTGTTGTATGACATGCGTGTAACGAACATTTACTCGGTGTCTCATGGATACTAGGTACTAAGTTGTATTCTGGAGAGTATTAAGATGAATGAGCTATTGCTTCTACTTAACCACCTCACAGACTGGGGCAGGGGGCAGACTTTTAAACAAACAATTGTTTTACCAAGCGAGGAATAATACATTTAGAGACATGTACAAAGTAAGGAAGGATCACCTCGTGAGGTTTTCCTAAGGTAGATTGTGCCTCAACTTTGCTATTATTTAAGTGGTACTGTAGTTCTCCCATTGCTAATGTTCAAGATGTTTTCCCAGATTCAAATATCTAATTCCAGTTTTTTCTTTCCATTAAATTCGCCAATGTTACCCGATACTGTAGGATGAAGCTCTTTGCACTTAAGAACTTTAGCAAATGGCTTTATATATACTGTGTATCCAGCTTTATTCCCACTCTTCCCTGTAGGATTATTCCTCCTAGTAATTTCACACAGATGGATTCCATAGTGGTAATTCAGAAAGTCCTTGGTGAATGCATTGTATAAATATATGCTGAAGAATTCAAGGAATGACATAAATTTGACAGAGTACACAAGTATGATGATGACATATTCTCAGCATTCTCTGATTACAATATTTTAAATGAGAATACCTGTAGCATCTCAGTTATATCAATATCATATATTTATAAAGGTAACCTAAATTGGGAAATGTCAAGGAAATTAAATTTTTAATCTCAGAGTTTTTTTCCCTCATACATACCGCATTACTTTTGCAAGTCCTTTAATTTGTGTGTCTCACAAAGAATATAAAATAACTTTACTTAGTATTAAGCACCTAACATATCTGTAATAAATACTTCCTGTTGTAAAAATGGTGAATGCCTCAAATCTTATAAAAAAGTATATCAAATTTATAAAACAAATATGGATAATATCCTTGGATTATAGTTGCTAATTATTTCATTACTACTGAGGCTAATAACATTTATGAATGATCATCATTATTTTATCTAATTCCATTTTATTTCTATTTCATTTTTTGGGTTGTAGCAGTGAGTGGAAAATAGGAACAAAAGATTCTGTATTTCACATCCCTCTGCATGGAATATATATGTGCTTATTAGGAGCACAATTTAATTGAATCCTTCATTAACTACTGTCCCAAATTCTAAAGGCAATGTGGTGTTTGATTTCTAATTTGATTGAGATAATAAAGTCTCAGCCTTCTTTGATATCTTCCCTGTGAAAAACTAAGAGTGGTTCCACCTTTTAAAAATTCTCATCCATTCTATCTAAGTATGTAAGATTCCAAATCACATTAAATTGGGATTTTATTGTTCAAGATTGATTTCAAAAGCTGTCAGTAAATTAAGCACAAGCTACCTCTACTGGCATTTCTAGTCCACAAACACCACCCTTCAGTGAAAATTTTAAAACATTTATATATTTCAACAATATGTATTTTGTGATACACGAAGTCTCCTCTTCTGCTAAACACCAATATCAATGTTTATTGAATTGAATGTTCTCTTTTTTTGTTTATTTGGACAATCTCAGGTTTAAGAGACTCCTTGCTTATTCTGAGTTTATCTTCCCTTCTCTTTCTGCTTGGAACCAAATGGCCAGTTGCGAAAGTGTGAATATCTTTTCTGTTAGTTTGGAATTGATGAGGATAATCGTTACCATTTTGATCAACCTCACAGCTTCTTTATTCCAGTGGAGTTAATAATAACAGTTGGCTTTGTCCTCACTTTCCCAGCAGATCTAGAGGACATAATTTTATGTGGCTTTGAATATGCTTCCAGACTACTGAAGGAAAGCACTTTAGCCAATGCCATGACCTCTGTGCCCCTTCTATACACTGCACCACAACCATCCTCTTATTTTTTGAAATGTTGATTTTAAAAAGAGCTGTGTGCTTTGATCTTCTAGAACTTATTGCAATTTATCTTCCAATCAGATTGTAAACCCCCAAAACACAAAGACTGTACCTTTATAGTAAGTTGGAGTCCCAGGAGTAGCCAACATATTAGTGTGCCTATAGTAGATGGATAATATATAATTGTGTAATTGACTTGATCCATGTTAAGATACTAATTAAGATACTAATTTTTTACACCTATTTGTCATTTTTTCCTACTATGGGGCCAGTTTGGTTTATTTCTTTTTATTTTATTTATTTATTTGTTTATTTGACTTATTTTCTTTATTTCTTTTAGAAAATATAAAAGAAAGAGTTTTGTTTTTCTATTGCTACTGATTTTTTATTCTGGTTAGGCATAAATTGTTGCATTCTTTGTAATCCAATAAATATTACACTAATTAGAGGCCGTCTGGTGTAGCAGCTCAGAGCATGGGTTCTGGAGTCAGGCTGCCCAGCTGGAAACCTGGCTCCCTTAGTCTCTTTGTAGTTCATGGTCCTGATCTTTTAAAGGGCGGGGGGGTGATTATAGTATCTACCTTCTCTAGTTATTTTAAGAATTAATTAATAATATATGTTAAGGCACTTAAATATATGTTTGGCACATGGTAAGCATCTCCTAGATGTTACTATCCTTACATAACAAAACGTATTTTAATAATTAAATTGAGTTATATTATACCCTTGTGATAGTATGAATGTTGTCTAGGAATAAAAGCATTTGAAAATCAGGACTGCATCTGGGAACTTGCAGGTTCTATGGACATGTCTGTAAATAAGTGAAGCATGTGCTTTACATTTATGATTTTTTAAATAAGAAAATGTTTCATATATTTGATTAGTTTTTTGTAGAAAAAGATTAGACAGTCTTCTAAATGTATCATACATTTTAAAATGTTTTATTATCAATTCTGATGTTTTTATACCATCAAAGGGAATGAAATCTTCTTTCAATTAATTTTTAGTAGTAGTTAGAAATCTCCATTTCGAGTTTCTGCAAATCATTTTTTTTGAAGATTTATTTATTCATTTTAGAGAGAGAGAGCGCACACAAACAGGAGGGGCTGAGAGCAAGAAAAAGGATCTCAAGCAGACTCTGGGCTGAGTACGGAGCCCGACATGGGGCTCGATCTCCCTCAGGACCCTGAGATCATGACCTGAGCCAAAGGAAGAATCAGACACTTAACTGACTGCACCGCCCAGGTGCCCCCGAATTGAGTATGTAAGGAGAAAAGGATTTTTAATAACTTTTTTCCTCTTAAAAAGGGTGAAATTGGGCCAGTTTTTCATTTAAATTTTTGATTGATCTTTGTTACTTTTAAGGGGAGAGGAAAGCACTTTGAGGATACTAAGTTTGATTTTTAAGTGCTTGAAAACTAGGGGATGATATAATTAAGATTAAAAACCTATGTTTTTGGAAGGAAGAGATAGGATGAATGGCGGCAAGAAAGCAGACTCAGAATAGTGCTACATGGCACTGCTCCGGAGAGCAAATGACAAAGTGACTGACCTCTCTCGGTATAGCAAGGACTGTGTGGCCCTTCTTCTAGGAAAGGAGTTTATGTAGTTCACCCAGTGCCTACATTTCTTTTCCGTTCAGGTCACTAGAAATAACAAGAAAACACAAAGCCTAGTTCTTTCTGAATCTTAAGTGAAACCCTCAGAAACCAACTGCCTTTCTGTCATTAATTGCAATTAGTTTCATAAAGAAGTGTTTTCCGGGGGAAAAAGATTTTAAAATCACTTAGCAGTTCCTTTTATTGAAAAGCTCTCAGAAAACTTTTTAAAACTTCACAGGGGTAAATCAAAGGTTCTGCCAATACAGCTTTGAGTATAGCTTTGATTCACCTACCCCTGTTCTGAGAAAAAGTGCAGGCCGTGGGTTAATGTGCCTTATTCTAGATTAAGTGAGAGCTGGAAATTGCCAGTTAGGCAAGAAATGGTGTGCACGAGACCCTGACAATGCAGACTTTCAGGAATTTTTCAAATGTGTCCATTTTTCCTCACTTATGTGTTAAAGAAAACCTAGGAAAAAGTCTTTTTAAGTGAGCACTAGATGAGCCTGGTAATAATAGTTATCTATACTTTAAAAGACATAGCATTAATGTGTTTTACTTGTTTTATTCCTTATTATGGTAATTCACTGAGGGAGTTGGAAACACTATGCCATTTTAATAACTCACTCTGCCTTTTAAACTAGTGTCTTCCACTTTTTAGACAATAAAACATCTCCTCCAGAAGCTATTGGTTGCACTTAGAGATTGAGCAAATTTTCTTTGAACAATTGTCTACTCTTTGTGGTCTCCAGCTTACATATTTCCTCTTCTCCCTTACCAAAAATAAGGAGGAGGGGGGGCGCCTGGGTGGCTCAGTTGGTTGAGCAACTGCCTTCGGCTCAGGTCATGATCCCGGAGTCCCGGGATCGAGTCCCATATCAGACTCCCGGCTCTGCGGGAAGTCTGCTTCTCCCTCTGACCTTCTCTCCTCTCATTCTCAGTCTCTCTCTCTAATAAATAAATAAAAAATCTTAAAAAAAAAAAAATAAGGAGGAGGGGAAAGGAATGGGTACTGAGTTGAGACTATGCCATAATTGGTCAAATTTTCACTGTTGTATGCTTTTTTTTTTTTTTTAAATAAACGGAAATACTTGCAACAAAGTTCCAGGGAACAGACTGTGGAATACTGGACTTCATTAGAGACAGAACTTTTTGGTTGATGGCATAAATGTTAGAGCAAGGGGTTTACTACTGATTAACAGAACTGAGAAAGGATGAGATAGAATTGAAAACTAAAGCTGGCATTCCAGTATAACTTACTGGACATGTTACAGCACAGTAACTTGCATGAGACTTTTCTTTCTATTTCCAAATGTGCTGGGAGGGACTTCAGAAACCATACATTCTAGTCCCCTCATTTCACAGGCTTATTTGCTTAACTAATAACCTCTGATAGCCTGCTATTCCAGGCGCTGAGCTTAGGTTCTCAGGATAATGTGCTGAAAAAGCCAATGCAAACCTTGTCTCCAGGAATGCAGTTTAACAGGGAAGATACATAATGAGGATAAACTGTGCTGGAGGGAAGCAAAGAACACAGTCTGAGGGTTCAGGGAAGCTTCTTAGAGGAAGTGGCTTGTAAATTGAACTTTAAGGGGTATGTGGGAGTTTCCAGGTGGAATGGGGGTGGAAGGGAGAGAACCCCAGGGAGATTATGCAACTTGCTCAACACCACACTGTTAGATTAAGCAGTCATTTTACAGTCATCTTAAAAAGCTATCTATATAAAAAATCATGTCTCTTTGAAAGTTGTCATCAGCCTACTTATTTCATGCGTGTTCTCATCTTTATAAATGAAGGTCTGAATTTTCCATTTTTATTTCTAAAATTGAACTTTTTATTTTATGATTTTTACCACTCATTCTCTCATGATTCATCATGCAGGAAATATTTCTTAAATGTCCAGCTATGTTATATGCCCTGGCCAGGTGCTAGGAATACAAATATGAGTAAAAGAGAGTCTTTGCACTTCAGGGATCTAGAGGCTAATGGGAGAAATAGACACATACAGACATTGCAACACGATGTACTAATTTTGAGATCACATTTGGACTGGGTTTTAGAGCTTCAGTAGGAGTTTCCCTGTTAGAGGGAATATCATACACGAAAGTGTAAGCTGACAAATAGTTTCGTGTGACCAGGTAATGGTGAGAAATTCTGTTTAGCTGGAGCAGATGATATATGATAAAATAAGGGTAGGGATAGGGATAAGATGACAGGAAATTTGACTAAAAGCTTATGTGGACGCAAGAGACTTATTATGCTAAACTAGGGATTTCAAATTGTATTCTATAGACATCCATGTGACAAATGGAAGGTTTAGATATGAGAGAGATCTTTATTGTTAAGGAGATAATACTGATAGGTGCTTGGATTTTGTACCATTTGTGTATTCTTCAAATAATTGGAAATTAGAAACCATGAAATCATCTTTGAGGTGTTTCAGATGAGAAGGCGAATGTGTTTTCTAGTACTGAGCACCCGAATTAGGCAGTTACTCACTCAATTATGGGTATGATCCCACAGTATAGATCCCCTAATGGGAAGGTACCCCAGTAGGATTGTTGGTACTAAGGAGGTGGGGGGAACCTGTGCCCAAATGGGCAGCTCCCATTTGGGAGCTTTTTGAGGACTGGTACGATACAGAGAGACACCACAAGAGTTATAATAATGATTGTTTCCCCACATGGAAAGGGGCATCAGGAGTATGAAAGAAGCATGTTACTCCACAGGGGCAGTAATGTTAAAAAAAAAAAAAAGAAAAGAAAGAAAAGATGGCCTGGAATCAAGATAAAGTAGTATCAATGAAACCAATTAAAAGACTGTGTTAGTTTAAGTGGCTACTGATTAAGGCCCAGATTAAGATTAAAGTAGGTAGACCCCCAGAGGAACATTCAGAACAAGATATATTTCTTAAATAGAAAAGTCTGGCCTGGTAGTTTGATCAGATGTTCCTAATGCTGATAGCATTCGGGAACACAACAGATGGAACAGATCTGACAGAAATGGTAACTTGTTGCATTTGAATTTCCTCACCCATTCAACTGGAAAAGGGACTAGAACTCAGAAAATAGAGAATGATTGAAAATAGACATTGGGAATTTTTACGTATCATTTGTTTTGTTTTTTCACTGTCATAACCCAGTACCTAGAACAGGGCTACTCATCAATTGACTTGAAGAATGAAAGCTGTCATAACCTGTAGTTTGGATAACACCTTCTTAAAAGTACAAGAGAGGATATGTGGCATTTCTTCTGGAATTCCAGAAATATCTCGCCTACCATATTATATAGGGGAAACGTGCATTTGTGTTACCGCTGCTTTTCAGAGGGTAAATATCTTGAGGAAGATATGGTGTCAAGACGCTTTTATTCCATGATTCTGTACCTTTGCTCTCTTACTGATGCATGTGGTTCTTTACGCTACCATTTCATTTTGTAATGTCTCAGTAATAAAACATTAATATCTCCTTTGTAATATTTGATCCCATGATGAGAATGAACTCTTTTGAGTTTTCCCTGTACACTGTCTTGCTTTCAACTATATTTTGGGCAAGAACCATTCTCAGGAATGCAAAAGTAGAACTGTACATGTTTTCTTTAAAATTGCCCTAATTATCAGATATTTTTCTGGCTGGAAGTGAGTATGAAGTGGTGGAATCTAATGCAAGTACTGGTGTTTCTGCAGAATAACCAACCAAAATAATGGAATCTTTGCAGAGTTTTTCTTTGGAATTATTTTAAAAGGGTGTAGGCGATGGGGAAGGAGGTCAGACTGCTAACAGTGTCAAAAGTGATTTGGAATCAACATCACATCACTTACAACTGCCTTAGACATCCATTTGAAGTACAACATGATATTTCTGTAATTATTTTACTTCCCTCTAACAACTGCATAGGAATAGGTTTGTTTCCCCAGTGAATAGCTCTGTTCAGAGCCTTCCCTTATCTTTATTTTCCAGGTTTCACTAGTGGTTGATATCATATGCATTCTTACAGGGAGACAGTGGATAAATCAGTAGTTTTCCATCAAATCAAAGATTACATTCAAGAGGTAGAGCAGTGGCATGAAACAACTTTTGCTGGGGAAAGAAGGTAGAAAATGGAAAAATAACACAATTGTTTCAGAGAACAGAAATCATAAGACATAGCCAATGTTATTTAACATACAGTGAATGTAATAGATGTCCGGGGTTTTTTTGACCATGGCCAATTATATTTGTCTTTTAAATACTAGTTAGCTATTATATACTAAAAGTTTATTCTAAACTGAAACCTAATATTCATATGAAATGTTAAACTACACTAAGCTGCTATGCAGTTAAATCGAGATGTAAAATTTAAATTATAAAGTAATGAATCATATTTATACTAGTATTCTTAGTAATACCTATTTTGTTTTGCAGATTGTTTTATTATTTACTTTGCATTTGCATTTTTGGCTAACAGCCCAAAATAAAAATAACAATATACCTAATTTAAGATAGTCTTTGGTTAAGTAAGACGTTGACCTGCAAAAGTATAAATTTTAATATGTATCAATTAGAAAACTACATTGAATCATATTTAATATCTATCTCCCAAATATGGAAGCTACTCAGTTCAGATGGAATGTGTAATATCTAATTTATTAGGTGACCCAAATGCACTGGCATTACTGGAGCAGAAAGCCAGCCTTAATATTAACATCCATTCGGAGGTCCCACCCAGCATTTATACAGACTAATGCCAACCATTTTTTCATGTTAGCCATACTTATAATTTGTAATTATGAATCTCTTTCAAGTGTTTTCAAAGAACCTTTATTTACTAGCCATTTATTTTTATATATGAGTGCAGGAAAGAGTGTCAAGCATATTATGGACTATATGCTTGACAAATATCAGTGATTTTCCAAGTCCTCTGAAAAATGTATTGACAAATCGCTTGGGTTAATATGTCTCCGTATTTTCCCCTATATTTGTACACTGCTGCCAAATGAACTTCTACCTCCCTAGTATCAAGGCATTATTCTCATTTGTTAGAATCTAAAATTACCCCCCTTCGCCCATGGTGGGATTGAAACCAAATACCTCAATTTAGTTCTGACACCCTTTTAATCTTCCCTCCTACATACTTGTGGGACCTTATTTCCCATTATTTCATTCTATATTTGCTAAGTATATTGGGTTCTGTGTTAGGTCCTCTTGGGTAAACAAAAATGAATACATTGTCCCTGGCTACTGGAGCTTTCAATCTAATAGAGGGAGAAAAATGCACCTAAATAAAAATGCCATTAGATAGATAGTGACACAAGGAGAAACAGATAACCGGTTACTGTAACACTCAGGGTGGAGAGATGACTTTCAGCTCTAAGAATCAAAGAAGGTTTTATGGCATTTGTAGAGATGAGAATGGGGTAGGACTTAAGAGAGCAGAAATAGGGAAAGCACATTTTAACACAGTGAGCAGGCAGATATGTACCCAGAGTAGTCACTTTGGCTAAACTATAATGAGAAACTACAAAGGTGAGAAAACATATCATTGCTAATTTGCAACATGGTTTTAATGTTAGGCTAAGGTATCTGAATTTTATTCAAAAGGTAGTAGATCCTGGAAGTCTAAAGGGACATGCCGATTAAATATGTTTTCCTCATACACAGAGGGAAGATAGAAATATGCATGTCCATTTTGACTCCTGCTCTTCTCTTACTTTTCTCTCTGTGTATCTTATATATCCTAAATTATATTGACAGTAGGACTGTAGGGTAGTTTATTCATATATTAATCCAAGGTACCCAGCACAGTCCCAAGTATTCACTGAATAAATGGGTGAATGAATGAATAAATGAAGAGATGTATGAATATTGGGATGACCACGTTGGGAAGGACCAGAATAGAATGGAATGACTGCTTTATTCTCAATGTCCCTACAGAAAAATCCATAGTAAAGACAAAAGCATATGAAAGTGGTATTTATGTCAAGTGTCATATGAAGGCCAGCAAGTCTTCCTTCTGTTGAGGGAATCATTAGATGCTGGACACTCCCACTTGCATTAAGAAGATAGACCTCCTAAAGCAAGGTCATCTTGCTTTTTCTCTTGCTTCTGTATAATCCCACCAGAATCAGCCCTTATAAATAGAAATTATATCGTATCATTCCCCTATTCCAAACCCTCCAGTGGTTTTCTACTTTATTTAGAATATAGTTCTTCTCAGAGGTTGTAAAGCCCTCCTAGATGAAGCCCCTGCTTCTCCCTCAGGTCTCCTCACCTCTTGCCTTGCTTCCTTTCTTTCACCCACGTGAGGCGTCCCTTGTCCCTCCTCACCTCACCCTAATGCTTCCACAGTGCTTCCCTCTGCCTGCAGTGATCTGCCTTGAGATCTTCACATGCTGGCCTATTTTTACCCTTCCTGTTTCAGCTCAGATGTCATCTCATTAAAGAGACCTCCATGACCCTCCATCTCCCTAGATCTAAAGCACCTCTCCCCCTTCTTACTCCCCTCAGAATATAACACCCCCTTCCACTGATCCTCTTCATAGCCACTTCACTATCACACAATTCACTTACTTGTTTGCTTTCTGTTTCCTGTCTTCTGCCAACTGAAATGTATACCCCACAAGGACAGATCTCTTATTACGGTTTACCATAGTACCTACAGCAGTAGGTAGACAATAAAAATTTGCTCATTGAATGGAAGAATGTAAGCTAGGACCTTAATTTTTTCCTATGCAATCGTGATTAAACTCCTGAAAGAATATCCTGTGTGTACTGCCTTGCTGTCTTTGCCGGATCCTCTGTCCTTAACCCCTTTTAACTGCCTTTTGCTTTCATCATTTACCTGCAAATTTCATCTTTTTACTGCTCATTGACCTTCCAATCACCAAACCTCTTTATCTACCTTACATTTCTCTTGTATTTTACATTTCTTGAAATTATCCCTCCTTGGTTTTTGTGGCTCAGAAATGCCTTGACCTCACAAAATACTGATGATTCCCCCTCTGGCTTTAGTTCAGGTTGTGCTTGCTGCCACTTTAAAAAATAACTGGTTGACTTTTTCCTGGATTTATGTTTTTGATTAACTTTATCCATCATTATGACTATATCTAATCCCAAGGTACAGAGCTCTCTCCTGAGTTCTAGGTGTGTATCTATCTCCAAATGCCCCTGAAGACCTCCAGGCTTTTCTAGTAGGTACATCCATAGCTAATTTGTAGTTAGGTTCAAACCCTGAGACTGTGACTTGGGTAACTTACCTCACTCTCCATTTCCTCAACTGTAAAACTGAAATAACATCCATTCTGTGAGGATTCAAAGAGACCATATATATGTTGGCATAGGTCAGAGCCAGCCATGTGTTCATGGAGGCATTCTCAATAAATGTTTGTCTTATTATTATTGTGAATGCAATAACCTTCACCAATACCAAAGATATTTCTTGACTGCATAGTAATACAACTCATACTCTATATAAAGTAGCCGTATTTTTAAATTATGCATTTACTTCTGTATTAAAATTGTTTAAAAAATATATTCTACTGTATGTTTTAAGTTTGCATTGAAGTATGCCTACAGCCGATTGACAAGGGAAAAAAAAGTAAGATGGATATCAAAAAATAACATTAATGAGCTGCTAAAGCTAAAATTACAGGAACTTATGAAATTGGTTAAACATAAAAACCATTAAACTGTTTACTGAAGCTTCACAGATATACTGCAGCTAATGAGCATTTCTGCTATTTAAATAAGCCCAAATTGAACACACATTACATGGATACATAATTAGTCATGGCAGTCAAACACACATAGACTTACTTTTAAAGCTCTATTTAGGGAATCTTTTCCGTTTGATTTATTTTGTTAATTAAAATATTTTTCAGTATTCACTTATATTTTAATAATATTGTTTTCACCAGTAGTATAATTTACTACTGGCTTTCTGTTTGTTTTTATTTATGCTTTAAATGCAGCAAATGGGGATTTTATATTAAACATTTTTCTTAATCCCTGTCTTTAATTATTTATATCACTTGATGGTATCATTCAGCATTTCAAAAGGTTCTTTCACTGGGGAAATATATATAAAATATTTCAGTAGCCTTTCTACTTTTTCCACTGACTCCTAATTATCAAGAAATATTAAGCACCCAAATGTGCATAGAATTATGATGATTATGGTCCAAATCAGATTAAAGGATGATCTATTCCTTCCAGGAGTTTGTAGTCTTAAGTAGATGGTATCATTGAATATAAATAAGCAAATCAAAGTACAGCATTTGGGAATCCAACAGAGAATTTGAAAACAATCCCCATATATTTCCTTCAAGGACACTGACCTCCTTGTGGAGATCTCTCCCAGATAAAATGAAATCAAATCTTCAAGGAGTTTAGGGTTTTAAATAGATGGAATTATTGCAGAGAAATAAGCAAATCAAGGTGAAGTGCTTGGACAATTTTAATTCTTAATTGATTAGTTGGTCAGTTTAGAAAATGAGAATAGGACTCCCTGTAGAATACAAGTAAAACAAAAGGAGTTGCTACAGGCTATTATTGACATCCTTTTTTTTTTTTTTGTATTTAACTTGGGAAGCCTAAGCTTGGTCTAAGCATGGAGGGGAGGAATATTAAATCTGTACTTTCCCACTGCCTGAATTCTACAAGCTTATATAAACTGAATATTGTTTAACCATAGCAGTAGGGAAATTGAATAGTTAAATCAATCAAAAGAAATAACGAAGGCCTATTGTTCTCTACTCAGTGTGTTTGTCACTATAGATGTTTTTTTTAGAAACCTTTTTTTTTTTTAAAGAAAATATTTGGATTTCCCCTCTACAGTGAGCTGCCTGTAATTGTGGAAATATGATCTACAAAAAAAAAAAAAATAAGACAGCGTGAGTGCTAAATAAATGGAGTGGACAATTATTACATTTTTTCAACCAAAAAAACATTCATCGAGTTCCTCTCCTGTGCCAATTTGTGCTAGATACTGAGGAAAGAGCTGACTCAGATATGGTGCCTAAACTCAAGGAATGGTGGAGGCAAAGCAACTAGAATGAAGTCACATAGTGACTGGGTTACCAGAAAGTGGTTGTGGTTAATTTAACAAAACAGGAAAAGAAAAGTTTCCATTGGAAGAGTTGACCTGAAGGCTATTATCTGTAAAGCTGGTCAAGATTAGAATTCTTTGTTGTCCTCCTAACCGCCCCCCCCACCCCCCCCCCGCTTCATTTTAATTCCTCTGATGGTCCCCAGTTTTGAAACTTAAAAAGACTATTTTTGCCCCATTCCTGGCTTCTTCTTGTCCCTACACCAAAGATCAATTGCAAGGAGGTTTTTGGAATCCAGAAATTACTGGATATGAATAACAGCTGTGCCACCCCTTGGCTATATTTAAGATAATAAAACCTACCTTAAACAGTTGTTTTGTGGTCTAAATGAGATTGTTATATGGAAATATACAGCCTCATACCTGCTTCATATAAGGGATCAATAAATGTTGATTGTTTTTCTTAATGTTCTTCACTAGGTAAAGATGATATAAATGAGATGTAAGAGGTTAACTAGGAGAGTTTCCTTTGCATAAATTGTCAGAATATGATAACTGACTGAATGTTGAGATCATTGGAGAGAGAAGAGTCAAAGATTGTGCCAGGATTTTTAAGATTTTTTTCTATGTCCTTGAGAAAGGAATAGGAAAAAGAACCAGTGGAGACTGAAGAGTGATCGTTGAGGTAGGTGGAAAATCAGAAATTGTGGTGTCATTGAAGCCAAAAGAAAGGATATCTATGAGGAGGAAGTGGTCATCTGTTAAATGCTGCTGAGAAATGGAGGAAGGCAGTGCCACAGTTAGGGTGAAACAAGTGAGGTGCCTACCTGCACTTGAGCCAAAGGTCCTGAGCCTGGGGACCTTCTTAAGTTTTATTCTTCGGGTGTCTTTCTCACCTCACCCTGGCCTGGTCCTGAAGCGAGGTGATCACTGAGGAGAGTCACTGGCTGTGGCAACCTAGGGCTAATTAATCATCTTAGTAAAAAGAGTTTTAGTGAAGTTTTGAGAGGCAAATTCAGATCTGGAATGGTTTAAAAACATAAAGTATTGTACATGTGTGTATATGTTTATGAGAAATAATTCAGGAGTGGCTGATAATAGAGAGAATATGTAATCTAGTGAGCAAAATGCCTACAAAGTAAGAGGAGAGGAACCTAGGGCTCATGTGGAGGAATTGGCCTTTGATAAAAGGGAGAGTTCTTTAATTATTATAAATAAGAAGGAAGATAAGGCACTTAGGTGCTCAGTCAGTTAAGCATCATCAAACTCTTGATTTTGGTTCACAGGGTTGTGAGGCCCAACCACACATTGAGCCCCTTGGGTGCTCTGTGCCTCTGCTGGGCATGGAGCCTGCTTAAGATTCTCCCTCTCCCTCTCTTTCCCTCCTTCCACCCACTCTCCCCCACACCCTTCTCTCTTAAAAAAAAAAAAAAAGGAGAGATGGAATGGACACAGATCCAGTAGGTTTATAGTTTAGACAATGGGATGACCAGAGAGTTCCCATATAATGGGTTTGATGTTCTTTATGAAACATAAGGTAAGGTCTTCTCTTGACAATGAGGGCAAGAAAAAGGAGCTTGGTCCATCAAAAGTTTGAGGCGAAGAGAAAAGGTATAAATGGTGGTCACAATAAGTAGAAGATATGAAAGAACAAGCTTACTAGTATCAATCATGAAATGGTGAAAGGCCCAGGAGAAGCTTGTAATCGGTTTTGGATGTGATGATTTGGAAGGGACAGTACAGTGTCCGCACCGGAATCCTAAACAGGCAGTTGAAAGTGCCAAGATAAAAGAGCTTGAGGTTGTAAGTGAGGTCATTTTCATAGAGCTAATGTTAAAAGCACATGACTCAAATCAGAGAAGAAGATGAGATGAGGAGGAGCCAGAACCCAAGATGGACAGTTTAAAGATAAGGAGAGCCTGAATAGAGAAGCATTGTACCAATCGAAGAAAGAGATCAAAATGAATGTGATATAAGTATCAGATGCTACAGGAAGGCAGAAGGAAGGAGGACTGAGGTCACAGAATTTAGGGACCATGAAGATTATATTTCCATTAGAGGGACAGCCTGGAAGGAATAATTGGGTGGTAAAGAAAGTAGGCAGTCAGTGGAAATGACTCTAAAATTAGGTAAAGGGGAAGGTTAGAATGAGAAAAGAAAAACATGCAAAAACGAAAGTTTTTCAAAATAGATGAGAGGAGAGGGGAAATACGGGAAATGCATTACTCTAAAGAGAGTCAGAGATATTTGAGGTCCAAAGGAGTGAGAAGGTGCAGAATCAAGGTTAACATTTGAGGGGTTTACAGAAAGACAGTGATGAATCTTTACTCTGGATTCCATTGTGTCTGTGAATGGACTGCATATCGATTCAAATACTTAGGCAGAAGGGAGATGAGAAGAAAAGCTCATGCTACGCAGACTGGATATTGTGAGTAGAAGGCATTGTCTGGGCCTGTCCCTTCCTTACCCCAACTTATTTTATTGAAGCAGAACTCTGATATCCCGGCCCTGTAATTAGAATTCATTTGCTCTTGGTGAAACCTTGCTTTCAGCTCTGAATTACTGAGATGATTGCCTCGGCTCGCCTTTTTGTTTCATTGTGCTTTGGTCCTATTGGCTAATATAGGTTATGCAAAATTAAACAACAAGCATATAGATGAATTCATCCATGTTTTCAAGATATCACTTTATTATAAATGTTGAAATTGGTTAGCCCCCCATTGTTTTATAGTATATCACACACTCCAAAGAATACTAATAATCCTTCTTCATTATGATTTCTGTTGTATTGTTTTATTGTTTATGCAGAATTAATTTATATTTATGTACTAAAATATAACATTCCTGACATCTTTTTATAAATACTGAGAAATATACTTGTCATATGCTCGTGGGTTTCTCTTCTATGTATGTGACAGCACAGCTACATCAGTTTAATTGACCTTGGCAATCTGCATCTGCTAGTGATGTGTCCCTGAGGGACGGTTTCTGCAATTTTAAGCTGTGGCTTATTGAAGAACTTGTGTGTCACAATACAATTAAGTCTATATAAAAAAATCATTTCATGCATAACATTGAATTGACTAAAAGTTCTTATTTCAAAACCATTTCTTGTTTTAAAGCCACCTCAGAGTGTCTTTGTTTTTTAAATAAGCTCGTTCGAACATAGTAGTAATTAAAGCAGAAAATTAACATAAATCTTGAATGTTTGGTATGAATTAAGGATGTTTTCGTTCTTTTTAAAGACTGCATAAAATTCCAGGCACCATATCACTTAACACATTTCTCTCCCATTTACAGAATAATATAGGCTGTGAATAAGCATGTTGTAGGATTCTTTTGCAAGTTCTTTTTCTGTTCAACTGTGGAGCCACTGGGACATATGCCGCAGTCTCCATCAAGATGCAACCTCATGGAAATCTGTGGGAAAAGCGCACATATAACAGAACCCCCCCCACTTCGTTATTTTATAAACAAGGAAGAAAAAATACAATCCTTCTATTAATATTCATTTAACACTTCATAGGAAATGGCAAGCAGTTATTTGGTTTGCAAATGTAAATATACATTTTTCATCCACTTATGCTTTCACTCCTTCCAAGCTAGATAAAGGCAGAACAGAAGATATGCTTCTGAGATTTATTTTCATTGTATTTCAAGTTAAATGTATCAGCAGAGATGTAAGTGAGCTGTGAGGAGTTCATAGAAGGATAGTTACAATGATGAGGAGGATGAAAGTCTTCCTCATAAGAAGCAGCTAAATAAATGAACTTCTTTCTGACAAATTATGCATAAAATACATATGGATTTTTTTCACCAAGTCCTTGATTTGAGTTCTAAGTTGAATACTTTGGAGCTTACAAAGTATGGTTAGATAATAGAAATTACTGTATCTCAAGAGTCATTGAAATCATGAAAGGTATTATTTGGATTCATAATCTGAGCCAAAGTTTCAATAAATTAATGGATTATCTCCCCCTTCCTTTATCCCTACTTTATTATAAATTTTGGAATTTATGCATATATAAGTATATAAATGGATGCATATAGATCATATACTTAAATATAGAGCCCACTGTGCCAACAGGGAAATGATCCTAATCATTTGATGTTCAAGTTGTAATGAACAGTCATTCTTGCATTAGCTGCTTAGTGCCACTGACAGAAAACATTTTTTTTTACTCACTGTAGCATTTCTTTTATAGTCATATAAATTGTCTGTAAATATTGACAAGTCAAATATAGATATTAAAGTGGAAACAAATGATCTCTATTTTGAATGATGTAAACTTTGCTGTAATGTATTAATAACATCATAACCAACTGCTTGATCTCATTGTTTTTTCTATTTATTTTTAAAATGAAACTATAGACATGCTAAACTTGAAGGCTTCCAAAAAAGATTAGGGGGAAAATTGAGTAGAGAGTTTTAAAAAGGGGGTGAGATAATTTTCAGTATGAAAGAAAAATTCTTTTCTTTTTTGGAACACAATGTCAGAGAGTTGTTTGATTATTAGTGAGGTTAGCTGGATATTGCAAATGATAAAATAATTTAAACAGTCAATATTCAGGTCTAAGACTTCAAGGTATAAATGAATCAAATATTGAGGAAAGAGTGTATTTTCAAAAGTAAACATGAGTATGTATGAATGTTTAGGGACATAAAATCGTACAATGCATACATCATGGAAAGACCCATGAATAGAATAGTGCTTTTGAATTCACAAATAAATGCTCCTAGGGTAGTTTATGGTGTTGGTGCTAAATAGTTTAAGAAATGCAGGATTTACTTAAACTTACAGTAACATCTCCTGACTACTTATTGACCGAGTTAATGATGGAGCTCTAATATTAAAGTAAATCATACTATTTACATTTTTAAGTCACAAGGAATTATAACATATATTACTTAAGAACTTCACTTTAATTCAGCAGGCATTTAGTCAGCACCTGGTGTGTATAATGCACTGTACTCAAGGAGTAATTCAAGTTTTGTGAGGACTGAAGCTTATATAATTTGAGGACTCCTTTATAAAAAAAGAAAAAAATTATAAATTCAAATTTAGTCGCAGGACCTTAAAGAGAACCATGCAAGTGAGAGACCCTAAAGCTAAAGCTTCAAAAACTTCACAGTATATATGTCTTTGACTCTAATAGCTGCTATGGGAAATCAGAGATAACTAAGGCATAATCCCTACCTTGCTCAAGTTTAGAGTAAAATCTGTGCTAACCTTTAGGATACTCCTGTTTAAAAAAAAAAAAAAAATGAGGACTATGTATAAAAGGGTTTTGATCTCCTGGTGAATAATTTTGGATTCCTTCTCATTTAAAAATCTTTATTTCGGTTCTCTATATAGAACATAGTCATATCAAAGTCTTGGACAAATAAGGTCATTTCTTACAGGAGAATTATTTTTTACTCACTCTCTCTATCTCCCATTACATAAACCATTCAATGGTAGTGTGTTCCAGTTACCATTATTATTGTAAGAGGTTGAATTGAGAAGCCATGCTCACTTTAGACTTTTTTTGCAACTAAAATAACTGTCAACAGATGGTAGTGATAATCTGTTATGCTATGGGGAACAAATGATAAAGGTGTCTTTTCATGTGACCTTTAAAGACATTAGAAAAATCTTCTCAAAATGCCGTTCTGCATTGAAAATAATTACATGAATATTTAATTTTACTCTCAATGAAAGGTGAAATCACATCAGAGATATAAACACTATCAGATTTTTAAATAAAAACCTGAGCACAATAGCATTAACCCATCTGTTCATTCATTCATTCATTCATTCATCCATTCACTCATGCATTGAATTGAATGTCTCCTATGCTCCAAGTACTGTAGTAGGCTTTGTGGTACAGTGGCCAGCAGCATGGACACATTGCTATTCTCATGGAACCTACAGTCTCATGGGGAGCAAATAATCAACTTAATAGTCTTCTAAAATTCTAATATCCTTTAGGTAGAAGACTACAAAGGTTTATTTTTATGTCTTGCTTTTCTATTGTTTAGAAGAAATGGTTTTAAGTATCAGAATTTTTTTTTTATATTTGGTTGTTTTATTTTAAACTTGATTCATTAATCTCTTTAAGAACTAACTTTTGTGTTCCAAAAATTTCCAATATATTTAAATTTAAGTTGTTATATTCTCTTTTGAATGAAAGTAGAGAATAGCTCCATAAGTCTGTCCTGAGATGCTGTACTTAAAATTCATGACATGAATACCTGGAGAGAACATTTAATTCTAAACAGTGGCTTAGTTTGCTCCATTATAGATAGTGCTGCTATCTTTATGGCCTTCTTCTCTTGATGAACCCTTTCTGTAACTTACATCTTTAATCTCTTCAATTATTAGGATTATGTGTCTTCTCAAAGATATTTCTTTAGATATTTTTCTTCAAGGAAATCAAACTCTTTCTTCTTCCATAACACATTTAGATTCATTGTAACACAGCAAATAACTAAAAATTTTTTTATAAAGCAATATCCACAAGGAACCAATGGTAGTGTTTGCATTTGTTGATTTTTATAAAATAGAATCTGATGGCTAATGTAACTATATTCTGGGTCCATTGAATTGCTTAACATTAGGCGCAAATAATTTGGTGAAAATGTAGACGACATTGTCTTGTTTTATTTATAAAATTTCTTGTGTGAAAGGAATAGACTGGCCATTGACCCAAATTCACAATACAACTTTTACCTGTTACACACAGGAACAAGTTTAGGATCATATGAGTAATATCATATTCATGAAAATAATGGTATGGACAAAGAAACTTTTAGAAAATTCATTTTATGTTCATTTAAAGGGATTTAAATGGATTTTATACACATTAAAATATTTGAAAGGCTGTACTTCCCTTCTTCCTGGATCTATACTTCCTAGACATAAATACTAGATCTGACATTTTGCCCAAATCTGTAGTCTTTAAAACCTACATGTGAGGTATACTTTGAATTGATTAAGTCAGTATGCTTTAAATGTATTGTTAACTCAGGTATTTCATTAACTTTCCATTTTTATGGTTCATTAAAAACAGTTGTTTGAATCCCTAGAACAATAATTAAGTCATAATTTTTCTTAATTTTCAAATTATTGCTACGTGATGCACAGATTAGTCATTGCCTCTCATTTTTCACTTTTTTTTTTCTTCCAGTAAAAGAAGCCTTGAACCCTCTAAAATTTAACAGATGGAGTCTCCCAGAAGTAGATCCAGAAACTATGCAAACCAGTGAACCATGGGTGTTTGCAGGTGGTGATATTGTTGGTGTGGCTAACACTACAGTGGAATCAGTGAATGATGGAAAGCAAGCTTCTTGGTACATTCACAGATATATACAGGTAGGTATTTGCCATCACTTTTAGCTAATTTTTTCCCATGGATATATACTTCCATTTTTTCATTTATTTTTGCTATGCATCCATATGAGCATTTACGTATGGTAATATATGACATGTACCTATACATATATTTGCTTGGATAAAATTTTTTTAACATGAACTGGATAGCACAGCTGTTTAGTTGATTGAAGATTCTCTGTGCCTTTCTACAGGGAAATGCCATGAAGTTATTAGGTCTGCTGTGTTCAAAATATTCATCAATGGCTTAAAGACGTAGATAATATATTTATCAAATCTGAATGGTATACAATGTGATAGCAGATAAGATCTATATTCCTAATGATCTTACACAATCCAGAAAACTATGTTGTCTATTCATTTGAATCAGATGGATTCTTATTCATTTCCCCAATTATATACACCTGATTGAAAAGAAAACAAATATTTTATAAATTTCGATTATAATTTTTTCACCCTTTAATCTTATGAAACAAATGAAAAATGTAAAAATAATAAAATATAAAGTTGTGCATACTCTTACAGTAACTGGGTGGTCATGGGGAAGAAAAAAGCCATAATTACTAGATCTCAGTTGTCTCATTTTTTGACAAAATGTTTTTTTTTCTTCTTGCTCTGTAATTGGATTAAATGTAGATACAGTAATCTCCTTTATACAAAATGTTTTTGGAAAAGTTTGCTCTTATTAATGAAATTCTTCTTTCTTTCCTATTCAGGAAAGACTCTTTATTCATAACATGCTGTCTGCTTCTCTTTCAGTTTGTTTGTTTCCCACATGCTAACAAAATTTACTTTGTCTTTAATGTCTCCTTGAATATTTTTCTTCCTCTCTATCATGACCATTTAGTCTTTATGGTTGTCCTATTTTTTTTCTGTAACCTATGCAGGACTTCTTACTACCGGGTATAGCCTGGACTTGGTACAGATTATATCATATTTTTTATGTTCAGTTCACTGACCTAATCCAACTTCAGCCTGGCATCTCTGAGTAGTGGGGCTCGGGATATTGTGGTCTGGTTGTAGTTGGTTTCCAAGGGCTCTAAGAATGGGTGTAACCAGTACAGGTCCTGCATAGAGATAAAAAGGTGATTTAGGAAACAACATTTTGTGGACATGACAGATCTAAAGTTAAGAGTGCTGTCCAAATCAGTCATAAGTCAAAAGGGATGAGCCTAGGGAAAAAAGGGAAAAGGAATGCAATTTTAACAGGCAGAAACCTGGGAACCCAAAGGAGCAGAAGTTGGTAGTAGCTCCAGCTCCAGTCTCTGTCGCAGCTGTATTTTGGAGAGTCTCCACGGCCTCCGAAATACACAGAGGAGCGGTTTGATTTGGCCCCTATTGCTCATTCTGTTGCAAAACTTATCACCCTATATTTCTATCTCCTCATTTTACTCTTCTTGTCACAGCACTCTCAGTGGTCCCAGTTATATCTCTGTAACTCCTGTCATCTGTATTTCCATCTGTGTTCTTCTACGATCCAGCTGTCTGCTGATAATCTTCACTCGTGTGCCTGAGGTAGACCTCAGATTCACTGGACATCCCTTGGTTACCTACATTTCTAATTCATTGCTATTAAACTAAACATACTCTCCTGAACCTGTTCCACCTCCTGTATTTAACATTTCTGATACCTAGCTTCAAAGCCTCTAAATTAGTGTTCCTCAGACTTCTAGATTACTGACTTCTAGATTACTCAGACTAATACAGTTTTCAAATTCAATTTTGAAACCAAAATAGCCCTCACAGCTTCTTCTTTTACTGCATAATGGCATTAAAGCAAGCACTTGAACACATGAAATTATAACAATTACTCTACTATATGTACAAGAAATAATAAGAAAGTTTATGAGGAAAGTAGGAAACAATACAATCTCAGAATAAGCTACTTCTTAAAATATGGTTGAAAGATTTACACTAGTGTGTTTATGCACACATATTTTTCTTGTTATAAAATAATACTGTCGTACACATCTTTACTTATGAACTATTTATTTAAATTTTATTTTCCTCTTCTCTCTCTCCTGTATATATCTGGTCAGTTCTATCTTTGTAAAGACTTTTTCATACACTTTCTTTAATATGCTTGTTTTTTTGTGCTGATACAATTTTTGGCTGACCAGACATCTCATTGATCATTCTGTTAACTTCTTGAAGAAATGAGAGTAGAATCAGGAGATAGGAGAAAAGGCCCTTGTACGAGGCCAGATGAAACCTAGTGAATGCATGAATTCAGTTTGCAGGAGTGAAAATGGTGGGAAGGCAGAGATACTAAACAGATTTGGAAGATAAAATTGAATGAGGGATAGTGGAAAATGGCATGTGTTAATTTTTTTTCTAAAGATTTAAATCCATTTATAGCTTTTAGATTAAAGTACTTAGAGAATATTTACTGTATTTGTGATGATTGTGATTTTGTCGTACCTCACAGTTTTCATTCAAGAGGACTCCTAAGGGTGTTTTTCTTCTGACTTTACTTTTATCTTTTAGTCCCTGGAACTAATAAATGTGTACTGAAAAAAAAAAGAGCAATCATTTTATTTAGCTTCCACTTACTCATAAAAGAAAAGAAACAGACCTTTAGGTGTGATGAAAAAGAAACGTGTGCATACTTTAAAATACATATTGCAAGGATTGATAGTGTTTGAAATATAAAATAAAAAATTCCTGACCAAGAAGAGTTTTGGTTTTGGCTGAAGGCTTTGGACTTGTCAAACAAAGTGTTGAATTGCATTTTAAAGATGGAGTAGAAATGGAAAGCAGGTAAAATCTCTGTCAAGTAAAATCAACACTTCCACTTTCCTGCCTGTTGGTTGCAAAGTGCTAAGCAGTGATAAGACTAGAAAGGAACATATAGACAACGTGAGATTTTTCTCTCTCCACACTGTCATTAACTTAGTTCTTGCCTCTATCACCTCTTAAAATTGCCTCTACTTTTTCCATTGTCAAATCCAATGAACCTATACTGCAGCCAGAGTCATCTCTCTGGAGTATAAGTCTGATCCTCATTTCTCCATTTAAAATCCTTCAGAGGCAAAAAAAAAAAAAAAAAAAAAAAAAAATCCTTCAGAGGCTCCTCTCTGCACTCAAGACAAAGCCTGATCTCCTTAGGTTGTGATGCTAACTTGCACTTTCCCTAGCACACCAAGACTTCTCCTGAATCTGGGCCTTTCCCCTACTCCCCTCATTTCATCTGTTTCTATCCTACTAGTCCTTCAGGTCTTGCTTCCTCCTCCTCTTCCAAGAACATGTTCCTCCTGTGTGCTCTGTAGCACTCTGTTTCCCTGACTGATCCGTCTCTGCACAAGCCAGTGGCCATGCTTGTTTATTGTTGGGCCCTCGAAATAAAGAGTGTATTCATCTATATTTATTAAATAGGAAAAATACGTAGAATGAGAGAATTCATTGTAAAGGAATTTGAAGAGGAGTTAAGAAAATGAATGAGTTTGTTATATAAGTTCATTAACACTATAAATAAATAATATTTCCTTCAAATGCAACATCCGTTAAAAATTTCATAATGCCTAAAAAAAAAAAATTTCATGATGCCTAAAGTGTATTCATGAATGAAGGTTTATCACTGCTTGTCTTGTGTTTTACATTAGTTTGGGGGAAGTGGAACAATAGATAGTGTACTTTAAAAATGATTTAATACACACATTATCGTATTAATTCATGCATGCAATCATTACAATTGGATATTTTGAATTTATTTGTAATATGCTTTTTCAGACACTTGTGATTATTTAAAGATACCTCTGTTGGGATTTCAGTAATTCCCATAGTTGTCTGAAGAGAGCTTCACTTAGATTTCATTAGTTAATTTGATCAGTTACTATTTATTGAGTACCAGCTGTTGGGCCTAAGATACTTGACTTTGGAAGAGTACCAAAGTGAATAAATGAGGAGAAGTAAAATATAGCAGTTAGAAATTTGGGCTCTGAATTAAACAGACCTGATTTCAAACCCTGTTCCAACACTTCCAAACTATGTGACTTGAGGGGTTATTTTATCACTTCAGGACATGGTCTTTTCAGGGGTAAATAAACTATTAATAAATGAGCAATAATAATTAGAGATGTTAAAAATGGTATTAGAGAACAATTACAAAATAGGACATTTTGAAGGGAAAGCATAATAAAGGATTTTAAAAAAGATTCAAAGAGGCTATTGCTGGTAATTATGAGAGCATTTTATTTAGCCATTTATTTTTACATTCATATACATCCACCTGGCTATCCATGTAGTCATTCATGCATGGATTCATTCATTCATTCAATAAACAATTTTTTAAAAAATAGTGCTTTCATCTTTAGATAGTACTAATCCGTAGGTTTATAAATGTGAATCAAAACATAAAACTTACCATTAATAATCTCATAGTCTGGTAGGGAAGACAGTTGTGTAAACATGCATCTAATAAAATATAATAAACTCAGTAATAAAAAAAATGTAAAGGTAAAGAGTAGCATGAAAGAGATAATGATTAATTCTATCTGGATATGGGTATCAATCAGGATGTGGAGTCAGCAAGGCTTCACTAAAATCCAGATACAAATAAAGAGGGCTGCTGGCTAAGACTGTAGAGCTTGCTCACCGCCCAGGGGAACCCAGATAAGGGTACTAGCTGGCTAAAATCCTGACCAAGCTCTATTCCCTGAACAGTGGTATCTTTTGTTGTGCTGCTTCCATTCAGAGGAGAAAGTGCCTTCTTGAATTGTCACCAAGGTGCTTTCTGCTTGCTATGTAAAACTTAGACCTATGCATTGGCTTCTTTCAATTTCACCAAAAGGCATTCTGGGTTAATGCAGGCCCTGAACATACAGAATATGTAGAAAAAATGGGCGAAAAGATCTGTGATTATACTGGAGTTAGGACATGATAAGAATACCTGGTTTAGGATTTTAATTTGGCGTGTACAAAAAAACAGAAATGTAGTAGGAGTTGTTTGCATAAAGAAGTGATAGTGTCAAATCTTGTATTACTATAGAGAGAAACATTTTCCAATTTGTCAACATTTTCCTCTTTAAAATTCTTTATTTTATTTTATGATTTTTAAAAAGATTTTATTTATTTGAGAGAGAGCAAAAGGGAGCATGAGTAGGGTGGGGTGCAGGGGAGAGGGAGAAGCAGGCTCCAGATGGATGTAGGGCTGGGCTTGATCCCAGGACCCTGAGATCATGACCTGAGCTGAAGGCACATGCTTAACAGACTGAGCCACCCAGGTGCCCCTAAAAGTCATTATTTAGTTGTGCTATTAAATGATCTAGTATGACCTCATCTTTGTTGTTTATATTACTATGTTAGTAGGAGCTGAGGCATATTTGAATTTTTTCTTCTGCTTGAATAAGAATTACTGAATATCTAGTATAATTTTGACAGTGTACCCAAAGAAAGAATATGTAACTGAAAGTATGACTGTAGCTAAACAAACAAACAAAATTCTGTTGAATTTAAAATTTATTGCACTTTCCAGTGCAATTACTTGCATCTTTCCAGTGGATTTATTTATTTAGCCAGTGTGCATGTGTATGTTTTTGTGTGCATGTCTGTACGCATGTGTGCATGTATGTGGACAGACAAAAGAAGTTCTGTACTAGGAAAAAAAGAAATTAACTACATGAACCCATCAACCTTTCTTCAAAATGTGCTTTTAGCAATGTGTGAATGCAAGGATTACCCATGTAAAATAGAGAACAGACATATAATAAAATTGAAAGCTAATTTTACTACAATCAATAAATTCTAAAGTAGTCCAAGAGCAGAGATCAGGGTTGACTAGAATTATTAGAAAAGACTCATGAAAAAAGTGCTCCCTGATTTTTACCTTCTTTGGAACATACCTGTTACATTTACTGTCATTGTAATAACAGCTACTATTTGTTTAGCTTCTATTATACATTGTGTATGTTTTGGTTACAATGGGTATAATTATCTTTATATTTTTATTTATTTAAAGATTTTATTTATTTATTTCACACACACACAGAGAGGGAGGGAGAGAGAAAGTGCCAGTGGAGTGAGGGGTAGAGGTCTACCTACCCCAGCGATAATGACCTGAGCCAAAATTAAGAATTGGAGGCTTAACTGACTGAGCCACCTAGGCACCCCCATGGGTATCATATTTATTTCATAGCTCTTAAAAATAAAGTCTCAATAGTTAAAGAAACCTATTCTAGATTAAGTACTATCTTAGTAACAAAGCCAGGATTTGAACATATGTATATCTATTTATTATTTTTCTCTGGATTGAATACTTTCCTGATACTTTTCAACTCTGGATTCTTGTTCTTGCTAAGCATCTGCAGGCCTAGACATCTTCCCCTACAGTTTGTGTTAAAATTTAAAAATAAAATAATGCATAGGGGTGCCTGGGTGGCTCAGTGGGTTAAAGCCTCTGCTTTCGGCTCAGGTCATGATCTCAGGGTCCTGGGATCGAGCCCCACATCAGGCTCTCTGCTCAGCGGGGAGCCTGCTTCCCCCTCTCTCTCTGCCTGCCTCTCTGCCTACTTGTGATCTCTCTCTCTCTGTCAAATAAATAAATAAAATCTTTAAAAAAAATAAAATAAAATAAAATAAAATAAAATAATGCATTAGAACTCTGCCTAAAAGTTCCTCTGTAGTTGAAATTGAAATCAGAAGATTGTGATTGGAGGCTGTAACTTATGTATAACTTAGTTCTGGTTAAAAATATACCTTAACCAGAATGATTAAGTGACTAGAAAAGTTCTAAGATTATTCCACATCTCCTAACTTCCAGGGAAATAAAATAGAGGGATAATTAGCTCAATTAATATAATTAAAGACCTAAATTTAATTGTTAATTGAGGATAAAGATGAAGCACTTTAATTATACAGGTAAATCCAATAACAATAAGTTGGTTAAAATAAGTTGGTTAAATCCAGAACATTCATTTAAAAAACAGAGGAATATAAAAAAGTGCTCTTAGCCTAGGAAATAAAAATCAATAATTAGTTGATTAATCTGAAAAAGTTAAAACGGAGAAGTATAAAAAGGATATACACATATGTTAAGTATGTCATTTTAAAACATATAGGTATGTTCTCCTTTTAATTTTTCTTTAAAAAAAAGCAGAGCCAAGTTCTTTTTAATCTTATTATTAGAGTTCTATCATGTTTCTTGTGTAAACCTGTTAATAACATGCTGCCTACAACTGCTGGTTTTGTTTTTTGAAGTGGAGCCATACTTTCAAGAAACACAGAGCAATTTCCTGGATTTTTTTTATGATTGCCTGTCATTCATTTCATTTGTTTAACCCACATCTAATTTGATAGCAACTTCTTTTTTTAGCAACTCACCTTTATCATAGCTTTTGAAAATAGTCAACTTAGTTTTCACAGACTCAACCCCCTTTCTTTTCACATTCCTAGAGCTCTTCAATTTATCCAACTTTGATTTACATTTATAACCAACACAAATGGGGTGAGGAATGTACAACTGATTCAATAGGCACACAATTCAAGTGGGGGATTAGAAAGTTCATAGACACACAGGTACCCTCCTCATTACAGAGACTCAGCACTGCTAGTCCTTCCTTTGTAACTCACAGAGGAACAGGAGAGAAGATATTAGTCCAGTGAGTCTCTTAGGTGCAACCAACTTGTTAAGGGAAACTATACGATGCCTTCTTTACTGAGACAAATCTTAATACAAAATGTACTTACAAAATGGTATTATTGACAAAAACGTCAGTAATTTACCAAAATACAATTATTTAGAAATTTGGGCACTCTGTTTTAGTATGAACGTAGTGTAAACACATTTCATCTCAAAAAAGTAGAGGAAAAAAGTCTATTGTTATCTCACCATGCTACGTCCTCCATTAAGAGAAAACTTGCAAATAGAATACAGGCTAAATTCTAAATTCTAATCCTAGATAAGAAGCTCCTTTTCCTTGAAGTAGTCATGGTAGTTCTGAGAAGATGATCTTACCATTTGACATTTTGTCAAATATAATCGGTCCAAGTATGCAAAAATTATCATCTCAAACCCATGGATTTGATTACATCATTAGAACAATCCTTCATGTCATATTCTGTGATTCAGAATTCTATTTAAATTTATACTGTCTTTTATTTATTCATTTTTTAAATATTTTATTTATTTATTTGACAGAGAGAGAGAGATCACAAGTAGGTAGAGAGGCAGGCAGAGAGAGAGGGGGAAGCAGGCTCCCTGCTGAGCAGAGAGCCCGATGTGGGGCTGGATCCCAGGACCCTGAGATTATGACCTGAGTCAGAAGCAGAGGCTTTAACCCACTGAGCCACCCGGGCGGCCCAAATTTATATTCTCTTTTAGCTGCAGCATTGAAACACCACAGTATTTATTACTAGTAGTGGCAGGGATCGAGTTGCTGCAAGAGAAGCAGTTGCAGGGGTATAAATATTGAGGGGCAAAAGACGAGAGTTATTAGTAAAAGGATAAATATGGAAAGGATAGGTAGGGATAGAAATTCAAATAAAGGAAAGAAATTATATAAAGATTCTTCAAATATAGACAGGAAATGAAAAGGAAAAGAAGACCTCTTTTCTTTCAAGTAGAATTCTTTCCATGAAATTCAAACACATTGAGAAACTGCAGAGGATAAGAAAGGAGGCATTGGGTGGGACATTAAACATATTTTTTTAAAAAGTTTTGGTTGCTGTGTTTACAAGTGGCTTTAGGAGTCATTGAATTGAGGTTGAATGGTTACACAGTACTGTTTATTCACTGCCGCCATTTGAGGTCAGCTTTCAGCAACAACAAAAAGCAATTTTTTTTTTCACTTTTGGTTTAGTTTCAGTGGTTTTACTATATACATGAGTGTGCCTACCTTCATCTTCCCAAATTATATTCTTTCTGTTTCTTCCTCAAAATTTATCCTTTATTAAATATGTTGTAGTCCTATAATAAGTATCCACATTAAGGGTTTGATTATTTTATTTATTTTACTGCTTTAATTATTTTATTTATGAATCTATGTTATTCTTTCCAACTTGTCAATCCCCTCAAAACTAATTCTTGTGGCAGAATTATCTTAGAATATATACACGAGATACACACATAAAAATTCTGGCATCATACTGGGTCTAAAATGTCTTTCTTAACCCTATAGGATCACAGAGCACAAGTGTCTTTTAAGTTTTAGGTTCTACAGTGTTTTCCAGCTCTACAGTGAAGGTTATATGATATTTTAATGAAGGTTATGTGAAGTTCTCTAACTGTTAATGTGGTTCTACTCAGTTGTATATAGTATATGGGTACATTTTGAAATAGAAGTTTGTAAAGTTCTTCGAAACTATTGTAAATTCCTTGCACTGATGACCTACTTTTCTCCTACTTGAGGTTTTTGTGTTTTCTTTTGGTTCGATTGAGGCTCAAAGAATTAGTAGTTGTTGCGGGAACTAGATATCTCAGGGGATTGGTAATGAGATGCAGAGCCTTTAACCTCTTGGTCACTAGCTCAAATCTGCCCCAGGTCAAGAGTGACAGAAAGTTATTATCATCTGATAGCAGTTCAATAGACCATGTGAAATGAATTTGTGATTTCAGTACCTAGTGGAAAGAGATTCATGCCATGTCTCACCATTGAGTGAGTACAAGATGGTAGTTGTGATTTTACTCTGAAGAAGAAGGAGTCCAGTCATAGCTAAGTATTCCATTTTTTGGAGCTGAGACTTTTTTTTGGTGGATTTGTTGATAGAATGGTATAGGGAGGCGAGGCTCACCCTTGTGTTAGTTTGTGACTTGAGGCCATGAGCAGCACATCTGTAGGAATCCCTATCTGTCATTGTTGCTAATGAGATACAATTCAGTATCACTAAATTGACTCCTAAAAAGTTATTTCAGTCCCGGATGGTGATTAATTCAAAACTGAAAGTGACATCATTCCTGTCTCCTATTTCTTCAGTGCCCTTCTGCATATATTTTTAAATGTTTCATTTTCCCTTTTAATCATATTATTAATTTTATCTACATTTGGACATATGACTGAACATTTAGAGAGACCTATTCATTCTTGTCAATCTTTCACATGAGAAATACTTAGTTAACAAACAAGAATAGAAAATTGTGAGGACACTTTGAAGATGGGGAATTAAAAACTGAGCACAGTGCAAAAGGATCATTGCTATAAAGCTAATTGAATTATGTGCATTCATATCAATAAATGAAATCTTTCACCTGCTGCCACTTTTAGGGTTGAAGATTATGTGAAGGATTTTGTTTTTCTAATATCTTTAGTGAACAGTCAGGTTATTAAAACTTTTTGATATGGGGATCTCTTTTAAAGGAATTACCTTTCTAAAGAGGACAAAGGCATATGTTTATACTTGAAAGATTTATAAGATCACAGCATTTTCTTCATAATGGAATATTTACATTTTTATTTTATAGCAGCCACACTGGTTTTCAAAAAGAATCCACACTGTTGGATTATAAGGATTTTAAAGCTATCTCTGATAATTTTTATGATGTGAAAATCAAATCTAAAGAATGATAGATGCTGTGTCTCATATTAAAGATTACTGCCCTGTACAAAGATGAGCAGTTGCTGAAAATATGACAGTCTGGGAATCTCAGGAAACAAACTTGGAGGAACTTATCTATGTCCTAGTCTCCATTGCTTAGAAAAACTTCAGTGCCAACTTTGATGACACTTGTTATCATTATCATTGATTAAAATATCATTTTAATTTCACATCTTCAAAGGCATTCTTTCGCCCTGAAATATACCAGTGGTTTCTATAATATCTGAAGAATTATGATTTGAGAATTAGAAATTTAAATTGCACAGGCTTAATATTAGAGCATTTCCGTTACCCTTTGCAGGTTTTGAGGCAGCTTATTCGACCTTACAGTCTCACCAGGAAGCTAATGGGAAAGCCTTGCAGCAATCTTCACAGGAAAGTTTCCAAATGTCAAGTGTCATCTTTCCAGCTGTTAGATGAATGGGTAGCCAAGAGGCATTTATTTGGGTGTGCAGCCCCTGTGAAATCTGGGTGAGGCAAGAGAAAAGGCTATAATTTGGTAGTTAGTTTACCAGTATTGGTATAGTTGCAGATCTCTTTGCCAGGCAAAGGACTTCATTTTGTGTTTTAATGATTGACAGCCAACTGCAGTGTTCCTGCACTTAGAGAATAAAAATGCCTTAAAAAAAAAAAAAGAGGCATCGTCTATATGTCATACTAATTTTTGAATCCTTCACTGCTTCAGATGGAAACAATCTTATCGACAGAGCTGGCTTCTTCTTTTCTAAACCCCTCTCCAACTGAGAGGAGGTAAGGCTTTTCAGATGACAACTGTATTAAAATCTTGAGACCTATTGAAAAAGTGTCCTTCAGTTTAAGACAGATTGCAAACTCTTTAATTCCTATGTTAAAAGAAAATTGATATGAATCATTGGCCACTGTCAGGTTGAAAAACAATGAATATCAATAAAAAGGCAGTTTTAAATCATAATGGATTCAGTTTAAGATAGTGATAGGCTCCAAAAAATAATATTGAAGTATGTCATGGGTAAATGCTGTTTCCATGCTAAGTTTTTCCACTTGGTCAGGATCACCGTATTGAAATGACTTCAGCCCAATATCTATTTGGTAAACTGTGCCTTTAGACTAACTAGAATCAAAAGTGCATGCGATCTCATTTTTATCCCTTCCAGTGAGAAGTAGTAAAGTTAAATTTGCTTATAGTCGTTGAAAAATGAAGTCAGTTTCAAGTGTTTATAAATAAACATGTGATAAACCCTATAGACTGTCGATAGAGTTTGCCTTTTTGATGGTACAGCCTTGTTAATTTTTGATGAATTTCCTAGCTAAATACTTCAAAATAATTATTAAGGATCAGAAGCTTGACTTTTTTTTTCTATTAAAATCTCTGTTTGTAAAATTGCATAGCTTTTTGTGTATGAAGGGGGATTTACTTTTTATAACATCTATATGTTGTAAAAGGAAATCAAGGAAAAAAATGAGGAATGAACCTATATCCAGTGGAGCTATGATAACAAAACTATCTAGTTGGTGATAGGGAAAGAAAATACCATGACTAATAAGTGATTTTAATGCCTTTTATTGACTTTATATAGGGTTCCAAACCTTTATTAAATGGCAGCGTTTGACCTAAAAAGTAATTTAAAATGAAATTGTCTCCATAAAGACAGAATATATCCTTACTAATATAGCAGTAGATTGCTACTTCAGGCAGATAGTTCAAGATTAGGATGGTTAGAAAAAGTAACTGAAAAATCTGATCTGTGCCATACTGAACCTGACCTCAGTAGGTGCTGAGGGAGTATGAGAGAAATTAGCCACTGCAAAGTTGGTTGGTCCAAACAGGCTATAGGTGGTACAAATTCCATGCCAAATCTCCGAAACCTTGATGCCTGGGGCTGTGTGGAGCTCATGAAAATATCACAGTAGAACAAAGCACTGAAAATCTTTAGCTTGCTGGTGGAAACTTAAAAGCAAAAATTTTAATCAGAACTTTGTTCCTCTGTATTCAGTGATTTAGTAAAGTTGAGTCTTATACAAGTTGTGAAGGATTAAATTGAAAAATGTCTAGATACAGGTGGTATAATGAAAGCCTAAAGGTCCGGGGATCTGGGTTCAAAGCCTGACTTAATTACTCATTAATTCTGCCTTTGGACATTTGGGAATGTCACATTGCCTTTTGGTTATCTCACTTATGGCTCTGAGAGAGCACAGTGTAGTCACAGGGGTAGAATTCTCAGCTCAAGGACTTAAAAATGTTTAAAATCTCAAATGCATTATCTTGAGCCTCACTATCTTTATCCATAAAAAAGACGAAATTTTAGTTTTTTATGCTTCTGAAACCCAAATTATGTATGTTAAAAACAAAGACTCTAATTTGTCAAATACCTATTATATGCTGATTATCTTTTTTAGAGGCTTAATATTCACGTCATACTCAAAATTATACCTGCCAGAGTAATTATTTTCCCCCATTTTACAAATTAGAAAACATATGCTAAATTTTGTTGAGAGGGCTATGGCCCTGGAAATATTTGACTCAACCACTTAAATATTGGTCAGAAAGCTGAGGAACATCCCAACATGTGCCCCCTTAATACCCATTACTCGGTTAACCCATCCCCCTCCCACCCTCACCTCTGAAACCCTCAGATTGTTTCCTGGAGTCCCTAATCTCTCATAGTTCTTCTCCCCCTCTGATTCCCCCCCTTCAGTTTTCCTTTCCTCCCTCTAATGTCCTCCATGCTATTCCTTATGTTCAAATAATGAATCATGGAACACTACATCAAAAACTAATGATGTACTATATGGTGACTAACATGACATAATTAAGAAAAAATTAATTAAATTAAATTAAATGGTGAAAATGAAAATAAATAAATAAATTGTTTAAGCTCCCAGGGCCTTAGTATCCACACTTAATCCATAAAGAGTTGATGAAATGATAAAGAAAGAAAGAACAAAAGAACGAAAGAATGAAAGAAAGAAAGAGAAAGAAAAGAAAGCTGAGGAACAGATTTTAAGAGTCAACTCAACTCACAGGAAAATTCACTCAGGAGAAGAGAACCATAATAGAACTCTCTGAAAATGATTTAAAATAAATATGTTAAAGACCCCCAAAGAGATTAAAGATAGCAATAGCATCCATAGAAAAGAACAGGAGAAATATAATGCCTTTGTTAAGGTGTTGGTGGTATGGCCTGCTGGAGCTAGAACCCAGGTTTTTCCATTCGTAGCCCTACTGTTGTCAATAATCATCCTGCTCCTTCCTCACCTTGTGAGGTTGAGGTTGAGCTTCAGTTGAACATATGGAAGGCAGAACACACAGGTAAGTCCCTGCCAATCATCAGAGAACTCTGTGCCAGAGTCGAGGTAAGAACAATGGCACTGGACTTTTCTAATCTGTGTAACTAATTCTCAGAATGATTTTACTTCATTTTTGCATCCCTTCTCAGGCATCCCTTGGTCACTGTATGCCAGAAAAGATCCCATGGGAATGTAACCCTTAAAGTGATTCTTTGTCAGTTTTGTTTTTTGGTATCCTAGGTGCCTAGCACAATGCCTACCTTATGTAGGTGGTTGACCAATAAAATGCCTACTGTGTGGCAGGCGCTTGATATTATGACTGAAAATTGAAAGTACCATGAAAATGTTTTAGATTATGGGGCATACAAAGCAGACTATACAATTCACTTGGCTCACTGATGATAAATAACTACTTAGACTGCTCAAACAGGTGGTGGGATACAATTATCATGGAAACAGTAGGATAAAAATGAGCATACCAGCGCATCATAATTTTCCTCCTGTGATCCTCACTGCCATCCTTTACAATAGGTGCTTTTTAAGGTGAGACAAATTTCAAAGTAGCCTAACTGACCTGTTTCGGTTCCAAAAATAACATCTGAGCGACTGTATTAGTTTTTCCCTGGATCCCATCCCCACCTTAGCTGTTTTAGCCACTTCTCCTCCCAGAAATACAAGGGTTAATAGGTTAACACAAAAGCAGGTATTGCCTGGTAGGTTGTTGACTTACAATTTTGAGCTTTTTATTCCAAGTCTTAATATTTAACATTGCTGTTGTCACCTTTCTTAAATGTCAGCTTCTTTTATTTACCTTCATCACTCTCACCTTGATCATGCTGACTTCTTTGTGCTACATGGATTTGCTGTCAGCACCACCCTGTGCTGGTCACCAGGCTTTTCTTACACTAGTCATTGACATCTTGTCAGCAGTGTCACCACCTTTGCCCCCAGGCCTGTGAATATGGCAATTGTTACCTTACTGATTGACACTTTTGAAAATTTGTCAACATGTTATTTATTATTTGGGGGTGGAGGGGTCTTTGACTAACTTACAAACCACTTCTTAAAGTTAATTCACTAGTTTATCCTTTTACCAAACCCTCTGGGTTTTATGACATGGGGCCTCTGTGTAATAGTCTATGCGATTTTTTTCTTAATGAATGATATTCTAATTAGTCGAAGGTAAGAGAAACCAACATTATTAGAGTAGCTCAGTTGATAAATTGAACCATTCATTTCAAACTCAAAGTATATACTAAAGTTGCTATATGCAAGACTCTGCTCACCTCCTCACATCTGCTCAGATGTTACTTTATTAAAGAAGCCTCCTTGGGCACCAAATGGAAACTCGTGTCTCTGCCCCTAGCCACACTACTGCCTAACCCATATATACTCTCCATTCTGTTTCTGAAGAGAAGCCGCATGAAAACACATTATTTTGGGTTCCTGGACCCAATTGCAATGTATATGTAAGAAGGGGTAGGGGTTCCCCATGCTGCAAAGCAGTACTTGGACACCAGTTGGGTATTCTGCAATTTAATTCAATTCCAAAACTATCTACTTGAAATAGGACCTCACAGGTAACCACAGTTCTGCTAGACTGTCCCACCTTCTTTCCTCCACTGCCACTTCTCCTGCCAGTCACAAGCCCAAGTTACCACCTGTGTTTTTTACCCACAAGCTCTAGATTAAAGATTCCAATGACCCCTTCCAATGCAGGATGCCAGTCCTAAGCCCAGGTGGTTACCTATACTTCTGTCCAACTGGCTATAGATCAGAGGTTCCTATGACTGCCTCCTTGGGTTCAGTTTTTCCCAGAAAGGCTCACAGAGCTCAAGGAAACATTGTACTTACTAGCTCACTGGTTTATTATAAAAAGATATATTTCAGTTGCAACTGGGTGGAAGAGATGCGCAGGGCAAGTATGGAGAAAAGGTGCAAAGTGTCCATGCCCTCTCCAGGTGCACCTTTCTCCCCGATCTCCACTGGCATACCAGCCTGGAAGCACTCTGAACCCTGTCCTTTTGTTTTGTTTTGTTTTTCTATGGATGCTTTACTACATAGTCACGACTGATTAAATCTTTTTTTTTTTTTTAAGATTTAATTTATTTATTTGACAGAGAGAGAGAGATCCCAAGTAGGGAGAGAGGCAGGCAGAGAGAGAGGGGGAAGCAGGCTCCCCGCTGAGCAGAGAGAGCCCTACGCGGGACTCAATCCCGGGACCCCGAGATCATGACCTGAGCTGAAGGCAGAGGCCTCAACCCACTGAGCCAACCAGGCGCTCCACGATTGATTAAATCTTGATTCAACCTCCAGACCCTGTCACACCCCTAGAGGTCAGGGGGTCATGGGGATGGGACAGAAAGTTCCCACCTTCGAACCATGCGGTGGCTTCTCCTGGCAACCAGCCCCATCCTTAGGTGCTTTTATCCATTAATATAAAAAAAGATACCTTCATTGCTCTCATCACGCAGGAAATCTTGAGGGTTTTAGAAGTTAGACAACAGGATGACAACCAAATATATATTTCTGATTAGAAATCATAACATCACACATACACACAGACACACACACACTCATCTATGTTTTTGATTCCTTTTCCTACCATCACCCTGTAACGTAAAATCTATGAAACCAGAAAATGCACTTTGTTTACTGCTGTTTTTAGCACCTGGTCACAATGCCTACCATATAGTAAGCGTTTCATAAATATTATTGAAAGATCAAAAATGGATAGGAAACAATTTAGATCATGGGACACATGAGATTTAGAAAGCACATTTTACAAATTCACTTGGCTTATTGGTGAATCTACCTTAATTTGCTATATTACTCAGCTCAGGTTGCCATAACAATTTACCATAAACTAGGTGGCTTAAGCACTAGACATTTATATTCTCTTAATTCTAGAGGCTAAAAGTCTGAGGATCAGGGTACCAGCATGGTTGGGTTCTGGTGAGAATTCTTCTAGCTGTAGATGGCTGCCTTCTCACTGTGTCCTTACATGCGTCTCTTCTAATGAAGCTACTAATCCCATCATGAGGGCCTTACCTCCATGACCTCATCTAAACTAAATTACTTCTCAAAGCCCAATCTCAAAATAATATCGCTTTTGTGGTAGGGCTTCAACATATGAATTCTGGGATCAAAGTTCAGTCCATATCAGTTGCTAAAAGAGCTGATACCTGGCAGTGGGAGTAAAGTTTAAATGGAAATAAAAGAATAAAAAAAAAGAACATGCCTGGAAGAGAGAATAGCAACTGCAAACACCCAGGGAAAGATAGAGTTTAGTGGATGTCATATGTGACTGATAGGGGTTTTTTTTAGCATAACTAGTGGCATAAGGTCAATTTAGATAGAGGGACAGGACCAGGGATCGAATTAGATAGAGGGACAGGATCATGAATGGTCTTGTAGGCTACAGTAGTTTGAATACTAACAAAATGCAATGAGAAATGAGTGAAAAGATTTAAAAAATCAAATTTGGTTTTTAAAAGGCTCTGGTGCAAAGTAAAGAGTAGATTCTAGTAGGAGGTAAGAAAATGGGAAAAACAATAAGAAATAATCCATACTTACCTGGCAGGGGAGATACCATGATCACGAAGGTGGTTTTCCCAGGGCGAGGCTTATCCATTGCACTCCGGATGTGCTGACCCCTGCGATTTCCCCAAATGTGGGAAACTCGACTGCATAATTTGTGGTAGTGAGGGACTGCGTTCGCGCTTTCCCCTTAAAAAAAAAAGAAAGAAAGAATCCTGGTAAGAGACAATGATGGCAATGAGTATGGATAGTAGTATATGGATTCATATATTTTGAAGATAAGAATCATTAGATTTTCCGGTAGAAGAAAAATGGGAAATGAAAGAAAAGAAGTATCAAGAATAATACACAGATTTTTGGCTTAAGCTGAATGAATGGTATTGTCATAAAGTAATGGGGAAAACTGGGAGAGGAATCATTTTTTTTGTTGAAGAGGAGGAATTTTTGCATGATACTACCTGAGGTGTAGGTAAAGTTTAGATGAAGAAAAAGAACATATGGATTTGAGTTAATGTTTAATTTTGTAGCCTAATTCTGCACTCAGGTTGCAAATATCTTATTAAGAGCAATGTGACTATAATCCTTTAAAGAAGTGAATAAAATATTTTTTAGAAACTTTTCTATAGCCTCATATCTTTTCTAAAATTTTCATTACAAATAGTAATTTCTCAAATTGGAGAAATGAAATCTGATGATATGTCATAATTGTAATCACTCTACCTAGGCCTTTCCACCATGGAAGCAGCTAATCCAAATTAATTTCGCTTTGCAAGTTTTTCTCCTCAATAGATATTTCTTCAAAGGGCAAAGTACCTGACCTGGAGTTAATTAATGCATAAATCCAGCTTATGAATTAATCTAGTCCTAAGTAGATATACAATGTTATTTATTCTTTGCCTTAAAATAATCTCAGAATGGATGCTTCTAGAGCAGCTGTACCCCAAGATAGGGACCATTGTAGTTATATCACAATGAAATATAAATAAAATGAGTAAGTGAAAGCTGTTTGATGATTTTAAATTGGATGGAACATAGAGGTAGTTATTTTCTCTTCTTCAATCAAATATAACACTACAATAGTCTTGCTTTTAACAGAGCTTTTTTTTTTTTTTTTAAATTTTCATTCTAGTAAAACAAATTAGGGAAAAATGCAATTGGGTTAAATAATTATGATGTGATTTGCTTTTCCTCAACAACATAACCATTATACATGCAAATTTCTCTGTGTGTAATTCCATGACCCAGCCAGGTATAGTAGGAGAATACCAGTGATAAAGAGTAATAATGTAATAATCAAATAATAGGCCATTATAGTTTAAGATTATATTTGTTTTTATTTCCATTCTGAAATGAAAGGCATTACACTTGATTATCTTATCTATACCTGAATGGAATATACTTTTTATTTTTGACAATAGATTTTTCCATGTGTGTGTACATGTGTTGTGTGTGTTCAATCAAACCATTGTGAATAATTTTCAGATCAGTTTCCAATTTTGAAGACATTAGTACTTTAGAAGAATATTTATGTAAATAAGAGGAATTTGATATAATGTAGGCTGTGTAAGCTTTGAATTCAAGTCTTATTCTATTACTTATTGGCTTCTTATCCTTGAAGAAGTTGCTTATTTTCTTTGAGCCTCACTTCCCTCATTTTCAGTAGGAGAATAATGCCTAACTTGAACAGTTGCGATAATAAGGAGAGAATAAGTACAAAACACTTCTCGCTGGGTCTGACATAAGTATTTTTTACAAGTAGACAAGTATCTTATTGATTCTGAGAATAAACTAAGTATCCTGTTTTTACAGTAGGCCTCAGTATTTGGACAATGCAATGATGGCTGTCAGAATTGTGACTTTATAAGCAAATAAAAGTCTTCATAATGGGTACTTTGTAGAGTATCTGCCCATCTTATAATAATACTTTATTCTCTTGAGCCAGGCCCTGGTAGCCATTTATTTTTAGAAAGTAGACATGTAATGCAATCATGATCAAACTTGAATTTCTCACTTGAGAATTAGGAATTAAGGGGAGCATTGACATAGCTAAAGAAGCAGTTCTCAACCTTGGATGCACAGTTCAATTCCTTGAAGAGTATTCAAAAACTACCAGTGCTTGAGCTGTACTCCAAGAAATTCTGATGTAATTAGTGTGGAGTCTATCTGACCAGAACATCAGAATTTTTAAAACTCTTCAAATGTTTTTAATTTGTAGAATTAAAAATGACTGGGCTAGACCTATAGAATAGCAACCACTCAACATGAAGAATCAGAGGAAGCCAGTTAGCAGAGATGGAAGACTATACTGGAAGCATGTAGAAGAGTGCAGAGAGGGAGAGACAGATTATATGGCTTTCAAGAGGATCCTTAGCCTTTCCTAGAGGCTTAGCTTCATTCCGGGGTTTCATGAGATGCTTCTGTACCCTCATTCTTAACAGCCACCTGAGGCTAGTTTGATTGCTTGTAGTCAAACAAATCCGATCTAAGCCGGAAGTTAAAAATCATGTGGGGCAGAAAAATGTTTCGTTTTAAGCTGGATCCTGGCAAAATTGTGAGGTCAGTAAATGTTTATGTCACTTTATGTGCCTGGATATAGAATGTATACATTTATATTATAACTTAATTGCCCAAAGTAGTTATTTACCATTACATTAAATAATTCTTTGTAGTGCCTTTGCTAAACTCAGCAGTCTTCCAATGGTAAGAGTTGAATGTTACTCTCGATTAGAATCATAGAATAATAGAATATATATATCTGGAAAGCATTTGATGATGATTTCATGTAAGTGGATTATCATCTTACTGGGCACTAATGTAAAAAAGAGACTAAGTAAAGGTCACTAGTCTAACATATTCAACTAATATTTTGACCATCTTTCTGCCATGTCTTATCCTAAGTGCTTAAATTAAATTAGGTAGGAGACAAATACATGGAAACAAACAAGTGCAGAGTATGATAAGGGAACAACTTTGCTGTGGATAGCCAGGCAAGTTTCATAGTGAAGATGACAAAAGGACTGACTTTTAGAAGATTAGTTGCAGTTTTCAAAGCAGAAAAGCCAGAGAGGAAAAGACATTTTAGGGAGAAAAAAAAAAAAATCAAAATGCATAGGTACGTTAATGATATTGTTTTGTTTGAGAAATTATAAGTAGTTTAATAAATGGATGCATAAAATGTTGTGAGGGAGTGGTAGTAGATGAAATTAGAAAGGCTAAAAGGGGAAAGTAAAAAATGTAGGGAGTGGGAAGAGCCCAGATCACAAATAGGGTTATATAATGCTAAGGAGCTGGTACTATATTCTGCAGGTAGTGAAGAGCCTTGAAGGATTTTGTAGGTGGAAATAAAATGAGAAAATTTAAAGATAACCCATATAAATTTGGGACCTCTCATGGTATTTGCATGCCATGCAGATAATTTTTTTACGTGGAATTTTAAGTGACTAAAATCTTCATTCAGTCTCCCCTTAACAAATTCTGAGAGGGGGAAAAAGCAAACTTTCTAAAAAGTCATCTTTAGGCATCCCTCTCATTTACACTGTCTCTTAATGTCTGACAATGGCTTCTGTAGAAGAAATATCACTTTTTGCCCTTACACTCTAAAAGTCTGCTTGACATCTCATTTTTCCTTAATCTTTATTTTTACCTCTCCCCCTCTGTCTTCCTCTCAATTCTTTATCACTTTAGCCTCTTTTGATTCTATAGGTTTTTTGTTTGTTTGTTTGGCATTTCCATTAAGTATATTTTGAAAAACCAAAGAAATCGTGATAAGGTCCAGATTTTAAGACAGTCCCTGTATTAGAGAGGGAAGTGAAGGAGGAAATCACATAAATTCAAGTTCTTGTATTTAACCCTTTCAACTATGTTAGGACAGTTCTCAATTTCAGAACATAAAAGGTAAATGAGATATTCAACAAAGGACAATGAAAATGTCAAAAAGGACTATATAAGAAAAATAATTATGAAGCTATAAATGCTTAGCCTGGGGGAAAGGGGCTTTGTAAAGAATATGATAGTTCTTTAAAACATAGATGAAGTTGCCATGTGGAAAAGTGATTTAATTTACCTTTGTCTTTAAGAGGGCAGAGTTATCTTTAAGGGTATCATGTGTGTGTGTGTGTAGTATATAATACATACATATATTACATATATTTCTAATTCTATTGGAGATACTGATTTGAATAAGATATGATCACTGCCCTCAAGAAACTTATGTTCTGTTTGAAGAGAAAGTCAACATATACAGCCCAGTATGATGACTACTGAGGTACAGGCATATTTTAAATTGCAATGTAGCAGAGATGTCAGTAAGATATATTAGACAAGGTTATGGAAGGCATTAAGGAAATGCCCCAGGAAGCATATACTTGCATGAATGAACTGAGTTTGGAAAGATGAATAGTCATTTGATGGGTGAAGAAAGACTTGGATTATGTTAGGCCAGTAGAAATACATAAAATAATACATGGAGACATGTAGCATTGTGATGAACTATCTGTGGTTTTAATTCTGTGTGTTGTTGGTCGGTTGGTAGCTTTATTTGCATTCCTCTGTGAGCTCCTGAGACCTGTCTGTTCTGTTCATCTCGGTAACATCAAATTCTCAATAAATACATGAACAAAAATAGTTCTACATGAATGTTAAGAATTGTGTCTGAGTTCATGGGCACTACATTATGGAAGCAGTCAGTATACGCCATGAAAAAAAATTGGGTTTCCTGGACATGTGCATAAGTTTTAGCATATTAGTAATTAAACTTAGAACCAAATATTTTCAGTGTAATCAATAAATTGAAATAATGTTGTTTTTTATGCCCTGGGAGTAGTCAGGATAAAATTATTCATCTACAGTGGCTAGGAAGTGCGTTAGATTGGGAAATTTTATAGTAGGTGAAGAAGAGAGAGATGGAATGGGAAAAGGTACAGAGGTAGGATGGCACAAAGTATTTCTGAGGAAGAATGACTGAAACATTTGATTTCTGAGAGATGACTTAAGGTGGTGGAAGGAAAGTTGACCAACAAAATAGAAAAAATACACTTTATTCTGGCTCTGCCGCTAGCTGAATAACTTATAGGTACTCAACCTCCTTTACTTTTACTTTTGTCTTTATAAAATACAGCTTTTAAGGTTGATCATCTCTTTGATTGTTCTAGTTCTGAATGTTTTTTAAGTTTATGTGTAATATTAAATATAGCTGAAAGGATTGATTTGAGATAATCTGTGGAGGAAGCTAAAGAGTAGTCTATTTACCTTGATCTTCACTTAATGGTTTTTCACTGATTCTTTTAGAAAATTATTTTAATATACCTTTAATTCTATTTGTTTCATATAAATTAATTTATGTTCACTATTGAAAGTCTAAAAGATAAAATGAGCAAAATTTAAAAATTAAAGGTTGTCCCAGTTCCACCCAGTTCAGATAACACTAGTTAACATATTGATATTTACTCTTTATGACAGATGGGTAAACAGAGAGACATACAGCAATACACATAGTAACATATGCTATTATAATAAATATATATAAAATATTTATTTGTTTCCTTATTTTTTACTGAAAACTTTTGGACTTAGTTAACCCACTTTTTTCCCTTAGTTCAGGATGAACATTCTCATGTCAGTACATTTTTTTTCCTTGCATCAGTTTCTGTATGAGTCTGAGGCCAGTGTAACATTCCTTTTTACAGTGGTATTATTGGGGAACTAATCTTCATTGCTCAACATCTAGGTTGTTTCCTTCTTTCTTTTTTTAATTAAGTTTTTTACTTTAATTCCAGTATAGTTAACATAATCTAGGCTGTTTCTGACAACCGTTATTTACTAATACTAGTGGATGATTGGAAAAATAGTATTGTCTGAAATTGAAAATCTGGATAACATATTCTTTAGAAGAGAGTATGAGACACACTTTGAAGCAGTTGGGTTTGAATTAACAACAAAACATCCATATCCAAAGGTCTTGAAGTCTCTTGGAAATCTGAGTTTGAAGGTTATGAATGGGATATGGGAGGAATTAGCTTCATGGTGAGAGCTGAAATTTGAAATGTTGAAGTTGTCTGAGCAGGGGTATAGAGGGGAACAAGCTTTTAAACTTCAGAAAAGGAAGCATACATTGGGCATGAGTAAATTATGAGGTTGGACAGACTGGGCTGCTGTAGCACCACATTATGGTACAAAGTCTCAAAGACAAAACAAAACAAAACAAAACAAAAGCCCTGTATAGGCACTATGAAAAACAACAGCCTATTACAAGTAAAGATTTTAGATTATATCATACACGCATACTCATCAGTAGTATTTTTGTCAATAAAAGAAATACATATTTTATAAGAAGCTGTACTTTTCATTTAAAAGAGTTTTATATGTGTGTTTACTTTTTGTTAGTTGTTTGTTTTGGTTTGTTTGTTTTATATTTTTGTTTTGAAGCTTAAGGAAAATCTTGCTAAGTTGTCCATGTCATTCCCTTTTTAGTATTAAGGCAGCAACCGTACTTAAGAATTTCAGGTCAATGCCTTATTTATTTTAAACTACTTAAGGTGAGAAATGCAAGTTGAACTGTACATCTCTCTCTGCCTCCTTGGGCTGTTGCCTGATGCCATATAGCTATGATTTTAACAAATAAATTTATATGTAAGATTGAAAGATTAGATATTTCAGTACAAAACCTTAAAAAAGAGAAGAAAACTAGTAGTGTCATTCACTTCACCTAAATAAGAATATGGAACCATGTGAATTTCTGCTATTAGCATCAGATACAAACTTGCCTGAAATTTCTAAGATTCCTCAGATACAAAAAGTTTATCTTGATTTTTCCCAGTGTTGACCAGTCTGAACTGTCTGGAAAGTTTTCCTTAGTCTAACCTAAATTTGACTGATTAATTTAAACTATGATTACACAGCTGAGAAAAATCACATCAAAGGTGTTTTTCCCCTCAGGTACCCCTGTACAAATTCACGCAGACAACACACACACACACACACACACACACACACACACACACACACAGACTAAATTAACATTCCCTATATTATACATTATACCTTTTGTCTTTGCTAATCTTTTTAATAGTATTACAATTCCACATGAGGAAAGGAGAAATTGTATTCACAACAGGACTGACTAATATTCAGAAATGTGCCTGAAAACCCAGAACATTGCTAGCAGAAGATGCCTGCTGTAGTTGTAGCTTTGATGTGATCAGGCACCTCTTTGTAGGTGCAGGAGACACATTAGTCTTTCAATTAACAAGTTTGATGCCTTTTTACATATTAAGTGAACTTTACTTTGCATTATAAATGGTGGAGGTCCAGAAATAATTTGTATGCAAGTCACGGCAATTTTTATCTGCATAAGACACACTCCTGTAAAATTAAAGTTATGCTCAAACAACTTTTCCTTTGAGGGATGGTTCACAAGGGAAAGGAGTTCTTACTTTGGAATTAACTAGCCCTATCCATTCAGTTTGGCGTCGAAAATTCAGCCTTTTTTATATTTGCCAGTATTATTTGTCTTTCAGAGATAAACAGAGAGAAAGGGAAGGAGAGAGAAAAGGAAAGAGAAAGAGACACTTTATAAACCAAAGACTTGATGAGATCTTTAATAACCTCCCCAGTCAGGAAGAGACAACATTTAGCAAGTACCTACCCTCTTCAGTATGCCATGCACTTTGCATGAGTGTTTTCATAATGCGAGGTAACATTATTACAGTGTTCCTTTAACAAAGGTAATTTTCCAGTTTTGAGAGCCAGTTGAAGGTTTTCCGACATTAACTGCTTTGGTACCGGTTTGGGTTCTGAAGAAAGAAACTCTTCTCTCGTACATGAGTACATTCCCCACTTTCCAAATTAGATGTCTCCCTGTGGCTTATGATCTCCTGCCTTTTCCAATACCCCTAGTTGGTAGGAAATTAGGCACCCAGCATTCCTGCTGCTGTATTGAAAATGGTAGAGGAAAAAAAGACATGGACATATTAGGTGACTTTCCTAAAATCTCATAAACAGAAGTGAGACTACTGGTAATTGAATTTAGGCCTCCTGACTTGCTGTTGCCCATATCTCTGAGCACTAAAGACATTTTCCACAAATTAAATACAAAAGGGCTGTTTTATGGGACCAGGGAGATAAATTCTGAAATTTTTCCCTTCTGTGTTTGAATCTCCGTATGTTTTAAATAGAGTTTTTTGTTTGTTTATTTCGTTGATTTTATTTCTGTTGATACTCTCTATAATTGCCTTTTAAATTAGAAAAAGATACTATTATATGAATTTGGGTGACTGCTAACTGACTTTTTTTTTTTTTGCCAGTTTTCATCATTGTAAACAGACTGATGTAATCTATATTAATTTGAATAGTGTGTTGAAGTCATTTTTGTCAAAGATTATATGGAAAAATCAGATCCGATGCAAGAACATTTATTGACTGTTTGTTTTTTGCAGTCGCAATATGGAGGTTCGGTTTCTGCCACGCCTGAACTGCCCCTCTTTTACACCCCTATTGATCTGGTGGACATTAGTGTGGAAATGGCTGGACTGAAGTTTATAAATCCTTTTGGTCTTGCTAGTGCCACTCCAGCCACCAGTACATCAATGATTCGAAGAGCTTTTGAAGCTGGATGGGGTTTCGCCCTGACCAAAACTTTCTCTCTTGATAAGGTAAGAAAATATTTTTGAAGTCATGTTTAAATGTCTATCATATATTTTAATTAGAGCAGAAATATTATGATGGCAAGATTTTCCTGACCAAGAAATAATGGTTACTCAACTATAGGACGAGACCTCTTAGTCCAATCTAGTTTTTATTTTCTTGCCAATCTTTCTGTCCCATAGAAGGGCATGTATTTCCCATTTTGTTTTGTCTAGGAAGCATCAAAAATATGTATTTTACAAAAGTGGCTATTTCATGTGATAACCACAAACTCATGAATCTTTATTTCGGCATTAATTATTTTGTGATTTCTGGATGTGTGTGGATGAGGACATCTGCCTGAACTCAAAGTTGGAGAGACTGTGGATTTGGTTTGTTCATAATCCTGGGACCCAGGTTAGGTCAAAAAGAATCACTCAGTATACCTCATTTGTGCTGGTAATAAGATTCTTCTTGAATTTTTAAGTACAGAAACTTTTTTCAAACTACGTATACCTGAGTTTAATTTGGCATGATGACTTTGTACTCTTTCCATAAGTGGACATAGTGGTAGAAAATAAAGTACATTAATTGAGATTAATTCTTTAAAGTACACAAAGCATATAAATTCATGTTTTTAAAGTAGTATGAAATATACAATAGAAGGTTGCATCCTTATATGGTTTTGAGTTAGAAAAGCACAACAGAATTTAACATTCTTAGATTCTTTATTGATAAAACTTTAAATGCTAACCCTATCAATGTATTTTGTACTAACTGGCAGTTAGTAATAATTAATGTATAAGAATGTATGAATCTAGTGACTGAGAAAAGTGTATCCTTATTTAAATCAGCCTTATCCGTAGGCAAAGAAAATAATAGAGAGCAAATATGCCCCATTAAGCACATTCTCTCCTTCTTTCTCCTCTTACTAGGATCAATAGCTGGCATTAGTATGGCTAAAACATTACAGCTGTCTTATTCTGACAGCTTTACAAGATGCTATGTGTAAGTGTGATGAAGAAAATCTAGAGAATCCTCAAAAGTTAGAAAAACCAGGGCATAAAAAATTTCATAAATGTTTTTATGTTGAAATAACTAAAGGGAAATTCTTTTTCTAATACTTTGGTTTAATAAAGTGTAAAGATAAACAACTTTGATTGCGGCCTTAGAATATCATTAATCAATTGTTTACAGCTTTGTAGAATATTGATAGCATATTTGTCTTTGTTTCAATTCATCCTTTAAGAATAACTTGGAAGCTGTAATCAAATGTTTAACCCGTAGAGAAAAACTGAGTTTCTGATACCATTTAATGACTACATTATAGTTACTGTGCTTTAAAAATTTTATATGTAAACAGAAATAGGTAGCTAAAAAAAAATAGGTGGCTAATCAGGTACAAAAAATTGAATTCTGATTAATCAGAGACATCTGTCTTTACTCTGTTGGTGACATGCATTGATTTGTGATGCTGTGTCTTTCAGTAACCTAGGAGCAGTTGCCTTTATTAGGATCACCAGCAGAAATAAATGTGGAAGCTAACTTCCTTCTAAACCTCCAATTTGAATTTAATCTATCAATTCACAAGTCTGTGATGCTGGTTCAAAGGGAGAGTAAGGAATAAATGCAAATTAAATTTGGCATATAAAACATTATGTTGGGGGCTTTAGGAAGCTCTCTGTTACTTGCTTTGATAGTGGGTAGAACACAATATTTGTACAAAGACCATTTTAAATGTATTTTTGCAGATTATGACATAAATAATGATGCCACCTTGGGCTTATATAATGCCATTTTCAAAAACAATTGTTTTCCATACATATTTTTGCAAAGTAGTCAGTTTGCTTCACAGAGATATAGGGTTTTGTTTTGTTTGTTTTTTACTTTTATTTATTTATTTGACAGAGAGAGAGATCACAAGCAGGCAGAGAGGCAGTCAGAGAAAAAGGGGGAAGCAGGCTCCCTCCTGAGCAGAGAGCCCGATGCAGGGCTTGATCCCAGGACCCTGAGATCATGACCCAAGCTGAAGGCAGAGGCTTTAACCCACTGAACCTCTCAGGCGCCCCTTGTTTTGTTTTCTTATATTGTCTCTAATTAGTGATTAAACCTGTTGTGAATGTGAAATTGTCTTATGAGCATCTGTGGTTTCTTACTGATGAAATGTTGTAACATACAACTCAGTAGGTAGAAACACATTTTCCCCACAGCTTCTTACTAAAGACATCTCTTACAATATTATATGTACTATACATTTTTGTGACATTATAGTATACCAATTTAGATTAGCCTCATTATAATTTATTATGCCAATTCAAGAATCTACTTAAAATGTATTAAAATTCAGAATCTTGACATTTGAAATTTGGATGCTCTTAATATGACAAAGGTTATTCTATGGAGCTTTGTTATCATATGAAATATTAGTATTTCACAATACAGTTTTGATGAAGTACAATTTGCCGAGCCTGCATATGATAAAGAAATTAAATGCTTACCAAGGGAGTTCAGTAAAAATTAGAGCCCTGCCTGAACATCTGCTGGAAATTTTATTATCCTGTCCTACTGACAGGGTGGCTCCCTCGTTGTTTTTCTAGATTGACAGCTGAATATTGCACTGATTTCTGCAGCAAATATGTTTAGGTGAACTTTGTTTCCCTTTTTTTTATTTTTTTTGGAGTTCGGAACATGCTTTTGATTTTCATCCTATACTATTTTTTTATACTCTTGACATTTGTAGATGCCAGATTGAGGTCTAATATGCTGTAGCAACGATAGACCATTGACTTACAGTGAAATGCCAGCTGATATCTCAGTAAACAGAAATATTATTATTCTTTACTGTGCAGTCTGTATAAAAGCTGTATGTGGTTTCTTTAGGGAGGCAAATGATCAGATTTTTAATGTCAAATATAAAAAGATCTGTGTTTGCTTTTGTATTAAATAACATCAAAGAGGGCTTTTATTAACTATATTCTTCCTTCCCAAATCAGTCTTCCCTGGAATGTCTCCAAATACATACATTGCCTTTCTTGAGATTCTGTTTATGTTTTATAAAGATGATATTTAAAATATCATCAAAATGATACTGAAAATATAATTAAAATTATTTTTACATATGAGTGTATATTGCATTCATGTTTAAATAAAAAATGGTGGGAGAGAAATCAATGTCAAGCTTAATTAAAGCTAAACTATCATGACAAATGAGAGAAATGCTATGTTTAACTGGTAATATTTAAAATTATTTAGACTGCACATAAAAGAACCTCCTGACTTATGTCCATGTTATACTGACAGGAAATAGATAAAAAGATTTTATTTTTCTAAGTTATATCATAAATTTTGTCCTCTCAGGCATCTACATATTATATACTGCAAATGTATAATCTGTGACTGCAGGTTGCATATATCTTTATCACTACATAGATAAACTCAAAATTTTTACTATTATTCCAAATCAGATTCAAACCTAAGCAAAAGTTCACTTCGTTTATAAGGTATATAGTATAGATATTAGAATAAGCTTGTGATTGATTTTTAGTGAGAAAATATCTTGAGTGCATATATTTCGTTTTAATAAGTATCAGTTGACTAGACAAATTGGTGCACATATAGTGATTCTCTCAACATAAAATACCAAAAACTAAAAACCGAGAAATATTTAAGGTTCTTCATTATTTCTTTGCAATCAAATATTGATAGTAGCTTTTTCCATAAAATACAGCCTTATACCACATAACATAATGCTTAGTGTACAGTAAAAAGTTTGATAAATGTTTCATAAATATTCGTTGGATAAATGAATCAATAAATGAATAAATAGATTTTTGGCAAAAGCATATTGAGTTTCTTTTTTTTCAGTCATATGAACAGACAGTTAACACATAAAAAATTGACTGTTCTGAGTATTGATCTTAATCTAGGGAGAAAAGGCCAATTTAAAATTTTCATATCCCATGTTGCTTTCTGTAGTGCATCTATACATGTCTGAAAATGAAAATGTCAGTGGAGTTTTTAAATGTATGGGTAGTGATTTAAGACTTAAGAGTCTTTAAAATATAGAGAATTTTTGAGAAAATAGAATATGTATTGCACAATTTTAGGAAGGGAAATAAAAATCATCTGGCCAACTATCTAAGCTTATGTGTCAATAGCTATGACAGAGTAAATGTAACTTGTTTTGGAGTGCTTTTAGTAACAAAAAATATACTAGATCTTTAAGGCAATACAGCCTGTTATAGTTATGGATAACCCTATTTTAGGAATATCTTTTTTCATTGACCCCAAATTGGTCTTTCTCATAAGTTCCATCCATGTTTTATAGTTCTACCCTCAGAGAAACCATGGAATAAATTAGTCTAACTTATTAATATAAATGAATTGTTGATTTTTAAATATGGCGCGTTTTTTGGGGTTTTTGTTGTTGTTGTTGTTGTTGTTGTTGTTTTCCCAAGTAAATATATACCCGAGAGAAAGGCTGACAAGTATGGAGAGGCAGTGATCTCTAGGCAAAACAACTTTGACCTGGGAGAATCCAGTCTCTGTCCAAAGCTTCTTCTAAGTCTCTACCTTGCACAAGTTGTTTAATATTGTACGTTGTTTTTGTTAGAATTATCACTATTATACACATGATTAACTACCACTTATTAAGTGCTTAGAAAGTATAGACATTGCCAAATGTTTTCAGAAGTTATTCTTTGAATCTTCATGCTGTCCCTATAAGATAGTATTTTAATTTTTTTTATATGAAATAATAGAATGAGAAAGTTAAAACAATTGCCCAGGACTTAGAACAACAATTGTTTATTTGCTCACAGTCATGTGCTGAGCTCACATAAGCAGTTCTTCTGCTTCCCAAGGTGTTGCTTGGACTCATTCATGCATTTTCAGTCAGTTGGAGGGATGCCTGGGACTGGCAAGATGGCCTCATTCATACATATGGCCCCTCACCTGGAGTTGCTGTAATTGCTCAGATTGCTGAGTCCCTCTCTCCATCTCTTTATTACCTCTCTTGCCTTGTGGGAGGCAAGAAAATGGTCCTTGAGTAGGACTCCATCCTGCTCCCTGGTAATGGTTCCCTCATCCGTTGTTCCTATCTGCTATTGGCTCTGTTCTCTGGGCTCTTATTCTGTCCTCTGAGTTATGTTCTGTTTTGGTTAAGAAATGGCCATGATGTCCATTCTTGGCCACAGAAAGTTAAGAACCCCTATTCTCCTTATTTCAATTGCCCCTTTTAGTCCCAGTTCTTAATCATGTCATCAGAAAACTTTCTTAAAAACTTTTTGAATCTATTAAATAGGATGACATACCCTAAAGCCACATTCATAATTCCTTTTGAGGCAGATTTTTCTCCATTTTGGATATGTCTTCCTGCTGTGGCACAATATTCTTACGATTCTTAGAATCGATATTGTCTACCTGAGAGAATCAACTAGGACCTGCTTTAAATCTTTCTAAAATCTTAACAAAGGATCACATAGCAACACTCTTGATGTGATCTTTACCCTAAGGTCATTTCTTACTTTGAAAATCTTTTCCTTCCAGGGTAGAAAAAAATACTAAGAATAATTTTATTTTCTAACACAGCAAGTCCTGGGCCCTTTTGCTTTGCTCTAAATTTGCTTAGCAAATTAAATATATCCCTTTTTAGCTAATTTCTCTCTTATAGTACCTTACTATTCTTGAGTAGAAACATTCAACTGACACTTTCAGTGTTTTGTCTAGATATTTCTTTAGTCAGATCCACACATGCATTATGTACATTTTCTATCTTCTGAATTATCACCAGAGATATTCTTGCCAATTGTTCTGTCACTACATAATACAGGCCACCCTTTTCCCAGTCTCCAATAACAATTTTCACACTGCATTTCAAGCCTCTGCTAACAGTTTGTTCTCCATTTTTCCATCTTGTACTAACAACCGACTCTTGATTTTCCAAGAGAGGTCTCTGCCCCCCTCTCATTTTGAAAGCCAATGCCACATGTTTTAGATTCTGTTATGTTAGCTAACATAACCAATTTCTGTATTACTTATCTCTTGCTGCGTATCAAAGCACAATTTAGTAGCTTAAAACAAGTAATCTGCTCTCGGTTCTATGGTTTGGCAGTCTGGTCAGGGTGCAGCTGGGTGGGCTTGACTTTGCCCCATGTGACATTAGTTGTTCTCACTCATGCATTTGCAGTGAGTTGACAGACTTGGTGGCTGCTGGTCCTTGATGGCTTTATTCACGTGCTTGGGACCTCAGCTGGCATAACTGGGCCTAGATCTCCATATGGTCTCATCTTCAAAGAGCCTGCACGGAGCTTGTTCACAACATGGCTGTATTCTAAAAATTCAAGAATGGAAATGATGATTCTGAGGCTCAGAAGTTGCACAATATAATTTCCACCCACCTTCTGTTGGTTAGAGCAAGTTATAAGGCCAGACCAGGATTTGGGAGTATGGAAATAGCTCCCATATTCAGCACCAGGATTAAATCAAGGTCTATTTCATACAAATCCAGATTATTTCCTGTATATCATATTTTCTAATTGATCCTCTCAGAAGCTTGCTATAGTATGTCTATATTGAAGGCAGTTTGACTCCATCAGTGTTTGGCAGAGACCTGGGATTCAATTGAGCAAGTGCACTGAGGGTTTTCTAAACCCCTACCTCAAGCAGAGTGGCACCCATGATTTTATTTCTATTTTGGTTTTATGTATAGTGTCATGGAGAGAGACTTTTGATTTAAAACCTTCTGGGAGTGATGAATCACTAAATTCTACACCTGAAATTAATATTACACTGTATGCCAACTAACTAGAATTTAATAAAAACTTGAAAAAGAAAAAAATAATAAAACCTTCTGGGAATCCACTGTCCATCCTTTGTCCAAAGCCAATCTCCTTCTGTGCCAGTTTTCTTTAGCCACACTGGCCCTCTTTCTCCTACTCCAAAATGGCAGGGTCCTCCTTCTCTTAGGCTATTTTGCTAGTGTTTGCTCTGTTTGGAATCCTCTGCCCTCAGATCTTTATACGTATAGCTCTTTTTAAAAAAAAAAAAAAAAGATTTTATTTATTTGACAGAGAGAGAGAGAGAGATCACAAGTAGGCAGAGGAAAAGCGGGAAGCAGGCTCCCTGCCCAGCAGAGAGCTCAATGCGGGGCTCGATTCCAGGACCCTGAGATCATGACCTGAGCTGATGGCAGAGGCTTTAACCCACTGAGCCACCCAGGCGCCCCTATACGTATAGCTCTCGCTTCCCATTCAGTTCTCAGATCAAAAATTACCTCATCAGAGACATCTGTGCTGACCGCCCAAAGCTCAGTCCTCCTGTGCCACATTTCCCAAGTTGATTCTGTATTTTGTTTTTCTTCACCGCACTTACCACCATATGAAATTACCATTCTCTCGATCACGTATTTGTTTACTTGTTTATTTTTCTGTTTTGGCCATTCAAAGTAAGGTTTATATAAGAGGGATGTTGTCTTTCTTGCTCACTACTGTATGCCCAGTGCCAAGAACTATGTCTGGCAGATAGGAAGGATGCAATACATACTTGTTAGATGAATGAATAATTATAGGATTCTAATTTGAACCACAATTCCACATGACAGCTCTTCAGTTACTTGGAGACAGCTCTCATGTCCTATCAACAAGCCTTTCCTTTTTCTTTTCTAAATAGTCCTGTTTTCCTTTCTATAATAAGATTTGCAGACTTTTTACCATGTAGGTTGTCTGTTCTCCCATGTGGATTTCAAGAAACTTGTTTCGATCCACATTATCTTAATTGAGAGGAAGTTGCCTACATTTGCACAAATTGCTAGCACCTATCAACCAGATAAGAATTCAGGAATAACATTGTCAGGACTATAAATGCTAAAAATAATATTTGGAGCCGTTAAGAAAAATTTCATAAATATGTTATATAATAATATTTTAGAGCTCAGTTCTCTTTGGATTACAATACAAAAGACTACAATTTACTCTTATAACTCCTTCCAAAAGGCCTTATTAGAAATAAAGATCTGAATCTTTTTAAACATTAAGTCAAACTGATTTATTTTATTGAGTTTCTACATTACATTATCATGAAAGTCTATGAAACAATAAATGAACAATTGTCCAGTGCATTATTTTCCCTTTTATAGTTCTAGCTTCAAATATGGTGCATAATTAATTTCTATTTATTGTGGAGTATTGTTCTCATGGTATATACTTATGCATTAACTAAGGAGTTATAATTATTTAAACAAATTCAATGTAAATGTCTCATCCGGGAGACTTTTAACATTCTAAAACCATAAGTGATTTCTGTGTACTAATAGTTTGATTTTCACCTGGTTATGTTCTTTCATTGTTATTTAGATTTATTGTTTTGAAATTATTAAAATTGACTCATCCTCAAATTATAAAGAATGGGTTTATTGAAAGGCTACAGTTCACATGTAATAGTCCTATGAGAGATTTCATCCAAATGCTTACTTCAGGACTATTTAGCAGGCTTTTCTGTGAAGAAACCCTGATCGCATCAACAGCAAAAGAACGTGTATCCTTGCATGCCCATTTGTGTCTACACTTGCCATATTAAAGCTAAATCTTGCAAGTTAGAATCTAATAAAAAATATTCCACATCTTTCCCCAAGGTTCTAAACTAATCATTGTTTTCATCCATGCCATGTATGCCAGACTTAGTTTGTTCAATAGAAAGTATAGATTATGATTTTTCCAAACACAGGCTAATGCATGTACTTCTAATATTAACTATAAATCCTTTAATTGTAGCCAAAGTAATATTTTTAACCGGGTACATTATTAAAGTTATTTAAATTGTTCCCAATCTTTTTTACCTTTTATTTCACAATTGGGCTAGTTGACTATGAAGCAGACCAGTCAATTTTCCAATATAATTACGTCTTCACCTCTTTTCCATTTCAGTCTGTGATTTCACACTTGTTAATTAGTTAATCATTTTTGTAGAGTGGACAAGGTGAGACTCAAATAGACTTTTTAATAATATAAAGTGACGTGCACAATTTTATTTGGGTTAGCACATAGAGGAACCTAACCTGTATTGGAAAATACTTTTCAACTTTGGGGGTTTTATTTGTTTTGTTTTGTTTTAAAGTAACTCATGTCAAGGTTGATGGAAAATCTTCGTAATTATGGCTAACAGAAATTTTCGTAAAATACAGTCTTGCTGACTGAGAAATTGTTTTTATACTCTTTTCCTGTCTCACATAAATCTGCAGATTTTTAATTTAACTAGTCAAAAATATCCATATCCTGGTATATTTGGATTATTTAGCCTTGGTTGAAATTAAGTTGCTCAAATTCCGTAATACACTCCTTGCCTCTGATTTTTCTTCATTGATTTTTAAAAAGATTCTAGTTATTACTATGTAGGGATATTCTTTATCCTTCACTGAAATACTTGAAATATAAAACCTCACTGTCAAGTTTTTATTAAAGACATACCTACATTGGCCATTTTGTTGTAAGACTTACTCAGTTTTAAATTGCAATTCTCTCTATGCTCCTTTCTCTTACATGACTTGCAATTGGCTTCATATTCAATCAGCACTGTTCCTAATATGAACTGCCAGTAGATGCTTAAGGAAGTGACTGCTTTTTTAGAGAAACATTCTGCCAAACTTCCTTTTCATATACAGTTACCTTTACTTGCTGAACTTCTTCATCTGCTTAAGTAAACTTCAGCTAAGTCCACTGCTCTTTTTATCCTGCTCTGCTTACTCATTTGTAAGTTTCTTCCATGGTATTCCCCGTGTTTGGAACAACGTATCATTCCTCTTCTGCCAGTTCACCCTCAAAGTTAAAATTTATCTAAAAGTGTCATCAAGTAAAGTGTCACTTTTAGGTATATGGTCTAGACTAGATGTATCCTGAGAGCTGTTGCTAATGTCCTTTATGTGCCATCTTTTTTATCTCATTCACTCAACACATTTGTTAGGTGCTGATCCTTCATATAGTGTGTATGTGTGTACCTGTGCATGCACAAATAGTGTTTGCTCTAGGAAACTTAAACTCTAGGTCAGAGTATACACCAAAAGATTGAATGTTGACATAAGGCAACAGAGATTCTTAGACTAAAAATGTTACTTAATAAGCACATTTTCTTTTTGCTTCTCTAAGAGGTTGCTTTTTACCAAAACTGTATTGGATATGCACAGTGAGGGCGGAAGCCACCTCGGTATACAATTCCATACTTAGATTATAACTTACAAGATGTATTGGGAAAATGTAGAAGGCAGACAATATGATATATCTGTTAAGAGTTAGAAGGACTATTTGGAAAAGAAGAAATCAAATTATCACTGCTAGTAAGGTGATCCTTTCATGGTTTTAGTTCATCAGAATCATAAAATTGTATCTTTTGTCCAATCTGTCCTGTCGCTTGTGTTTCCTCTAATTGTTAAGAAGAAAACTGACTTCACTTTTGAGCTTCATCTTTATTCTAGGCATAAAGGATAGCACGTGGACATTCATGGTCATAAGAGTGCCATGCATATTTAAAATTCAGCAGCTAAATCTTAAGTGAGATTCAGCATATGTATCACAAGGTGGTATAAGTAGCTGGAGAGACTATGCGAAAGGCTTGTTAGGCTAGGAATTCAAATGTGTTTGTATAGACACATTAAGCAGAGGAGTTACTTAATTCAGTTAGGAATTTGCTATTAATCGTAATGTAACTGCTGTTCACCATTTTTAGTAATATCTTCTACTTTTTCTCACAGTCTCTCTTTTCTGATTAAACCAGTCTAATCACTAGGCTTATTATGTTTGTGTCCTTTATACCTTAATTTTACCATTTTTCCTCCTTAAGGTAATTTCTTCTCCTACTCAAATATCAAAAAGTCATTGATGATCAAAAGGTTGTTGACCAATGATTATCTTCTTCTCAGTCTCTGAGCTTTTATAAAATTTTATCAGTCAATGTAAGATAGGATGAATTCTTTATGTGTTTGCTTATTTTTCTTTTCCTTCTTGAATGTAAGCCCCTGGAAGGCAGGTCCGGTGACCTTCAGGCTTTTGCAAATGAAGAAACTGGAAAGTACATATTGATTGACTCTTCCCCTAGTCTAATCAGTAAGACAGATGTGTTTCGGAAAGCAGTGCATTGTTTAGCCATGTTGTGAATATTAAATTGGCAAATACCACTGTTTGGTGATGAACAATCTTACTTTTTTGGATAAATATAATTTTGTACAGCTATAATATTCTTCTTTAGGAGACACATTTTTAGGTTCTTTTTTCTTGAGTGCTGTCATGGGTTCCTCAAAAATTGCTCCCACCATTAGGGAACTCTCTCCTATGGCTCTTTTGAATCTCTGGTTATAACTTACTCCCTACACAACTTCTAGGAGCCCTTGACTTATTTAACTTTTTTCTGCTGAGATCTTTTTGCTTTTTCAGGGTCCCTACTGAATAAACCTTAGAGTGACCTCACATTAACTTATTTTATATGGGTCCCTTAACTGGTACACAGGAAAATTTTACATTTGCTTTGCCCTGACAAATCCTAGGAATGCAGGCTGGTCAAAGTATATTTGCATCTCTTTTAACTCATTTTTCAGCAGCAGATAACCCATGCTTTACCATTTACAGTACTGTACACTACACTCTCCCCCTCCAAAAGGAAAAAGAAATTGCAGGGAACACATACTGAGTATTCTCACGGCTTCTTTTAACCCCTCCCTTGGGGTAGCATTTGGGGGTCGCATTTAATTGATCACTGAAGTCCATTTAACATAAGAATTGTTTTAGTCCAGGTCTTCCACTAACCAGTTGCCAAAAAGGGATTAAATTGCAAGAATTTTATTAGGTGAAATACGCATGAAAACAAATATGGAGGAAGGTGGAGAAAGCTGGGAGAGTCATAAGACAGCAATATAAGTCTGGCCGCAGGTGAAGGAGAGAGGAAGAGAGGTAGAGGGGAAGCATCCTAGAGTGGCTTACATTTAAGGAAGTTTCAGCGAAGTCATTGAGAAGTCCTCAGGTCTCAGGAATGAGCCTGCCTTAGTCTCTCTGTCCTGTTCAGTTATTGGCTGAGTCATGGGAACGCAGTACAATGCAGGGATGGGTCTCACAGCAGAAGAGCTGGGGCCCCTGTTCACTTATGTTCCCTGTAGTTGGAGTTCTGTGAAGTTGCCAAAAGGATACTTGGATTTTCTGCCATAGCTAGCATAAGGTAAGCAGCCACTTAGTGTATGATTTTCAGAAGGTGAATAAACAAACATTGCCTTGTATTTTGATTTCTTCTTTTGATCAATACAAGGAGAAATGTTATGGCACCAAAGGTAAAATGAATTTACACAAAGAAAAGTAGGTATTAAAAGAGAAAAATCAGATTGCATACAGAAGGCTAGAGGAGTTATTTCACCCTAAATTTTCGGTCGTGGTTTTCACAGCAAATAACAGTAGTTTTTATTCAAGTATTACAGCTGTTTCTCTTTATTTGGAAGAAAGTGTTGAAGGTCATCTCTTTCCTAAGCAATGTAACTGTCAATAAATTACTTAACTTCTCTAAACGTAAGCCTGCTCACTAATAATTTAAAACAATACAATACCTGATTTCCCTTTTTTACAGTATTTTAGCAATATGCATTTGGAATTTTTAAAAAATAAAAGATGTCAAAATTATTTGTAACATGTAAAACACCACATCAATAAAGGTATTGTTACCACAATCTGCATACCAAATTTAAACACTAGTAGTTATGTAATCATTTATTAACGCATATAAAATCATGTAATTTTGCCCCTGTCATTTAAGGATTCTTCCTCACCAGTACACCCACATCCAAGTCCCCATCATTTCTCACTGAATACTCTTCCAGCCTCCTACAAGAGCCTCCCTGCTTGCACTCTGGTCTGGTCCCACATTGCAGCCTCCAGACCATGGCCTGGGTGGTCTCTTACAACATAAATCATATCGTTTCCCTCCTTTGCTTAAAATATTTCAGCAGCTTCCCATAGCCTTTCAAATAAGATTCAAAATCCTGTACAATCACTTTATCATCTAGCTCTTGCCTATGTCTTGGACCTCATCTCATTCTAGTTCATCTTGTACCAATTAAGCTAGAGCCATAATGGCCTTCTCTGGGTTGTTCCCATGAGTCACCCTCATTCCCACCTTCACTGACTGTTCTCCTTGCCTGGAATTTTCAAACCCTTATATTCAGAAAGAAAAAAAGAAAAAATTGCTGCTAATGGAAATGTGTAAATGATATAGGAATTTATAACAAGTAGTTTATTCTTAGAGCAGTTTGTCAGCTCTCGGGAAATGTAGATGCCAACTAACCAATTAAACTATGAAAGGCTAGTCATGTATTCTTCCTTTCTGTTCCTTTCCATTAATAGATTTTAGGACTTTTAAATCATTCAATAAAATTCATCTTCTTTAGTATTTCCGAGAAGAAAAAGGTAAAGAATTGTTGTTCTTCATTCTAGCTGTTGGGATCTCATTAGTTACCAATCATAAAATCTTCAGAAAATGGGAAGTAGTTTATATGAGTCAGAAATTTCACTGCAAAGAGCAACGGATGTTATGTGACATACACATGGGCTCAAAGAACAACGTTTTTAAAAATGCTTTTTCATGCAAAATTAATAAGTGTTCATGTAAATGTTAAAACACCCAAGTTGTGATTCCCAGTGTCTGGCCCTCTTCATAGTTCACTGAAAGAAAATGAGAAAATGCTGCCCAACCCTAGAACACCTTCCCTCAGTGTAGGTGGAATTTGTGTCTGTAACTGCTATTAACATTAATGGTATTTAATTAAATAGGGCTAATGTACACATATCAGAAAAGTCACTCCAATTATTATAGGCATAGCCAGTCATGGAACGTAATGCATAGCACATGCAATGGAAAGTGTTTTACGTTAAAACACGAGATAAACATATTAAGAAGTTGACTTTACAAGCATTTTTGGAGCGGGTACTTAAACTATTTTTAATATTGGACTTCCAGTATTAAACAAAAGACAAGTTTATAAAGAGTTCAGTAATTGGACAGGCTACATATTGATTTTTTCCTTCATTATATAATATTACCCACTTCTCCATCCAGGGCCATGTTGTACCGGGTTGAAGAGTGCTAGAAACATGGTCGCTGTTGTGTATTGGAATGTGGAGAGACGGAAAGGCTGTCACAGCAGTCAATAAGATCTGAGAGGTGTTGACTAATTGCCTGCTAATTACACAGTAAATTGTCTAATTAAGCTGATGGTTAATTAGGGTACGCTTGCACAGCAGTCTTGTGGAATTTGTGTCTGATGTCTGGGAAGCAGCTTGTGTAATTGGCAAACTGGTAAGGACTGGCAGAGAACATGACTGGAAAGCTCACTGCCAGTGGCTGACAGAATAAGGATTTAGTGGAAACAAAAGGGTTGTCATTTTTGTACTGAAGATTTTGTTTCAGTTCTGCAGCTATTCTGTAGTGAGCAATTGACAAATACATCTGAAGCCTAAATTACGTGCGTAAAGGAAGGCTTAAAATGTGCTTCAACAGTAAAATATGCTGCTTCCTTGCCATGTATCAGCTCTGATACACTGTATCACATTATATTACTATACATATTGCATTTTTGCAGTTCCTTTTTTTAACATATGTTATTTGCTGTTCATGTGCAAAAAATTACAAAATCTCCTTCATCTAAGGGAAAAATGGTCTCTTTTATGAAAAAATGAAAAGATGACAAATATGACTGCTTAATAGACAACTGAAATAAGAACTTTAAGTTCATTATTTAATTTTTAATTTATGCATCCCTAAGAAGCATAAAATATTAGACATAATACAGATATGTTTGGATAATACTTTAAAGAAATAAAACATTTAATTAATTAATTATTTTAGAGCAAGAGAATGTGCTGGGTGGGGAGGGGCAGAGGGGGAGGGAGAGAGAGAATCTTAAACAGGCTCCATGCCCAGTGCAGAGCCTAATGCAGGGATCTGTCTCACGACCCTGAGACCATGACCTAAACTGAAATCTAGAGTCAGATGCTTAACCAACTGAGCCACCAAGGCATCCCAAGACATTTTATGTTAATGAGAAAATTTCAATTTTAGCATTTATATGGTTTTACCATGCAACTAGCTTTTGCTTATAATTTAGTAAAATGTAAAAATAGAATATTTCAGTATCTTATTAAATGTTTTTCATTTCTGAATGGATATGAATTGCCTACAAAATCTTAGTGCCTTTAAAACTAAAAGCTCTAGATCTATTGTTGTTCTTTATAGCTGAGGAAGTTTAACTTTCTGTTTCAAAAAGTTACCTATGATTGAAATATGTGAAAATTCTCTCTGTAAGTAAACTAATCCATTGAAGAATACAGGGCCTTTATAAATGAATTTAGGTACACATACATGTCACCTCTTTATAAGGGACTTGATACAAATTACCACTTCTATTATCATTTATGACCCAGATTCAAGCATTTTTGTGGATTATAGGTTGCAGTTGAAACAAAAGGTTACAGGTGCACAATAAATCTTGGATTTGCACTTTTGTGTTATTAAAGCAAGAGAAAATTCTAAACATTTCAATGCTAGATATCTAAAAGCAAAGACCTTAATTGAAATTATTATATCAACATTTCTTCTGCTTTCTTAGCACATAAAATATATGTCTGCCTGTGATTGGATGGATGTGCATATATTTTTTCTCACTATTTTCCATGGAGAATTTGAAGTTCTGTATTTACTATGTTTTTAAATAGAGAGAAATACATACTATGTGCTCTCTAAAATGTCTTTGAATTAGCATTAACCTTGGAGATATATGCATGGTAAATGAAAATATTTACTATAAGAGAAGAAAAGGTGTTTTTCAACCTGTTTTAAAGCAATATTTTAAAATATTAAATCACAGAAATAAAAAAGATGTAAAATAAAAGTATTCTTTGAGAGTAAAGAAAATTCATATTCATTCTGTGTGGAGTCTTAGGTTATGAAGTCTTTATAAAGAAATTATGCAAGGTAGAAGACAAGTGAATTTACCGAAGGGAATACAAGACTAAACATTGAAATTGCTTATTTAAAGATATAGCTCCTGAGGGAGAAAAATCAGATGGAGGTCAGTGTTGCAACTTCAACCATTCTATATTTTGATCTACTCAGTTTTTCATTTTATTCCTCAGAGAGATAATATAAAAAGTTTATTTTTATAAGTGATAAAAGTTTGCATAAAAAGAAATCAAGTAGATCTATTTATTATTGTAATTAAAGTTTTAAGGAAGAATTTTTATAAGACACAGCCTTCAAGAAAAATTTCTTCTTTATTTTTTCATATAAATTTCAATTTCTTTCCTATTAAGTTAAAATCTAGTTTCCATTAATATACAGTGATCCAAAGAATATGTTCTATATGTCATGAGATCGTATAATCATCTGTTAAGAACTCCCTATAATACTCTAAATTGACACATATGTATTTATTTATATTTATATATATATACATGTACCTAACATACACGTGTATATGTGTTATGTAATCACAGTTTCTTTTTCAATTCCTTAGAAAATTTTATCCCTATAATTTAAAAAATGCAAAGTAAAGAAATAACAATATTTAGTAACCTTAGCCATCAACCTCATTCTAAAACTTTTTTTTTTATAATTTACATACCATAAAGTTTACTCTTTTAAACTATGTAACTTTCACCATTATAATCTAGTTAATTTCAGAGTGTTTCCATCACTCCTGAAAAGATACCCATACCTGTTAGCAGTCACTCCCCATTCTCCACATCCCCTAGCCCCTGGAGACCACTGATGTATATTCTGTCCCCATAGATCTGCGTATTTTGTACATTTTTTATAAATGCAGTCATACAGTATGTGGTCTTTTGTATCTGGTTGCTTTTACTTGGCATAATATTTTCAGAGATCTTCCCTGTTGTATCATGTATCAAAACTTCATTCTTTTTTTGGGGAAAAACTACATTTTGCTTATTCATTGTTTCATGAATATTTGGGTTTTTTTCCTACTGATCACCCATTATAAGTAGTATTTTCCTGAACACTCATTTATAAGTTTTTGAGTGGATGTATATATCCAGTTATCTTTAAGGTATACCTAGTTGCAGAATTACTGGGTGATGTAACTATATATTTAACTTTTTGATGAACTGCCAAACTCTTCTACCAAGTGACTGCACCAGTGTACTTTCCACGGGCAATGTATGAGGTCTCCAATTTTTTCACAAACTCATCAACACTGCTTTTTTTATTATAGCCATCAGAATGAGTGCAAAGTTGTTTTTCATTGTAATATTGACTCTTACTGTAAGCGATAGCTAAGATAGTAAAAGTATGAAGGCCTAATAATTGCATTAATATTCCTAATAGCTTATCACCGTAACAAGTCAATAGAACTAACAGTTAAAGTAGCTGCCATTTTTAATTCTCTCTAATTCCCGAAAGTGGTCATCAGGAAAGGCTGACCCACTTCCTTTGAAGGCATGACATAAGAGCAAGTCTGAATATTGACTTTGGAAGATGAGGGTATAGAAAACCTCTGAAGAATAAACCGGTTTATTTGGGTTCCTGGCCTTTGAGAGAAAATGATAAAAGATGGCATATATTCAAAGGGTAGTCTCTTGCTGTTTGGTAATTTATATAGTTCAAGGATATGAATAAATGTCCAAGCTAAATTTGGAGTATAACATAGTGAGTTAAAGCCTAGGAGTAACAATTAATATGCTCTAGATAGCAAGGATAAGGACTTTTACTCTAGAAGTCTGAATCAGAGGTTCTTCCCTATTCTCTGCTGCCCTGCTTGGTGGTTTCATCATTCTGGATCCTAATGCACAGATTGTGAGACTTAAAAAAGATTTACCTTAGCTCTACCTCTAGTCTAAGAGTTCCCATGGACAGATGAGGAGAATTAGTCTTAGTAACAACTTTGTTCAACTTCATATAAATGGTGATTGGACACTCTCTTACCATGTAATAATAATACTTGGTACTCTTATCACCGTATTTTTTTATTATTTTATAGTCACTATAGTTCTCTGTTCATGTTTATGGTTCATGTATAATAGAACTATGTCTCTGTCCTTGTTCTCAGAGAACTTAAAGTCTTGTGGTAAGATGCACCAGCAGCCAATTCACCTACTTTGCAAAACATGCTAGAGAGGAAGAAATGAAAGCTGTAAAAATCCAGAGGAGGCACCAGACCAAGCGGGAGGCAAGGGTGGTCACTGGAAAATAGAGTCTAAGAGGAGTCTTGAACCATGCTTCTGGAAAGAAGAGGGACGTGGTATGACTGACTAGCATGTGCAAAGTTAAGCAGACAGGGAAAGCCCAGTAGAAGTGAGAGTTTAGCTTCTCTAGAAGGATGATGTAATGAGAAGAGGGAAAGTTAGTCTAGAGCCAGATAATAAAGGGCCTTGTTTGTTCATTGTGAAGAGTTCAGACTTTATCTTAAAGGATAACAAATGGACATTAAGCTGAGAATGGTAAGACAGGCTTGGATGTCCTTTTGAGAAAGGTTTCTCCGATGGTAGGGTAGAAAGGGTTTAGCAAATAACCACAGAAGAGTGGGAGAGGATCCAAGTATTCATTCTACAAGTATTTCATACCAAACTGCTCTATTAGTATGGTGACAAACATGGCAATGTCATGGTGTGTACAGATGCAGTATACTAGGGAAGGAATGCTGCTGTCTCAAGGTTGGGGCTGGAGTAAGGTGAACCTGTTTGAAATGTACAAAGGAGAATCAAGTACCAGCTTTGATGTTTGATTGCATGAAGATAGGGATGGGAATGGAGAAGGCAAGAATGACCCCCAGGATCTCTAACTTGGCAGCTGTTTATGGTTGTTCCATTCACAAAGAAAGTAAATATAGGAGGAGAAAAACATGATTTTGGTGTTCTGTGCCATTCTCTGAAGTAGAACTTTTCAATATCAAAAGAAAACTGTCAATGGGTACTTTTATTCTCCAACTATAATTACTTCAAATATTTGGAAGGAAAAGGTCACCCTAATAGAGGAACTGCAGTTATTAAAATTGAACTGAAAATGTTAATAATTTCTCAGATGAGATATAAGCACTAATGTAGAGTTCCAAAGTTTGAACTCAATTTAAGTATTCTAAAATTAGATCTAAAACTAACATCTAAAGGGGAAAAGTTAACAGAACAGGATGTTAAATCAATATGATTAATTAACTTGATATAAATAACCAGAGTATTGCTATGTTTATCTGTAAATCATTTATCATGATACCAGCTGTAAAAGAAAATCTTAATAATAATGATAATGATGTGTGTCATCCTCCCCCTCGGCAGAGATGTCATGACAAATTGTTAACAAACTGTCTTACAGCATTTCACAGACTCAAATGCTAATGTAATAATAACATAATCAATAATAATAAAATCAACAATGGAACAAATAATTTTGATGCAGCTTTGAAAGGTAAATTTATTAAAACTTCACATGTGAACTCTGTCTCTCCCCCCTCACCCTTCCCCCACTCCTTCTCCGTCTGTCCCCCTCCTCCGGTCCTTCTCTTTCTTTCTCTCTTTCCCTCCCATTCTTTCTCAAAGAGGGTATTGATCATTTTCATAGAATCAGTTGCCAAATCCAGAACAGTACATAAATATGTATCTTCCATCCCCACACTGACTTTCATTACCCAAGACCTCATTTATCCTTACTTAGAACATCGCATGAACCTCTTAAAAGGTCTGATTTCCGTGTGTCTACTGACAGAAATCAATGTACTTCTTTGCAACCAAATTTATCTCCCTATAGTATATTTGGACATGTCTCTCCATGGTCTACCTGTAGGACAAAGTTCACACTCCTTAGCGTATCATACAAGGCCCTCTGTCACACAACCCAGTATTTTCTTAAACTTCATTTCATCTATGCTTTTCACAAAAAGGTTTAATAACAGAAGGCTAAGATTTTTTAAATATAAGTGTCCCCTCAGTAGCCTTATCTAATTTCTGAGGCCCCACATGTTCTTGTTGTCATCTGGTCTCCCGATCGTGCTTGTACACATGGAGTTGAGGCTGCTCACTGCTCAAGAAAAACCTGCTTGAGGGCAGTCTGCATGTTCACTGCAGATGTCGTCCATGTTCTGCCTCCCTCTCACATACAGGATGCTCCCAGCTGAAGAGCCTTCCTTCAGGTCTGGCCTATCTGGCACTTAGTTTGCTCTCCTGAGGCAGTATAGATGTGACCCTCCCTGGAGAACTCTCTTCCCTTATAACTGTGTTCCCATATACCTTTGAAGTTCTAGCACTTCCTGCTTTAATAGAAGGGAGACAAAAATCACAGCTCTGTCCCTAACACAGTGTGTATGTAGCCTTGTAAAATGGAGTGGGCGAACCAACTATTAGCTCCCTTCTGTTCTACTGTGCTACATGCTTCATTAGAACATTTTTATTTTTCCTTAGAATCACTTGAGTACCAGATCCATCTCCCTTTGAAAAAGTAGCACTGGGTATTTATTGTGTACATATTACATGCCAGGCATTCTGAAACCCACAGAATGTGCACTTCCCCTTTCACTCCCAGTAACTCACGATCCCCGCTGCACGGACAAACTGAGGCTTAACAATTTCCGAATCCCCTTGTTTTTGCATGTCCCTACAGTCATAGTTCAGTGCCACAAAGACAGCAGACACTCAGCAAATACTGAGTTTCTCTTTTCTATTTCATCTTAGGATTTTGTATTCTTCTAGGTGGAAATGTGATATGATTTATCATGATAAAAACTGATCAGTAGTGTTCTTTTGCCATTATTTGGCTCCAGGTCGAATTTAAGTTGCTGCAGAATTTCAAGAAAGAATTGAGAAACCTGTTAAAAGATGAACTACAGGCCTCCTCTTAACCAGCCTATTTTATGGGACAAGCTTTCTCCCTCATAAGTCCACATCTCTTGGGATCATGTTTGACTATTCACTGCTAATCATTGTTTTGTGGGTTTTATTTCCTTGGCCTACGTTCCGGTAACAATGTTTCACATCTCATGAATGGCACTTACCTGCCTTTGAACGAGAATGATTTTACTCCAGAATTCACCCACTTTACTAGCAAGACTGTAGTCAGGTAGAGCAAATTCAAATCCAGGACCCCCAGAGAGAAGGAGATGACCCTGAACTCACACCTTTATCTCTTAAAAATTTAAACACTATAGATAATTTGACAGGCAATGAAAAAGTTTCTTCTGAACTGAGCTCCTCTGGGCTCTGGATTTCCATGGCTTCCTTCACTACTTGTGTTTTAGTACCGTGGTATGAATATGAAAATCCTTGGTACTAGGGGATTATCTTCTTCCCAGTGTTCTTTCTGTGCAATATTTTAAAGGTGTCCCGACATTATAGATTATGCTGAAATAATACAGCCTACTTGTTATTACATTCTGTATTCATATTTACTATAAAATGTCTTGCTCCAGCACATTCCTTAACTTCCTATAGAGAAGGATGTAATGTACAACAGAGAAGTGCATTTTTTAGAAACACTGAAATGAAAGTTGTTGATTTTAAAAGACATTTTGTCACAGATGAGTGAGGGAGAAAGAGATCAAACCAGCAGGTCTAGCCAATCCAAGGTTTCATTCATGCATCTCTTCTGCTTAGTGCTTTCCCCTTCGGTATCATTAGCATTTTCATTTCGAAAAATGACAGTCTGCCATGGAAGCAGTAAAAATGTTCAACCTGTGGTTTAAATTATTGATTTTTTAGAATATTGAAGCAGTATTTCAAATGGATTTTGTTAGAGATACTTCTGGGTGGGGGGTTTCAAAGGTAATTTGATATCCAAAAGCCTGTATATTTCAAAGACTTCCCATTCTTTGAATTTCTTTAGACTGGTTGATTGGATAAAAATGTTTATTGTCTTTGGGATTATAAGTAGCAGATTATTGCTGCTTGAACTTGCAACATGTATCTGCAGACTGTGCTCTTCATGATTTATGGTTTATGTTCAGACTGTGATCAACTGGCAATATAAATCTTCATTTGGAAACAAAAGCTGATTTTAAAGGGAAGGGAAACATGCTATGATTTACATGCATAGAAGGTCAGTCGTCCAATTGGTAGCTAATTTGTTGTAATAAAGCATACAAGGTGTGGTTCTATAAGAAGAGATTTTAATGAAGATCCTCAAATTTTATTATGCTAATAGGGAATAGAGTGTGGCTTCAGTGATTTTCCTTAAAATCTTTTTAAGTCTCTCACCACAGTCAACACTCACATATGAACAGAAAATGTTTTGACAAGGAGCAGGATTACTGACTGCTGTGTGTATGCTGTGCAGGTAGTTTGCTATTCGCAGCATGTTTCTACTTATGGAAAAAAGCTACTTAAAAAAATTACATTATATCAAAATGACTTGATCTGCAATCATTCTAGGAGCCAAAGCCCTGTTGAAGTCAATGAGGGCTGGGAGTGCAAATTTAGGACTGTATCGAGCTTAATATGTGGAGAATTGCATCATATCTTGTGATGTCAAGTATCACACAGCAATGGGATGGCACAAATTTAAAATAAAACCTTATATTCTCTCTTTGACGAGTGTAAATGAATTAAAAACACTGTATCAGAAGAGATCTTTTTGAGGCATTGCGACATAAAAGGGAAATCTGCTAATAAATATATCAGATGTATCTGTAGCTGTGGATGTTAAACCAGCTTAAAAATGCCTTCCCAATGGCAGTACTACCATGAAAGTAGGTTGGCGAATCTGCTGATGGTGCTACTTTTGGGGGGTAAATGCTTAATCCGAGGGTGTAAAACCCCGAGATCAAATATTTTTGTAGAGCTTCCTTCCTCTAAAAACTGTACAGTAGAAAATATGACTGAAACAATTTATATATTATAACATAAACCATCTGATTTAATCTCCATGACAGAATTTAGAAATAAGAATTTAGTATTTTTTCATATTGTTTCATAATATTACAATTAAGGAAACAAGAGTCCCAGCAAAGTAAGTAAATTACTCAGGGTCACACAGCTATGAAATAGTGAAGCTGGAGTTCTTGCTCAGGTTTATATAACTCCAAAAGCAATGGTTTTCTATTACACAACATGTCTCCCTTTAGTCTTTAAAAATGGCATCAATAGGGGCACCTGGGTGGCTCAGTGTGTTAAAGCCTCTGTGTTCGGCTCAGGTCATAGTCTCGGGATCCTGGGATCGAGCCCTGCATCAGGCTCGCTGCTCAGCGGGGAAACTGCTTCCCCCTCTCTCTCTCTGCCTGCCTCTCTGCCTACTTGTGATCTCTCTTTCTCTCTCTGTGTGTGTCAAATAAATAAATAAAATTTAAAAATGGCATCAATAGCAGTTAAAAAAGAAAATGAAGATACAGAAGAGTAGTGAGCCCTCATAGTTACATAGCATTTGTGATATTTAGTTCTTTCTCTATTTTAGTTTCAGGGGTAAAGCCACTCATGTCTGCTCCCTTCCTCCATCCATTAGGTGCTTACCTGATTGAAAACAATTCCTATGTGTTTAAGTCTCAGGTACTGTAGTTGAATTAACTCACAAAATCTCAACAACAATTCTATGCAGGATATATTAATATTAGTCTCATGAAATAGAGGAGGACATGAGACATAGAAAGGTTGCTCTAGTGAAACCATTAGTAACTGGTAGAACAGGTGAGATATCTCCCATAAGGAATTGTTGTGAATATTCAGTGAAGTAGAGAAGGTACTTAAATTATCAATACTTTACAGGAAGGAAATTGAATCACAGAAGGGTAAGTAACTTGTCCAACCAATATTGCACAGCAGTCAGTTTTGCATAATGATAAGGTAATATATATATGTCTTGGTATTTAGTAAGTTATTAAAGTGTATGCTTCGAAGAAGAATTTGTTTTTTGTTGAATTTGCCATTTGTTGAATGATGAACTAATGATTAAAGCCCAATTCTCCAATTTGGTAGGGGATTTTGTGCAAGTTATTTCAACTCTAAGTTTTAGTCTCTTTGTAAAATTGTTGTAATGGAATATTTGTAACTGTAATTTACTGAGTTTGCCCATGTGTCAAGTCCTTCATAGCATGTGATACAGGTAAAATATGAACAAGTGTTTAGGACATAGTGAGTACTCACCAAAGGCTAACATTATTAATGTATTTTGTCATTATCATTATATTAGGAGAGGATTAGCTTTTTGAGGAACTTCCATCATGTTTTCCAGAATGACCGAACCAATGTACATTCTCACAAACAGTTCACAAGGGTTCCCTTTTCTCTGTATTCTAACTAACACTTATTATTTCTTGACTTTCTGATCTAGTCATTCTGACTGGCATGAGGTGATCTCTCATTGTGGTTTCGATTTGTATTTCCCTGATGATGAGTAATGCTGAGCCTTTCTTCATGTATCTATTGGCCATCTGTATTACTTTTTTGGAAAAATGTCTATTCAGTTGTATTATTTCTGGGGTTTTTTTTATACTGAGTTATATAAATTCTTTGTATATTTTAGATATTAACTCCTTATCAGATGTTTTGCAAATATATTTTCCCATTCAGTAGGTTGCCTTTTTGTTTTGTTGTTGGTTTCCTTCACTGTGCAAAAGCTTTTTCTTTTTGGTATAGTCACAATATTTTTTATTTTTGCTTTTTTTTAAAGATTTTATTTATTTATTTGACAGAGAGAGAGAGATCACAAGTAGGCAGAGAGGCAGGAAGAGAGAGGGAAGCAGGCTCCCCACTGAGCAGAGAGCCCGATGTGGGGCTCAATCCCAGGACCCTGAGATCATGACCTGAGTCGAAAGCAGAGGCTTTAATCCACTGAGCCACCCAGGCGCCCCTATTTTTGCTTTTGTTTCCCTTGCCTTTGGAGTCAGATCTAGAAAAATGTTGCTAAAGCCAATATTAGAGAAATTACTGCCTATGTCCTAAGATTTTTATGGTTTCATGTCTCACCTTTAGGTCTTTAGTCCATTTTGGTTTCTTCTGTTGTACAAAAGCTTTTTAATTTGATGTAATTTCTGTTGTTTATTTTTTTTTATTTGTTTCACTTGCCTGGAAAAACATATCTACAAAAATATTGCTAAAGTTGATGTCTAAGAGACTGCTGAATACCTTTTAAGAGTTTTATAGTGTCAGTTCTTACATTTATATCTTTCATGTATTCTGATTTTATGTATGGTATAAGAAAGTGATCTAGTTTCATTCTTAGCATGTAGCTGTCCAGTTTTCCCAACACTGTTGAGGAGATTGTCTTTTTCCCATAGTATATTTGTGCTTCTTAGGTCATAAGTTAATTGACCAGGTAAGTATGGGTTTACTTCTGGGCTCCCAACTCTGTTCCATTCATCTATGTTTCTATTTTTGTGCCAGTACCATGCTGTTTAGATTACTGTATACTTGTAGTATAATTTGAAATCAAGGACTGTGATACCTCCAGCTTTTTTTTTTTAAGATTTTATTTATTCATTAGAGAGAGAGAGAGCATACAAGCAGGAGGAGAGGGAGCAGCAGACTCCCCGCTGAGCTGGGAGCCTGATGTGAGGCTCAATCCAAGGATCTAAAGATCATGATCTCAGCCGAAGGCAGACACTTAACCATCTGAGCCAACCAGGTGCCCCTCCAGCTTTTTAATTCTTTCTGAAGATTATGTTTATTAGGGTCTTTTGTCAATCCATGCAAATATTAGTTCTGTGAAATATACTATTGGCGTTTTGTCTGAGATTGCATTAAATATGCACATTGATTTGTGAATATGGACATTTTAATGATACTAATTCTTCCACTCCAATGACATGTTCTATCTTTCCATTTATTTGTGTCATCTATAATTTCTTTTATCAACGTCATATAGTTTTCAGCATATAGTTCTTTCATTTCTTTGGTTAAATTTATTCCTAGGTATTTTATTCTTTTTGATGTGACTGTAAATGAGGTTGTTTTCTTAATTCTCCATTCTGCTATTTCATTATTAGTATATAGAAATACAACAGATTTCTGTATATTGATTTTGATCCCATATCTTTACTAAATTCGTTTATTTGTTCTTACAGCGTTTCAGTGGAGACTTTATGGTTATGGTATATAGGATCATAGCATCTGCAAATAATGACAGCTTACTTCCTTGCCAATTTAGATTCATTTTATTTCTTTTTTCTTGTCTCATGGCTAAGATATCCAGTACCATGTTGAATGGTAGTAATAAAAGTGGACATCCTTGTCTTGTTCCTGATCTTAGGAGAATTGTTTGTGGATTTATCATTATGTTGAGGCATGTTTCCTCTATATACACTTTGCTGAGAATTTTTACCATGGAAGGATGTTGCATGTTGCCACATGTTTTTCTATATCTATTGAGATGATCACATGATGTTTATCCTTCATTTTGTTAGTGTGGGTTATCATGTTGTTTGATTTGCATATATTCAACTATCCTTGCATCCCTGAAATAAATCCCACTTAATTGTGGTGAATGATCCTTCTAATGTATTTTTGAATTTAGCTTGCTAAAAATTTGTTGAGGATTTTTGATCTATGTTCATCAGGGATATTGCTCTGTAATTTTCATTTTTTGTAGTGTCTTTCGTTTTGTATCAGGGTAATGCTGGACTTCTAGAATGAATATGGAAGCTTTCCTTCCTCTTTTTTAGAATAGTTTGAGAAAGATAGATATTAACTCTTCTTTAAATGTTTGGTATCGGGGCATCTGGGTAGCTCAGTCAGTTAAGTGATTATTTTCAGCTCAGGTCATGATCTCAGGGTCCTGAGATTGAGCCCCACTTGAGGCTCCCCACAGGGAGTCTGCTTTTCCCTCTCCCTCTGCCACTCCCCCTGCTTGTGCTCACTCTCTCTCTCTCTCTCTCTCTCAAATAAATGAAAAAAAAAATCTTTGTTAAAAAAAAATAAACGTTTGGTAGAATTCACCTATGAAGCCATCCGGTCCTGGACATTTGTCTGTTGGGAGTTTCTGACTGCTTTGGCTTCATCACTAGTAATTGGTATGTTCAAATTTTCTATTTCTTCCTGATTCAGTTTTGGAAAGTTATATGTTTCTAGGAGTTTATCCATTTCTTCTCAGTGATCCAATTTATTCGTATATAATTTTTTGTAGTAATGGCATAGTTTTTTTGTTTTTTGTGTTTGTTTTTTTTGTTTTGTTTTGCATTTCTGTGCTATCAGTTGTAACTTTGCTTTCATTTCTGATTTTATTTATTTGAGCTACCCCCTTTTTTTCTCAATTAGTCTGGCTAATAGTATATCAAATTTGTTTCTTTTTAAAGAATCGTTGTGTCATTAATCTTTTCTATTATTTTTAGTCTTTGTTTTATTTCCACTCTGATCTCTATTATTTCCTTGCTGCTACTAATTTTGGGGTTTCTTCTTTTTTTAGTTTATTTAGGTGTAAAGCTAGATTTTTTTATTTGAGATTTTTTTTTTCTGTTTGATGAGCTATGATTATATTGCTATAAACTTCCCTCTTAGAAGCACTTTTGCTATGTCTCAAAGATCTTTCTTTCTTTCTTTCTTTCTTTCTTTTCTTTCTTTCTTTCTTTCTTTCTTTCTTTCTTTCTTTCTTTCTTTCTTTTCTTTTAGATTCTATTTATTTGAGACAGAGTGAGCTAGAGAGAGAGCACAAGCTAGGGGAGAGGGGAGGCAGAGGGAGAAGCAGACTCCCCGCTGAGCAAGGAGCCTGACATGGGACTCCATCTCAGGACCCTGGGATCATGACCTGAGTTGAATGAAAGCAGACGTTTAACCAACTGAGCCACCCAGGCTCCCCTGTAGTGTTTCTCTTTTATTTATCTCCAAGTATTTTGTTGATTTCCTTTTTGATTTCTTCTTTGACCCATTAGTTGTTTAACAACATGTTATTCAGCCTCCTTTTCTTCTAGTTTCTTCTGGTTTTTTTTTCCTATAATTTATCTCGTTTCATACCATTGCAGTCAGAAAAGATATTTGATATAATTTCAGTCTTCTTATATTTACTGAGACTTGTTTTGTGGCTTCATACGATGCATCCTGGAGAATATTTAATATGCACTTGAAAAGCATGTGTATTCTGCTGTTTTGGGGTGCAATGATCTGTATGTATCTGTTAAGTCTATCTGGTGTAATGTGTTGTTCTAAGCTATTGTTTCCTTATTGGCTTTCTGTCTGGATGATTTATTCATAGAGTAAGTGAGATATTAAGCTACCCTAATATTTTTGTATTATTGCCAATTTTTCCCTTTATGTCTTTTAATATTGCTTTATATATTTAGGTATTCACTTTTTAGGTGAATAGATATTACAATTGTTATATCCTCTTGTTGGATTAATCCTTTCATCATTATATAAACATCTTTTTATCTCTTTTTTTGTCTCTTATTAAAGTCTACAGTGATATGAGTATTGCTACTTCAGCTTTTTTTTGGTCTCCTTTTGAATGGTATGTTTTTCCATCTCTTTAGTTTTAATTTTTATGTCTTTAGGTCTTCAGTGAGTCTCTTGTAGGCTGCATTATAAATGGGTCCTGCTTTTTTTTTTTATCCATTCAGTCATTTTTGAGGGACACCAGTCCTGGTTGTGGCTGCCCACCAGATGCAGTGCTGTGAGAGTTGCTTTGGAGAGGATGTGCCAAGGGGAGCAGGTTGGGTGGGGCAAGCTGCAGGAGAACAGTGGAATCAACTTCTTCCAGAGTCCTGTTAATGAAGATATTTTGACCTCTTCCCTTGTATCTTGAATGTTCTTACTGGCTTTTAGAATAGTGAATCCTTTCCAGGTTTTCAATTTACTTTGCCAAGACCCATCAGAGGAATCTAGAGCCATATGAAATGTATTTCTTAAATAAGCAGACCTGACAGTTGAAATTACTTGTTGACTCATGGGCTACAGAATGAATATTGTGTTATCAAGCATGAAAACATTAATCTCATTATCCTTCTCCATCAGAGATCTGGGTGATCAGGTACATTATCAATGAGCAGTAATATTTTGAGAGGAATCTTTTTTCTGTACAGTGGGTCTCAAAGGCAGGCTTAAAATATTCAGTAAACAATGTTGCAAACAGAAGTGCTATCATCCAAGCTTTGCTAGTTACAGAGCATAGCAGAGTAGACTTAGCATAATTCTTAAGGGCCCAAGATTTTGAGAATGGTCAATGAGCATTGCCTTCAAATTCAAGGCACCAGTTGTATTAGCCCCTAACAAGAGAGTCAGTCTGTCTTTTGAAGCTTTGAAGCCAGACAGTGAATTCTCCTCTATAGTCATGAAAGGTCCTATAAGGCATCTTCTTCCAATAGAAGACTTTTATCTACATTGAAAATCTGTTGTTAATATAGCCACCTTCTTTAACTGTATTAACTAGATCTTCTGGATAACCTCCTGCAGTTTCTACATCAGTACTTGCTGCTTCAATTTGTACTTTTATGTTATAGAGATGGTTTCTTTCCTTAAACCTCATGAACCAACCTCTGCTAGCTTCAGACTTTTCTTCTGTAGCTTTCTCACCTCTCCCAGCCTTCAAAGAATTGAATAGAGTTAGGGCCTTACTCTGGATTAGGCTTTGGTTTAAAGGAATGTTGTAGCTGGTTTGATCTGTCCAGACCACTAAAATTTTGTCCATATCAGCGATAAGGCTGTTTTACTTTCTTATCATTCATGTGTTCACTGGAGTAGCACTTTTAATTTCCTTCAAGAACTTTTCCTTTGCATTCACAGTTTGGCTTTTTGGTGCAAAAAAACCTAGCTTTTGGCCCAACTTGGCTTTCAACATACTTTCCTCATTAAGCTTAATCATGTCTAGCTTTTGATTTAAAGTGAGAGACATGTGGCTCTTCCTTTCAGTTGAACACTTAGAGGCAATTGTTGTAGGATTATCAGTTGACCTGATTTCAATATTGTTATACTGCAAGAAATAAAGAGACCCAAAAGGAGGGAGAGAAATGGAGGAATGGCTGATCAGTGGAGCCATCAGAACACACACAAGATTTATCAATTAAGTTTGCTGTATTATATTGACATGATTTGTGGTGCCCCAAAACAATTATAGTGATATCAAATGATCACTGATTACAGTTCGGCATAACAAATATACTAATAATAAAAAGGTTTGAAATGGTGCAAGAATTACCAAAATGTGACAGAGACATAAGTGAGCAAATGCTGCTAGAAAAAAATGGTGCCAGTAGATTTACTTGACACATGGTTGCCACAAGCCTTCAACTTTTAAAAAACACAATACCTGCAAAGCACAGTAAAATGAAGTAAGCCTGTATTAAAATGTGTGGAGTATGTAATAAGCAGTTCTAAACTAGAAAAAATCAAAGTTCAATATCAAAGTACAACATTTGCAGAGAGTGGTTCAGAATATTCATAAATGTTGAAAGATCTAATCCATAGATTCAAGAAGCTCAGTGAATAACAAATGAAGTAAATGAACAAACTCTTATTTAGACTCAATCTAGTGAAATTATAGAAAATCAAAGACAAAGAGAAGGCCTTAAAAGTAGCCAGACAAAAGAGAAATAAGGAAAATGTCTAACATAAAAGACAGAGGGATCGTAATGATTAAAAATAAAAATGAAGTTACAGTTACCTAAGTAAATACAGGGAGTAGAAAAATAATAGAAAATCAATGCAGAGAAATAATGGAAGTATTAGAAATTAAAACTATGATAGCAGAAAGTAAATATGTATTATGAAAGTGGGAAGGTAAAGTTGTGAACATCTTCCGAAAAATAAAACAAAATGGCAAAATTGAAAACAGGATGAAAAAGATAGAAAAAAATAGAGAATATGATTAATAGGCTCGGTATTCTAAGAGTGGAGATTCTACAGGAAGTGAAAGCAAATAAGGAATTACAATTTTGAAAATAATAATTCAAGGAAATGCTCCAGAAATGAAGAGTTTGGGGCCACTGGTACATGGTGAAATAAGAAAAACCCATATTGATATACTAATGTTTATCATCATAAGATTTCTGAGTATGGGTTTAGGAAGAAGATCCAGGAGATTGATTGATTTTTTGATTGATTTATAAAGATAGATTTATTTATTTATTTATTTATTATTTATTTATTTATTTTAGAGAGAGAGTTGGCATGTGAGAAGAGGGTAGAGGCAGAAGGAGAGGGAGAGAAGCAGACTCCTGGCCAAGTGTAGAGCCCAACCCAGGGTTAAATGTCATGACTCTGAGATCATGACCTAAGCTGAAATCAAGAGTCTAATGCTTAACCAACTGAGCCACACAGGTGCCCCAATCCTAGGAGATTTTAGAGATAAAATAAGCAAGCCACATACGGTAGTCCCCTCCCACATATTCCAAGACCCCCAGTGGATGCCTGTAACTACAGATAGTACAAAACCCCAAATATACTATGCTTTTTCCTATACATATACAGGTGTGATAAAGTTTAATTTATGAATTAAGCACAGTAAGAAATTAACAGCAATAACTAATAATAGAATAGAGCAATTATGGTAATTATACTAGAATAAAATTTATGTGAATGTGGCTTCTCTGTCTCTCTCAAAATATCCTATTGTACTGTTCTTCTTGTGATGATGTGAGAAGATAAAATGCCTATGTGATGAAAGAAATGAAGTGAATGACACAAGCAATGTGATGTAGTGTTAGGCTACTATTGACCCTCAGTCATTATTTTGGAAGGAGGATCATCTTCTTCACTGCAGCTGACCATGCATGGGGTAACAAACTATAGAAAGCAAAAACATGGATAAGGGCGGACTACTGTAAGAAGAAAGGAGAATCTTAAAAAACTACCTGGGAATTAGAAGACAAGATATTTAAAAATCTAAGGAATATTGTTTTTAATACTGAATTCTGCACTAACCAAAATATCAATCAGAAATGAAGGGAAGACAAGTACATTTACTTCCCATAAGCCCTTTCTCAGGAAGCTACTCAAGAATATGTTACACCAAACAAGGAAATAAATGAAGGGAGCCAACGCTGGGCTGAGTCAGAAGGAATTTCTGGTAGCACTGCAAAGGAAAATTCCAAGATGAGAGGTGAATTTCTAGGAAGAATTTCTCAAGAAAGAAATGAAACTATTCAATTATCTGATAAATTTGACCTTGTAGGAAATCAGATTATGAGCCCTTTTATGGAGCTACCATGGCATGTGGAGAGAAAAGCCAAGTAAATGAAGAAAGAACATTTAACCAGGGTGGGAGTGGGAGGAGAGAATAGTACAAGAAAAGAAAGGGTAAGATTGTAGGCCACTGTTACAGCAACAAACCAATGTTTACATAGCTACAAACATAAAATTGTTGATTGCAAATTTATGTGTTCATGTCTTTAGATATATTGGGAAGTTGGTGGAGACAAAAATGGGTGGGAGAGGTTATACAAAAAGCTAAAATCTTAACTTCCGTAATAGGAAGTAAGAGGCGATGTCAAAGGTAGGCAGGGGATTTTCTCTGTAGCACCCATCAACACAGAAATTCAGACTTTTCCTTCAGTTGCTACTCATGTTACGAGAGCTGAATTTACTATCTTTGATTCCTCAATATTAGCAGTAAAATTCTTCCCTGTCATCACTAATGAAACTGGCCTACACAGATCCCTTATTTATCCGAATCATTTTTTTAGCCATATGTACCTAATCTGGCTCAACCCTTATTAAAAACGAAACAAAACAAAAACAAAAAACCACCACCACCAAAAAACACACACAGTGGAATTGAAGTGTATATTTTCTATTAGAGTACTCACATGGAAACAGTATCTTTGCCTCAAGTTCTTCACCCTAAATAATCTAATGATGTCAGTCAATACTTATAGAATTGTAGCAATCTTAAACTCTAATGGAGAAAGAAAAATATAGGTGTCTGTGATGTGTGCATTGATTTTAGCAGTTCATCCTTGGTGGAAAATGTAATTGAATATGTGTTCAGGGGGATAACACCACTTTAAAGGAGGAATAAGACAGTTTAATGCAATGGGAAGAACTGGATACATTCACATATTAAATAACTGTATAGTTCACTGATTGACAGTAAATCTTTATATCTGGAATATATATTCCCCTGAACCCCTTTCTCAACAATGGGACTGTGCTTCTTCAATTGTTGTCAAGTTGACATGTAATATACCTTTTATAACTTTTAATGTGATAGACCTTTTATTCATCCTGCTCCCCACAGGGAAAGTAAATGCTTCTGCTTTAGTAAATGCAATGTGGGAAAAAATACTTTCAATGCTGTGATGATTTATAATCCACCCTCAGTGCTCTATATCATTCTCTAGGAATATGTGTGACTGTCTGTGTATCTAAACATATCTCTATGTGTGAATGAAAATATATTCAAAGAGAGGGAGAAAGTAGAACTCATAGAGCTTTGTAAGAGGCACTGGCAATTTAAAATATTTGTTAGATAAAAATCAGTGTCAATGCGGTTATCAGTCAAATAAAACAATAAAAGGAACCATGGCTTTTTATTTGAAGAGATAATTTTAACTCCATCAAGTTTTTAAGGTTCAAAAAAAATGGTTATATTAAGGCACATGATTTTATTGATCTATTTATTATTGTTTATCTCTCATATTAGAATGTAAGTTCCATGAAGGCAAGTTTATCATTGATATTATTCACTCATTTTTTTAATAGCTGCGTAGTTCTTATAGAATGGGTTGGATATGGCATCATTTATCTCTTTCTTGATGCACATTTGGATTTTAGAAATTTTTGTTACTATAAATTGTGCATACTGGGTCCCTGTACTGTTACTTCTTTCTATACTAGATGCTTAAAAAGGGAATTCTGGTTCAGAAGTATAGTTGACCCATGCATAATTCAGGGGCCAGGGACGCCAACCCACCGAGTAAAATCCATTTGTTACTTTTGACTCCCCTAAAATTTAACTACTCATAGACTGCTATTGATGGGAGAAGTCTCACCGATAACAGAAAAGTGGATTAACACATATTTTGAATGCTTTCTGTATTGTATACTGTATTCTTACAGCAAAGTAAGCTAGGGAGAGGAAAATGTTATTAAAAAAATCATAAGGAAAAAAGCACGGTTATAGTATTGTATGTATATTTATTGAAAAACATCCATATATAAGTGGACCTGCACTGTTCAAGCCCATATTGTTCAAGGGTCAACTGTATATATATTATTTAATTTGAAAAACCCCGAAGATTAATTTCGAAAAATGTACTAGCAGTTCACACATTCAAAAATGTAAGAGCATCCATCCTCGCTACCACCTCCAACACTGTTTATTATTCCTCTTCTAAAGTGTTTCCGTCTTCTAGAATCCTATGAATGTAATGGTATCCCCTGGTTCTTATGTGCATTTACTGCTAGTAAAGTTGAACACTTCTTTACATTGTTGGTTATTTCCTTTTCTTCTATGAAACGACTGCCCATCCTTTGACTATTTTCTCCCCCACCAATCTTATTGAGGAAGAATTGATAAATATTGACTATTCTTCATTTGAGTCAATTGCCTCTAATATTTGAGGAACATTTTTGCACACAAGGGATAGTAATCTTTAACATATTGATTTTCATATCACATTTTCTTTTAGCCTTTTTATAACATTTTTTAAAAGTAAAGTTTGCCTTTAGCAAAATAATATGTACACAAGGTTAAACATCAAATAACACTAAAAGTACTTTTATGAAATTCATTTGTCCCCTACCCCACCTTTTCACACTTTCTGTTTTTGTTCTTGCAAAGCAACTACTTTCAGTTCTTACCACTTTTTAGGTTTTTTAAATCCATGCTTCTAAATAAGATATTTACTTTGCAATTTTTTAAAGCTTGATGTTTTCCATTGACTTCCTGTTATAGTTCCTGAGGTTTTAGTTCTTGATTAATGTTTATCTTACTATCTATATATTGTTCTTTGTGAGTAGTAAATAGTGTTCTATAAATAGAACTTATAAACTTATGTTTATAAACATAACAACTATAAATAGTGTTCATTCAGGTGAGTACAATGGTTATGCTTCCTTTGTCTTATAAATGTTTTACATGGACTTCATAATTACATCTTAGAAATGATTTTTATAAAACTATCATTAATTTTTAAGTATATTTTACCTGATTTTTTACATAAATATAAGTACTTTTTCCACACAAAGTTCCAAAAGCTTTGTCAGTTTTATTCTATCTCCTGGAGACCAACTGTTCTTGTTCTAATCTAGACTCATATTTCTGAGTCTTCAGATTACTGGATGCTGCTTTCCATGTTTCTCGAATCCCATTTCTTCCTTTCTTGGTTTGATCTCTTATTTTCCTAAAACTGAGCCTCCAGAAACTTTGTGTGAAAGAGTGTATAGTTGGTGTATTTTTAGAATTTTTGCAGATTTAAAATTCCTAGCTTAAAAATAATTTATCTTCAAAAATTTGAAGGCATTATTTCTTGCTTTCTAGCATTTAATGCTGCCTTTGAGAAATGTTTTCAGGCAGAAAGTAATAGAAGAAAAGCAAGGGGTTGCAATATGTATATCAGGGAAGCAAAACTTTTTCAGAAATTCTCAGATTGTTTTTCACCAAGCCAGATGATGGCCTCCCCTTGGTGGAAAGGAATTTAGAGAGGCAATTCTTAAATTGGGTACATTGTCCCCTAAAAAATGTCAAGTTTCTGTTAGAGCAAAAATGGAATTTCATTTTTTCGTACTTTATAGAATTCTATGTAAGAAAAATACCAAAGACCTGCTACAACAGTATTATATATGACTCATTCAGATTAAACAAAAAATTAGGGAATGTATTCATAATGATAAAATTACATGTCTGTATGAATTTTCTACATTACATACCAGCATGACACTTTGTACCTAATTATGAATAACACATGCCTCATCTCTGCCATTTATTTTCAGGTTATTTATTAATTTTTATGCATAGTAACTAATAGAGTAATTGTCCTCTAAATTATTGCTAAGTGAATTAACAAGTATATTAAAAATATCTAATATACAATTAGTAGGAGTAATATTAATCTGTACATTGTTTTAAGGGTAGCTGACTTCATACCTAAACACTAATCAAAGAATAAAAAATTCCAGAAGTTTCTAGAGTTAGTCCCCAAATATTTAACATGTGAAATATGTCTGCCAGTACTCCTGACCTATATCTAATTTTAAATATATCTTTGGTATATTTTCATATATTTAGTCAAAGATTGAGAATGTGTATAACTAGGCTATATTAGCATTTATACTTGACTGTATTAATGTTCATATTTGCTCAGAAAATGAAATGATTATGTTTCCATTCTTTTCCCTAAACTGCATTGTTCATTATTAGAAGAAGATTTCATTATAACTTGGAATTTGTCACGTGAGTTACTGACAATCAATATTTAATATCTGTTCAAAAATTCAGTGTCATTTTTTAAGTTTTATTGAGGCATAGTTGATATACGAAATTTTGCATACATTTAATATATACATCTTGATGAGTCTGGGCACCATCACCAGGATACTAAGATTTTCTTCATCCCCCCAGATTTTCTTGTGTTCTTTTGTGGATTTTTTTTTTTTTTTGCAAGAACACTCAACATGAGATCTACCCTCTTAACATATTTTGAAGTGCACAATACCATATTGTTATAACTATAGCTGAAATTTTGTACAGATCTCTAAGACGTACTCATCTTGCATAACAGAAACTTTAGACTCATCACTAATAATCAAGGAAATGTGGATCAAAATCATCATTAAATATCACCTAATACCTGATAGGTTGATTGTTATAAAACAAATAAACACACACACTCAAGCCATAGGTGTTGGTGAGGTTGTAGAGAATTGGAACTCTTATATTATATTGTTGGGAATATAGAATGGTATATATACTATGAGAGATATTATGGAGGTTCCTTAAAACTTTAAACAGAGCTACCATGTGACCCAGTAATCCCACTTCTGGATATATATCCGAAAGAATTGAAGTGAGAATCTCAAAGTTTGAAATGAGGATATCTGCACCTTTGTGTTCATTGCAGCATTATTTACAACAGCCAAGATATGGAGACAATCCTTATGTCCATTGACAGATGAATAGATAAAGAAATCGTGGTATCTATTTATCTATCTATTATAATAAAATATTACTCAGTCATAAAAAGAGAAGGAAGTCCTGCCATTCGTGACAACATGGATGAACCTAGAGAACATTATGCTAAGTGAAGTAAGCCAATCACAGGAGGACAAACACTGCATAATTCCACTTACATAAAATAACTAAAATAGTCAAACTCATAGAAGGAGAGCACTGGGAAAGGGGAAGACAGGGAATTGTTGTTCAAAAATTCAGTATCAGTGATTTGGAGAATATTTTATCTTATTTTCTTTTTCTAAGGCTATTTGGGTAAAGGCTGGGGTTTGTGATAAAATTTCTAAACCCTGCCCTTTTTAAAAAATGATGTTTATTGAAAATAGGATATCACACAAATATAAAATATCAGCTAAACATAGATTTATAGGCTTAATTCTATCACTTTTATTTAGTACACTTGCCAGTAGGTATGTTAGTCTCGTTTTGGTTGCAACAACTTAAGCTGAAGTGGAAAATATAAGGGGATGTCCCATAGATCCCAAATACAAGAAGGCAGTTGTCTAAGGAAGAAAATATAATAAAAGATTGAAACCATGTCTGAACTCTCTCTAAAATTATTGCCCCTGAATCAATTGAAAGTTGTGTGTGTAGTTTTTGTAACCAAGTGGATGAAGGTAAAAGAGTCAATTATTGGAAAAGAAGTGCTGCATTGATAATCCAATAGGCATCTACTGCACTATTCTCAAGTACCTTAGTTAAGAAGAACTCTAGAGACAAATGATTGCCTCTTTAAATAGCTTTGGATGTTAGAAAGTACTGAAATGCTTTTGAATAGTTTTTAATTATTGTGCAGGTTACCCCAGCTTAAGGTGATTCAGAAAATGTCTAAACTTCCTCTCTATAACCGTCCTTCAGATAAATGATAAAAGCTTTTATATATCACTTGTTTTAGTTTATCCAAGCTAAATATGCTTATTTCTTTTAACTGTTCCTTATATGATGTAACTTTAAGTCTCTTAACCTTTTCTGTTGCTATTGTTTTCCAATGAAAGTGTTCTCATTTGCCCAAAACTGTAGGTAGTAATCTGGATAGCTCTGAAAAGGGTGGGAATCACATTTCTTTTTCTAATACCACTTTACTACTAATATGTGCACTAATTTTTTGTGTAACCTCGTTTCCTTTTTTGAGCCATATTAAAATAAAAGCTACCTAGTATTTTATTATGCTTTCAGCTGACAAACTATGTCTTCTCTATATTGTGCATATGTATTTGGAGTGTTGGACCCTAAATATAATTACTTATTACATGTTATTAAAATCTATCACTCTGGCACATCAACATCTCTTTGGAATTTGATTCTGTATCCTACATATTGGTCTCCCTTTTTGACTCTAGCATTTTTCCTCCCTGTCCTCAGATCCCCACCTTGGTTTTTATGCTCTCCCTGTAAAAGATTTTGAAGATAGAGATTGTGCAATTTGTGATTTTTAAGAGGCAACTTTATTGATCTCATCATACAGACTTGCATCAGTGATGTAAGCATCTCAGGAGTATTCAAAGGTGTTTAAAAAGGTTATATATGACTTGGATCTTTTCCACATTGTGACACAATCCCAGTTCAAATCCTTTCCCTTTTCCCGAACAAGCAGTGTGGCATGTTATCAGGAGAACTAATTCAGAAATCTTACAATCTATTGTGGGTCCAGTTTGTATCACTAACATCACTAATTGTATCACTAACATTGCAGCTGCATCAAGGTAGCACTTAGAAGCCCCACCCCCAAGACCAGAGTTCCCCCAGTATCTGGGTGCAGATATATTATTCAGAGTCTATCACACCATCCCCAAGACCCAGCATCCACTCACCAATAGTAAGGTAGATATCCATATTATATTATATATATTATATTATATATAATATATATATTAATACAGGAGGGTAAAGAATGTTAATGCACAGAAGACCATGGAATTATAATAATTATTGTTTGCATTATTTGTATTATTTGAATTATTTGTATTGTGTCACATACTGTTCTAAACAGTACTGTGCCTCATTTTAGCTTATCCAAGATAACTTTTTGAGATATTATCTCTGTCTCATTTTACCAACAGGGAAAGTGAAGTAGAAAGAACTAGTTATTTGTCTAGGTGGCCCAACTAATATGAAATAATTAGATGTGAACTCAAGTAGTCGACTTTGTTTTTTTTAAAGTTTGTTATGTATGTATATGTTTATGTATGTGATGTATGTAAACTCTACACCCAGTGTGAGGCTTGAACTCACAACCCTGAGATCAACGGTAGCACGCTCTTCTGACTAAACCAGCCTGGCACACCAATTCTTTTTTAATTAATACACCTTGCTGCCTCTTTATATCAAAAAAAGTCTCCAGAGATGCAGGTGAAATGGGTGAGATAGGTTTGGGGTAATCAGTGTTAACCTATGTCCCTTAATCTGGTCTTAGTCCATTAAAGTACTTTCTTCTAATTCCTCTCCATAATATCAGCACATCCAATAAATATGACCTCTCTGTGTCTATGTTCAGGTCTATATATAACTCTCCATCATCTAATTTTAAAAATGATGCACATGACCTGGCTGAGGGTAGAGCCCTTTTGTATAATATTAGAAAGCCTTTTTCATGTGAATAAGCAGTTATTTAAGCACTAGTTCTAGTTTATATTCTCCATCCTATCTAAGAAACCAATCAAATCTCTTGCTTGCTATGATTCGGGTGTCTAGGATCTTCCATATTTCTCTGTATATTAGATTTATAACCACTTTTTTAAAATAAAATTTTGAAATGAGTCCAGTTACAAAATTGATCCAAGACATTATAATTCAATTATAAGATCTTAATATGGTACTACGGTTAGTATCTCCAGTCTAAGTTGTGAACCCTTAGTAGAATTTAATTTTGTTATACAGACAAACTTATCCGTATGCTAATGAGTGAATTTCAAAATTCTCTTCTCTATAACTAGTATTAAGCAGTGGTGCTTATAACTATCATTTTATTTTCACTACCATAGAATCAGTCATAATACTATTTTTTTTTCTTAAACTCAACCAGGACCAAAAAGATTTGTGAGAAAATAGTGGCATTTTATTTATCTATTCTTTGTCTTTTCAATTTTACCTTCCCCTAGGGCTATTTTAGCAGACAAGTTGTACTTCTGTAGGCCTGCAGTGTGTAAATTACTCATTCTTTAGCCTTTGGTAATCAGAACCAGGAGGTTTTATTACATTTAAATTTATCACATAAAAGGCTTCTGGAGATCTATGATGTTTGTGTAACCCTCACCTAAACTTGAAAATAATTTTATATAGTGCTATGAAACATTACAGATATTACCACTACATTTTGTTCCTAATGAGGTTGATATATTAAAAGGCAATTCACTTAGACCATTTTTGCAAAAACAATTCCTGCTGATAAACATTAGTACTGACTATCCACAAAGGGCCATAAGGACCGTGGAGCCAGCTCCGATTAATGTTGGAGATTTCTGAAAGCTCATCAAAAAACATCATCCTTTTTAAGAAATATTTTGAACTCTCTTCCTCTATAAATTTTATTTTGTAATCAATTGTTGTATATTGACCAACTGTTTTTTTTTTCTTGCTACTTTTTGTCAAGCAGCTTAAATGTTTTAAGCTCTACTAAACTTTAAGAAACAGAATCACTTTTGACTACTCATGTTTCACCCTTAAGCCTAGTAGGAAAATCAGTATGGTACTTTACTTCATCCTCTGTAGTCATCCTTGGCTTTCCTCTTTAATCTCCTCCTTCACACTTGGGATAAAGGGTCTATGAATATGACCCACTGGCCAAATCTGGCCCCCCAGCCTGTTTTTTGTACAGCTTTTGAGCTAAAGTTGATTTTTATATTTTTTAAATGGTTGGGGGAAAAAATCAAAAGAAGAATAATAATGTGACTTGTGAACATTATGTGCAATTCATGTAAGTAACAGCAAAAAATAAATAGCTGTTCAATACATAACCTATAAAATTCAAATTTTATTTTCCAAAAATAAATTTTCATTGGAACACAAACATTCTTATTTGTTACATTTTGTCTATGACTGCTTTCTTATAACAGTGACAGAGATCAGTAGTTGAGTGATAGATATCATATTACCTGCAAACCCTGAAATATTCACTATCTGACTCTTTACAATAGATTTTAATTTTACTGACCCCTGCTCTAGACAAAATTCCTAATCTATGTAAGGCAAAATTTTAGTTTCCTCTCTGGGCAGATACCCCCTCTTTTTGCACTCCAGACATATCTTTTTCAATACCCTATGAGTGGGTATTGAATGCCCACTATGAGTGGATTCAAAGGTCTCTAAAACACTAGGATACGGTAAGAATGTATGAAAATAACTATTAATATTATGTTTATCTCTTTTTTCTGATTTCTTTTTTTATAAAAGTTTTACTTGGAGATGCATGGTCAAATGTTGCTTTTATTGATGGATTCATGATCAAAAAATTTGGGAGACCACTACCCTATATATATGTCATAGTCTGTTTTCTATAAAATATAAGTGTCTGCTACTTAATTGGTAATACATAAAAAAAGTTTTAGAATTGGGCAGGTTTGTGAGAAACTCAGTTATAGACAGGTCGGTCTAGCACTGGATCCCTCAAGGCCTTTAATATGTTTAGATGCATTGTGAGTCACCAAGAAGCTATCTCCTCGATGGTTTCCCCAAGTGGTCTGGTCACAGAACTCCCTATTCATCCCCAAATAGCTCAGCAAATAACACTGGGAAATGTTCTCTTATTTCATAAGATGTTGAAGAATGTTAACTTTCATTGTATATGTGGAATCACAGATGATAATTATAGAGCACTACATAAATGTAAGCTGTCATTAGAGATACTTTATCAATCTTGACATCCAGACAAGCATTTAAGTGACTAAATTGCCACTTACAGGTATTTATGATTGTATTATTGTAAATTAATTAATTAATTTTGAATAACTTAAAGTCAGAATGTGATTACAACCCAAAGCAAAACTGACCAGGGCATTGTTTCTTCTCACCATCTAAAGATCTCCAAGGCTACTGTAGTAAGTTAGTGGTAGAGTCTCAAATCAGTATTTTAAGCCAATGATCAGAAGATTTTGATTGTAACATCTCTACCAGGATCCAGTTTATTTTTAGGTTAACCACAAGAATGTTTATTTTATGGTTATATCCAGCATTTCCGTATGTCCACCTCTTTTTTCTTATGATTTTGATTATACCATTTTCAGAATTAATAGTATCATGATTAAAGTAATTCATTAAGTAATTTAAATGGTAAAATTCTACATTTCATACTGTCTTTTGAAGGATGAATAGATACGAATGTGTATTATCTCAGAAGACTGGATCTGACCGAACTGACAATTCTACTTACAGGGGAAGAAAAAGTTTTTCTCAACCCTCTTAGGGTCCCTGGCTGGGTCTGAAAATTAAACTGACAAAGACAGATTCACAGGAGAAAAGCATACACATTTTATTGAATTTTTACACGTACATGGGAGCCTTCACAAGAGAATTAAGACCTGAGGTGACCAGAGCAGGAACCTGTTATACCTTTTAGACAAAGAAACAATACATTTGTGAAGAAGTGTCAAGACAGAGGGGTTTGGGTTAGAGAGAGTAAGTGGTAAAGAAATAACTAAGAAGATAAGGATGAGTTTAACAAGGTTTATCTCTGTAGACTTCTTAGCCCTAAACTCCCCGTCTCATTGATAAGAATGTCTTCCCTCCTTCCGCTACAGGGAGAGTATTTTTCACAAGAGAGTTTTAAGACCTGAGTCAGAGATGAAGGGCCAGGATATAAGCTCAGAGTAACTTTCCTGCTTCTACTGGTTTTTAAAATTCCTTCAGTTTAAGATCTTTAATATGCCAAGATGCCATTTTTGGGGGTAGCATATTCTGAATCCACCCAATGCATAGACTTTGCCATTTAACTTTCTTTTCTACAATAAAGCCTAAAAAGTGGTCCTGATAATTAAAATAGAGTCCTATTATGAATAACACATTCTAAAGTCCAGAATTCTGACTTTGTTTGCCTGGTTATTTGTTTTTGTTTTTTGACTCTAATTTGTAAAATCTTACAATATGAAGCCATACTGATCGCCTTTTAAATGTAACATGATTATACCTATGAAATTTTAAAAAAATAAGTTAAATAAAATAAAAATTGAAAAAACTTTAGAGGACACAGGAAGTTTTTCAAATGTCCTTCAGTTTACTTGTTTGCATTTCCTCAAAAGAGATTTGTGTAAAGTAGTTTGGAGTTTACAATAGCTTTGGAAGCATTTACTGTTCCAAGGCTAATTTTAATCTGTGGTAAAGATTGCTTTTTTTATTCAGTTGAATGTGATATCCAGTAATTGTCAAGGCTAAGTGTGTAGGACATAATACATTCTTTAAATGGTATTTTGTAATTATAATATAAGCATCTTTACGGCCTAATATATGAAAGAATGCTACTGGGTAAAGGTGTTAGAATTATGAGAAAGCAGACTTTAAACTTTATTATTTCAATTGTTAAATCTCATGGCTGCTTAACTTACATTTAAGGGAGTTTGACTTTGTATATTTGCTTAAATGAGTGATTTTTTTGTTAACTGAAGAGTTTTGCAGATCTTGGCAGAAATAGACTTTTTTTTTTTTCTGCCTCCTTCATACTGCATTTTCCCATTTTGGTCGGTAGGGTATTGGTGGGGAGGATTACCTAAGACAGCCAAAGATAGCCAGGTGTATGTGTTACCTGAAGTGATTTTAATGAGTTTGAGATTACCCCTAAATCATAAATTTGTGTCATAGGCCAAAAAAGGTTTCAGGTCCTAAGGCTTCCAATCTGAAATATTTCGATTTGTATGTTCTATAGATAAATGACTTTTTGTTATCCTAATGTGTATCAGCTAAATGTGGTGTAAGACAAAAGAATGTATATATTTTAGATATACATCTTAAGAAATAATAAAATGAACACCTTTTTTCACATTTCACACAGAAAGAGAAACCTAAGATATTCCTGTACCTTCGACGCTGTGTACCCCCTACTCAAATATATCCCTTTCTCTTCCCTCTAGAGGTCATGATGTTGTGGTTTTGGAATATAGGTAAGGTTCGGTGGGGGAGGTCTGGAACCGAGGACCAAGAAAGAATTCTTGAGCTGTCTTTGGTACAAAATGTTGGTTATAGTAAAACATAGGACAGGACCCTTGGGCAGAAAGGGCTGCTGCAGTGGGGTGTGAGGGGCTACTGATTATATACTATGGGGTTGGGGGAGGTAAGGAAATAGGGAGGTTTTCAACTTTCATATGCTAAAGAGGACTGACCTACAAGATACCTGAAGCCTTGCCATTGCTAAGGGTGTTTTCCCCTCTAGCAAGGTATTAGCATTAAGGTAGTTGGGAGATTTCTGGAAGCTTGTCACACAAATCCCACCCTGAAGTGGGGATAGGAGGGAAGTTGCAGGGTGTCAGTTTATGCTTTGTTTTCAGCTAGCCTTCTGCTCCCTCAACAATGACAGATTTTGTCATCATCATTTTCTTGCTTTTGCATATGTTTTACTGAAGAAGAAAATTACCCAGAGCAGGCCCAGAAGATGGAAAGTTACTAACAATAAGCTAGAGATAACCAGAAGCTCTACTGGGAGCAAGAGATAGCCAGCCACTTTTGCTTCTGCAAAGGGCTTCCCCCCACAGGCTCCCTGCACTACTGCTCCCGCCTAAGGCAGCCCCTGCTCCCTTGGTTTAAACCCACCTACCAGCAGTCAGCCTAGACCTTGGAACCTGACTGCCCACATTCCCCTACAAAACCCTATAACCCCATTGTCCCGCGCCCAGAACTTCTAGCAGGAGCTTTTCTGTGTCCGCCAGCGGAAAATAAAACCGAGTTCTCCCACTTCTTCGAGTGTCAGTTGGTGTCTCACCAGTCTGATTTTTATTTTTTCCGCAACATTACCACATATGCAACTCTAAATAGTATGCTGTTCAGTTTTGCCTGTTTTTATAGTTCATTTAATATAATCATGTAGCTTACATTTTTATGCAACTTGATTTATTATTGTTATTGTTCAAAATATTGTTTTTCAATCCATCCTAGTTGAATCAGCGTTAGCTCATTCATTTTCTCTGCTGTCTGCTATTTGCTCATCTTTCCTTTTGTTTAAAAAATGTAATTATTTTATCCTCATTCTTGAGTTATGATTATGAAGTTATACAATTCTGTTAACATTCCTTCCTTTTTTTCATTTTTTAATTATTATTTTTATATTAGCATTCCTTCTTTAGAGAAAATATTTTATTCTCTTTTGACTCCCATTAGCACTGTCAGGAAATTCACTAGCAATCTGCTTTTCCTTTGTAGGTAATCTTTTCTTTCTCTGGCTACTTAAGGTTTCTGTTTGTTTTTGGTATTTTATTTGCTATAAGATGTCAATTAAATTTTTTTTTTCCTTGAGTTTGTTGTCTTCCCTGAAGATTGGTATCCCTCATTAATTCTACTAAATCTCTAACAGTATCTATTGAACTACTGGCTCTCTAGAGACTCCCCCTTATCCTTGTTGGGAGCCCCCATTAGATTTCTCTTTCCATTCTCACTCTATTTTCCATGCCTCTCAACCTCCATATCATGTTTTGCATCCCATTTAATCTTCCCACAGATATCAAGTGGACTAATTCTCTTCACCTAGGTCCAATCTCTTCTTTACCCCAAACTATTAAAGTTCTGTTTTCCCAATTTGTATTGTATGTATTTTTTTAATTTCTAGAAATTCCTTTGCTTCTATTTTAAATTTTCATGTTGTTTTGAGTTTCTTAGTCTTTGATTATATATTCAAGTCCCTCTTTTATTTTTCAAACATATTAACATTCATATTCTATATCTTACAATGTCAATATCTGCATTCTTTTGTGGATCTGATTTTGTAGCTTTTTCTTCCTACTGGCTCTTACTTATGATATTTTTTTTCTCATTTGTTTAGCAGAATTCTTCTGTTATGAGTCCACTTTCCATGGAAATTTATTTATGAGAATTTCTTGATACCTGGGGTAAAAATCCCTCCAGAGACAGTTTGAGATTGTTTCTCCTAGTTATCTGTGGAGACCATAACCAGGAGCCACCTCTAAACCAAATTTTCAACTTGAAGTTTTACAGCCCATAGGAGTTTGAAATCATAGTGAGACTTATTTTCCTTTTCATCCATTATTAAGGCTAAAATGGACATTTACCCCACCATTGCCCTCTGGTTGTTTTCTAGTTCACAAATTAAAGCTTTGCTTTTTGTTTATCCTACCTTACAGTTAGGCCCTGACTTTTTCTGCTCTCTCAGGTGTGTATAAGCCATTAGAACTCAGGCTCTAGGCCACCAGGGACCAGCAGAAACATTGAGAGCAGACACCACCCTACAGGTTAGTTTGTCCTTATGCATCTCTGCTTTGCTGTCATTTTTGATCCCAAAGAAATTTCCTTATTTTGACACCAGTACAGTTGCTCATCTTTTGCTTTTTTTTCATATCCCAGTCCCGTATGTTTAAATGTACTATATCGTGAGAGTTTTTTTGTCAATGTCTTATTAACCATACTGCAAAAATGGAAAGCTCCTGTCTGATGCTTTTGGATGCTTCCTTCCTTAAATAATAGGCATTTCATTTACAGTGGCTTCTAGAGTAAAACTAGAGAATTTATACAAGTTTGATAAAAAGTAGAGTTTTTAAAAAATATTTATCATTTTCAATGAAAATTGTGCTTTAATATTTGAAGATGATTAATAATTATTAAAACTGACTCATGCTTATACCTTCACAGCTGCTGTTCTAGGCCTTAAAAGATTTCTTCAAAGCATATCACATGATCATCTTATAAGCAGGCCAGCAGAAATTTCTAAGTTAATTACAGTTTGGCACAGTGTATCCAAAACCTCTTATCTGAACAGTGAACCCAATAATTTAATCAGTCTGTCTGTTGATTAATCACGTTCTAATCCATCTGATATCAGCTCTGAAAAAGCTCTTCATCTGTTCCTTGTAAAACTTATCTCTGCGAATGCACAGCTGCTGTGTGCTATTGGTATTAATAACTTGAATAGGAGACAGAACACAATGGATTCCCAAAGCCTGCAGAAAAAAGTTTGAACTCCTTAAAACAGTCATTCAGGACTCTCTAATCTGACCCAACTCTACAATCTTCCCATCGTCATTTCCTAGGTCCATTCCCTGTTGCTTTCTCAGCTTCAGCCCACATACTGGTTAAGGCCAGGTGCCTGAACTCTTCTGTTTGACCGTTCCTGAAGCTGATGAGCTGATGAATGAATAAATATGTATTTAGCAAATACCCCACGTCAGATATGTACTATTTCACTTACCATTCTACAACCTCTCTGTCATATAGTAAAGCCTATAGTGAAGCCACTTTGACAGGTGAGAAAGTATAAGAGCAAAACAAATTACTTTTTGGCGTCCTGTTTACAAAGTTATAAACTCCTTGAAAAAGGGCAAGAGGAAAGACAAGTCCGTGATTGAATATTTTACTAGTAGGACAGACATAAAATTTAAAAGTTCATCTCCATGCTTTCATGGTGTAAGATACCAAATCCTCTAGATGTTTGACACTAAGAGGTGGGGGGCGTTTGATCCAAAGTAAGCACTTAAGAGTGTGTGAGTAGAAGTCCTTCTTTGACATATAGGAGACAGTCAATATATTCAGTTTCTATTCATTGTTCCCCTCTTTAAGCCTAATCAGGTTGTAAATGGTTTTCCTAGTCATTCTAGAACACAGCGTGTTATTTGTTTTTCCTTTCGCTTCTACTCTCTTACCCTTCACCCCTCAACCATCTGTCGGTTCAGTCCAGTGTGAGACAGACTGAGGGTACACCAGGCTGTCTGTGTGGACGGTCTTCAGCACACCAACATACTGGAATCACCAAATTCCCAACATAACCTAAAATGCGAGAGGATTTCTAAAGAGTTCTTACAATTTTGATCTTGCAAGGTTTGGGGCCACAGGAATAGGAAATGGATTGTCACAGTTTCATTTTATTACATGATAATAATTTTGTCCATTTTGCATCCACTTTCCTAGTTATTTATACTTTATCAGTGTCCATATGATATTTTCTTCTAAGTTTTCTAAGGTGAACATTCCAAAGACTAGTCCTAGTGTAGCAGATTCTCCAAGACTCCTTTAAAACTATTTGCTTAGCTCTCAATTACTCTTTGTTTATATGAACGCATATATGAATCCTAATTAATTCTACCCTGCTAGATATAGTTAATTAGACAAAGGTTGACTATCAAACCCAATTAAGCTCGTTAGAGTCTCTGCCACTGGGGAAAAATTGGGCCTGAGAGATTACAAGATTTGAATGTGACTATGCCTATATCTTATAACCTGGAACCTGTAAGGGGCCTGTGGGTTCTTTTGTATGAACTTGAACTGTAACAGAGGAAGCCCTCTACAGAGAGAGGGAAGAATGAAGAGTTATGCAAGTAGAAGCAGAGAAAAGAGACAGAGAAACATTTTGAAATGCATTTCCTTCCTGTAATGGGAATTATTCCTTTTCCTTAAACTAAATACCACATTCTACTTTTGGAAAAAAAAATTAACTTGTTTAAATTGACTTGTTTTTCTTGCTAAATTAGCAAGAATTTTCTTAGCTAAAATTAGTGCTAATTGGTATCACCTGCATCAAATATTAAGTGGTCACTAATATTATTCATATCATGTAAATGAACCTGAATTCTAGTCTCATCTCTAATGCTCACTAGAGCTGGGCAGCAGTGGACAAGTCCCTTTAATTTCTTGAAACCCCAGGTTTAGTATTAGCAGCATGATGACAGAATCATGAAGATCAAATAAAATGATGTATGTGAAAGGTCTGTATTATAAAAATCTAAATTGTTTTTTTTTTCTACAATCTCAATGCCACTATTTCTCTGATCATTTATCTTGTATTTCTAGGTAACACTCTTACTCGTGTTTACTATGTTTTCCATATGGGTAGACAGATTTAAAGTTCCTGATGACAGGGGCGTGCCTGGGTGACTCAGTTTTTAGGCGTCTGCCTTCGGCTCAGGTCCTGATTCTAGGGTCCTGGGATCGAGCCCCCGCATCGGGCTCCCTGCTCGGCGGGGAGCCTGCTTCTCCCTCTCCCACTCCCCCTGCTTGTGTTCCCTCTCTCTCTCTGTCTCTCTCTGTCAAATAAATAAATAAAATCTTTAAAAAAAATAAAAAAATAAAAAAAAATAAAGTTCCTGATGACAAAGGGGTAAATTTTGTCACAATTTCAGGTTTTTGAGTGCTATCGTTATATAAGACCCTAGGATGGAAATATTGACATATTAAGAACAAATTCTCATCCTACCCATTCCACAGCCCCCCTCAAAACAACCAAGTAGAGATTATTCTGACCATTATAACATTTATTTTGGGGAGTAATCAAATATTAATATACTTAGTTCATGAAGAAAATAAAATGGTAGAGAGTACTTTCATAATAGTGGAGTTGCACTGGAAACTGGGCCACTGTTGAATTTTATTTTACTTTTTGCTATTCCCAGGGTAGCTGTATGCCAGATTTATAATGATAGAACCATATTATGTAACGGGGTATTTGTTGTTAGATTTATTTGCAAAATGATTCTCCTCTACCCTGGAGTAATGTACAGATAAATCCCAGTTATACAGAAAATGGTATATTTTAGAAGAGTTTGTCATGCAATACATTTAATTTTTCAAATTCTAGCTTATAAAACTAATTAATTAAAAGATTTGTTTGCCAGAAACAACCAGTTGACAGCAGAATTTTGGATATTAGAAAAAGGAAAACTTACCCCTAAGATTTAAGTGACAGATTTTCAGGTAAACCAATATAATTTTCTCTGTAGCTGTTAACAATATGTATTATGATACCACAAAGTTCATTAAACAGATTTCTCATTTTACCAATGTGTTTCTGCAGTGCAGGAGTAAAACTTCTTTAAAATTACATATAATTTTAGAATGATATTTATTCTGTTGAATTTTTAGAATTCATATTTATATAATTACTAAAAGTAATTACTAATACTTTTAGAATCATCCTTGCTCCACCATTCCCATTTCTCCCCTAGCATCCACTCTCCTGAATTATTTTTAATTATTCTCTTCCTTATATTTGGTCACGTAAGTACGTTTCACTAAACAACATGCAGTGTTGTTTTGTTTGTTTTAGGTATCATATGCTATTTATTTTTCCACAGCTTGGTCTTTTCACTCAACAAATTTTAAGTTAATCTGTTGTGGTCCAGGACCTGTGGCCCACTCTGAAAATTTTATTTTTGCATTTGCATTCAACTTTTTTGGGTCCCAATTCTTTTCCTAGCCTCTGACAAGATATCTCTGCAAAGAGTCTTTTTCTGTTCACTGAGGCCATTGTGACTATCTTGATCCAGTGGTAACCATGGAAACGCGATAGTTGTTTGTTTGTTTTTTTAGTATAAGAGAGGGGTTTTTTTGAGTATAAGAGAGGTCAAGTAACTGAACTTAAACAAGCAAATATAATCAGCCTATTTACCATTTAAATCTCTTCACTAATTCTAAAAAATCACTAGCATCACTTCAAATGTTAAGAGGTCACTGACACTCAATTTTATTATAGTAGTTACAATATCACATAAAGCAGAGGTATCACCTAACATTTCCCTATCTATAAACATCAATTTTTTAAAATCTGTATATTGTTAATGTGCTGAAGATTAGAACTATGGTAATTCATCTTCTTTGTTATAAAGAATGAACTCATTTGTTCTAAATATGTTTATTTTGTTATATTAACTCCCTTAAGCAATGCTAATATAATTTACCTATTAAATATTAAAGCAAAATATTATCTTATAAAATCATGCTCAAATTCTAGTATTCCCAGGTCAAAAGCTTTAGTAAGTTATTGCCCAATTATTGAAGCTCTAACTCTGTAATCATATAACTCAGGATAATTGGTTGTATCCATTTTCATTCATCTTCCACTTAATTTCACAATTCTAAAAAGTTTTAAGTCAGTGGAGAAGGTTTTTTTGACAAAGTAGAAAATATGAATGGATTTGGGAAAGAAAACCTAGAATAAAATTTCTATTACTGATTCATCACTGGGTGACAGTCTTGGAATCTGCATACTTTTTTGTTGAATTTGGAATATGTTGGTTTTTTAAATTGCTAGGATGGCAACAATTGACTCACTGATAGTTGACAAGCTCTACATAGTAGGCATGTGTAGTTTGGGCAGTTGTTCAGGATCTTTTTTCTTTGCTTGAGTTAAGGAAAGAGAAAACTGACCTGTTCAGAGAAACACTGCCTGTCATAAATCAACATAAAGGAATAAGCAACCCCTATTATAAAGTAGATGAAATTTCCCTTTGATTTGCCTTGCACCTCCTGTTTGATCTTTGTTAAGGAGATCAAAAATTCTCCTATGGTATATTTAGAGTTTAATAGCAGATTATAGAACAGAAAAATAAAACAACCCTAACAATAAAATTACGCTTGAGTCACATTACACAAAGGAAAAATCTCTAATGGCAAAATCTTGAGTTTTAAGTTGCCACTAAAGTGGGGCATTTTAAGAAAGAAGCATTTGCTTGACTCTCCTCCAATTAAATCTTGTCAATTTATTGACCCTTTGGCCCTTGTGAGGTGTTGACCTAATTGTTCTGAAGAGGGTTACAGTGAAAAAGCATATGGCTTAGAATTACTGGACCATTGAGATTTTCCTTACTCGGTTGAGTGCATTTCTTCCAGTCTGTCTTTTTTATTTTATGATATTAAAAAAATCCTAACCATACTGTGGGAAGATGTGGGCCCAACCTAGTAGGGTGTGGACACAAGAAGTATAGTTGGTTAAGATCCTAATGAGCTCATTGGCTAAGAAATCCCCTAGGTAGCCATGGACCAGGTTAGGAATTCATATCCACCTGACCCAGAAAAGCCCTAGCTTGGATTGTATTTGAATGAGGCCATTGTATTTGGATCCTAGAGATTGGATAAACGCAGAAAGTTAGGGCCAACAATCAAGGAGATCTTAGAAGTTACAGGATGATGAAGTTCAAGCATGCTTCCTGTCATTGAGGCTCTGCAGTAGGCTGAGATGGCTGGGATGGGGAGAGGTAGAGTAGTGGACAATCTGTGTCGAGCACACTACTTCCAGGATCTAGCTGTAGTTGATGGTAGGGAGCTATATTCAGAGAAGACATCCCTGAGCTATTAGGGGAAAATAAGGACTGTCCCCAATTCTGGAGTAACAGACTAGTAGGAAAGGATCTGAGCAAAGAGCCAGTACCTGAAATTTGAATATAAGCCCCATCCCACATGTCTGTTCAGCAACAGAATAAAGCCAGCAGGAAATCCTGTGTAGTTACCATCCCTCAGGACAAGACCCATTCTAGTGGCTAGGATTTTGCTCTAGGCTTCTTTAAAAAACCAGCACCTACCAAAGGCCAGGCTAGAAGTTGGACATATAATAGCAAACAAGATGGTGTCTTCTCCATACCTTACACTCTAGTGGAAGGTTCAGACCAGAATATAGACAATGAAGGATATTGAGAATGCCAATTGGGGAAGGTATATATTGCTATGGTGACGTAAGTCAGAGCAGCTTATTAAGACTTGATGACGTTGGAGAGATCGAAAGGTTTCTCAAAGGGACTGAAATCGAAGCTAAGAACCGAAGAATGGACAGGAACAGGGATGCTGCCAACATTAATCCGTTCCATTCAATAAGCAGGAGGTGCCACTGAGTTATAAAATGGTCATTAAAATAGGTGCCCCTTCATTTGTGGAGTCACTCAGTGCCAAGGCTCATGAGTTGGTGAACTAAAACGGGACTCTGTTCACTTCCTTGGCCATGTTTTCCTATGCAGAGCACAACCTGTGGCGTAGAATGGATTTATCTAGGTCTTTCACTTTTAGGGTAGGGAGTAGAACAGAGGAAATGAGGACCTCAAGGCTTAAAAAGTATGGCTTTTGGAAAGTGAAGCATAGAAGAAAACCAGCTTTACTTGTTCCTGGAATCCTCTCAGCCTATGACTGCATGAGACTGACCAACGGGGGGAGCTGCACAGAAGCCACCTGCTGGGATGCAGGGCATGCATTGAAGCATTTGCCAAGATAGAAATTTGACCCACTAGGCTTGAGCTTCCTGCAGCGACTCTACTTTCATTTTACCAATTATAAGACTGGGGAACACTGTTTCACAATAGCAAATCAAAGTAAGACTGGTGGTGTTGCCCACAATTACAATAGAAGTGGAATGGCTTAATTAGTAAAACATTAACTGGCAGGATTCCTATAAGTAAAAATGTACATATTTAAGGAGGCTCATTGTAACATTTATACCATTTATTTTATAATATACTAATTCGAATGTAAAAGTGAATGTAAATTACCAGAAATTAACATGCAATGTGAAGAAAAGTCCTTTCATCCTCTGCAACTGTAGCATTTGGCAGATTCAGGAATAAATAATCTTTTGTGGCAAGGGTATGCCTTATCAAACATATGCAGATCAGCACTAATTAATGCTAATTAAGGTTTCCTGTCTATCTAGTTGGAAAAACGTCCAAATGTTATGAAATCCAGTTAGTATGCCTATTACGCTAATTGTTTTATATGGGGTGGTTCTTAATTAAAATATGTAAATTGACCTTAATTGCTATATACTAATGGGGGTTCATGTTATCTCACTAAAAGTGACAAGATGGTGAGGAGGGGTACTTAAATGACTAATTCTGATAAATCCTTAACTAAATGACCTTTACTCAAAATTAATTTTAATTGGAAGTTGGCTAAAGAAACATTTTTCTTCTTTGTTTCTTTTTAGTTTTTAGTAATGTAAGGATTTTACTCTTCTTTGTTAATACAGCTTTAGAAGCAGTTGTGCATTGTTAATTACACTTAACAAGCAAGTTAATTTGACTATTTACTGTTTATAGTTATCAGGAAGTTATTGATATCCTCATTTCAGGCTGGGGAGAAGTGAGTTCTCATTGAATGTGTATTTATAGTTAGAATCCTATAGGTAAGTTGACCGACCCAGTTAGTTTGTTAGAATATATGTTGAAGTTTGATGAGCTAGTAGTATTAATATGCACTTGTTGGCTGATTTACATTGCAATTACTTTTTTAAAAAAATATTTTTTTCTTTACAAAACATTAGCTTTTATCGGAGTTAAAAATCTCATTGAGGGTATTTGGATTAAATAGACTGAAATGATATTCTTGCATTTTACTTACCAGGTTTTTATTTATTATTTAATTGCAAACAAATTAAAATATGTATGCCCCAAACCAGGGTAAATTAATTTACATCTTTTATTTATTTATTTTTTTACTATGCTAACCTTGCAAGTACAGGAAGTAATTTAAATAGAGCTAACAAATATTTTACTCTTTCGTTTGGAAGTAGTTTATGTTCACATGTAATTTAAAATATATTTTCTAAATCCTTCTGTAAAAATATGAGACAGGACTTGGTAAAATATTGTCATATGGAAAAGAGCAAAGAATAAAGATTGTAGTTTTTCTTTGTCAAAAGGAGACCCAATATTTTTACTCTTTTATCAGGACATCGTGACAAATGTTTCACCTAGAATCATTCGGGGGACTACCTCTGGCCCCATGTATGGCCCTGGACAAAGCTCCTTCTTGAATATTGAGCTCATCAGTGAAAAAACGGCTGCATATTGGTGTCAAAGTGTCACTGAACTAAAAGCTGACTTTCCAGACAATGTAAGTGTGATTTAACGTCTAAAACAAAAGAATTGGCATAAGTTGGTGAATGTTTATTTAAACATCCAATTCATAGGCTTATAAATATTAATGTGTATAATATATTTTATTAAAGAATCTGCCAGTTGCTTTGCTGATGCATAGAAAGATAAAAAAGAAAGAAAATCTCAAGAACTCATAAAAATCTGCACAATGTGAGGCTTTGTTATAAATGGGTGCCATGCAGATGGAAGAAGTATCTACATAAGCAGGAGGAAGAGAAATGAAATACTCATTTTATTGAGTTGATTTTCACTAGATGTGGCTAGTATTTATGAAGGTGATGACCTTAGGAAGAAATTGCAGGCTATAAATCATTTTAAATATAAATCTGAGGCAGAAGCAGAATATCTTCATATATAATGTATTTATATTTTTTCAGTGGGAAATAATTTACCAAATAATTTTAATACCTTTATACTAAATGAGTCACTGTTTTTTATAAAACCTTTTCTTTAAAAGTTCTGTGCACAAAGATTACATATATTTCGTTTCTTTATGGATTTTTATATGTTGCCAGTAGTTTTTTAACCTACAGATAGTATTATCTCTTCAATAGATGGTTACGGTTGTCCTTGATGTCATTCATTCATTTTTTCTCCCCTCCCCTCACCTCAGTGCACATATGCCCGTGTGCATGCACACACACACACACACACACACACGCACACATACACACACACACATATTCCCCCTCCCCACCTCATTTTCTCTCTCAGAGCTGGTGATGAATGGAGGTTGAGGTTTGAGCCATGTTTGTCTTTATTTGTAGAAAAGATTCAAAGACAAATTGGAGTGGTTTAAGTATTCTAATGATAAATATTTTAAAATCTAATGAAATTTGTGGATGTTATCCCACAAATCGATAAATTAGAAAACCTTAAAAAGGGACTTTTGCTATCATACTGTTGTCTAACCCATCAAGTTTTGTTTTTGTTTTTTGTGTTTTAGAAAGTCCTAATTGTTTCAGAGTTTTCTTACATTGAAGCAAAATTTAGACACACAGAATATAATTAATCTTCCTCAAGTCAAACCTTTGGATATGAAGGGAACTATCAAGACCCATATAAAACCTATAGCTTCTGTTCATTAGGAATTTTTCACTTTCTGAAAATGATGTTGCAAATCATCTCTCTATTCACATTATACAATCAACTCTAATAACAATTATGTTGAGGTATTTGTTTTTTAAAGGACCCAAATCTTGTGTGATCTTGTGGAAAGTTTTTCTCAGAATGACTGGGACAAAAAGTGGGTCAACCATAAGAAGAATTTTATATATATATATATATATATATATATATATACACACACACACATACACACATACACATGTATGTATGTATATGTCTATATTTATTTTATTGTATATATATTTATTTTATTGTATATATATTTTAAGATTTTATTTATTTATTTGTCAGAGAGACAGAGAGCATGCAAGTAGGGGGAGTGGCGGACAGAGAATTGGGAGGGAGAAGCAGGCTCCCCACTGAGCAAGGAGCCCAACATGGGGCTTGATCCCAGGACCCTGGAATCATGACCTGAGCCGAAGACAGATGTTTAACCAACTGAGCCACCCAGGCGCCCCTAAATATAAATATATTTTTAAGAATGGTCTATAGGTTTAAGTATTATACTAGGTACTGAACATGCAATAACATAATACCAGTAACAATAAGCTTGAGCTCTTATAAGATTAAACTATGCTTGGTACTGTTATAAATGCCTTATATATTTTAACATGCAATCTTTAAGCAATCTTATAAGATAAGTACTATTACTTTCCCTATTTCACAAAGAGGAAACCGAGAGGAAACACAGAAGTTAAGTAGCATGCCCAGGGTACACAGCTATTACAATGGTCCCCCCCATCCACAGTTATAGTTTCCGTGGTTTTAGTTACCCGCCGTCAACCATGGTCCGAAAGCAGGTGATCTTCCTTCTGGTTTATTGTTGGAAAGTCAGTAGTTGCTTAAAGCCATGTCACAGTGCTTATGTTTTCACCTCACTTCATCTCATCACATAGGCACTTTATCATCTCACATCATCACAAGAAGAGTGAAGACAGTACAATATGGTATTTTGAGAGAGAGAGAGGGAAAGATCACATTCACACAACTTTTACTACAGTATGTTGTTATAATTGTTCTATTTTATTATTAGTTATTATTGTTAACCTTTTATTGTTCCTAATTGATAAACTAAACCTTTATTGTAGGCATGTATGTATAGGAAAGAGCACGGTATTTAGAGGGTTTAGTGCTACCCATGGTTTCAGGTATCCATTGGGGGTCTTGCAACATATCCCCCATGGATCAGGATGGGATTATTATATACATTGAAGCCAGAATTTGAACTTGAAATTTTCTTTTAGCATCGGTGCTCCTGTCTAATGATAGTGTTCTCTAATGCACCTACTGTAGTATCATTTCAGGCCTTTAAAATTTTAATATGAATTTTTAATGCAGCATATGAATAATTGCCCCAAATGTTGCTTCTATAATATTTAGATACACCAGTATATCTGAAAAAAAAATCATTTTTCCTGGAAGAGAACTCCCACCAATGGCTTGTAAGTTCTATTTACCCTCTTCTGGGCAGGAGTGAGATGTTAAATAAAGGCCTCCAAGAAATGACAGTAAATAGAGAAGAAAGCTGAGATGAAACCTTTGCTTTGTGATTCCACAGCCAAGTAGGAAGAAGAGGCACATTTAAATGTTCTTTTCAATTTCCCTGGAAATAATTTTCTTCTCCTATAATGCTTTTTCTTCGGAGGAAACAATGCTTGCATTTCTTCTTTCTAATTCTTTCACTATTTAGATTATACTCATTATTCTTTTTCTATATTGTTAGAACTAATTTCTAACATTTTTATTCCCCATATCAAAGATAACATTTTAAATACAATTAAAATGGCATTCCCATTTGAACCCATGGAAATAATGTGTTGCACCTAGATATTGCCATGCTGAGAATAGAATATCCCCCACTGTTTTGGAATTACTCTGATGCCAAACCCAATGAGCTGAATGAAAGAAGGTGACCCTTCATTTTCCAAGTTTAATTATCACTCTCACTGGAGTTTTCCCACATCATTCTCGAGTGCGTGGCTGCCACCTTTAATGACAGGGATCAGATAATTCAACCCACTGTGGCAGCTTCTAAGCAAGGGCTAACTTCTGAAAAAGAAATTATCCTGGAGGTTGTGGGGAAGGAATGTAGGTCAGCTGATATCAGCAGCTAGTATCTCTCTTTCCAGAGAGAATAAGCACCAGTTGACTGTGAACTGGAGGAGACAGCTGGAAGGACATCTTGAATATAAAGGCCTCGAGATCCCTGAAATATATTGTAAGGGCTTGTTTCTTAACTATCACAGAGTTACACAAGCCTACACTTATACTAGACTTCTGCCCAGTTTTCAAGGTTTCCTTTTATTTATCTGTGAATTAAATTTGGCACACTGATCATTGTAGTGACAATTATTACTAAGAGGTTTTTTTTTGTTCCTAAGCTGAGATTTTGCAATGCTTATTATGAAATGTACTGTATAATTAGGGCTTACAGAAATCAATTTTAAGTGAATCCTTTCATTCTCACTGCAAAAGCCTTAGAAACCATATATTTTAGACTTCGCAAAAAATTTTTTTTACCAAAAAAATACATGCTGCATTTTGTCTGAATGCACTGAATTAGCAAACAAAGACTGACATTTTCTATCATTTGTGGCAGCTAAAGTAAGTGTTAGGCAAGAGATAGGGATTCAGCAGTGAATTAGCTGGTGAAGATAGAAAAGGGAGTGATGGCTTTGTTAGAGAAATTAATAAAGGAAGAACAATTGATATGTAAATATACTTCTATTACAATACACCTCATTCTCCTGAAACCCTTTCTCAGTTCATTACTGGGAAATCAGCATTGCACACATTAAGTTCAAAATGATTCCAAAGAAGTTGTTCTTCATCAGCATTCTCAAAAGTGCTTTTCTGACCGAAAGTCGCTAAATACAGAGTTCTTAACCCCACGTGTGTGTGTGTGTGTGTGTGTGTGTGCGCGCGCGCGCACGCACCATGGACTCCTTATACCCCTTGTGAAGCCTAAAGGCCTTTCTTCAGAATGTTTTTGAATATGTAAAACCCAATTCAATAGTTTGCGAAGGATTCCCATTGGAGTAAATTAGAACGCTCAACTCATTTTAAAGAATATGATATAGTAATGCATGTTCCTCTTTAATAAGTCACTAAAAATACAGCCTAGTGGCAGATCTAATACCTACTGTAATTTTGACATAGAATGGTGACTATCAGTGAAATGGTGAGATATCAGTGACAACTGTGTGGTGATTTTCTATGGCTTCTGTTGGTGCGAAGTTACAGGTATTGATAGTGCTACTGTGGTTTGTTGTATTCATGAGGAAATGCTAAATTTCAGCAGAGATAGTGAAAATAAAGGTCTGACTTTTTTCCCATTCAAGTTCATGAATTTCCTGCATTCTATCAAGAATTCTATATACCGGGCACCTGGGTGGCTCAGTGGGTTAAAGCCTCTGCCTTCAGCTCAGGTCATGATCCCAGGGTCCTGGGATCAAGCCCTGCATCAGGCTCTCTGCTCAGTGGGGAGCCTGCTTCCCCCTCTCTCTCTCTCTGCTTGCCTCTCTGCCTACTTGTGATCTCTCTCTCTGTCAAATAAATAAATAAAATCTTTAAAAAAAAAAGAATTCTATATACCTCAGGTAAGAAGCTTTGTCCAGTGGTTCTCAGTTCTGGGTGCATATTAGAATCATTTGGGGAGCTTCAGAAAGGGTATTTATGGTTAGACCCCTTCCTAGTTCAGTCATTTCAGAAATTCTGGCATGGATACAATGCGTATACATCCGTGTATGTGTGTGTACATGCGCAAGCGCATGTGTTTGTAGGTGGTGTGTGTGTGTGTATTTTTTAAATAAAGTTCATCAATTAATTCTACTGCGTATAAACCAGCATCATTCATAACCCTTGACATACATAATTAAATATTTGTATAAGTCCTGTGTCAGAACTTGAGAGCCTTTTATAGGTGCTAGGAACTGTGGGCTTCATGTATCTGTGGAGCAGAGTTTTTCCTTAGTTTATAGATGAGGAAACTGACCTTTTGAAATATTGCATTGCACAGGGGGAGGGCACTGTGTCACACAGCTAGTAAGTGAAGTCACTGGAACTGAAAATCTTCCCATTACACCTTGAAGAGGTATTTAACTTGACTCTAAAGAACCTGCAGAATTAAGAGTAATATGTTATTTCAGTCCTCCCCTACCCACCCACTCAGATGGGTCAATGATATTGAGCTCTCTTAACCACAGACTCTCAAATAGAAAACAAAATCTTTTTATTGGACAAAGAAAGAAGTCTGTCATCAGCCAACCATTATTTTGTCGTTAGTCCCAGCACAGGATATTTTACAGCTCAATATTTACTGCTTTGCGGGGATGTAGCTGACTTTAGAAAACAATGACTCAATGTGGACCTTGATTTGAACTGTTACGTGGTCCCGTCTTAAGTTCTGCATTTGAAAATAGAGAGTCAAGAGATTCAGTTGGATCTATGTATCCTCTAAGCAAGGAGGATGCTCACTGTTTATTCAGTGGGTGTTCATCCACGGAATGACCCCGTAACTCCTGCAATCTTCTTACAGGCACCAAAGAAGCAAGCTTTCTTTTCTTTGGATTATTTATAATTAAGTCTCACTAATTAGAAATAAGGGGATTTTGTTACCCCTCTCTCAATCTATTTCGAAAGATAAAATTTAGTAACAGATAACACTATAATGTATATGTTGTCAGGCCAACAATGACCAGTACAGGGTTGTTATTTTGCTTTCAGTTTTTATTAAACCATTGTTTTCTCATCACAGACCTTATAAAGCATAAAAATGACCTTGGCCTTTCCCCCCTCATGTCCTGAAAAGGATATTCACCAACACAAATGTAAGCATCCCTGCACTGGAGGGGTTCCTCCTTTGCTCCCTCTGGAATTTTTTAAGCTTGTCAAGTCTCTATTTCTGTCAATTTCTACACATTCTCATGTTGATTTATTTTAAATAAATTGGGAAACTGCTAGAGCAGTTATTGAAGTGAAGGTTAATATACCCCCAGGAAACTCCTTCCTTCTTTCCACCATGAATTCTAGAGGACATAGATACTTCCCAACCTCCCTTTTTTGCTAAAATCCAGGACAGCTTTCTGATGACATTACTTTATTGATTTTTTAAAAGATCTAGTCTACAAAAAATAAAATAAAAATGAATTGTAATAGTAGTGGAAATTTAATCCTTTAAAAAGTTAGGGTGGATGGAGGTAAAATAGTCCATATCCAATTATCCTAACAAATACTGTTTTCATTTTCCTAGATGTGATATAGTCTAAGAACTAAAGGCATGAGGTTTTAAATCAGAATGGATTTGAATTTCAGATTGTCCTCTGACTTGCTATTTATTGACACTCTCAACCTCAACTTCCTCATCTGTGTGATGACAATAACTATTCTCAGAGGTTGTACAGATTAAATGATATATTATATGTAACATGTTTGGCACATTGCAGTTATTCAGCACTACAAATTATATTGCATAGGATACCTTTATACATTTAGCTTTTATTCCTACTTAAAATAATTATTGGTTTCCATAAAATATTCTGAGAGAGGGATTTGGTATGTCAAAGGTAACAGCATGTTTGTAGCTCTTGAAGTATATTGCCAGTTGATTTTCAAAGCATTTTTGAGCAATTCACATAAAAGTCACTATTTTAGAAATAATTACCAACTAAAAAATTAAAAACTAACTCACGAAATATGCTTTTTTAATGATGCTTTTGAACTTGAGTTTATTATATGTCATATAGAATGTAAAGTCTGATTTTTTGTTCAGTGTTGTATTCATTATACTTCTGTGCTTCAATATCATTCATTCTTTTGACTTAGTTATCAATTAAAACAAGACTTAAATAATGAGTTATTTTCTTAGTATCAGCATAGAAACAAAGCAAATTTAAAATATGTTTAATTCCACAAAGCAAGAGTAGCCACAATGAATCAGAATACGTAATGTAGTTCATAGTTCTGTGATTAGTTTCTGGCTCCATGGAGCCAAGTTTTTGCTTTTTGGTTTTTGGGTTTTTTGTTTTGTTTGTTTTGAGATAAGATATTCCTAATTCCTTAAAAGAAAACATTATCTGCAGTTTAGATAAAGTAATGGGGACTAGATTTACCATCCCAACTGAGACAACGACATAAAAGAAAACATAAAACATATGAAACAATAGTTTTTAAGACCTGGAAGGAACATCTGTCAATAAAGAGAGTAGTCACTGAGATATGGAAAACTAAGAAACTGAGCTCTACCCTTGGTCAGGAAAGTTTCCAGGCCACATTGCAAGGAGCAGAACCCAGGGATCTCTCAGAGTTGAGAAGACAGAACTGTCCAGAGAGACCACGGTGGTTAGAATTCACACAAGAGAGAGCACCAGAAATCAGAGAACTGCATACAGAGAACACTCCAGAGGCCTGTAGAAGGTCTCTTTTGAGTGTTCAGCAGAGTACAGATCAGCTCATGTATGTGAGTAAATTACGAGGAACTGCAGAAAGAACTTTCTGAATGGATTAGAGGGACGAGTAGTCAGTTCTTAAATGGATCTAGGAGTAATGACTGGAAGACCCTATGATTCAAAATTAGCCATAGGCTGAGGAGCACTGCTTTAGTCATGCCCAACAAACCTTAAAAGCAAGACCTGAAAGGATCAAAATATCTCCAAGTAACTTAACTGCAGCTCAGAACAAAATTAAAGGATGTAGAAATACAAAAATATCTAGGACCAAATAAGATAAAGTTCACAGTGTCTGGTATTCAATTAAAAATACCCTATCAGAGAGGGAAGACAAGCCATAAGAGACTCTTAACTATGGGAAACAAACTGAGGGTTGCTGGAGGGAAGGTGGGTTGGGGGATGGGTTAACTGGGTGATGGGCATTAAGAAGGGCACAAGATGTGATGAGCACTGAGTGTTATATGCAGTTGATGAATTGTTGAACACTGCATCTGAAACTAATGATATATGTGAGTTGAGTTTAAATTTAAAAAACTACCTATCATGTAAGAAAGTAGGAAAATATAACCCCAAATAAGAGGAAAATCAATCAATTAAAACTGTGCCAGAACTGATGGGATGTTCAAACTAGCAGGCAAATGTATTCAAGTATCATTACAACTATATTCCATATGTTCAAAAACTAAGAGAGGGAACATACATAAAAACAAGAAAACAAACAAACAAAACCCCACTAAACCAGACTTCCAGAATGAAAGTGCAGTGAATAAGATGAAAAATACACTGGTAGTTATGAACAGCATACTAGGCAGTGCAGAAAAAAATGATTAGTCAACTTGAAGATGTAACAATAAAAACTATCTAAAGTAAAATGCATGTGGGGGTGTGTTAGAGAGTGGGGAGTAAACATACTGTTAGTGAGCTAGGGACAACCTCAAGTGGCCTCTTATATACTGGAATTTTCAATGTTTGAAAAAAAAATTGCCCCAGTTTTCCCAGTTTTATGTAAAACTACAAGCCTTCCCACTTGCCAATCAAACAAACAAGAAACTTGAGCTCCAGGTATAAGAAACATGAAGAAAATTACACCAAGGATTGCATCAATAATCAAATTAATCAAACCAGTGACAAAGAGAAAATTGTAAAAGTAAAGACAAAAAGCATGGTCCATATAGAAGAATAAATATAAAGGTTATTGTTTTGAGTTGTTGTCAGAAACAATGCAAGCTAGAAGACAACTTTCAAGTGCTGAAAGAAAAAATGACAACTGTTCATCTAAATTTCAAAATTCAGCAACATATCTTTCAAAAATACAGATGAAATATATTCTTTTTCAAACACAAAATGACTAAAAATTCATTACTAAGAGATTGGCATCACTGGAAATATTTTTTTTAATGTTTTAGGTAGAAAGTAAAACCACGCTAGATTGAAATATGGACCTATACAAAGGAATGAAAGAATTTGTAACTATAAACTTGATTTAATTCACATTAGAAGAGAATTGGTTGCTTAAACAAAAATATAAAGCAGTCTGTGGTTTATAAAATATATTAAGGTAAAATATGTGATAATAGTGCAAAAGTTGTGAGAAAGAAATGTAAGTATATACTACTGTAAGCTTCTAACTCTTTATGTAAAGTTTTTTATCACTTAGATAGACTGATAACTTAAAGATGTATTCTCTAAGCTCTAAACAACCAATAAAGTAATGCATGAGAATTATGCTAAAAAGCTAACAATAGCTAAAAAACAATGATAGAGATATAAAATAGACTCATACAGAATACCAAAAGAAGACAGAAAAAGAGAGAAAGGCTATAAAAAAGAGACAGTGGAGATAGAAACCATGTAGTAAGATGATAGAGTTAAACCTAATTATATCAATCATCACATTACATATAAATGGCCTAAACATCCCCCATTAAAAGGCAGAGATTTTCAGATTGGATGGAAAACATGACTCAACTATATATAGGTTACTGCCTATGTTCTTCTCTAGGGTTTTGATAGATTCCTGCCTTACATTAAGGTCTTTTATCCATTTCGAGTCTATCTTCATGTATGGTGTAAGAGAATGGTCAAGTTTCATTCCTCTATATATAGCTGTCCAGTTTTGCCAGCACCATTTATTGAAGACTGTCTTTTTTCCACTGGATATTTTTTCCTGTTTTGTCAAAGATGATTTGACCATAGAGTTGCGGGTCCATCTCTGGGCTCTCTATTCTGTTCCACTGGTCTATGTGTCTGTTTTTGTGCCAGTACCATGCTGTCTTGGCGATCACAGCTTTGTAGTAAAGTTTGAAATCAGGCAATGTGATGCCCCCAGCTTTGTTTTTCTTTTTCAACATTTCCTTAGCAATTCGGAGTCTTTTCTGGTTCCATACAAATTTTAGGACTGTTTGTTCCAGTTCTTTGAAAAAAACTGGCAGAATTTTGATCTGGATGGCTATTAATCTTGTAATATCAATAGTAGACAAAGTAGATACCAAAGCAAAGATTATTACCAGGAACAAAAAGAATCATTTTATAATAATGAAATGGTCAATCCATTCAGAAAGGATAGCAATCCTAAGGTTTATGCACTTAGTAACAAAATCTTACGATGCATGAAGCAAAAACTGATAGAACAGGAAAGAGCAATAGAAAAACTCAGAATCACAGTTGATTCCCATACCTACCAGTAAATAATTAATAAAACAATGGAGTAAGGCTATTCAAAATTTGAAAAATGCTGTCAACTTATCTAACTGACATTTATTAGAAATGACGTCCATAGCAACAGAATACACAGTCTTTGCAAATACATCCATACCGTTTATTAAAATAGGCCATATTCTGTGCAATAAAAGAAGTCTTAATAATTTTAAAGAGTTCAGCTCATCTGAGGTATGTATTCTGACCACAACAGGAATGTATTTGGAAAATCCCCAAAATATTTTAAAAATAAGTAATAAATCTAAATAACCTTTGAATAAAGGAAAAAGTCATAAGAGAATTTGAAATTATTTTGAATTGAATGAAAATTAAAATGTAAAATATTAAAAATTTTGGTATGTCATAAAAGTTTTACTAGTAGAGAAATTTGCAGCATCAAACACATATAATCAAAAGTGAAGAAAGTTCTCTAATTTTTGCAACTTCCACCTCTACATACTAGAAAAAGAAGAACAAACTAAACTCAAGGTAAATAAAATAAGGATATAATGGAGATCAGTGGAGGAAATTGATAAGATAGCAAGAAAAGCAATAGAGAATATCAAGGAAAATAAAGCTTTGCAAAATTCCTTGCAAGAACAACTGAAATTGATAAAACAGCCAGATTGATGAAGGTAAAAGGAGAGAAGAAACACAGATTATCAGTATAGGAAATAAGAGAAGTAGCACCATTGCAGAATCTATGCATATTAAAAGAAAAACTATGGAATATTATCAACAATTTTATGTGAATAAACTGGTCAGATTCCTTGAAAGACAGAAATTATCAAAACTTAGTCAAGAAGCAATAGATAATGTTAAAGAAATTGAATTTGTAGTTCCAAACATTTCTATGAAGAAAACTGCAAGCTCAGATGGCTTCACGAGTAGATTCTACCAACCATTTATGAAAGAATAATGCCAATTGTACACACACTCGTTCAGAAAAATAAAGCAGAGGAAATCCTTCCCAACTAAATCTATGGTGCCAACACCCTAGTATCATAACTGGACAAAGACAGGACAGGAAAAGTATGGACTGTTTTCCTTCATGAACATAGTTGCAAAAGTTCTAAAAAAATTTTAAGAAATAAATCCCAATAATATATAAAGATTTTAATATGACAAAATGAGGTCTATCCCAAGAATTCTAAGTAGGTTTAACATTTGAGACTATTGTAATTCACAGAAATGACAAATTAAATAATAGCAACAATGACAAAAACAATATAAATTGTAAAATTATCTCCATAAACCAAACAAAAAAATTTAAGAAATCTAAAAATCTGTTTCTAATTTAAAAGAAATTTTTTTGAACTATGAATAGAAGTCTAATTCCTTAATCTAGTGGAAAGCATTAAAAACAAACAAAACAAAAAACCCAAAGGTAACATCATAGGTGACAGTGAAAGACTGAATATTTTCCTTCTAAGAGAAATAAGATAAGGGTATCTGCTCTCACCACTTCTATTTCACATTGTACAAAAGTTTCTGTTCTGTTAAATAAGAGAATGACAACAACAACAAGAAAGGATATGCAGATTTCAAAGGAAAAAGTAAAACTGTTTTTCATTCACAGATGACATGATTGTTTATGTAGAAAATGTGATTAAATGTACCAGTAAAGACCATTTTATTTACAAAAGCAGGCAGCTAGCTTACAGGCTGTTGTTTTTGGATTTGATTTTTTTTTAAGATTTTATTTATTTACTTGACCGAGAGAGAGAGAGAGGAAGGGAGAGCACAAGCAGGGGGTGTGGCAGCCAGAGGGAGAAGCAGACTCCCTGGTGAGCAGGGAACCCTGGAAGTCTAAAATTTGGAAGTCTAAAAATTTCTCATTTCAAGACTTATTTTAAAACTACAGGATTCAAAATAAGATGATACTGACCTAAAAATAAATATGCAAATAGATTAATGGAGAATAAGAAGCCCCAGAACAACTCACACATTAGTTGTATGAGCAACTGATTTTTGGCTACCCTGCAAAAAAGGAAATCCAGTGGACAAAATATAGTCTTTTCAACAAATGATGCTGGTAAAATTGGGTATTCATATTCAAAAAAAGTAAATGTTGACTCATATCTGACATGATATATAAAAATTAATTCAAAGTAGTCATAGACCTAAATGAAAAACCTAAAACTTCATAAGGAAAACATCAGAGAAAGTTCTTGTGACCTTAGGTTAGGCAAACATTTCTTAGATATATACCAAAAGCATGGTGCTTGAAAGAAAAAAAAATGATGTGATTAGAACATTTTGCTCTTCTAAACCTATTGTTCAGAAAGTGAAAATACCAACCAGAATGGGAGAAAACATTTACAAATCATTTATCTGATGAAGGACTTATATCCGGAAATTTTTTTAGTCCAGAATATTTAAAGAACTTTCAAAACCCATAGTAAGAAAGGAAATAACCCTCCTCACACTGAGCAAAAAAACTTGAGCAGATACTTCACCAAATAAATACGCAAATGAAAATGTGCTCAATATCATTAGTCATTGATAGTCTAGAAAAGCAAATTAAAACCACAGTGAAATATACACCTATTAGAATGTCTAAAATTTAATGTTAGTGAGGATATAGGGCTACAAGAATTCCTATACGTGGGGCATGATAAACATGTTCATCATCTTTTTTTTTTTTTAAAGATTTTATTTATTCATTCGACAGAGAGAGAGGGATCACAAGTAGGCAGAGAGGCAGGCGGAGAGAGGGAGAAGCAGGCTCCCCGCTGAGCAGGGAGCCCGATGCGGGGCTCGATCCCAGGACCTGAGATCATGACCTGAGCCGAAGGCAGAGGCTTTAACCCCCTGAGCCACCCAGGCGCCCCCATGTTCATCATCTTGATTGTGATGATGGTTTCAAAGTAAATACACCTGCTTTAAATATGTACATTTTATTTTATGTTATACATTATATAACATATAAAGAATTGTATATATATAACATATGCAATTTATGTATATATAGCATATGGAATTATATATAATTTATATAACATACTGTATATAACATATATAGAATATGTATATCATATATAAAATTATATGCCAGTAAGCCTGTTTAAAAATAGGTTCCATTTAAAATTATAATGGCACTTTTCATGGAATGTTTCCTTGTAATTAATGCTGAACTTAGTTGGATGGGTAAACTCCTGTCACTGATCTCCTCCTCAATCCCTACCCCATTGTCCGAGCCACCAGGCAATTATTACCCTCCATAAAATTGTCTAGCGTTTTGGTCACATTCACTTTGATATTGACTTATAGGAATTAACAGGTTAAAATGAACTTATGCTATATTAAGAAAAAAAAAAGAAATGGGTCAATTTTTGAGCTTCTACTTTGTGAGAGATTAAAATTCTAGTTATTCATGTCTTTCTGTAAAGGGAAATCAGAAGAAAATTTATCAAAGCTTTTTACATAGTCACATTTTATAAGCATTAACTGCCAACAACATAGTTTTTCTCAAACTCCCCTTTAATTTGTCAGTCTGCCTTTTGGGTAACAATATTGTGTCCTTCCATACGGAAGTGTGGTATGGAACACACTGAACCATGCAGAAAGAGGCCCTGGGGATGGTGATGATGCATTGAATTTAAACTCTTTTTTGGTATAAACTAGCTCATGAGAGAGTCAATGGAAACAATTTATAAGTTATATATGTTTGCTATGTAACCAGACCATGCTTTAAAATGAAACCAAGTCCATACTCAAACAGCTGGAGTTTTGTTCAGTGGGCTCACTTAATACCAATTTGGTAATATCTCATCCTTTCTAAGGTTTTTGTGGAGAACTCAACTCAAATGCGTTCTTCTCCTAAAATATTTGGGAAACCAGGAAAGAGAAAGGATAAAGTAAAACCTTCTACTCTCCTCCCCTCGCCCCCTACAAGTCCCTAACATATATATTTTCATTTAAATGGCCCACTTTAAAACACCTTAGAAAAAAAGCACCACTGTTTTATGACAGGCTTAAAAGTAGGAGGTAATAGAAAGGTTTTTATTTAACATAAGATACTGCAATTATATGTGTTGCATTTACTTTGTTACAAACTACTTATCCTATTTTACTTTTGGGGGGACTGTGAGCTTGCTGGTAGACAACATTTTCCCCCCAGGATTTTTTTTTTGCCACTAGGCATTTTATTCTTTTACATTGTACCCTACAGGGAATGTTCCTGAGATTTATTTTTGACAAGGAACTATTTTCATGTTTTTCCCTTAGGTCTTTTAAGACATTTACTTAAAAGTATTCTCTTTATTCTTTAAGATAGTTAAACAAACAAAAACTTAGTAGTGCTGTTTTAAAGGTTTGTATACTGTGTTATAACAACTGTTTTTCATTTTTAACCATTATTTATGGTTGGATAATTGATTCATTTAAGCAGAATTTGAGGCTGTATCTGAGACCCACAAAAAAGATCTAATTAATTAAAACCAGCTGAAAGGAGACTGGTCACAGAGGCCTTGGACAACTAATTTAATCACCAGACAGACCAAACATTCCTACAAGTGAGGTAAATTTTGATAAAACTAACATGTACAATGAACCCTCCAAATGACTGAAAATTGTATTCTGTAGGATTTGTCTTCATTTTAAGAACCAAAGTTATGAAAATATACGTTAGAATGAGGGCCATTTCAGTAGGAATAATACATATTTATATAGACAACTTGCAATTATCCATTTCAGTAACAGATAGGGAAGAATTAATGAATGGAGTTCAGCAATAAGGATATGATATTTTTACCAGTATCATCTAGTTTTATATAAAGAGGGCATTTCATAATAGTGTTAGAGATAAAAGCAGAGATTTAAAAAAAAAAAACACAGAAGAAAAAGAAAAAAAAGCAAACATCTTTTGGCAATGAGCCTTTTCCCAAGGCAAATCCCAAATCTTAAGGGAAGTATAAGAAGCAAGAATTAAAAAAGGGACTTTAGGAAATCAAGACATAGTTACTAATTTTGTATAGCCATTTGTAGTACACAAATTTCTAATTCTCTGAGTTGATCTCATAATAACTTTGGAAGGAAGGCATTAATATCCTTATTTCATACTACAATCTGATAGCTGGGTGAAGGTAAGTAATTTCTCAAGGATTTTACTCAGGTTGTAAGTGGTAGAATTTCAAATTGATAACAGAACTCTGACATCTACACACAATAGAAAATTATTATTTCTTAAAAGTCAAGCTTCAGAGTACTCAAAAATGTTCATGTATGATTCGCTTTTTCTTTTCACCTGGATTTTCTTCCCCTTCTGGTGGAGGTGCTAATGAGCAGAGAAATGGTGAAGGTAATCAGCCAGAGGGAAGAGAAGAATCAAAGACCTAGATAATTCACAAACTGGAAAATGAGCTCCTAACTAATCAGGACTGGATTGTAAATAGGATAGAAAGAATTTATGCATCCCTGGTATTGGCCTGAATAGCATTTGTACCCAATCCAAGAAAAGTATTTGTGAATTTCACAGTTGGCTATTTTTTCTCCCTTTGAGATTTTTTCCTGAACTAATTATCCATTGTGTATGTGAAGCAAAAAAATAACTTACCATTAAAGTCATTTTTGAGGTGGATATTTCACTTCACATGTTGTTAAAATGCCTGGAGCATTAATAAGGAATGAGTTAACTTTATAAATATAGCTTCTTTGGGGAGTTTCTGATCTATATACTGATCACCCAGAAGGAAATTTTGTGTAATATTTTATTCATGCAAAATTTAGGGAAGTAACTAGATTGACTAATCTTTCCATAATAAATAATTTAACTTTGTGCTGCTTTTTGCATTTTAATTTCTTCATAATGTGTCCTTTAAAATCCCTAATATTAAAATGATCAGTGACTGTTTGTGCTTGACTTAGTTTAAATTATAAATTTAGTTATGGCTCTGGGGTTACAAGGTACAGGGGAAGATGCCTTCATATAGGAAGTCAACACATTTACAGATTGGAAAAGCTATGTGTGCGATCAGTTTTTTAATGAATTGTTGGAAACAGTGTAGTAATCACACAAATAATGACATATAGCACTACATACCAGTAATTCTTAGTGTTACCTCAAATACTTCACATTTCATATACTTTCATGCCCACTATTTAATTTCAGGGTTTTGTGTCATGTCTTGATACAGAGTTGTTGTTTTAGTCTCTTCTGCTTAACACCTTCTGCAGACTTCCCAGCTCAAACTCAAACAGCCAGGATAGATGCAGTATGGTTAGATTAGGACTTTGAAATTCAGGCAGGACTTCTGCTTCTCCTTCAGATGTAGAAAACTAGAGAACTCACCCCTCTCACCTCAATAAGCGGAACAAGTCAGATAAACTGCAAAATGGGGTTTTTAAACCCCATTTTGCAGAGGGAGGCCTGGGTGGCTCAATCAGTAAAGCGTCTGACTTTCAGCTCAGGTCATGATCTCAGGTCATGGGATCAAGACCCTTGTCAGGTTCTGTGTTCAATGAGGGGGTCTGCTTGTCTCTCTGCCCCTCCCCCTTACTTGTACACATACTCCCTTGCTTTCTCAAATAAATAAATAAAATCTTAAAAAAAAAAAAAAAAAAACTAGCAAAGACCTAAGAATCCAAATTCACCTACATGAACTAAATTCCAGAGAATAAGTTCTTCTTCGGAGAGAAGAAACCCATATGACTGCTTTGCTCCCTGAAGGACTGGTGAGAGGGAAAGGAAGTCATCACAGAGAAACCAGTGAAGTTTTAAAGAACGTTTAATGGATGTGTTCGGATATAAGGAGCCCAGACACAGACCTTATCAGCCTTTGGCAACGAACTCTTTCCCATTTTACTTCATTGAGTAGCCTACCAGATGTGGGGCTAAGGCAGCCTAAGAGAGAGAGCCTCTTTAAGGTAGGCTCAGCCTTCTCCAATTACAGGTCAGAACCCTGCTGAAGGCTTGGGCTGTAAGGCATTCTAGGCCTTCACTGCTGTGCTGCCCTGGCTCTTTTGAAGGTTTAAGGAAGGGAGGCTCAGCAGAAAGATATTCTGAAGCACAGAAAGCCAGTGTGGCACTGCAAAGCCAAGAGAACTCCTTAGCAACGCAAAACGCTGGCAGCTGGTCTGGAAGCAGCAGAAGATATCCCATGGTTTGAAAAGTTGGTGGCTGGCCTAATTGTAATAAAGAGACTCTGGAGGTTTTCGGGGGCTCAATTTCCAAGTCCTACTGAAAAGAAAAGTTCTGATTCAGGCATCAAAATGTTTGAAGCCAGTGGAAAGCTGAATCTAAGTAAAACCACAACAAAGCCCAGACTCAACAACAGATTTCATCAACTCAGTCTCCTACATTAGCAACCTGATAACAGAAGCAGTGCACCCTTTTCTGGGGATAATTATTATTTAGGTAAGTCCCTACTGTTCTTTTTGGTGTGGGGAGGGGCAGAGGGAGAGAGAGAATCTTAAACAGGTTCCATGCCAAGCCTGGAACCCGACAGAGGGCTCTATCTCACAACCCCGAGATCATGTCCTGAACTAAAATCAAGAGTCAGACACTTAACCAACTGAATCACCCAGACATCCTTCTGTTCTTTTGTACAAACCATCTGGCATACAATAAAAAATTGTAAGACATGAAAAAAAAAAAACACAATGTGACTCAGTGTCAAGAAGGTTTTCTTGTAGGTTGCCTGTAGAAGCAGATCCAGAGATAGAATTGGAATTATCAGATAGAGACTTTAAAATTACCATGATAAAAGGGGGAAAAAAATCCACTGGAAGAGCATTCATGAGAAGATTCAGAATTTTATCAGAGTTGTAAAGTATTAGAAAGATCCAAATGGAAATCAATGAAGAATACTGTGTCAGAAATGAAAAATTAATAGGGATAGGCTTTACGGGAGCCTGGATATGGCAGAGGGAATTATCAGTGAAGTTGAAAGACAGAGCGACAGATGTTGCCCAAACTGAAGAATCAAAGAATACCTGTCATAGTGTTTGAGATCTGTGGGACAATATCAAATGCTCTAGCATTGATGTAATTTGATATTATAAAAAATAAGAGAGATTTGGACATAAATTATTAATGCAAATGGTACCATCTTACAGTGGTCTTCCTTTTTTTTTTTTTTTTTACAGTGGTCTTCCTTAAACATCATGTGGAAATCAGTCCCCTATCCCAAACCCCAGTAGTACTCTTTACTATTAAAAGTATCTATTTTTATTTTATTCTAGCAATATTTTTTTAGTATATACTAAGTGTCAGACACTATTTTAGAACATAGTATTGAATAGAAAGACAGGGTCTCCTTTCTCGTGAAACTTATTCCTTCCCTAGAGTTTAAGTTTCCTCAGGGTAGATATCTTTTTAATTTTTTCTCTTTTGTTCCTGAATCTCAACCTCCTAGAATGGTAGCTAGTGCATAGTGGGAGCTCAATTAGTGTATCTTTTTTTCAATTAATATTTCTTAGGAAAATGAACGAATGAATTTTTCTAGGAGTCAGTTCTGGTTCTAAGAATCTGTTTTATATTGTCTTTCCCCAGATTATCTAGCAAAAATTCCTAAGCCTTTTCTGCTATGTATTTTTTCTCTTGGACTCTAAGGCTCTACTTTTTCTACATTCCGAAAAGTGTTGATTCACATATACGCAATTTTTACAGATATAAAAATGTATGTAGATAGATGTAAACTAGAATTTTGATAAAAGGAACCAGAAGTGGAGAAGGACAATCATACAACAATGCATATATCACTGTCTTGTCATTCTTTGCATATAGGTCTCTGTTCCCTGAAGACAGTGGTCTTGGTGGTCCTATGACTATGCCCAATACCCAGCCCAGTTTAATTGCTTCTCTTTCATATACATTATAACATTTATTAAATTTCATGTGGAAGTGGACATTTCTTAAAATTTTCAATAATCTATAAAAATCAGCAACATAAATAAAGGACACTTGTCATAAAAGGTTTTTTTTAAGACAACTGTCAAAATACTTTTTTAAAATTATTATTCTTACTTAAAATCCATGTCCCCCCAAAAAATAAAAATAAAAAAAAATAAAATCCATGTCCCCTAGGCCATGTTGGCTGAGTCTAGGAAACAGATGACCAAATCTGTCAAAGTCTATCAGTAGCTGATTACATAGAATATATCAAATCACACATTAGAATTCTCCAAGGGCAGTATTCGATGTGCATAGTTCTAGCTGAAGAACTTCTATGCAACTCCTGTGATTTTCTGATTTATATTAAAATTTACTCCCAATTATCACTAGAACAGCCTTCTAATCTTAGAGGGAAATCTGATGTTAGTAGAAAAAACTGGAGTTGCCATTCTTTAGCATTATCAATAAACATAACTAAATTGTTAATCATAAAGTCCTCGAATGCCAGAGAATTTTTGAATCATCAATTATCAGCATCATCTGGCTCAATCTTTTTGTTTACTAAGGGAAGAAAATGAAGGTTAGAGATATTGGTCCCAAAGTTATACAAATTAGCATTCAGTTTGTCCACATCTATTAAGGACAGCATGCCTCTTTTTCTAGATCTATGTTTTTGGTTATTGCTATCCTCCCATTTCCTTCTCCCCCCATCAAATAAAACACACCAAAGAGAATAGTATGAAAGCCCAGGTACACATCCTTTAGAATTATATGTTGCAAATATCTATTAGGGTATAATAATTAATGATGACTAAATTCATTAGTAATGACTATCCATCATGTGCCAGTTGCTATGCTGAGTAACAGACACACTTGATCGCTAATACTCGTCACAATTTTAAATGGGAAATATTATTTTCCTCACTTTACAAATGTGGAAACTAATCCTGAACACTAAAAAATAACTCACCCAAGATCAAAATGAGAGAAGGGGGCAAAGCTAGGAATCAAAGTCCAAAGTTTTTAGTCTCCCCAGTAGATAACACAGTCACCTGTGACAGTATCTCCTTAATCATACCTTCTGACCCAAAAAGCAAAAAAAAAAAACAAAAAAAAACGAAGAAGAAAGAGGAAAGAAAAAAGGGATAAATTGCAAACTATGATAGATATTTCTTTCTATTTAGGATTAAGGCAGACAAATTTATGCTAACTTTATTTCTTATATAAAGATATTTTAACAATATGTTACTGATTTACTAAAAATTTGAGGATACAAGTTGATTACATAAAATAGAAAATAAAATTATATGAAATAAAAGAAGTTATAAAGCATATTCATCTTTCCAATCATACTCACAGCACAATTTTATTATCTTCATTAACTCAAATTTACTAAGATGTATATCATGTTATACATTTAATATAGTTTGAGCTAAACATTTAACATTTCTCTGCACAGTTATAAAAGCTTCATAATAATTTGTGTTAATTCTACCAAAATCCAAATTTATGTCTCATATCCACTTCTAAAAATCTTTTGCCACTTATGCTTTTAAATTTTCCTGAGATGATATTTTGTTGTCATTTGCATCCTTGTAAAATTTTCTAAATGCTTTAAAAATTGTAATACCTTATTTACCCAATATGAACAAAGCAAGCCATTTTCTCAATTCAAATTAATACAGCAGTTTTGTCATAACCATATGCACATTTTGAAAAGAAACCTTCCTTACTGGTACTCACATGCTGAAGTTAAAAACACCTACACACCCTGAAAAAAAATTAAGGACTCGTTAGATTTTGAACATATTTATTTTCAAATTATATGAATTATTTATTTGTGTAGGAGATGTTATCAAGTTACTCTTTTGAAGACCTCAGATAGATTTTGTTGTTTTGCTTTTAGTTGTTTCTTGGCTGGTCAATTGGACTTTTCAGTCTTATCTGTGTATTAGCACATAATCCCCTTGTTTCTTATAAGTAATGAACTCAAACTCTGAAACTTCCCTCAATGAACAAAATCTGCCTTCCTACCTCTACTGCTTCCATCTTACTAATTTTGTCCTATGGTGCCTGGTACATTATAGTCACATAAATAAATATTTTATGACTATTAACTTTTGGGGGGGGGGTTTCTTTGTTTTTCATGTTTGAAATTTGAAGCACTGACTTTCTTTCCAAAAGAATTTCAAGCAACTGGTTCATAGACTAGGAAGCCGGGAGTTTGGCTGGGAGGATGGGAAGGATGGATATGGGGGAACATCATGGAGATAAGGGAATAAATGAAAAAATGCTGGACCAGGGTCTGGGAGAACTACAGTCTTTCACAGTTGTCTTGCCAACTATATGGACTTGGGCAAGTCCATCCTTAACAAAGAAAGAGGTTGGGTGATTTTATCATGGCCCTGAAGATGGTACATTTCTGACAATGATTTGATTAAATGGATCCTTGCCCACGGCTGAGAAATCACTTTTGTAATATGTAACTTACATTGCAGTAGTATTTTTGCAGTAGGTATTGAATAGTAGAAGAAAAAGCTTTTACATTTTAACTGAACCATAAATACTTAGTCATTTCTTTAGGCATCTTTGAATTGCACATAAGAGAAGCCAGTGGGATCTCTGGCTCAGAAAATATATGAGATCATTCCAGAGGTGAATACATACTATTTTCTATTCCCTACTCCATTTTAGTCATGTGTAATGAAATGGTTTGATGGGAGCAACATAGAAAATTACTGAGAATTTTTATATTCTGAGGTTCTTTGACTATTGGCTGAGTGGGCAAAGGGGCAGGATTAATATCTATTTCTGGAAAAAAAATTTGAGACAGAGGTACATTTTCAGAGAGGGATTTTTTTTTTCTTCTTGCTTCATTGGGCAAGAAAGCTTTATCTTGTCTGTGAGGTTAACTATGGGAACAGACCACTGCTGGGAGCTGGGGAACACACTGCAGAAAGAAGAAGGGAGAGGATGCTCTGTTAGTTTCCTGGCTAGACAGGTCACATTGCACTTGGGGCATGAAGATGAGGGTAAGAGTCTTAAATCAGCTGTGAAATTATTTTGGTACCTAGTGTAGAGTGAAGGATTGGGGTTATGTTTTCTTAGTAATTTCCTAGAATAGACAAACAGGAGTTTTGTATTATAGCTTGTCTGTGATGAAGGTATAGATCTTTGGGCACACAGAAATGTCAGTCATTTGGCCAAGCAGAAATAGGAGTTGGTTTATGTTGGGTCTTGAGGAAATAATGAGGGGCAGGGGGTAAGGTCATTTTTGTCTAATTCTCAACACTTGCAATATCAGAAAGCTTCTCTTTCAGTTGGATATACTGACAATTAGATCATTAATTTCAAAAACAAGTACATACAGAACATAGTGTCATAGTGTCCAAAGTCAGTGGTTGTTAATAAGAATTTTCCCAAAGAACATATTTGAAGATTAAATATGAAATAATGCAGGATCAAAACAACTTAATTTGCATATTCTGTGCTGCATTAATGATGAAGTCCTACTACCAAGTCTGAATCTGAAATCACCATGTCATAGGCATTTGCAGAACATTATATAAAACAAAATCCTAAATAGTCTTAAATGGCCTGAATATGGACAGGTACTGATTTATTTGCACTCTTACGTTGTCATAATAGTCCTACACCATTGCTGCAGGTTAATTCCCTCTAATCAGTTATCACCAGATAGGACTTCAATTTGCTTTTTCCTAGAGGAAATTCCTTCTATGTCTTCCCTCTGAAACCTGTATCCTTTTGACATCTCCTGATAACTTAATATTTTCCTAGATTCTTAATATCTACCTCCATAAAACATCTATTTCCTCTGAAAAAGAGGAGCATTCTTCAAACCTCTCTCAAACTGAAGCATTTTTTTCCATTCTCCCTGCCTCCCCTTCCCCTCCCAACCACTACACATCCATGTATGTATTCTTAAGCCAGTAGTTGTTTCCAGTACCCTTCTGGATTCCCATTTCCACTTCTAGGTATGTAGTCAACTATGCCTTGCCATTGAGCCATATGCCATGAAATTAAACTATATTTTTCCTGTTCTATAGCCACATAGGTCCTTGCCCTGCGTTGCCTTCTCTTCTTATTTCTCACCTCCAAATATCCATGAGAACTTTATCTTTATAGATATGAAGACTTTTCTTCATATGACTTTTAATCTTTACTATCATCCTGGGCAACTTTAACATCAACCCATATGGTTTTTGTTACCACATCTTGACTTTTTATCCCCTGGTTGCTTTTGCCATCATGTCTCACTAGTTTTCTTCTATAGACAGCTTCTGGCCTTGATTTCCCAAGAAGTTCCACCTCTACCATCTTGAAAGCTGAGATCCTGTTATCCAGACTAAAGTCCTGCCTTCTGTCTCCCCTAGTACATGTGCTTTTGGACCGCTCCATGAGCTCTTGGCTCTTAATTCCTCTTTGTTCTCTCCAACCCTTAGCCTCCTGGTTCTAACCCTTCTTTTATAGCCTATATTCAATAAATGCTAATTTCAATTAATGCTTTTAATTTTGAAAAAAAAAAGAAAATAGTGAAAATTATAAAAATAGCATAACAAACATCTGTATGCACCACTCATAAGTAACATGTGTTATGATTTTTTATGTTTGCTTTACTAGGTTCTTTGATTGTTGTTGTAAAGAATTCAGAAGATGGAGATTTATTTTTTAGTGAACTGCAGCCAGTATGTATAATATGTATAAAATTGTGCAGTTAAAATGCAAGCAAGGAATGAAACTTGTGAAAAGGGGAATAATTAAAAGAATTCTGTCAAAGGTTCAAGTGAGAATATTTTTAGGATCTTATGCAGAAGGATTTGACCAGAGTGAGGGAACTGGAATAAAGCCATTACATGCTTGGATGACGTCTGTTTTGTAAAATGCCAGATACACTTTTATCTACACTGAAGTTTATCTGTAATGTGTAGAAGCACAACCATATATGAAATTACTAATCATAGACATCTGTTTCTATAAAATGTCTTTTCTAAATTTTCCTCTGGAGTAACAGAGAGTTGGATCATTTCAGGAGATTACAGTCTTCAGAAAGTTGTGGTCATAAAAGAGGAGTAGAAATCTAATTTTTTCTTTTCTTCTGGTATCTTTATAGTTTTAATAATAAAATATTTCTGGCTAATATTTAATTAATAACACAATACAATAATTCTGCTGTCTACTTTGATAATTGTTGCTTTTATAGAATCCTCAAGTTACACTGGAATATCTTGATTTGCCTAATAGTGTTCTACCAAAAGGTTCTAAATAGGCAAATCATCAGTTTAATAAAGAGATCAGCTTAATAATCTATTAGATTGTATTGTTGTAAGGAGAAGACCAGATATTTTGCATTTGTTTTCCTTAAGTTGAAATATTTGGGTAACATCTAGTTATCCTGCTGATTTTAATCTATACTTAATAAAACAAAATTAATTATGTATGTCAAATGAACACATATTTATTGTCTGGAGATTTTAAATTAATGAAAACATTCTCCAAAAAATTTTAACAATTTTTTATAATATACTACCATAAGCATAGTTATCACATGCCCTAAATTTCCAAGGCAGACTCATTATCTATGTAATTTATATGCAATAAATGTGATTCTCTTGTCATAACCTTATGTATTTTTAAACACAAAAACACTTCAAATCTGAAAAACTGAATTGGTTAGCCTATGCATTTGGAACACATTAGAATAAAGATCATACAGGAAGCTCCAATGGCCAGCCTGGAACTCTTAATTGTTTAGGCTTGTATGTTATAGAAAACGCTAAGAAAGATTTATCCTTCAATGAAACAGCATTTGGAAGAGTTTTGTTCACTGTGGGCGCTAAAATCTAGAACGTGGGCCCACTAGATCACATGCTAATATCGGTGTCTGGAGAAGGGGAAGCAGTCTCTTTAGAATTGATCTTATGAAGGTGGCAGAAGGATCCTGTCAGAATTATGAGCCCAAACTCTGTAATGAGTCTTATAGAGAATTTCACTGTAAATATTTGCATAACAAATAATAAAAGATGTATAGTACTCTAACCAATTTCTATTTTCCCCATAATGGTTCTGGTGACACAGTTTAACCAGTGGGGCCAAAGGATCCTTCTCTCAGAGTCTCTCAGAGTCTGGCAGTTCTTGTTTCCTAACTAGGTTTCTCTTAGCTGTAGCTTGTCTATGTTTTCTTTGCCAAAAGCATTCTAATTTCTCAGTTATCTCTACTCGTGTAGACACATGTAGACATTTCCATCCTACTTCCATTCAGCAGTGTCATGGCAGAGTCATGGCCATTTCTGCATGAACCACCCTCGCAGAAGTTCTGGCGCTTTCCCATGTAACCCTTGAACACCTGTTATTATAGGAACTACTTTTCCACATGTCCTTCAATTGAAAGAGTACTAAATTTTTTCCAGATGTACTTTTTATTGGTTTTATGAGCTGCTCTAGAAGCATTTTCTTCTAATAGTTTTTGGTTATATATTTGATTGGAGTTGTATCATCAGTAGGTAAAAATAGATGTAATAATTATTACAATTACAACTATTACATTATAATTATTGTACATTAAGAAAGTTCTACACAAAGAGACAGATTTGACATAGTACTGGTGTGTTAAAGAGGTACAAATCTTATAATCAAAAGGATTAGCTGTATTTCTGGTTGCATATCTGTTTTCACTGCAAGCTTAAAGGCTAGATGTGGCATTCATAGGATAATAGAAAAATAAGAAACAATATAAATATCTTATTTTAAAACGAGTGTCAAAGAAGACTTTTTGCGCAAAATGCCTGGTAAGAGAAGAGGACTGGAAAGTAAAGGGCACATTAAGCTGGAACCTGAAGTGACAGTGCTGTGTTACATTGCAGAGATTCTACACTATGTCAAAGGGTCAGTGATTTAATTGTCTGAATGCATGATTTGGTGAGTCAGTTTAGACTAGAGCAAACCAGACCTGTCACTGAAATCACAATGGGTAAAAATGGACCTATTCAGTCTGCCTCTCAATGCTCCAGATTCTTCTTGGTTGTAAATTAGAGCTTCTGGACAATGCATTAACTCGTTCAGGTCACCAGGGTACTATGTCAGCTCAGGGCTCACAATTGCCCATGACCAATTCTGCACTCTCCCCAGCAGGAGGGATGCAATGTCATTTTGTACTCTCTTCTTTAGGATAATATCAGGTCTGAAAGGAAAGGAACAAAAGAAGTTGCTGCTTTCCTTCCACCCACACTCTGCTTAGCCATAATCACACCCCTCCTCCCACTTGGTCGGACTACAAACCAGACAGAAAATGAGCTTACAGGATGGATGTGTGGTTACCTATCCCCTTGAATAAAATCAAGAATTCAGTTCTGTTTAACTCCATCCTCAAATCAAAGAAAATGGACATACAGCCAGCATAGGAGAGCTAGAGAGTTTTTTAGTCATCCCCAGTAAAATCATCTCAATATGGTTTCTCTTGCTAGGATCAACATTTTACTGTGACTACTGTCTGCTTCTCTGACAGCTTCTCATTTCATTCCCTCCTTAGTTACTACCATCCAGCAGAACTAGTCTTCTTTTATGTATTTAAACATGACTATTTCTCACTGCATCTAGGTCTTGGTACATGATATCCCTGTTACTTGAAATTTGCCATTCATGACCCAGCAAATTCCATCCCATCTGTCAGATTGCCACTTGCAGGTCACTTCTGTGAAGAGGTATTACCAGAAAGATGATCTATTTTAAATCCCCATTAAATTATGTATTTATTTATTTACTTATTTATTTATATGCCTCTTTATTTAGCATAGCAACCTTTTGCAGCACTAATAACAGTTCGTAGTCCTACACCATTTTGTTATGTTCTTTGAATGTTTCTGTTCCCCGCCAGACCATAATCTTGAAGTATGTATGCTAGTATCACATCTATTTTCTTCCCTATTGTATACCTAGAACTTAGCACAGTTCCTGGCACATAGTAGATTTTTAGTGAATAAAGTACCAGAGCCCACCTCCCTGTCATGTGTTCAAAGTCTCTATTCTGACCTCCAGGATCTGAGGGAAATGCCACTGACCCAGTAACTCCATGGAATTGGAAATGAGAAATCTCAGACCCAGATCTAATTTTTTTTTAAAAGAAAAGATTTATACTTTATTTATTTAGTTAGTTATTTAGAGCATGAGCAGAGAGGGACAGAGAGAAGGAGAAAGAGAATCCAAAGTAGATTCCATGCTTGCACAGAGCCCCACATGGCGCTCAGTCTCACCACCCAGAGATCATGACCTGAGCCAAAACGAAAGGTCAGTTGCTTCGCAGATTGAGCCATCGTGGTGCCCCCAGATCTAAATTAAAATAAAGTTTACTGTATATTATTTCCCCTTCAGTCTGCTGCCTTCATAGTCTTCTCCCAGGTCAGCCTACCAAAATCCCTGGTCAGCCGTGGACATATTATCAAAGGAAGTCTGCCATTAACCTCCTCACTCAAAGTTATTTGCCCTTAGTGGCCCTGTCCAGCCTTTTTCATGGTCCCTTGGTAAGGACTAAACAATCAAATTGTAAAAGCTCTCTTCTCTTTAATTGTATACTTCATCCTAATGAATGTATTATTTGTTTGAAATGTGCATTTTCTAAACTCCACAAACAGTTCCATATCCAAATATTGATACCTTTATTAATATAACATAATAATGTAAAATTTAGATTTTTGCTTTTTAAAAGTTTATTTGTAATACCACTTATAATTAATGGTGAGAATAATTCTACACCTGCTTTTCCCAGAGAAAAAACAGGAGTAGGAATGAACACAATTTCAGGAGTATTTGCCTAAGAAGCAGCACTCAATATTAATCCGGAATTCTAATCCTCGTTTCTCCTGTTCTAAATCTCCTTGCTCCTGTCCTCAGAGACTAATATTTCTCGTGTCTTACTATTTCATTCTTACTATTTCAGAACCTCACCTCATATAGAAATTCTTCCTGCCTCTGCTCTTAGAAGCATTCTTTCTATCGCTCCTGTCATGGGGTGTTCAAAGCTGAGGGAGACTCTCCCACCAGAGGTAACAGTTTTCAGACCATCAGATTGTCACCAAGCTCTTTGAATGGTGTGTTTCCTTTCCTGTGAGGAGTTGCAATTATTTCCCTTGGCAATGAAAAAAAGGCTTGTTTGTCACCTCAGGCCACAGCAAGTGGTCCATACTGATAAGGAGTGTGTGTCCCAAACTAAGGCATAAATATTCTTCCAACGAATATTTATTACCACTTGTTATGTGCTAGGCACTCTTATGTGTTATGGATGATGCCATGAGCAATAACTGGACAATGACAATAACTACCCTCACATTTCTTGGTTACCCAGAAATTTGGGCAGCCACTTGTTTCTTTTCTTTGCTCAGAAATCTTAACCTTGATATCCTCTAGAGTTTTAGTGTCAAGCCCAAAACCTTTTCACATGTCTCTGGGGAAATCTAGTGGGTTTTCATGCAAATAGTCACTCTGAGTCTCTTGGAAATAAGATCCTTGGTGACTTGAGATGATACATAAACATTCTTGAGCTAACAAAATTAATGGCTTAACCTTTACCGAGAGCTTCAATACTAGACATAGTGCTAAGGGCTTGGCAAAGTTAAAAGTCTTCTAACTTTCACAACAGCCCTAGGAGGAAGGCACTGTGATTATATCCATTTATAACTAAGAAATGTGGAGAAATTCAGAGACTTTGCCATGTATTCACAGCAAATTAGCAAAGGCTCCCAGACTCACACCTAGGTCATCACACATCAAAGAGAAAGATGAGATATCAAAGAGAAAGATGAATGTGAGCAAGCAACAAACCCAAATTGTTCACAACCTAAAGCGGGAGATGAGCAAGGAAACAGGTTCAAAAAATTATGTTCAAAGAAAAAATTATGTTCAGGTGAGAAATGCACAATGTGACATGGAGATTGAGAGTATCAAGTGCCTAACTCTGCCAGAGGAAGAGTTGGTTAGGACAAGCCTTCCAGAGGAGAGGACTCTTGAGTGGTATCCTGAATAATGATTAGGAGGTCAACATGTGTATAGAGGAGGAACGGGCACTGCTGGCAGAGTAACGCAGTCACATAAAGAGTGAGAAAATGTTTTACAGCTGGGAACTGTGAATGGCTTAGGACTGTTTGAATGCTGAATAGAAATAGGCAATTTGGGGTAGCAAGCATGGGTAGCATGCGTGATAGTTGGAGAGATGCCCCGAAACTATAGGGGCCCAGTTATGAAGGGTCATTTATTCTTGCTCAGGAGTTACAACGTTAGCCTGGAAATCTGAAGAGCTACTGAGATTTTATGCAGAGAAATGATAGGATCTCACTTGCATTTTGGAAAGATCCCCAAGTGGCTCTCTAGAAACCCGATGGAAGCAGAGCAGGAATAGAGACAACACCACCAGGTAGCAAAGGAAGATACGATAGTTCAGAAGCCAAGATGACAGAGTAAAAATATCTACATGCTTTAGCATTGTATACACAGACTCTTTTTTTTTTTTACATAGACTTTTTAATTTCCAACTATGGAAAATTAGAAGGTATGTTGACATTTTCAACTTGCTGCTCATATCTACTCTCCTCCCTTCCATATGGTGTCTTTACCTAGAAGGCTGACCTACAACAACAGGCCACCTTGTTCTCTTACTTTCAGCTGGGCTCAGTCAGGGAAGATCAGAGAGACTGAAGCGGAAGGGGACCTTTCCCTGCAGAATCACTGTGCATGTTACTTAAGTCTCAGCCCCTGTGGCCCTCTTCATCAACCTTCAGGTCTTGGGATGATAAGGGCTCCCTAATGACTCCTCTCATATCCTGCACTGTCTTTTGTGAGTTTTCTACACAAGCCTACACCTTTGCAAATAGCCCCTTCATTAATCTTTACTCAAATTACCCAAATTGGGTGTACCATCTGCTTCTGGCCTGGACTCCGATTAATATAATAGAATATGGGAAAATAGGCATTTTCATACACTGTTAGTAGGATTATCTGTAGCCCTTCTACAGAATAATTTGACCATAGCAATAAAATTTTTGAATGCATGTGCCTTTTGACACAGAAATCTCTAAGAATTTACTCTAACATATGTGCAGAAAAATGTTTATTATGATATCATTTTATGGTTTATAAAATTAGGAAAAATATATCCACAGAGGCTGATTTAATGAATATCCAAGATACGTTTTGGAATTAAGTTGCAGAACAGTTGTGCATAATATGATCTATTTGGTATAAAAATATATTTTTGTATGGTTAAACTACAGTAATAGTGGCTATATTTGTGAAAACTGCCTAGAGTCAAATGATAAATAGGTTTTTATTTTCCATATTGCATTTTTCTAAACTTTCAGTTCTCTAACCTTTAATAAAGGTTATTTTTAATTAAAAAAATCTTTAAAATGGGAAGATTGATGCCTATCTTATAAAAATGCTATGATAATTAAAGTCATAATATATGTTAATTAGCTCTTTATATCAGGGGTATAGTGGGACGCGGTGCAGGGGATAAATAAGAACAGCCTGAACAAAGGTAGTGGACACAGAAGAGATGATGAGTTTTGGAATGGTATAGAATTAGAATTTCCAGAGACGGTGACTAGTCAGGTAGCAAGGGTAGCAAAGTCCTATTGAATGGTTCTCAGTTCTTATTCAAGCAACTGTATGTTCAGTGGCCTTATTCAGTGAAGAGAGAATGCAGCAGGAGAAAGATCTAGGGAGGGAGATGATAGATTTGGTTTTAGATAAATAGATTTCTGGTGTGTGGCAGGTATCTAGTTGGGTTGTCCAGAAAGCATTTGGACAAGAACAGATTAAATGATCTCATGACAAATTTGCCCTTTCTTCACACTGGAATAGCATCCCCTGGGGTTGAGGAAAGAGGAGTAAGAGTTCAAAATTAGTTGGTGGTTTCAAGAGCTTTTCTAGAATCCCTACTTCCACCTTGAAATTCTTTTCCTTTTTCAACATCTGCTCTTCCTTTTTCATTCTTAGGAGTTGAGGATGTCCCTGCTTCTTGACTTCAGTTAAAATTTGTGTCCACTAATGCAATTTAATCTGCACCAGCAATCTTAGATACCAAAACATCTTGGTAATTTAATAATGCAACTGAACTGATTTCTTGCTTTTGACTTGTTGTTACAATGTATTTTTATACTGAGAATATTTTCATTCTTTTCTACTACTATATATTTGATTGATATATTTATAATTTTTACTTTTCTTGTCATATTTTCTCATGGGAAAATGTATGACATTTTTAATATAAGGAATGATCTTATATGCATCTGAATTAGAACTAGAGGCAATTTCAATGCAAAACAACAAAGGTAAACTGTATTTTGTAGGAAGCTTGCCAGAGCAGATAGCTGAAACAATACCTTTTATCTACTTCTACGTCTCTGTGTAATTATTAATACTTTATTCATCTAAAACCTCAGAAACATATTTACATATGGGTTATGCTAAAGAAAAAAAAAGGAAGAGAAAATTAAATTATTTACTAACCTCTTCCAAAAAAATTTTTTTTAAACAAAGAGATTATAGATAGTAATGTCAAGATATCCGGCATAGCTTGTCTTTATCAAAATAGGGAATCTTTTTATTAAGGTATCCCAGAAAGGGTAGATTTATGGATTGAAGGGAGTATGTTTAATATGTCCGTATCCATCTAGATTGACAGTTCTCACAGACATGAATTTCCCCAGAGAGACAGTGTTACTGGTGTCAGTGGATGGCATCATTTACTTCAATGTTCCATTATTAAATTGATAACAAGATAATTCCTCTGCTTCTCAGAGACATGACAGGGTTTACAATGGTTAACACTCTTATTGCATGGGATTTGTTGTTCTAGGTAGTTTTTAATAAGAAACATATTTGTATTTCAATAATGAAAAATTTGAAGTGAAAACAACATAGTAAAATAAAATCAAAATCAGATGGACCAGGCAACATTTATATCTATTTAAAGAATATTCTCTTTACTATATGTAGCTGTATTTAAAAGAAATGTATTTCTTCTATTTCTCTCAACCATTCATCTAATAGAATTGTACTGTTTAGAGGCATGTGTTGTAATATGTTATTTGTTGAAATTGAAATTTACATATTTGGTTAGTATTTGTATGCAAGAAATATATGCTAATTTTTGATCATTACAAAAGCAGAGGAACTAGCTAATACTTGTTGAGTGATTTATGTTTATTTCTTAGAAATATAGATACAGAAATAGAGATGGAGATAGGGTTCAAAATAGAAATAGAGACAGAGACAGCAATCTGTTTCTTTACCGATAAATAGAAATGCTTTAAAAAAAATCAGTTCACTAAGTTAGCATGATTAACCCTATGTTACAGATAAGGAGACTGAGGCTCACAGACACTAATAATGTGTTCAAGAGATTCTGAAACTTACCTCTGGTCCACAACTAGTAAGCGTGGAAGCCCATAGTCCTTTCACTACATCATATGACCTCCCTTGTAGAGTTTGGAGAACTATGTTTCTTGTCAGTCGTCAAATAGCTAGCAAGCAGGAGAGATATAGTAGTCAAAATCCTTTCATACACTGCTTAGAAAATTCAACACTATTGATTAATATTGGTGTGGCTATATTTCAGGATAAATATTGAGAGCCAATGGTATGAAAATATGGGTCAATAAGAAATCCTTTAGGCTGGAAATGAACTCAGGCCCTAAGTAAAGGGGCATTTGGTGAGCATCTCCAAGTTAAGGATATCTGAGAAGGTTTGGATCAATCCTAGCAGCCCAATGATGACTGGAACAACACTTTTGTATTTGTTTAAAACTATTTTGTGTTTGCAGATAGCTTTATAGGATGTAAACCCCTAATAATCTCTGGGTAGAAGTGAGGTTGTTTTTTGTTTGTGGTTTTTTTTTTCTGTTTCACCAAAAATAATATGACATTTTGGCAACTGCTAACTACCACAAGAAGTTCTTCAAGAGAAGTGGTATGCCGTTGACTTCAGAATATTCTAGGATCTATCTTAAATGGATTCTAGGAGCTAAAACAAAATAGTATTTTCAAAGTTAAGAATGATTATGGATCAAACTTATGGATAAGGCAAATCAGACAACAAAGCATTTACTCAGTCAGTGATTCTGGAAGGATCTAGCGCTGTCACTGTCTACCACAGTCACTGGATACACTTTCTTCACCTATTCCAATTTGTAGCTCTACATGAGCCACTGACAAGACAATAAGTTTCCTCACCACATTCCATGAGTGAGAGAGTAATTCATGTGAATTTAGTCCTTGTAGGTAAATGGAATGACACAGTTTGATATCCTTTCAAAGCCATAAAGGACTAGATTGCCCTCTTTGTTAAGCATCCTATGCTGTGACATGTTTTTCGAGTTCTCAACAAAAACTGATTTAATACCAAAATCTGGCAAAATGAGAACTGAAAAAGTCAATGGTCCTTAAGCATCACGATTAGTGGATTGCTCTTGCTATACTAATAATTTTCTTCATCTTTTTTATAGTAAGATGATATTAAATAGCTGTCATAACTGCTAATCAGGAGTATAGCTAATATATGTAAGACACTATACATGGGAGAATAAGATAGATAAGAAAGAGTCCCCACCATCAAAGGGGTATGAACTTGCTGGGCAGATAAACAGATAAAATAACAATTAACTAAAAAATACATTACTTCATAAACTCTATATCTTTACATGCTGTACATGCTATAGGAGTAAACATACACACACACACATACACATGCACACACATTTGCTAATATATCACAGAGAAGGGGTACAGGGATGTCAGGAAAAACATCATCAGTGATAAGACATGGATGACTCCATATTATTGATAAGTATCTCATTTAAAGGTGGAAAACTCAGGAGGCTTAGTAGTTTTTATGACTTTAAATAAACTCTTATTTCCAGGATGGAGTGTACAGAAAAATCAACTCATTAAATTAGAATCAATCACTGCTATGACACTTGCTTCAGTAAGAAGTCCTTGAAAAATGTGTAGATTGATAGTAGTTTTCCCATCTTTTTTCCCCATAAATCTCCTGGAGTTCGTTTTTTCCCCTTAAAGAATGTTTTTCCTTCTTCCTCATAGCCCCAGGAAAGGTTGCTTTATGTGAAGTAAAAACAGCCATGCTACTAGTACAGAAATTTTAATTTGTTTAAGGAAAATTTAGCAAAAGAGTAGTGAAGGTTGATGAGGTTTTTTTTAAGAGAATGAAATATGTAGTTTAACAATTATTCTTTAGAGTGGCCTAAAAAAAGATTCATTGAAAAAATTATTTAAGATGAATTGACCAGACGAAGAAGCTGACCCTTTAAACCAGAGCAAAAGTCAAGGCAGGCAATAGAAATGATTCAATGCGGCTTTCTGTTAGCAAACTTAGTAAGATATAGGTTGTGAACTAAAATGCTTCACACAGAACGACTTGACTCTTAGAAAGTTTATAGTTACAACATATTGGGAAGTAAGAAATGGAGTGGGGTAGAGTAATTCTATATGTGAAGAAAAACACTATTAAGGTACAAGCATTTTTAGATGAGCATCTTGTGCTGCTAGTTAGAAAGTCAGGTTCATTTTCCACTATGGGTCCCTTCTGATGCACATCAGAAAAATGGTGCTATGAAACTGACACCATGCCGAAACTATACATGTCCTTTAACAATGAAATGTGGTCACTAATTTGCTTTGAATGAATTTTTCGTGGCATTTCTTAGAGATTGTAAGTATAAGATAGAGATAGCATCCCATATAATGAGTTTCATAGCACCTATAGCATATTTTGCTATGGAATTTTGATATAGTGAGTGCTTTACCAGAAGTTTTTTTTTTCTCCAAATACTTTTATTTTTTCAGTGTTACAAGATTAATTGTTCTTGCATCACACCCCATGCTCCATGCAATATGTGCCCTCCTCAATACCCACCACCAGACTCACCCAACCCCCTACCCTCTCCCCTTCAAAACCCTCAGTTTGTTGCTCAGAATCCACAGTCTCTCATGGTTCATCTTCCCCTCCAATTTCCCCCCATTCACCCTTTCTTTCCTTCGCATAATGACCTCCTCCAGGAAAACCATGGAGGGCTTTACTGGAAATTGCTTGTGTACTCAATCAAGGCTGGTAACCAACTGATAGAAAGACTAATTGTAGTACATATTTGTAACTACTAAGTAATGTATAAGTACGAATTACAAATTTGTAATTTGAAATTTGAAAAGAAGGATTTTGCCTAGTAATGACAAAAATTCCAGGTAAAATATGTATACTAAGATTTTTTTCTTCCAATTTATGGGATTCCTAATGTGTGTGTGTGTGTCTGTGTCTGTGTGGTTGTCCTTGTGTGTGTCTGTGTCTTTGTCTCTGTGTTTTGGCCGAGTAATTTGGGCTCATAGGTGGCTGTTTCATTGTAGAGTTACCGGGGTAGTTAATTGAGGAGAAAATGTACATGTGTATGTATGTATATAATCCAAATAGGTTTTCTGTGTATGCATATGTATATATTCTTCACATAAATAATTTGGAGGAATACATTATACATTTAGCAGATGTGTAAATCTCTCTGGCTTGGCCGAATAATTTCTAGTGAGAAATAATACTCCAAGTTATTTGAATATATTTAAAGAGAAAATGGAAAGAGATTGCTTAGCCTGATTCAGAAGGCATACCTAAGAGTATCTTGAGAGGGAAAGGAAAAAGAAAAGAAAAGAGAAAAACTCTTGATAGTAACCACCTACTATATTATGAATTCTTCCTAAACAAAATAGAAGAAATCCATATCATTCTGAAAGTATTCCGAAGGAAACACTTTACACTGTACTAGAGCACAGGAGTTTTTTACTAAGAAGATGGAATTAGGTGAGCAGGAGAACTACTACGTTTGTATCTTTCTTTTTTCCTGCCTGTCCCTCATTGAATACTTTTGTCTCAAGAAGAAACAGCGTGGTGCCAAAAGAAGCTTCCCCTGGGCCTTTACAATCTGTATTCATTCTTTTATTTAGTAAAAATGTAAGAGATTTTTCATTTGCTTTTATACTTTTTGTTCCAAACACAAGGCCAGGAACCATTTGCCCTTTGTTCTTGGTAGTTGAAAAATGTAGCATATGGTAAACCTTTTCACTGAATAGGCATTCACGATCATGCATGTGAAAATGCATTAGAAGAATTTATGAGACATGTGGGGACATGGGCTGCATCTGAGACTAAAATCCTCATCACAAGCTTCTATAGGATTCTACTATGATGACTTGATGGTGGGGGAGGGAAGGATACCTCTCTTTTCCTTTGTTAAATGATAGAACAATTGGTGGTAGTTGTGAATTATTCAAAAGGTTCTGAACCAGACTTTGTCTTTTAAATTGAATTATTCTAGAGGCTGTTCTTTGCCTTATTGTAAGTAATTAAAACAATCAGTGTTATAGTTTTTATAATATGTTTTGAAAATATATAGAAAACATTTAAAAAGAAAGCATTTGATGACCCAAAATTGCAGCCTTATACTTTTTTTTCAACTCTTGATTGTGTTTATCTGTATGCAATAATTCCTAAAACAAGTGTATGCTTATAAATTTATTTTTTAAAGAAACTTTCCAATTGGAAAATCTTACATATAGTAGGAAAAATGTATAATCTACCCTTAATTTGGAGGACTACAAACCCCAGCCATACAATTACTTTGTTTTAAAAGGCTACTTTTCTCCTGTGTGTTTTGAAAGTTTCCAAGATCATATAATTACATGGGGGAGACAGGAGGAAGAGATTACAAAACAAACACCTCATTGTTGTTCCTTAAAAACAGCATTGATATCAACATCTGTGCATTCATGAGCAAGCCAGAAAGTATGAACAATGAGAAAAAGGAACATTTAAGACAAAAAAAAAAGTTCTTATTTTCAAACTTGCAATATATTGTTGTGAAAACATCAAATTTTAAACTCTGCAAAGATACTTCAGAGTTTGCTTTGGATTAGAATTGCTAATGCATTGATTATAGACAAAACTGACATTAGCCCAGCATTTGAAATAACTAATATTGGAATAGAAAATTTTATGAAATGACTAATTAGGGCAAAGAAATTTGGGGATTTTTTCCAATGTGATTAATGAGGCGTATACCCTTTGCATGCATTACAAATATTAGTGCATATGTATTATCTTAGAAGTATATAAGTAGGCTTGAATACCATTTCTTGATTTTAATTAGGTTACATTGCCTTTTGAGTATCTTCATTTAACAGGTAATGTGAATTTAACAGGGACTTTGTTGTACACTGTTTTATTTTTATAGTATGCAAATAAGGACCAAATGCCAACACATTCATTATTCTGTACAAAGTTTATACCAGAAAGGTTCCAATCACTTTGAAAAAGGTCCTGTCGTTTTTTCTATTGTAAATCAGTATGCCAAGCTTCTGAGAAGGAACATTTTGAACTGAAATATGGAGTATAGATGAAATCCTAAGATGTTTACAAAGTGTGTGAAATATCTTTGGTTGATTCTTAAGTGTCAACAGCATATTAAGGCAAGGGAATCATTTATCAATATTCAGTAATACGATGAATGTTTTATTAATGGAGTATCATTAATCATTATCCTGAAAAGCAAAATGCGTTAAAGGTTTTGTTTCTATTGCTGTTTACCGAGGTGCCCGTTGTTGGAAGATGTGGCAGCTTAAAATGGAGGAGGTGGAATCACATGAGTCCATACGTAGCTCCCTGTACAGAAGAGTCAGATTGAGGTGAGGGAATTGAGGGGGTTGGGACATGTTGAACAGGGAGAAGGAGAGAAGAAAAGAGGTGAAAATGGGATGATTTGTATAAGAAGAGTGCACAGGATCATAAGTTAATTCATTCAGCCAGCTTTCCCTCACTTCTCTGCTGAAGGAGGTGGCCTCAGGGGGAGGAAAGGTGATGAGCAAGTATTTACAGAAGGGCATAGCAGAACCACAGGTGCAATGGAAATACTTAGGTCACTTGCAGAACATTATAACAAAGGCTTATAGCTTGGTGGTTTAGAATGCATGCCCTTTAGAACTCTCAGGTAAAGGGCATGATTCTTAACTCCCGCCCCACTCCCTAACCCCTCCTCCCCCAACATTGCGGTAGATCCCAGTATGTGCTCTATCCTTAACATGGCATCTCTTTAGAATAATGGCCCTCTTTGGATCTGTCAAATCAGGGATATATATGCATGTTTGGGGATCACAGTTCTTAGATTTTTTTCTGGGTAAATAGGAAAAAAAATTAATCTCAATTCCGATAAAGCAATGTGAGCCAAGAAACATAATTTAATAAAAAGGTGTCCTAGATATTAATTTCCTAGCATTTTAGTGAAATCTAAAAATATTCTTACATATCTATAAAATGTTAATCTGTCTATAACATTTTATTCAATGGATCCATTCCTTTTTTAAAAAATGTATTAATTTACAAATGTAAAATGCCTACAATATGACACTATGGAAAGATCAAAGGAGCATATAAAGATGCTTTCTACCCTTTCCAAGGACATATTTTTAAAAGTCTTATCTGTGGATGTTTAAAACCAAAGTATTACACTACTTCAAAATGTCATTGTTTGCACTCTAAATTGTAGAAAATGGCAAATCTGAATATGACATTATTCTCTTAGTCATAAAAATTATCATCAGATTTCATTGAAAAGTATTTAATGTCAAATACATAACACCATGTAATTCTCAGAATAATCACCATGAAATACGTGTGGTAAACCAAATCATTCCCATTTTATAGATCAGGTAGCTGATGCAGAAAGACAATTAAATAATATGTTACTATACAATCATTCATTTCACAAGTATGGAGTAACTACTACATGCCAGCACTGTTTTGTATCCAAAACAACAATTCTTACTCTAGTGGAGTTTACATTCCAGCTGAGGGGAGAAAGACATTAAATATAGTAAATAAGAAAATGATAGAAAGTGCAATGGCAAAGAAAATAGGGCTGGGAGAGGACGGTTTGCAATCTTAAATAAGAGTGTCATGGAGGCGGGACGCCTGGGTGGCTCAGTTGGCTAAGCGACTGCCTTCGGCTCGGGTCATGATCCCGGAGTCCCGGGATCGAGTCCCATATCGGACTCCCGGCTCTGCGGGAAGTCTGCTTCTCCCTCTGACCTTCTCCCCTCTCATTCTCAGTCTCTCGCTCTCTAATAAATAAATAAAAATTAAAAAAAAAAAAAAAGAGTGTCATGGAGGCAATGTCATTTGAGCAGAGGCTGGAAGGAAGTATGGGAGAGTGCCTATGGGTGTCTGGGAAAGAATATGTAATGCTGTGGAAACAGCCAGGGCACGGTCTTCCAATGGAGTACAGCACGTTGCACAGTGAATTGAATTTAAGCTGTCCTATAGAATTTCTGGAAAATAGTAACATATATTTGGAAAAGAGCAAGTTGTGTGTTTTTAGAAGTCCTTGACTTCTTAAAAGCATTGCATTTAACAAACATATATTGCACATCAAGTATGTTATTTATTTCTTCATTCAACAAATATTTTGCAAGTCCCTAAAAGGTGTCAAGTACTTTGGTACACAGAACAGGCAGTCCCAGCCCACAAGAAAGATATATGCTGAGACAGAAGACCCAGCCTATGTCCTCCAGAAGCTTACCAGTACTTAAGTCACAATACCACTAACTCACACAACAGAATTATCTAATTGAATGTGCATTAAACATGTAATCATAGTTAATGAGAGCAAAAGAGCTACATCTCATAAAATAATTACAATAACACTTAGTATTTACATAAAATTTTCATTTGGGAATTTAAAGTCTTTACAGAAAATGTTTCAATAATCTTTACAACACCCATGTGCTATATGTATGGTATTGGACGAAGTGCCCAAACTATTTAATGCAGTGCATCGTTCCATGTAATTATCTTGAGAGTCTTCATTACTTTCTTTTTAACCTCTTTTTTTTCAAATTCCTATATTACATTTTAGCACTGTATTAATTATTAGCCTTATTAATTTATAAAAGCAGTTCATTAAATGCTGATTTGTTATATCCTCTCAATAGAAAAAGTTTAAAATTGGAATATAGATGCTTCATAACATTTTTCAAACCAGCCCTTTTATGTGCCTTTGAAAGGCTGTATTCCTGAATGAACTGCATTAAAACAGGCAATATTTCATGACCTTTTAAGTAAAAGCAAGATGAAATCTCACACACAGTTTTATGTAGGAGACACACCTTTTTGTGTGTGTGTACAATGAATTCAAATCTCACGGTTTCAGTTGACTATTTTTGCAACCTCAGTGAAGGGTCAGCAGTGAAAGAACAACTGGAATCAAGTTAGTTATCTTACGATCAGTGTCAGAGTCATGATATGAAGACAGTAAATGGCTTACAGGTATAAAAATATGTGATAGTGAATGCGTGGGTGGCTCAGTCGGTTAAGCGACTGCTTTTGGCTCAGGTCATGATCCCGGGGTCCTGGGATCGAGTCCCGCATCAGGCTCCCTGTTCTGCAGAGAGCCTGCTTCTCCCTCTCCCTCTGCCTACTGCTCTGCCTACTTCTGCTCTCTCTCTGTCAAATAGATAAATAAAAAATATATATATGTGTAAGTCATGGCAGTTTCATATATGTGTTTATTCTCCATGATTGCAGCAAGTACAATAATCTTGATAGGGATGAACCAGAAAATTTAAAATTAATATTAAAATAACAAGAAGCCATCCTTTCTTCTATAGATATTTAGTATAAAGTACATTACGGGCTATGTAATGCTGGACCAAATGATAAGAAAGCAAAGGTGAATAAAAATTAGCATGTTCTTCCATTGAATGGTATAAGAGAAGACACTGGTATAAACACACATCTGTGATGCACCATGACAGGAACTGGAGTAGAAGTAGGTGCGCTGCACTCAAAATACCCAATAAAAACAGTGATTCTATCTCTGAGATCATTGAGGTGGTATGATAGAAATTAGCTCTGACTTCAACCTTGAAGAATAAATAGGAACTTATTGTCAGAGGAATAGGGTGGGACTCTTAAGAAGACCAGCATGGGGGATGCCCCAAAAGGACACCTGGTGGGCAGTGTAGACAGGTTGGTGTGTTAGGATACAGGACAGCAGTGGATTTGTGGCCAGGTTATAAAGGGCCTCCACTATCCTCTTTTCATTCCTTAACATGTTTAAGTTCTTGGGAAACAAGTGAATCACTCGTTAGGTCTTGCTCGCTTGGTCTTCCCTCTGACTTTATGATTTCCTAGGCAGTCCCATCTGCCTATCAAGCTTAGATGGTATTCATGGAGTTATACTGAAATCATACATTGGCCAAGAACATCAAAATAAGATTAGCCTCTGAGAATGAAAGTAATAAACACTGTCATGCATTGAATGAAATCCACCAGGTGTAAAAATAAATCCACAAGGTTTTCTATAAATGTATGATTAAGGAACATAGAAAAATGATTCAGAGAAAAAATATTATAGCCAGACAATTCAAGACTTGAATTTACTCTTATTAGCTGAACAACCATGAGTAGTTATTTAAATTCTTGAAATGTTTTTTTTCTTTTTTTTTTTAAGATTTTATTTATTTATTTGACAGAGAGAAAGAGATCACAAGTAGGCAGAGAGGCAGGCAGAGAGAGAGGGAAGCAGGCCCCTTGCTGAGCAGAGAGCCCGATGCGGGGCTCGATCCCAAGACCCTGAGATCATGACCTGAGCCAAAGGCAGAGGCTTTAACCCACTGAGCCACCCAAGTGCCCAGAATTTTTTTTTTTAATCTATAAAATGGAACTGATAATGTCTATATTCATCAAGCTTGGTACATGCAAGTACATAGCCTGTGCTTCACCCCAAATTTAGTGGATAGAAGAGCTATTAATTTAGTTCAGAATTCTGTGTGTGAGCAGTTTGGGCTGGGCTAAGCTGGATGGTTCTTCTTGTCTCAGCTCATGTCACATTATCTGTAGTCAACTTCCAGGTGGGCTAGGGGCTGGCTGGTCTTAGGTGGCTTCAGCTGAATGGCTCATCCCTGTTCCATGTGCTCTGATCATACACCGGGCTGTGCCAGTTCAGTCACAGGGCTAGGCAGGATTTCAGCAGAGTAAGCAGAAGAGGGCAAGGTCTCTTGAAGCCTTGGCTTGGCACTTGCACAACATTAGTTCTGCCATGTTCTGTTGATCAAAGCAAATTATTTGTTTGTTAAGCCAATCCAGATTCCAAGAGTGGGTAAATAAATCCCCCACTTGATGGTTAGCTGCATAGTGACATTGCAAAGAAACATGAATACAAGGAGAGGAACACTTCATTTTTTTTCAAATATTCTACCACAAGAGGGTTGAGGATGCAAAATCAACTGGAATCTCTAGTGTAAATTGACAGGATAGGAAATCAATATGGTATAGTCTTAATGTAGTAGAGAGGAACTTGGAGGCAAAAGACCTGAACTTAATCCTTGCTTCTGTTATTGATTAATTTGACCCTGGTAAAATAAATGATCTGTACTCATTATTCTCAGCATAAAGTTTTCTAAATTCAAAATTATTGCATGGAATAAATGAGATAATGTGTGGGAAAAATGTGCATTTATATATAAGTGTGCATATATAAATATAGAGTTACTTTTCTATTATTCTTTAATATAAAATATACTTTATTTTTTATCTTTTTAAAAATTTATTTCTTTGTTTATTTATTTATTTATTTTCCCGATTACTTTTAGTTTATTTTTTCAGTGTTCCAAGATTCATTGTTCATGTACCACACCCAGTGCTCCATGCAATACATGCCCTCCTCAATACCTACCACCAGGCTCGCCCAACCTCCCCTCCCTCCCTTCCAAAACCCTCAGTTTGTTGCTCAGAGTCCACAGTCTCTATAGGTTTCTGAACCTCTTACCTTATACCACCTATCTGTCCTTCTCATTATCTCCCTAGAATGTAGAAATTTACTTACATTTAGATGCTGAGATTGGTAATAACAATGTGCATTACTTAGAGTTCCATTTCTTAGCTACCTGTGCCAGTATTCCTTTGAAGCAAATATTTATTGAATCCTTCTTATGTACAAGGTATAATATTAGCTGCTAGAGATTTAGAGAATGAAAAAAGCCCTGTCCCCCCAAATTTCAGCCATCTTTTGAAAAACACAGAAACAACAACTCAATGCAATATGACAGAAATGCAAAGGGTGCTGTGGGATCTCAGAAGAGGGATGCCTGACATATTCAGGTGGGTAGGGTACACAGGGAAGGCTTCCTAAAGAAGGTAATGTTCAAATGAGAAACAAGGAATTTACTGGATAGAATAATCTAAAATTCAGATCCCAATGCCCAGCTGATTGGAGAACATTGTTTTAGACCCTTGCCTGGATAAACCTGGTTTATTCATACCTATGCATCCAGCTCCATTCCCCGTGAAGTATATCCACTCATCTACCCAACACTAAATTGAACTATTTGAGATTTCTTAGACTATATTCCTTAAATATGGCACCCCATGCCTTTGCTTCTGTTGCTCATTCCACCTGGAGTACTCTTGCCTCTTTTATTTCTAGTCAGTTTCCAATAAACACCCATGGATGATTTCCAATTCTAGTAAGAGTTACTTTTCTAGGATATCTTCCCTGATTTACACAGGTATAAATAATCACCCTTCCTTTCTGCTCTCATTATATCCTGGTTCATACACTATAATTATTTTTGTATCAATTTACATATGTCTACTTTATTATACCATATGCTCCTAGAGCACAGGGACCATTCCTTATTCATTCAGACAAAAGGAATAGACATATGGTCAGGAGAATGCAGAATACATGTTACATCCAGGAAGAACAGTAATTCAGTGTGGTTGGAGTAAAAGTAGCATTATAGTCTTGTATAGCTTATTAAAGAATTGGACTTTATCCTGAAGTTGGACTTGAAAAATGAGTGATATGGTCAGGTTTGTGTCTTTAAGAGGATCTGCCAGATGGCATAAGCTGAAAAGAGAGATAGGAAGACTAATAAGGAAGCTACTTCAGTAATCCAGGGGAGCAATGGTGAAGATCTTAACTAAGACAGTCATGATGAGGAGTCAGAAATACTTAGAAGAGGTCATTGGGAGGTAAACTAGAGCAGTACTTCTCAAACTTTCCTGTGCATTAGAATTACGTGAAGATCTTTGAAAGACCTTGATGCCTGGGCCTAACTACATACAAATGACCTGAGAATCCTTAGGATGATGATGATGATGATGATGATGATGATGATGATGATGATGATGATTCTCCAGGGGATTTCAAAACTTAGCTAAGTTTGAGAACCAGCAGACTGGAGTACTTGGTGTAGGCAATGAGAAAGGAAGAGAGAAAAGAAATCTTCTGGTTTTCTAACTTGGTGGGGGCAGAGTATATTTAACATGAAGAAATAAGCAAATTCAGGCCAGAGAAGTGTAGTTGATTTTGGGCAAAGTGAATCTGGGTGGGGTTAGAAGGTAGTTGGATATGATATTCTTCAACTTAGGAGAAAGATAAGAAGTTGGAGGTGTACGCTTTGTAAATTTCCTACACATAGATATTATCCGAAATTATGGTGATTGTGATGTCTGAGAAGGTGTATGAAGTGATACCAAAAGAAGACATTGAGTAGACTCTGGGAGCATCATCATATAAAAGGTGGCCAGAGGCAGAAGAGCCTGAGAAGAAACAACAAAAATACAAGTAAGGAAAGGAGGTATCTCCAAAGCTCACATGGTGGAGCGTTTCAGTAAGCTGGAGTGGTTCACTCTCTAAGTGCTGAAAAGAGTTCTAGTAAAGATTTGGGTGGAAAAGTATCTAATATATTTGCCAAGGTCACTGGTGACCTTGGGGAGATGAGTTCCTAGATACAATAGAGTCAGAGACTAGATAAAATATATAAAGAAGTGATCAAAGGGAGAGGAAAAAGCAGCCATTGTTGTAGTTCCTGAATATTCTAGTGTTTTGTTTTGCTTTTCCTATTCTAGTGGAAACATCTGATTTTCTATGGAAACTATGTGCGTGTTTGTTTAACTTGAAATATGATTTTTCTGTGTTAGGAATAGTTGTTATCAACAACAGACTTGTTAGTCCCAAAATAAGCAAAGAAAATGATGAAATTTTAAATAATATAAAAAGTCAACTTTAAGAATATTCTTCTCATATGCAAACGTTAAATAAGCAGTACTAAAATTTGCAAACATTAAATAAGCAGTACTAAAATTTAGCAGTACTGAAATTTGAAGAATTTATGAATTTCACTCTTAATATCCTATTCTCAATGTGTACATTTTAAGAAAATTGTGCCAATCCCACTTTTGCTATGTTTATACTACAGTATAATGAACAGTTAAAATTTGAATGTTGTATAGTTAATTAATATTTAATAAACATTTTCTTAGTTTAAATGTCTTTGAAAATCACATGTCCCGTGCTGTTTTTCCTCCTGGATATAATCCCAGTAGTGTTAAGGGATAATACTATTAAATTGTTTGACAAAACCTAACTCAGCTATTTGTAATTTACAGTTGTTCACCTTTGTCACTTCACAGTTTTTCCCTACTAAAAAATTTAAGTTGTCTTGAAGCTGAATTGTTGACTGAATTTCCAATGGAGTTCATAATATAGTTACAGAATATTAAAACAGTATTGCCAACATACATATTTTAAGCATACACTTAAAGTAAATGGGAGTTTGAGGAGATAGCCAGCTTGTGACCAATTTGAAGTTTTATGTTATTCTTCACCTTAATTTCTGATGTGCAAACTTTAGTTTTTAGTTTTCAGTTTGAAAAAAATGCTTAATAGAGTCATTTTATTTTTTCCATAAGAGTAATTAAAAAAAATAATTTAAATATGAATTGTGATTCTTTAATTTAAAAGTTAGGAAGGATGATAATAGAAGCCATTTAATACTGTTTTTTGTTTTGCTTTTTTTTCAGAATTAGTGTCCTATTTTTAACTTCTGAGGAATTTTTCTAGGAGAAACAACGTGTAAAATTTGATTCATAAATTATTATAGTTGATATTTCATATGCTTTAGAACATTAATGTCTCATAGCAATTAGATGTCTACACAAAGAGTATACATTTTAAGTTATATTCAGTAGTCATGAATCAAAATTAAAGCCAAGCTGTGTGAAAATGTAATTTAAAAATATTCTGTGTAAAGCAGGATTATATATAAGAATGCCCTTTCATGGAACACATCACATTTTAACGACCAGAAACCAAAACCAAAAACCAGTCTTGATAAGATGGGTCTAAATTATAAAACATTCTGTAAAACATGAGCTCTGATCTGTGTTCCAGTGTTCCAAAGGATAATATCCTTTTGCTTTTACCAATTAATCTCCCTTTCCAAAAAGAATGCCAATCCTGATTAAATACCTGTGCCTTCATGGCCTGGGAATCTCACCATGAGCTCTTGGTAAACTTGCTTTCCCATTTTCTTGGATGACAGCTCCAGGACACCTATCTCTCGCTGATTTCTAGACCTCTGTCCCCCTTTCTCTTTCCTGTCAGGAAACCTCATACTACAACTTAAGAAAATGTAAACACAGGAAGGATTATTTCACTTGTTCTACACCAAATCTATGAACTGAGGTATATCCATACCTATTTTTTCTCTCTTCTCTTCTCTTCCACTCCATTAATCTAGAAACTGTGCATCTGCTCCTATCAATGGTTACTTCCTCCATTTATGTAATGGGTTCATCATCACCTCTTGCCTTCTCAACAGGTTCTTCTTCTTTTCCAGATCATTCCCACAAGCATAAAAACATATTCAATTATGGCCTATTGAAAAAACCATCTCTCACTAGACCTCCCATAACTCTTCATCTGCTGCCCTATTTATCTTTTAGCTAGCCCACCAAAATCTTGGGACAGATATGTATCACTTCTCTCCACTTCATATTCTGTTCACTCTGACTATTCTAGTCTGACTACTGTCCCACCCCCTGCTTCATTGAAGACCTTCTTTTAAAGGTTACCAATGGTTTCTGTATTGTCAAACCTCATGAACAATTCTCTGTTCTCTTATGCAAACTCCCAGAAGTATTCACCAGAATGGATTGCTTTTTACTTTTGGAACACTTCCCTCTCTTGGCATGTGTGACATCACATTCTCAGGTGGCATCTCTTCCCTTTGAAGTCACCTAACCAGGTAGCTTTAAATATCATTCTATGTCAAAGTTTCTAAAAAGTACACCCTAAAGAATTCTACATTCATGTTTACAGTGATATAATTTATGTCCTCACTAATGATGCTTACTAGACATTTTATGTGTAATATATTAAAACAGAACCTCTTAATATTCCCCCACTAGTTATTTGTGTAGGCCTTGTTCTATCTCAGTAAAGTGTCTACATTTTACTCAGTAGTTCAAGCCAGTAATCTAGGGGTCATCCTTTATCTTTCCTTTTCTCTCATCTCCTGAATCTAACCACTGAAATGTCCACTTCTCTGTATTTCCATAGATATTATGCAAGGAACATTATTTCAACCTAACTTGTCCCTGATTTCATTCTAAAACACCTTCACTCCACTCCCTCTTAGTGAAAAGCATCTTTTGTAAATGTAGATCAGATTATTTTATCACCCTCCTTTAAACCTTTCATTGGCCTCCATTGCACCTATAAAAAAAACCCAAACTCCCACAGGATTCAGCTCCCAGAAATATGGCTGCTGCCTGCTCTTCTCATTTTTCTTACATTCTTCTTGCCCTAGCATGAAACTCCATTCACGTGGCCTTTCATTTTTCTTAATTATGCCATGCTCATTCCCACCTCAGTGTCTTTACACATGTACTTTTCTCTACTTAGAATGCCAGTTGTCACCCAATTCCCCATCCCATTCTTCCACATAAGGTACCTTTTTATCTTTCATGTCTCAACTTACAGAGCTCTTTATTGATTGTCGTCTGGTATGGCACTATGCACCCTCATGATATCTTCTATTATGCCATTCTAACAATAATCTTAACCTGGAAGGAGCCCCAATAATTGGTCTTTTTTTAACTTGTTATTATTTTCCCTCCCTAAAATGTAAGCTTCAGGAAGGCAGTGACTTTTTCTGTTTTGTTTAGCACTTTTGAGTTAGAACAGTTACTGGTATATGGTACAAGAAATACTGGTTGAATGTTCAATAGAAAAGACTCTAAGTCCATGTCTTAAACTCCTTTGTATGTCATTTGATGTCTACCTCATAGTACATGCTTAATATGCTTATTAATTGACTAACTGAATTAATTGACTAATTGAATCTCCCACTAGACTGTATATCATAAAATGGAGGATGTTGTTCAAACACTACATAGCATTTGGGTTTTACATATGAACTGTTCCAACAATGTTTTAAAATATGAGTTATAAAAAATGGAGCAATGGGCACCTGCATGGTGCAGTCATTTGAGCGTCCACCTCTTGGTTTCAGCTCAGGTCATGATCTCAGGGTCGTAAGATCGAGCCCTGTGTTGGGCTCCGTGTTCAATGCAGAGTCTCCCTGAGATTCTCTCTACCTCTCTCTCTGCCCCTCCCACTTATGCTCCCCCCCTAAAATAAGCCAATAAATCTTTTAAAAATGGAGCACTAGAAATGGTATAATTTAAGTGAAATACAGGCAAAAGTTACTCTAATTTTATTTATTTATTTGTTTATTATTTTTTTAGTTACTCTAATTTTAAAAAAAGTTTCTTTGGATATTTATTTCTTGTAATGTTGCACGATGTTTCACAATACAAAATCCATCAATTCTCTTTTTTCATGGGAAAAAGAAACCCTGTTCTCTCTTGCTTGACTAAAAACCAAGCACAGTAGAACACTGAAGGACTTTCTAATTATCAAAGAATGATTAAATCATGCCCAGTATCCTTTTAGTGTTAATTTTGTTTAGCCTGGCTCTTTGAAAAATCCTAATATCTTTTAATAAAGAATAAAATGATTTGGAGGTCATCTTTATTCCACTGAAATAGAATGTCACCACATATTTTCCCCAAACATCTCTTCTTTTTAGATTAAGGAACACAATTTAGCATTTTAAAAATAATGTATAAAGTTATTTTTTTCCCCTTAAATTTACTTGACTATCAAAAAAATTGCTTAGGAAGTTATTTCAAAAATGCCAATTTTAGTTTTGCGGGTAATAGTTGTCAAGACGCTAAGTGAAAGAAATCAAAATAGAACTTGAATTTTCCTAAGCCAAAAGTGGTGTTAGTTTACACATACAGATACCTTCGTGGTACACATGGCTTAACAGTGGCTGTAGCATGGATCCTCTTCCCATCGCACATTCTCTACCTTCCTGTCTCTGCTTTATTTTTCCCTAGTGCAATTAGCTTTGGGTGGAGGTGGCAGGGTGGGTAAAGTGAGGAGTCAGTCAGGGTCACCAGTTGCTCTGAACACCTTCACTCCAATTTAGGAACCAATGAGGAAAAAAGCATTTACCTTCCCAGCTCCTCTGCAGGACTTGGTGAGGACGAATAGCTGTTCACTGTGATTAGCCCCGTTGGAGATACTTTGTCAGTTTTTTGGGCAAGAATGTAGAGTCTGTTTCAGATGAAGAAAGAAGAACAAGGTAGTGCTTGGCTGCTCAGAGCACGCAAATAAAACTGACCTCTGCTTCACATAATGTTTATTTCCCACGTGTGGTCACCCCTCTTCAATGACAGCCCACCCAAAATCATACTCAGTCACTATATTCCCAGGCATTTGGTGGCACCAGTACTCTTGGGTGTTCAGGACAATTCTCTAGGTAATATTTGTTTCTCCCCATCAAACCCAATGTGCTTCTCATGATCTTCAGGACTTATAGGGCAGATGATAACTTTCACCAACGCTAATAGCCATTTAGTAAAGTAGAACCAGGTTAGTTAAAAGCATATATCTTATTCTTATTCTCTTGTCAGTGCTAGTAAACATTAGTTCCCTAGCAATGGATTTCTTTGATCAGCCTATCTGCCTAGCTGGGTCCTGCCCACTAGAACGATCTTCCCGTTGTCCCCCACAGCCGCCCAAGAGAGGCACTGGAGAGGAGGACATTATGCTGATTTAACACCTACTTCATGTTTGTAAGGGAATGTGAACTTAGGGATTTCTTTGTCATCATTGGAGGCGTGTTTAATTTTAGTTTTTGCTTTTTGTTTTATCTTGATTTAAGTAATAAAACACCCTAAAAACCATGGTCTGTTGTATGTCACTTTAACCATAGAAGAACTGGTATCTAACACTAAAATCTTTTTTACATTTTGTATCTTTAGATTTACCCCTGCCTTTAATGTTTTAGCAACAAGCCTGGGGACTCCACCCATTTCCTAAATCCTTGTATTAACATTTTTTTTAGTTTAATTTAGTTCTTTGTTTGCTTTTTTTTTTTTAAAGATTTTTATTTATTTGACAGAGAGAGAGAAAGCATAAGCAGGGGGAGTGGCAGGCAGAGGGAGAGGGAGAAGCAGGCTCCCCGCTAAGCAGGGAGCCTGGATGTGGGGCTCAATCCCTGGACTCTAGGATCATGAACTGAGCTGAAGACAGAGGCTTAACTGACTGAGCCATCCAGGTGCCTGTATTAACTGTTTTATTTTTAAAATTTTTTTTTCTTTAACCTTGAAGCCACTGAGGACAATAGGAATCTGTTCCACCTGCCTCCATGTTGATTTTCCTCCCAAATGGAGTTCCTTATTTTTTCATGCAAGGGATATTCACCAGGAAGTATTAGTTTGGTCATGGAAGATTTGGTGTACCCTTTCTTTGGTAATCCTCACTGCTGTTTCAAACTGGGGAGTGAGGCAGAATGTCCCTGAGATTGTAGATCATGTGGAAAGGGCAGAAAGATCATCTGTTAACTTTAGGTTCATAATTTATGCTGGTAACCCTTTTTTAGTTTGCAAATGGGCAAGCATGGAATTTGACTCTCCCCCCCCCCTTTCTTTTAGCCACTAGAGAAAAAGCCATGGGTCATTATTACATTTTTCTACAATTTTTTTAAAACTGCATCCCCACTAGACACAAATGTTGAATCTTGAACTAGTTCCTAAATAATTAGGCATTCTCAATTTCCCTCCTTTGTTCATCATTTACTTTCTTCACTTTGTTCCTCTCTCTAAAGAGGAATCTATCTGCACCTGGCTTCTTATTTCTCATCATTGTCCCACCTTTATCTGACTCATGTTCTGAGATTGCTCTCCGTCCCTCAGTTTCGACTCTCAGATCTTTTGATTCCTCTCTCTCAGTTGCTCCTTCTAGGACACAAGTCCTGTGTATTTTAATATCTGATCCTTTTTCCCATCACCAAAACCAACGCCTGCATTAGCCCTGCTCACTCTTCTCTCTGACTCATAGTAATTATTTGCCAACAGTTTTTATCAGTTGTTTATTTTTTTTCCTTCTCTGACTCATGATATTCATTTCTGCTTACTTTTAAAAGGATGAGCTGATAAAACAACTCCCTAAACCTTTGGTGACCTCGTTCATTTATTCACTCAGTCTTATTGTGTGCCAAAGAAGGTGCTGGTTACTGTAGATAAGATGATGAATGATGCAGGGCAGTTCCAACTCCCAAGAAGGTGATAGACTCTCAGGAGAGAAAAAATTGACTCAACATTATAGACAAGCTTGTTGTCTTCTTGGTTTTCAGAACTGTCTACAGTATGATCACAACTTATTTTCTGTTTCTCTCAATGTCGAAAGCATTCATCCGACTTTTCCGACATACCTTTGTTTTGTTTTCGAGACATAAATAAAATAAGCTGCATGTGGTGAGAGCATAAGGACATGTAGTGCACTTTTCCACTAGAATCTGTGACTTCAGGCTTGGCACAAACTCTTCGCGTCTCAATCTCAGTCCTTAAATGTTAATAATAAAAAAAAATGCTGATGTGTATTGATTACTTATTTGGGGCCAGCAAAATCTAGTGGTTAAAAGTGCAGACTTCCAGCCAAATTGCCTAGGTCTGAGTCTTGGCTCTGGTTTTTAGTAGTTATGTGACTTTTACATCACAGTGCCTCAGCACCTTCATCTGTAAAATGGGAAGAATAATATCAGGAATGATTAAGTGAAGTAAAAACGATTAAAACAGTACCTAGAGCATCATAAGAACTATACAGGTTTTTAGTAATTTCCGTTACTACTTTTCTGAATGGGTAGTACAATTATCCATATTTAACCGATGAAGAAACTAAGTAATTTGCCCAGGGCTACACAGTAAGTGATAGAGTCAGGTTCTAATCTGGACATTCCAGCTTCAGAGCAGGTAGTAGTAACCACTACTTTGTATAGCCTCTATTACAGGCTTACTGTAAGACTATAGTTCAATAATCAACATTTAACAAAGTTTAAAACTATAATGCACTATGAATATGTAAGGTATTATTATCCATGCTGTAATAAGATATGATTGAAGAAGACACTAATTTATTTCTTTTCCATATCCTGAAACTTTTAGCTATACTAGTAATTATATTAATGAAGATTTCCATGTCATTGTATGATTTAGACGATCCTTTCACATACACAAATTTTTGTAATTCTCACTATCACTTTCTGAGGTTGGCAAAGTCAGTATCATTTCCATTTTAAAAATGAGAATGCTGAGGATCAGAAAAGTTAAGTAACTTACATAAGAATTCAAAGGTAATAAATGAGAAAGTCTCTAACATAAGTCTGAAGCCTTGATTCTCACCCTTTGCCTCACCATAATACACTGCTGTTTTTAAATAATTTGTCTTTCAACAGATCAAAACTAATTTTTATGCTATAGTTTACCATTATAAACATATATGTATAAATATTAATATACTCTTATGTGCAAAAACATCCTTATGTGCGACTGTTAGAACTGACATTCTTTCCTTTTTTTCTTCTTAAAGATTGTGATTGCTAGCATCATGTGCAGTTACAGCAAGAATGACTGGATGGAACTCTCCAAAATGGCTGAGGTAATGATTTCTTTAGTATATATTTATTTTATTTCTTCTCTTCCATTTTTATTAGTTTTAAATAAAGACCTGCCATGAAAAATAGCCCCATAGAAGTAAAATTGAATGGAAAATGGTAACTTAAAACATTTCTATTATAATTTGTTTACCCTGTGTTTTCATTAAAATGATGGAAATGTAAATTTAAAAGGAATCTATTCTATAAAAGTGGTCCCTTGGATTTCACACACTACCTAAAATTCCTTTATTCCTTGAATCCATATACTCTTTATTTGCATATTAAGCAAACTGTATATTATGATGGATGCCGTGATAAAATTTAATTCTACCTTTGAGAGTGTAACAGGATCTTACCTTGCCTTTAGGCAAACTAGTTTGACAGTGAGAAGAAATTTTGAATATAAAACTCTTGAATATTTAAAATATAAAAGGTTCATTTAATACTATTCTAGTTTGAATACAGATATGCATAAAATGGTAAGACAGAATGCTCCTGAATGGAACACTAGTCAGCAAGTTTTCCGTAATATAAATTGAATCTTGCACAAATGCAAACAACTAGCCATGTGCCTCAAATTTGTATTTCAAATAGAAAAATACATACTTAAATTTGTACACTTATGTCCATCACACTGTCATGAAAAATCTTCTAGACAGCTTTAGCTGAGGTTTCTTGAAAACCTCTCAGAGATGTGGAAGACTGCATCTAAGAATACTTATATACTAATGACTCTTCATTATAAAATATTATAAAGCCTCCTATGGTGTTCAAAAATTGTACATTTTATTTGGATATCTTAAAACTGTAAGGGGGAAAAATGACTTCTGGCACTTAAGGGGGTGAAATTAAACATGGTCAGTAATTGGCTTCATGATCTTTGGTGCTGAGGCCACTTTATACATGTATTTACCTAATTGACCATGAAATCTTCCACAGAACCTGTGCTTGGCATGAGCTTTGCCAATTTTAAGCTGACTATGATGAATGGCTTTATCACGCTGCTTGACTCTCTTTCTGTAGAATAAAATAAAATAAATATTTTCTTCAGTAATAAGCATTGATTTTTAAATAAGCAAATTTTACTTTTAAAAACCTTTAATTAGTAACATACTAACCAACTAAAGATACTTTTCACCTTTCTTACATTTTGTATCTATTTCTTTAATTTCAGTTTTATTTAATATCATTTTCTAAGTACACATAGCCAAAAAAGAAAAAAAAAAAAGAACAACAAAAACAAAAGAAAGGAAGGAAAGGAGGAGAAAAAGAAGGGAAAAAATTTTAAAAAGGAAAAGTTATTCTTTCCTTTCAGTCAAACCAGTCTGTAGAATCTTTTCCCAGGAAAGCAATCTACATATCAAGAAGGTCAATCTATATAGATGGTGTCAATTAAAAAAAAAATCTTCCCTATAATCTTAAACTATGGACTGTCCCAGGGCATATCACCTGAAGGAGCTCTCCCAGGCCCCCCATCCCCCTAGAGGGCAACATGACTCATCATAGCTCCTGTGGTAGGGACCCAGTAACGCTTTGTAGAGTTAGTAGTTGGTTTTCTCTTTCTAAATGCATGCTTCAGAACAGATTAAAACAGATTATTTTTACAATGAAAGAGCCCACATTGAAAGAAACCAACAAGAATGAAAAAGTATTCAAGCCAAAGTTACTGTACCACTTACAATGTACATTTCTTTGGGGGCGGTGATAATGGGCGGTAAGAAATCGGAGCTATCATACCAGCTGTTCTAGCACCAGTTTTAAGTTCAGCAAATGACTTAATGTGATGATGAATGTACTTTAAATTCATGAAGTTCCTCTCCTTATAGTAGATTAATTTTTGAATTACGCAATAGGGAACTGAGGAAATCTGTTATGAGCTCTTTACTGTTATATCTGAAACCAGAAATGACACATGTGTCCCAGCAGGACAGATCCAGATCCATACCAGACCATGAAAAAGTGAAGACAGAGAAATGGTGTCAGAATGAAAATTTGCACAGGAACGCTCGTTTTTATTTGTTTGTTTCACCAGAGGCTACCACTGTATTTTACTATTCTAAATAAACATTTAAGACCACGTGAGTGGTTAGAAAAAAATAGAACTTAAGTATATTCTTAAAATATGGTAAATTCAACTGAAAGCTGTTTTTTTAATGTCTGTCCCGTATATCTTCTTTATCATGTGCATATTTTTTAGAAAGTTTTGTTTTCTTCTAGAAAGACATCCATACTAAACCAAGCCTTCCTTTTCATGCTAGCCCAAGAATGACCACACTTGTGGTCAACAAAAGACAATGTTGTCTTTTATGCATTCTTCAACCCGGTTTGAAGTTGTTGTTTTATGAACACCAGGAAAAAGAAGCAGCCTCTGGAAAAGTTTTCGCAGCTGGGTGTCAAATCATTCTGACACAGTTTCTCTGTCGTGACTTTTTCATGGTCTGGTAGGGATCTGGATCTGTCCTGCTGGGACACATGTGTCATTTCTGGTTTCAGATAGCATAGTTAGGGTCTGTTCAATTTTTCAGTATCTGATCACAGGCTTTCCTCCTTTTCTGGATCACGGATAAGCTATTCCAATTCCATGCAAAGGAAGATCTCTAAAGCACCTGCTCCGTGCACGGTCTCTTGCCAGCAAAAACAAAGGTGAACAAGATACAGCCTCAGCTGTATCTGAAAGATACCTTTCAGAAAGATCAGAAAGACACCGAACTGAACCAAACTGAAAAATCACAATAGTGGGTCTTACATAGATCTTGAGCTCATTTTAATAGATTTTTTGGAGCCATTTCTTTCTTAATGTGCATTAGCTTAGAAAACAGAGCCCGTGTCAAAGTTCATGTGAAGATGCTTGATTGAAGGCTACGACCCTAGAGCAGTACAAGTGGGAAGAAAAGGGAAATGAGATAGGAAGAAGGGAAAGCAGAGCCCATGTGGTGCATGACAGAACTGGCTCCCACTTCCCAAGGAAATGGAGCTGATGGCTCGGTCACGTGACAGAGTGTGCCATGTGCAATCATCCTGCCTCCCAGCAGTTGAGAGGAGAAGGGTGAGAGATGTACTTACTGCTTCCTTTCTGTCTACTTGCTTGGACTGGTCAAATTTCACACCCCAGGGCTGTCCTTTCCTCTACACTTCTGGGGGGTTGTGTATCCTGCCCCTTTCGGGGCCGCTGCTAAGGAAGTCAAATGCCACACCGTGTTGTGAAGTGTTCCTTGTGTGATGTTCCTTGTGAGATGTTGTGAGATCTAAACCCTGAACTGGAGGAAAAGCCCAAGCCCCCTGGTCAGGCCCTGCTGGGTACTGGCATTCCTGGAGCTGCCGCTGGGACAGATACGGCAGCGGTTATGGCAAAGTACAACTTTCGTGCTGAGGGAGCTGTGAGAGCTGGCAATGGCAGGAGTTCTGAGGGCAGCCACAGGGACTGAGGTCCCTTTTTAACTAGTGGCCAAAGCTTGCGTGGCAAGTAAGGCCATCAGCGTAGACATTGAGTGTAGCTCCGTAGGCATCACTGCCACCCTAATCCCAGTTGACCTGAGACAGCACCACTCATCTCCCTCCCCTCAGTCCATCTGAAATCTTCCCACTATCTCTCCTAAGATGCAAAATCCTTGACCTGACCTGGAAGTACTACACAGTCTGGCCCCTTCCTGCTTCCCCAGTGTCATCCTCAGTTTGTCGTCCACGTTCCATACCCACTGGCCTTCTATTACTCCTCTGACAGGCTCTCAGCTGAGAGCCTTTGCTGTTCCCTTGGCCTGGAATATTCTGTCTTGCTCAAAGAATGTTCTCTCTTTCTCAACTCTGAGTTCCTTGACTAGTAGGTTAGACCCTCTGTCTTAAAACAAAACAAAACAAAACAAAACAAAACAAAACAAAACAAAAAAACAATCATCTGTCTTGCTTCTTCTGAGTTCCCATCCTTGGAAGCCAGTTTACCATTAAAACTAATGAAACATAAGCTTTGGGGCCCTTACTTGCCCAAGTCACTTCCAAGCCCCTGTACCTAAATTTTGTATTTGTAATTTTAATTAATTTTTTTCTTAAAGAAGTTTACCCGGTTTAAGCTTCAGGCTCCCCAGAATCTTGGTGTACCTCTGCCAGTGCTTTTCCTTTGTGTCATTTAATGAAGTAATCAGCAATGGTGTCGTTAGCTCTTTAACATCTGTCCTGCTTATTACAAAGCAAGCTCCTTAGGGGTGGAGACTCCTGGCTGGTTTACTGCTTAATCTCCAATTCCAAGCACAGGGCTTTGCTTACCAGTGGGTATCTGTCAAATATTTGTTGAAGTGAAGTGTACAGAGCTGGTGTCCTGACATGTGACCAACAAAAAGGAAGCAATTACAGAATAATTGAGAAGATTGGAACTTTCTTTGGCACCAGTGAACATGAGGTGATTAAAATACAAAGTAGAAGATTTTAAGTCAGGGATCTGATGAAGGATCGCCAAAGGTCTGACCGTGATCGATAGGATGATACAAGAAAAGTTCAAGGGAAAGACAGGTATCAAAACCAGGTGACCACACTATTCCTAGCAGAAAGACCAAACAAGCCAGGTTCTTAGCACTTTTTAACCTGAATTTGGGCTAGCAGTGTGTTGTGAAATTAAATTGATGTTAGAGTTGGGAGATCTCAAGTAGGCTGAGGTAGAAAGCAGACAGGTGCATTACAGAAGTGTGTAGCAGCAGGTGGGTATAAGTCCCTGCAGAGTGACAGTTAGCAGGACAGAATGTGATCAGGAAAGGTGGACCCCTTCTTGCAGACAAGAGATAGTCACTGACTTAGTGTCCAGTGAGGCCCAAGCCCGTTCAGGGTCAACCTGTGCCAAATCCAATTCCAAGTGGTTTAAGATCCCGAACTTGTGTCTCTAGTTTTAGGTAGCTGAGACCAGATGACAGTGTTGCTATGTAGAAAGCCAACATTGGACATTTTATATTCTTTTAACAGATGAGATTCACAACAGTACCTTTTATGTCCCACGAAGGGAACACCCTCCTGACCCTCTTGGGCTCTGATGCTTTTTGACAGCCCCCACCACCCATGGAAGCCTTCCTTCCTACTTAAGTTCTGATGTACTACAGCAAGCCACCCTTATATGGACATCCATCTTACTGCTCACGGGCTCTGATACTCCATTCTGGGCTCTCATGGCTCCTCCTATATCCCCTTGGTCAGCTACCTTCCTCTGTCGCACCCAATGACTTTAAAACTACATTGATCGAAGGAAGGGAGGAGTAAGAAAGGGAGAAGAGGAAGAACATTGTATCTGATTTTGTTGTATATATCATACAAAGGTTTGCGGTTTTGTTACTTTAGGTTTTTTGAGAGTTTTTATAAAGTGATTCATAGAATTTTAAAAACTACACCACTAACACTATTTTGATGATTACTAAGTATTATTTTTTTCTTTTTCCTTTTCTTTCCCCCTCCCCCACTGAAGTATAAATAGTTACTTTAAATCCTTTTAGAGATGAAGACTGGGCAGGGGCAGGCTGGAGATTGTAATTGGATAGCTCTATGATTGGTGGATGGATGGATGGGTGGATGGATGGATGGATAGATAGACCGACAGAGAAACTGATAGATAGACAGTAATTACTTATACTTGCATAATATTTACTACAGTCCAGTGGCACTGTTCTAAGTCGTTCACTTTTATTAAGCTGATTTATAGTTTACCAAACAACCTATGAGTTACTTTGATGGTTTTCCACTTTTTGGAGACAAGGAAAATGAAGCAAAGGAGAGTCAAATAATATGCCCAACGGCATAGGTATTATGTGGTAAAAGTGGGATTCAAACCCATGAAATCTGCCTCCAGAGTCCTGGCTATTAACATAGACATTCTCCTTCATATAAATAAATGGGTGATAAGTAGATAATGTATGAAATTAGAAACAGCAGATTTTCTATGTCATGGCCTTCTCTAGATTATTGTGTAATCATTTAGGTGAGGTAGAATAAACTCTGGGCTAAGTGAGTAAACTAAAAAGCTGTGACTAACAGGAGTCAGAATGCATGCCCAGTTTCAGTTAATTTAACATTTCATGCTAATTCAGCAATTAAGGCTTTTCGAATGCATATAGTTGCTTGAAAATGGAATTAACTGCCTTTTAAGGTGGTGTACATCCTGTGATGAGAATATTCAAGCAGAGGCCAAATGAATGTTCTCTGTCTCTTGGTGTCACCTTGAGCAGGATTATCTCAGTTTTGAGATAATCAAGGGACTTTTCAGATGTGTTTGGTGGGTCAATGTTTGTAGATGTATTTAATGCTGGGGAAAGCTTTATTAATTAGTCACTGAAAAGCCTTTAAGGGGGATAGGTGTTTTTACAAGATTTTAATTTTATTTCAAATTTAGAAGCTTTAAGGATGTCAAATATTACGTCTTCTTAACACATTGTACCAACTCCAGCCTTGGAGTTAGTGATTTCTAATACATTTTGATAGTAAGAATATAGGCTCTGGACTCAGAATGCTTGGTTTTAAGACCCCACTCTCATTTACAAGATGTGAGATATTAAACAAGTCCCTTGAACTCTTTGTAACCTCTATTTTATCACTTGTAAAATGGGAACAAAGATATATCCCACTACAAAGAGCCTAGTAAAGTATCTGGCATATTGTAAGTACTCCATAAATGTTAGTTATTATCATCTACCATCATGGCTAATTGTAAGCTTCCACTTACTTTTTAAGAAAGATGTATAATGTAAATGTTTACAGATGCCACCTAAAGTTTATCTAATCCAAAGTATTGTTAAACTGATTTACTATTAATTGCTGCATTCCAACTAAAGAAAGAGGTCTAAAGGAAATATTTGAAATAACTAAGGGTAAGAAAAGAAGAAATACTGTATATAATGGCAATGTACAATTTTTTAATTACACTGGTAATTCCCACATGACATCGTTTTTAGATAGGTCCTATGATGTACAGTTTATACTTGAGTAGTTGGAAACAAAGAAGATTGACTAACTTCCTAAAGCATCCCCAATTCCTTAGTAGATCTGGGATTAGAACCCAGAATTTAGGCTGTACTTTTGTTCATGCTTACCACCAAAGCAGCAGGGAAAAAAAAAGTAGCATGATTGAAGGTAATGTTCAGATAATATGGAGCATTTTAAAACTGAATTAGGGAATCAGAATCCATAATGAAACCATATTAGAAAACAGGCTGGTTGATCAAATGAAGTTTCACAAATGTGCAAATGAAAAAGCAGACTCACTAATGAATAAGATGGGTAAGAATGTCAACTGAGAAATAGCTAACTAGAATTCTTTAATTTGTTGCGATCTTACTTAAAATTTATAAAGCAGGAAGAGATAGGCTAAAATGTTGAACAATCAGGAAAAAAAGCGAGTCCTTGAAGAAACAACTGTCGGCCTAAAGAAAGGTCTGTGGTACACTTAGAAAGTCGTGAACTCTATTTTTAAGCATTTGTGTGATGCGACAGACATGTTTAATGTTACAGAAATGGACTCAAGCTTCTAGTTGACCCTACTTAAAAAGAAATTGTGGCACTGGAGAAATTCTAGAAGTTAAGTAAATAATATACAAATGTGAATCATTTATAGTTTATCCCCCATCCCTCCAATTACCAAATTAATCTATTAAAAAAGTGTTTTGCTTGTTCTTGAGAGTTTTTCACAGAAGACTTGTCAAGAGTTCTATGATTCTTCACGTGATCTAAGAATACTTTGAGTGAACCATTGTGTTCATTTTCATAGGACCCATTCGTATATTAATGAATTAATGAGCTAAATTAGAAGGAATCCTATTTAATTATTAAAGATAAAATTGTCTGCACTTCATGTTTCTTATTAAGGACTTATTTTCAATGGAATACAACTGATTCTCATTTAACAGATACTAAAATAAATTAAGTCAAGAGGAAAAAAAAACATTTTAAATTTTACTGGTATGCATTCCAGGTAGCCTACTACATTTTTTGTTGCACTATGACTTTCAGTACCAATTATCCAGAATCAGTAAGATTTGTTTTTGTAAAAATAGAAGCTGTGTAGGGAAGACTAAGTGTGACGTCAAACAGATCTGGATTAAAATCTCTGCTGTGTCCCTTAATATACCAGGTTTGTCATGAACTATATGCTTTGGTTTCCTTGCCTGCAAAATTGGTATCCTACCAATCCAAGGACAATGAGAATCAGAGATAACAAGTATAAAGCACACAGAGCAGTGAGTGTCCGCTTACCAGCACTGAAGGAATATTGCTGTTGTTATCATTGTTATTATTATAGACACTCTCATTTGAGAGTCAGAATTCACCTCACAAGATAGCTATAAGGTTAAATTGGACAAATGTGACCTATGTTGAGTTACCAATGGTGAAAGCGTATCGAGACACAAATAAAGCGCTGCCTTTTCTTACATTTTCCTTCCATGTTGTCAAGGCTTCTGGAGCAGATGCCCTGGAGTTAAATTTATCGTGTCCACACGGCATGGGAGAAAGAGGAATGGGCCTGGCCTGCGGGCAGGTAAGGACCTCAACAGCTGCCATCACGTATTTCTGGGGGATAAGAACAGGTCCCTGTATGGATAGGAACTGTACCTTAGGCAACAAGATGTGTGGATCAGATGAGTGGCTTGAGACTTTCAGGTCTGCATTGTTTAAATATTTAGTGCTTAAAAAGTGGAAAATGAGGGAAACTGAAATTACAGCAACTGTTTAGTTTTATTGAGGAAAATATCACATTATGTGCTTGACAGGAAGTAATATCATAACAAATAGTTTTTAAAAGCACTGAAGCAGAATTAGCTGATTTCAAATGCAATGTTCTTTATTCATTCCTGATGCTGATCCAGTTTCCCTGGAGCAATATACTGTACAAAATGCATTGTTCGTAGTGATTTTGTAGTAAATGGGGCACAGCACAAATTGCATTTTACATTTTTTAGCATATGATCATTATTCCCTAACTGTGTTTTGGGAGTTGCAAAAAGACTTTGATGCTATTTTTATTTTGGGATACAATAAATGGAACCTTCATGCTAAAATACTTTCAAAAACCTAATGAATAAAATGTGGAAATATATGTTAATATGTAGAAAATACTGCAGCTTTATGTAACTAGATACAGTGTTGTATGTTAAGGAGCAGTGTAAAAGCTTCCTGCTAAAAAGGTGAGTGTTTTGCATCTAATTTGGCTTTTAAGCCCAGAGGGAAATGGTGTAAGTTAAATAATATGAAATGTTGTCATTTATGACAAATTTTCTAGTCCTGGAAAGTTTCCTTTTGTCTTTACATCTGGCACGGGGTCTTGTACATAGTAGGTGCTCAATTCTTTTTTTTTTTTTCTTTTTTCCAAATCCTTCGATTATTTGAATTAAACTCAGAGGCCAGAGGCCCTTCATTTGGAAGGGCAAAAATTTCTGCTTATTCAAATGAACCTAGGTTGCTATTTTCATATTAGCATTCAGGGAGGATTTTAAAGTACCTTGTAAATATTTAATTAACATTCAGAATAGATTTGTGACTTAGGAAGAAACCATTCTCATGTAGCAGCGGGAGAAGAGGGCCTAGTCAAATGTTTTTCAAGTATATCCTCTGTTCCACTCACAATAGGTTACTCAGAGGATCAGTCAGTGTGGTGACAGAACCAAGCCTCAGAAATACTCAATAGAAGGAAAGTATCATTATATTAAATCCTGACTTCTGTGACGCAAGGCTAGGGTGACAGTGTGTCAACATATGTACCTTGACTGAAATGAGAAAGGCTTCTAAGAGCACAGCTGGAACAGGCCTGAGCTAGTCAAGGTTCTCTCTTTATAACCCTTGTACAGTGTCTGAAACTTAGACCCAAGATACTAATTTTTTTAGTTACATGGATAAAAACAGCTATGGAAACATTTAAATCTATTGACCAATGTTTTAAAGAAGGATACATTTTAATATATATTCTTTGCCACAGAAATGACAATTATTTTAAAAATGTTGCCCAACCTTGATCTTATTTTTTTTAGAGTGAGCTTTGGCTTCGTGAACTCATCTGAACTTACCCAGCTGTTAAGTGTCTTAGGTGTATCTTCTCCAGAGAGTTATTTAGCTACACAAATTTTTGCATAGCCTTTGGCTGAATGAGGATACCAAGCATTAAAATTTTGCAGTACAGTTAGTATTAAGATTTCTGAAACTCTTGGAAAACATATGTTCCAAAAACCATGATACCTTAGGCTGAAGGAAACTTGAGAACATTGCTGTTTTACTTGTTAGTTATAATTTCTAAAACCAAAACCAGTTCTTATCTGCCACATTTAGAAATTTTCTTTTGAATTATATTCTCTTTTAAGTCATAAAATTAAAAAATAAAACAAATGTAATCGTTTTTGCTCCAACATATTTTAAAAGATTACTCTGCCTCAGGACACAGGAATGTTCAATATTTTAAATGGAGGGCAAGGATAATATTAGTTAATTAAAAAAAAAACTTTACTGTAAACTGGACTCTTTAGATTGGACACAGATGTATCTGGTGCTTATTCTTCTTTCCTTTTACTTCCTTTTTTTTTTTTTAATTTCTCTACCTCCTGTTCCCATTACCTCTTCCTTTCTCTTTGAGCTTCATAGTCTTAAACACTTGTAAGCTGCTGGAATGGGAAATTTGTACTCAGTGTTGGGGAACTGAGAAGCCATTCCAATTCCTCTTCCCCATTGTAGTGCAATCCTGCGTTCCATCTCTTGGAAACTTCGTGTGTGCAGAGCACAGAGCTGTGTGCATTGCCAGAGCCTGATAAGTGTTTGCTTCATGAATGAAATAAACTGACATTAGTTCCATGCCTAGAATATTTATCTATTGGAAACACTCTCTTGTACTTTTTCCACTTCTGGTGTTTCCAGAAATCATCATAATTTTCACCCCTTAAGAAGAGGCAGAATATCACAGTATACTATAGTTTCCTCTCTAAACATGTTTTTTCCTCCATTGTGTCATATATTTTCTTTCTTTTTTTTTTTTAAAGATTTTATTTATTTATTTGACAAAGAGAGATCACAAGTAGGCAGAGAGGCAGGCAGAGAGAGAGGAGGAAGCAGGATCTCTGCTGAGCAGAGAGCCCAATGTGGGGCTTGATCCCAGGACCCTGAGATCATGACCTGAGCCGAAGGCAGAGGCTTTAACCTACTGAGCCACCCAGGTGCCTCTGTCACATATTTTCTCACCAATATTTTATAAGGGAAAAATACTGCCTTTGTATCTAAGTCATTTTATATTAACTACATATGTATATATTTAATTACATATTCAGATATTTAAACTCTCTATAAATGTTCCTATAAGTGACCAAATATTAGGAATTTTTGAGCAGAGAAGGCTATAACCTCTACTCCACAATATATAGAAATCATTTATTTATGGAATTTGTAAAAATAAGGAAAATCTTCAGCTGACCTTGGAAATTTGAATTGTATATTTCCTGCAAAGTGAAATGGAAAATCCCTGATAACTTTGATGCTCAAGCGAAAATGAAAATGCTCTCTAGCTTTAGTTGTGTACATTCTAAAGAGTCAGAGGTATATTACAACGGGAAAAAAAATTTAGTTTTCTTCTTCTCACAATAACCCTCTGAATCAGTTGAGTTTTTCTCCCATTGTACAAGAACAACAATAAAATAAAAACAAAAACGAAACAGAACAACGACAAAAAGCGAAGCCTCCGTGCTTCCCAGGTCACAAGTCAGGTCAGCAGTTGCCAAGGCCTGAGCTTTTATTAGCATGGAAGCCTGAATATAGATAAGTAGATAAGTCACCGAGAATAGTTCTTTATAAATTGGTATTCTAGCGTAAGCATTAAATAATATTATTATTAACTGAAAGTGCAGTACAGGACTAAATTATCTCTAAAGCCTTTTGTAGTTCTAAATTTACATTTCTCTAAATATATAAAAACACAAGCAAGGGGTGCCTGGGTGGCTCAGTTGGTTGGGTGTCTGCCTTTGGCTCAGATCATGATGGGATCCAGCCCTGCATTAGGCTCCCTATTCAATGGGGAGCCTCCTTCTCCCTCTCGCACCCACCCTGCTTGTGCTCTCTTTCCCTTTCTCTCTGTCAAAAAATAAAAATAAAATCCTTAAACACAAATACACATAAGCAAACCTGAATCTACTGTGTAGATGTTGCTTCTCTCTGAAATAAGGGAGCCTCCCTGATGCCTTAACATTCAGAGTTAAAGTTGTCTTTGTGCAGTCTATGTAAACCAATTTCTCGTGTTGGCATATTACTTTATAAATATACTTAAACTGTAGTCAATTCTATAAAATTCAGATAAAATGGCACCTCTTTGAGGTCTTCTCATTTTCCTAAATATGAAGTGTTCTGATGGCATTGGGTGAATACCCCTCTTTTGTCCTTAAATAATTGGCTATTTTTAATTTCTTCCTGCAGAACCTTCTAATGTGAATTCAGACAAGAGTTGTAGAAACTCAAATAGCTTTCTGTTGTTGTTGTGTTTATTTTGTTTCTAAAATTATTACCAACATTTGAAAAATAGGTGGACTTGACAGAAACATCCTATTTCTTACTTCTCTTGAACTGTGGGAAGATGCCGTTATGGGTGGCCTGCATTACCATGCAGCAGTGAGGAGCTAGAGTTGGATTGCTCTCCTTTAACACTCTTTGTGGTTCATGCAAATAGCAGCAAAAGTTTGACCAAGGGTAAGTGCTGCTTCCCAAACATGGATTTGATCAGCATGTGCCTCTCCAATTCAATCTTTAAATATCCAAACCAACCTTTCCAAGAATTTTTGCTTACTTTATAGGTTCCTGACATTGAAGGGTCTCTAAGCTGCCTTCTTCAGCCAACAGTACCTTTAATTCTTAGACCTTCCATCAACTATGAAAAGAAAAAATAGTTGGTGGAGGTTGTGGATGGAAGATGTGGGCTAAGATGCCTTGCCTTCCCACCTTCCTATTTTATCTTCCATAAGGCAAAAAGGAAGAGCAAGAGGCAATATGCTCCTCAGGACTTCTCAGTACTAGTTTTATAGTCCTCTTGAAATTATTTTTTTCCCCCTGCCATCAGAAAATTCTGTTTTAAAGTTTTTCTTATTTTTTGCACAAGTTGTTTACTGTTTTGCATTGTACCAATAATGCGACATAGTAAAGTACAGACTTCTAAAACTGAGAGTAACCTGAAAGATTTTCCAGTTTGACCCCCTTATTTACAGGAAAGGAATCAGGGACTGGGAAGATACCTAATTTGCCTTTGCCCGAGGAAACCAACTAGCAAGGTCTATAGCCTTTGGTGGCCTTTTCACTGACCCACATCTGTCGCTCTGTTCAGTATTTCCTCCAGGTCATTTGGGTGTATCCAAATCTCTAGTTAAACTGAATAAGCCAGTATAGTGCCCTGGGAACTCCTGACTCCATACCTTCCGCCTGGAAATCACATCTTTTCAACTGAAATTATCCATATAGAAATCGTCTGTCTAATTCTATTTTAAATGACATCTAATCTATTAACTGAGTATGTCTTATTAGTCAACCAAACTTTCCATGAGAAAAAAAAAAAAAGAATATATTGTATCTGAACAAGTTTAAAGGTGGAAACTAGAAGCATACTCTCGTTGGAATCTTTGGTGACCTAGAGGTTTAATCACTGTCAATGAATTTGAATTTCTTTGCCTAACAATTCTAAGAGGCTACAGAAATGTTATTTCCCTGGCCCTTATAGGATTCCCATTTTTTAGTAGTTTGGATGCCTTCCTTGTAGGTGTGATTGCTAAAGAGTGCACACTTATTTCAGTAAGGATGCCTTTGGGTGGAAAATTCCAAAATCATAGTATAATCAGAGGGATGACTACTCTAGCTTCACATTTAAAGCAATGTGCTAAAGAAGGATGGTACCACTGTTATTACCTGACAAGTCTTGCTGTCTCACACCCCCTCGTTTATTTACGCACATCCTCTGCATAGAATTTCTAAACACTGAAATATTTAAATCAAACAGTCTTAACATTAATTTTATCATCAGGAAATAGATATGCAGTCCTGCTTTCATGGTGATTCAACTAAGTAAGAGCAAACAGATTTAAAGTGGTAAATCTTAAAACATTTACTGATCTTAAATAATTATTGACTTAAATTAAGATCACCCAAACAACGCTTTGATATTTCCCTCATGATCTGTTCTATGTCCAATTTAATTTACACAAACTCTGTATGCTTATTAAAAAAAAGAGAGAGAGAGAGAGAAAGGCTTTGTTTCTATTACAACATGCCAAGATTTTTCATAAAACATTAACCACAGATTATTACTCTTACCCTTGCCAGGGAGTAGACGTCTGTCACCAGGAAGAGAATCCAAAACTAAGTGTGAAGACCACATTGCCCCAGATGTGCTAGCATTTCCTTTGGGAAATAAAACCTTCCTCCAGCAGCTGGGTTAACAGACCCCCTACCTCATATGCAATACAGGGGCCAGTGAACGATGACCACAATCCACCTGGATCAGGTCCCCAAAAGATGTTTGTGAAGGAGACATATAAAGATATCGGTTATAAATCCAACACAACTGATGAGTCATAGTACTACCTATATTTCTCAGAAGAATGAAATTTGGGAACCCAGGAGGACAAGACACCCCAAAGGCTAGAGAAAAAGAATATGGGAGCCCCATCGGTAGTATAATACAGCTGAAGCCACAGTGATCTCCCTGGCTTCTTTTTGAGGGCCTCAGGGGGAGGATCACTGCTGAGTTAGATTCACTTTTTTTTTTTTTTTAAAGATTTTATTTATTTATTTATTTATTTATTTATTAGGAAAGAGAGAGAGTGAGAGAGAGCATGAGAAGGAAGAAGGTCAGAGTGAGAAGCGGACTCCCCATGGAGCTGGGAGCCCGATGTGGGACTCGATTCCGGGACTCCGAGATCATGACCTGAGCCAAAGGCAGTTGCTCAACCAACTGAGCCACCCAGGCGCCCCTAGATTCACTTTTTGATACTAGTCTGGTACACACCCATGAGATGTCCTCTGTTTCAGGTTCTTGATTCCTCGCACTCCTTTTAACTCCAGCACCTATAAAATATTTGTGTGACAAAGTGCCACATCGTCCTGAAAGAGATATTTAATCTTGTTCTAATTTAATTAGCATGGGCGAATGTAACTTCAGGCTAGGGAATTGGAACACAGGTCTGTAAGTTGAATGGATAAATATGGGATAGCCTAGCTTGGCTTTAGTGGATTGAGTCCCTGAAACATCACATTCACAGGTTTGGAAGTTATTATGTCACAAGGTAGCATCATTTCATGGAGAGCTATGAGAAATGACTGCACGATATAAGCTTCTGCAAAAGTGACTGAAATCTGGTATTCTCTATATACATTCAACTTATCCTGTTCTCTTATTTTCCTTGTGGCATTATAATTTTAGAAGTACTTTAAAATAAATTATCAATTTGTTTATGAGAAGTAACTCTGATCAAAAAGAAATATTTGCTTTATACTGTATTATGTTACCCAACTTTTATTTGAGCTTAATTCTCAACCATTTGCATAGACATGGGTGCTTGAATAAGTAGATAACTACAGGAGATCTGTAAGAGGCATTTCTATAACTGCCAATATTTTGCCTTAAGCTGATTCTTTATGAGCTTTTCTGTTTTGGTTATTAATGTTGGTTAATGATATAAAATGATTGCTTCCTCTCAAAAATTTTAAATTTTCAGCAGAAAGCAATGCCATTTAAATCTAACTGAAATACCAGCTGTAGGTCAGGGAATAATCACATAAATGTCTAGGACTACAATCATGCGGCAGTTAAAAAATTACATGTAGTACAAATAAGTAGATCACTGGTGAATGGTTGCAGGAAAAGCATTTTAAATTGTATGTTTTTAAACTTAGTGTGGCTTTTACTGTACTCATCACTTGTAATATTCCCAAAATATAGCAGCAGTAGCATTTTACAGTGTTTTTTTTTAATCACCCTCCAACGATCACATCACAGTGACTTTGAGAAGCATAGCAGAGTTTTCTATATGCCGGCTGACTTATAGCATAAAGATAAACCAAAAATGTCTTTGACCCAAAGAGAGAGACACAGGAGTAGGGTAGGGAGAGGCCATAATCATAATCAATGGTATCATGGAGAGTTTACATAGCATAATGTCACACCAGAATAATAGGCATTAGTGGTGCAGAGGAGAAACAACAATGGAAACCAGAATTACTGGCAATGAAATGAAGGGTCTAGTCACAAATCCAACTAGCCTAGAATATTTGGAAAAACTGGCAAATAAGACTGAGTCACTTATTAAAAGCCACTCAGGAGGAAAGGACACTGCATCTTAGGCTAAAAAAAAAACAAGATTGGACCAAAACCCTGTAAGCACTCAGGAGCTGAGAGATTCAGAGGCAGCCGACTTTACAATAAGGCAAGAGAAAGGATAATGAGTAAGACAAATCAAGGGAAGGCATAAGAGCCACCACTTTCAAGAAGACCTTAAAATTAAGGCAACTTGTGCCTCAGATATAAAGTTTTAATACATTTCCCACTGGGATAGAAGCAGCCTTTTAGAGTGCAATCAGGTTAAGGCTTCCAGCTGGGAGAAGGTGAACAATGTCAGAAAGAAAGCATGTGGGTTTGGCTGACTACTGAAGAAAATAATGCTCCCCCCCCCAAAAAAAAGTAAGTCAAGAGAGGTAGATTTATTAAAATCATGACAGTTTTACAGTTCAGGAGTATTGATTCAAGATGAAAGACTCTATGGGTTTTGTTAACTATCATCTAGCGGCTCCATTCCCAGAGAACCATTACTGCCCCCCGCAGATACAAATGAGGTGGTATACAAATGAGGCTTACTGATAATAACATTTTTATACAAATATGAAGTCTGTCTTATTGTCGATTACATTGCAGAAATCTTAATGACAATCATGTTTTATAGCTAACTTTGTTTTTGTTCTTTCACCACAAAAAAAAAATCACTTCATTAAGTAGCATTATGATTAATAAATATATACTTTACAAAAAAGTTTTAAGGAGATACCAATGTAATTATAATTGACTATCAATTTTAGATATTTTGAGATGTACTGAATGTCTTTCTTTCGTGATGTTATCTGCTGTTTATGTTTTCTAGTTGGGGTGTTTTTTCTCCCCATCTGTTGTTACAGAGTGTATTCAGTTTTAGAAGTCCTCATAGATCAAGTTGCAAAATCAGTTATACTTAATGTTATGTTAATGACTCAGATAGTAGCATACAGATTTTTTCTCTTATTTGTGAAACTTTTAGCTGTTTTTCAAATGAATGGAGATCTCTATTGCCAGTTTTTGTTTATCAGTGGTTTTTTTTTTCTTGACTATACCAGAAATCATACAGCAACATACTAGGCATGTCATTCCTGTTTCTCCTATAACCATGTTTTGCCAAATGTGGGAGAACTTTGTACGCGGAGGAACAATCGAATCCCTTCACTTCTCCTGTCTTGTTCTCTATTCCTCTATCCCATGTTCACTCTTGATTCTCCTACTACATTCTATCATCTCAGTCTCAAACTTTTAAAGAACACTTTCTATTTAGGAGATACAGGTTATAGAGACCCCAGAATATTCATTGCACTCCCCAAATCATCAAATAGTTCTCTACTTTTATTCATTCAGCGAATAGTTAGGATTTCTACTATGTACCAAAAATTGTATGAAAAGCTGAGAGTATAATAATGAGCAAAACCAGATATGTTTTCTGTTCTCAGGGATCTTTCCATTTAGTTGAGTAGACATATATTGGACAAATAACCCCACAAACAGTAAAGTATAACTGGCATAGTACCATGAAGTAGTGGTCCATGATACGTGAAAAGCATATAATGTGATGTTTCTAGACTACTTGGAAGGGTTGAGGAATGGTTTTATAAGGAAGTGATGTTACATCTGATAACTGAAATATTTAGAGGACTTTTAACTAAGTGAAATGATTGGGGTGGGGTAGAGCATTCCAGGCCATGGAAACAGCATGAGCAAAAGCCCTATGGTTAAAACAAGGCATGTTGAAGGGCAAAAGAAGAATAGGGTGCTTAGAGCACACACATGTAACACAAGATGATATTGGAGAGGGAAAAATAGAGGTCAGACTATATGAGAGCCCCCAAGTCATGCCTTGTTAAGCCTTTTGGTCTTATTCTAACAGCAGTGGGAAGTTATAAAAAGGTTTGGGGGGGGGTGTGTGCATATATGTGTTTGCATAAGCCTGTGCATGTGTTTGGTGGGTGAGATGGTGACAATGTGGGGTGATAATGATTATGTTTTCATTTTGAGAGAAGAGAATTAGAGGAGCATGAGAATGGACCGAAGAAGGCTGTCTGGAATAGCCTTGTGGTTATTCATGTAAAATATAATGGTGGTTTACAGCTTAGCTTAGAGAGGTGATTGTAGAGAAGGAGAAATGGATGTGCCAGAGATAAGGAATATATCCAACAGCATTTGAGGATGGGTTGGATATGGGTTTTGAGAGAAAAACAAGTAGCAAGATAGTTCTTACCTTTCTGTTGTGTGCAGATGGAGGAAGTCTCGTATTATGAACTAAGACAGATGTATTAACTGATGTAACTGATGGTTTGAGGTTGAAGTTGACTTCATGATTGTCTGGATCCAGGAAAGCAGATGTCCTTAGCATTCTCACTCTCTCTTACTTTCTCTTCTTTTCTCCATGGTGTAGTGAATGACTCGTTCTTCCCTATGACAGATAAGCATTTTTAAACCATCTAATGACCTAGCCTCAGATAAATATATGGCTCCTCATCCCAGTTCCCAGGGGATCTCCACCCTTCCACCCCTAGACCATTTACTGATATCTGTGATTCTGGTATTTTCTGTATACTCTCTCCAATCCCCACTACTAAGCTCTTAGCAAAAACTTTCTTTTAAATGAATCCATCCATATTTTAAACAAATAAAAACTTACCCATAAAGCATTTTGACTATTAAACATAGTATTCTCTCATAGAGATGCTGGATGTAGGATAAAGTGAAGTACAATTTTTCCAATATATAATAAATAAGGAATTCTATTTTTGAGATGGCAACAAAGCAATTGTATCATAATTATCAAAAATATTATATTTTTATTATATTTATTTATTAAATTTATTATTTTATTAAATAATAAATTTATAAAATCTATTATTATATTTATTATATATATTTAAAATATCATAATTACTATGATATAGATATATCCCAAGAGAATAAATTTATAAAAATTTATAAAAAGTGAGTTTGTTCACTTAGTGTGCCTTGTATTTTAAGCCTTGTGCTAGCTATTTCCATACATGGGATCACACCCACTCCTCAATCAAGTTTGAGGGGGAAGATAAAACGTTCTTCCTATTTACAGACAAAGAACCTGGCACTAGAGTGACTTGCTCCACATTGAATCCCCAAGGATTAATGTTATTGTGGTACCTGGTAGATTCCATAAATTATTTTTGGACAGATTAATGAAGGTTTGAATGAATTAAGAATTAAGACTTAATTGAATTAAGTCTTCCTACAAAATGTGGTGTGTGTGTGTGTGTGTGTGTGTGTGTGTGTGTGTGTCATTGGCAATGAGAAGATCCTGAGCAGAATGTTTTATGAATATGACTCAGTATAGTGGTTCTTGTTTTTTTTGTAAGTTAAAACTTGTATTTCAAGTAATTTTACTTCCCTCTAAAACCAATCTTAATACATCATTCTGATTTTTGGTCATCTTTCCGCCTCAACCACGTTAGATGTCATGTGTCTGATTTCTTCAAATTGTGTCTTGAATCCATTCTAAATATGTTTATCCAGAGGTACATACTACTCACATATACATATTATTTACAATTCCCTGTGCCCTGGACAGGAGTCTATCTCCTTTTCAAATATTCTTTCTTTAGAACTCAGTAATCTTTTGTTGTTGTTGTTGTTGTTAAGAATGAACATCTTTTGGGCGCCTGGGTGGCTCAGTTGGTTAAGCGACTGCCTTTGGCTCAGGTCGTGATCCCGGAGTCCCGGGATCGAGTCCCATATCGGACTCCCGGCTCTGCGGGAAGTCGGCTTCTCCCTCTGACCTTCTCTCCTCTCATTCTCAGTCTCTCTCTCTAATAAAAAAAAAAAAAAAAAAGAATGAACATCTTTTACATGTTACTGTAGGAGTTCGCAGGATGAAAGACATCAAAATGGCTGGCTGTGTTCCTTTTGCAAACTCGCTATCCTATGTAAATAAGATAAATAAAAGAGAGAAAGAAAACAAACTGCTTTAGCCTGGCCTCCAGGAAATTAAGGACTTTATTTTCACCTGTTTACATGCCCAGTTCTGAATTACAAAATCTCCCTGAATGTTGCCTAATACGTTATTTGAGAGCAGATATGATCCTGCTATGCTGCTTGCCAGGCTCTAGTATAAGGCCTAATTCCTGTAATCCTCACCACAGCTCTACAATGTATTTACTATTATTATGGCCATTTTACAGGTGGGAGAACCTAGAGACAGAAGGAGTAAGTAGTGTGGCAGGGTCGCACAGCAAGTAAATGACCGCCTCAGGATTCAAACCCCCGCCACTGGCTCAAGAGCCTGTGCTCCTAACCTTGGGCACCGCTGCCTCTCCAGAAAGAAAATTCCTGGCTTTACTAAGCACAAAAATTATTGGTACATATCTTAATGATGCAACTCTATAGTGCTGTTTGTGGAAGTAATGGAAGCTCCTCTGGATAAATACTACTGAAAAGGCCAGTTTCCTCAAAATAATTGGTAAAAAAAAAAAATTGAACGATCTTTATTTTTATGTGTTATTAATTTTTTCTGTGTCCAAATTCAGTTTTAAAGGGAAACCCTAACAGTTTTTTTTAATTTTCAGACACGATTAAAACAGTGCAGTTTCACAGTCATGAATGTTAATTGTCAACGCCTTTTTTATTTTAAAAAATCATTTTTTTGCTATTTAAATTTGACACCACCCCTCCCATAAAGGAGACAATCTATGGTATTGGGCATTAAGAAACTACTCCTGCTAGTTGGTGATTATTCGGGAGCAGCTGAAGAGGGGTGAAGGACCCCCACGGAAGTGCCCAAGGGGGACTTCACCCCTTCTTCAAACAGTGGAGAACACTAACTAGGCAGAGCACTGTCCAGCCCCTTACGTGGTTCTGCCCTCGCCTGCCATTCCACAGCCCTGCCCCGTTACAAAGGGTAGATCATTAAGCCATCCAGCGGTGGGGAGTATTTTCGTATAGCTGTTGCCCTTTATAACAGCCTGGCAGTGAGTGACCATAATAAATTATGCACTGCTCTGTGAGACTGTGGCACAATGCACTGCCGGAACAGCGGGGGTGTTAGAAAATCCATTATTTGAAATTTTTGTTTCTTTTTCTTACTAGATTCCATGCTGTTCTTTTCCTGTCATCTTGTTCCTTTTTTTCCAATCTATTGTTTTGAGGGTTTTGTGTCTGACAGTTCTTTTCTGCTGCTGGTTTTGTCCTTTTTGTTACCTTGTTTCTGCCTTCGTGGGCTCCCCCACCCCCCCCCCTTGGTCTTATGTGTTGTGAGCCTCATTCTCCTTTTCTGTCATGCAGTCATTTGCTTTACTTTTCTTTCTCTTTCTGCCTTATTGTCTCATATAATGCAGAAAAACAAATTCTCTTTTTGTCGACATTCTTTTACATGGTGTTATGTGGTTGTCATTTTCCCTTCAGGATAGATGCACTTTACTGTATGTGCTATTCATTCTGGTTCCAAGAATCCAAAACACATGTCCAGAGGAGTGCCAAGGCTGATGGCAATAAAAAACAATCAAAGCAACCAGTAGAATAGTTCTTTGGGAACGGCGCAGACCTATTTCTTCCCTGTAGATCAAGTCACAGAATCTGTAAGTTTTTGTTCCTAATTTTAGATTATTCAATCTCTTTCTCCTTCTCAGAGTAGATTTAGTCCAAAGGGGCAATTGTTTTGACTCTCTTTCTTGCAAATCTTCCGACTTGCTATTTCTGTAATTATTTTTCCATTGGTGAACACAGTCTGAAAAGCTAGTTCTGGTAGTTGGAATACCCACTGATTCAGTTAATCCGCTAGTTATTAATTGAGCAACTGTACTATGTCAGGAATGGTGCAGGTGCTGTGAACATTGGACACCATCAGTTTTGTTCTTTTTGCATTCTTTATTTGCTCATGTCCCTTATACCTAACTTCTTTCTGTGAACACATCACATACTGTCATTTGTCATCCTGCTTTCTCCACTTTCTCTTTCCTTGACTCCTTTGGAACTAGCATTCCTTGTTTTTATGTAGATTTATTTTCAAAAAACTTGTGATTTTTCTACCTAAATTCAGTGAATTGGATTAGAAAGCTCAAATCTTCCTGGCAGTGAACACCAGAGAATGTGCCAGATTCTTCAAACCAATTTTTGTGTTGCAGTTAAAAAAATTAATAAACAGAAACAGTAACCTGAACTCTGGTGTGGCTATAGATTTTTATCATATTTGCTGTAGCTGAATTTAATTATGTCAATGTATATACTTATTAAGTATCAATGAATTAAATAAACGTCTACAATTAAGTTCTTCCTTTCATAGTACCGAGTTCTTTGTTCCTTTTAAATCCTTTTTCTCTCTATTTGCTTTTACATGCTTACTTCTCATTTTGTAAACTTACTATCTTCTAACCCATTTTCCCTGTATCACCTTCGATACTCAATTCGGTCTACCTCTGTTGAGTTTTTATATTTCCTCTATTTTTTTACTGTGTTTTATTCCAGGGTTTTTACTGTTTTAACTTTTGTTGTTGTTGATTGATTGATTGATTTTTTTAGAGAAAGATTGAGGGAGAGGAAGACAGAGAATCTTAAGCAGGCTCCACTCCTACTGTAGAGCCCGACATGGGGCTCCATCTCACGACCTTGAGATCCTGACCTGAGCTGAAATCAAGAATCAGAGGCTTGACCTATTGAGCCACCCAGGTGCCCTGTAGTTGTTATTTTAAATAAGAATTGCTATGATAGCTCAAAAAAGTTAGCTTACTGTTTTCTACTGCTTAAATGATTTCTTCTATCTCTATAGGTTTCCTTTATAGTTTTAATCTCTTTACCCTTCCTCATGTCTCCAAATTTCCAAAGTGTTTTAATGTTTTCTTTATTCTATAATTTCTTTTTCTCTTTTCTTGCCACTTTTTCTATATCAAGTTTTTTTTTTCCCCCTTTTTTTAAGAAACACTAGTCCCTTTAATATCACTCTGCCCGGGACGCCTGGGTGGCTCAGTTGGTTGAGCGGCTGCCTTTGGCTCAGGTCATGATCCTGGAATCTTGGGATCGAGTCTAGCATCGGGCTCCTTGCTCCGCAGGGAGCCTGCTCCTCTCTCTGCCTCTGCCTGCCTCTCTCCCTGCTTGTGTTCTCTCTCTGTTAAATGTATAAATAAAATCTTTATAAAAAAAAAACAAAACTTTGCTTTAACATCACTCTGCGAATGCATGGGGATAACTTCTCTAATTTTACTTTTACTAATTGGCCTTTCAGAGACAAGTCCCAAACATATAATATAGTTCATTCTATGCACCAACAATAAGTCAGTTGTCCTGTCAGCTTCCAGATGCCGTGAAATGCTCATGTTAGAGTCTCATATAATTCACATTTCCAATTTTTAATTATCTTCTTCTCAGTTGGGAGAAAGTAGAGAGAGAGACAGATAGGTAGAGCTATGAAATAGTTGTAAAAGGAAAAGGAAGACAATAGACTGAAAACAAATAAGTAAATTTGATATTTAGGACACTTGCATCCTTAAAGGATGTTACGGGGAAAATACTTCTGGTGACAGGATAGAAAATGAGAAGATCAGGAACCTCTCACAGATTCATTCCTATGGGCCAGGACTGTAATAGCCGATTTCACCAAATAGCCCTGGCTTTTGCATGAAGCGCGTCTGGTTCACCCAGCAGAATTTCACCCAAGTCATTACTAAATGGCTCTGCCTTGACAAGACGATGTTGCTAGTTTGCATGCCTTTGATATGGTGCTCTAATTTTTAAAAATTAACAGTATTAGTCTCTTTTGAATCAGCTATTGCATTTTTATTAACCAGATTCCACTTATGACTGAAACATTTGAGTGATAATATTTTGGAATCAGTATATAAAAATAATGTGAAATAATTATGTCATATCTTTTAATTTTGATTTTGATTTGTGACTTCTAGTCTCATTAATAAGGGAAGCTCAGTTCTTCCTGTGCCTTGATTAGTGCCAGTTTTAAAACAAAACCTGTGATCTTTAAAAACAACCTTTCTAAAAATAAGCTATCAATTTATCGGTTAATTTATTTCACTGACCCCTCTACTCAAAACTTTTAGATAACCTTGGATTTGTCAGGCGGGATAGCTGCCTACTAAAGTAGCCCAATTTTATATATAGACGACCAGATATAAAAATATTATGGGCAACCCACATTTCAGTATAAATTGTGAATGGAAAAAGAGAGAAAGTAGATCATTTTGGAAGGCTAGATTATTAAATATATATATTAAATACAATATATAATTAAAATATATATCATATATGTTTATGGTTGTACATAGTACTAATCGTCAAATTAGGAAAATTTTGAGACTAAATCTAATGTCTTGAGTATTTAATTCCTTTCTTCTCACCACCACCGAGCCACTTTCTCACTACCATCTTCTGACCTAGCCAGTATTATAATAGAGTTTAATTGTACTTAGTTAAAAAGGTTTCAATATCCTCGTGACTTTTTTTTTTCTTTGGTCACCCTCCCCAGTCATTCTTACCTCTCTCTCTCCCCCAGCCCTCAATATGGGTGGCTCTCGGGTCTGAAACTCCTTTCATCTCACTGAATTTTAATTTTTCTTCTCATAGTTAACTTTATCTTTCTACTTTTTCAATTATATTTTTCTTCTCTTTTTGTTTAACTGGAATTTTTCTTATTTGAATCTGCCTTATTGTTTCTGGTTCTCTTAGAATCATCACTACCATCTTTGATAAGAATTTGTAGGATTGGCTTACCTTCCTAATAACAAATAGCTCTCCTTTTTTCAGAGTTTATTATATGTGTTAGGTAGATTATATTACTTAATTCTCAACCAACCCTTTGAGCTCCTACTAACATTATCCCTATTTTTTCAGATAAAGAAACCAAAGCATAGAAAGGTTAAGTAACTTGTTCAAAATACTGCAGGCAGGAAATGGCCAAGCCAGGACTCAGGGTCAGAGGATTTGACTGCAAGCTTGCACACTTTACCATTACTTCATAGCTCCTCTTGTAAAATGATGCCGGGTTATATTAATTTACTTTTAATCTTGATGTAAGAATGAGTGATTTCCCTACTGTATCTTTCTTCATTATTAATTCTAATGAGAGCAGCCATAACTATAGTTGCAGAGTGGGGCGGGGTGGGGGGGAGTTTGAATCCTATAGTGTTAACATTTTGGTCCATGGTCCATATGCTCCTTGCCATACCTTCTTGGCTTCCTTATGCCCACCACTATGTGAGATTACACATGAAAGTAATTCTTGTCTTATCTCTGTTATTAGAGTAAACTCTAAGGGCAAGGTCTATATCATCTTCTTTTTCACATCCTTCACATTGCCTTTTACAAGAATAGTGTCCAGATAAAGGGCCACAATTATAAACCCTGGCAGATGAGCATTCTCAGGGGCTTCTGCTGTGTAGTGCTCCTGTTCTGTGTTCTTCCTCACACTACAGGAGAAAAGAAGGCAAGGCATACCCTTCTTTGGGGAAGGTCGAATAGAGACGTGTTAAAGCCTTTCCCAAGTGGTCTGTTTTGCAAACACTTCCTTCAATTTTACACATTTTTATCTTCCTCATTCACTGGACTAGAGTACACGCAAGGAAGCAGAATGCCTTGGCTAAGGAGTTAACTGTTTATTTGGTAGAATCCAACAACCACATATACTTGAAAAGGTTTTGTAGGATTTTTAATAAATACTCCGAAAGAGCTTATGTTTTTGTTTTGAATTACAATTCGACAACATTTAATCCCTTGTTATTGCTTTGTCAGACTTTTAATTGAATTATTCAAAACATGAAACAAAAGGAAAGAATTGTAGATAGCACAGTAATATGAGCAGAATTACCAGAGTGCTGAGAATTATTAAAGAGGACATTATGTTTGTTAATCGGGCATTTAATTTTGCTTCTGTTTGTTGATGGAAAACATCCTCTTGGAAAGGATTTTTTTCAAAAACCTTAATTGTGACAATGCCTTCTTAACATCCATGAATATACTGTACAGCAAAAGCTGTTTGAAACCTAATTAGTCAAAAAGATTCCTAATTTCCATTTTAACTCTGGAATGGCTGACCAGCATCCCATTCAGACTGATCGTTAGTGCACAGGAAAAAGCAAATCTTCCAGAAGTGGCTTAAAAAATGAAAAGTGCTCGGAGGAAAGATTTTAAACTACCACAAACTGAAGCAAAAAAAGGAATACTCTCTCAACTCATGTTATGATGCAGGCATAACCTTCATATTAAAATGTCAGTGTTAGAAAGGAAATTGCAGGCTACTCTCCTAAACACTAATATGAAACACCAAATAAAATATTAACATGTTGTGTCCAGCAATGTGTAAAAAAGGTGAACATGGCATGACCGTGTGGGCTTACTTCAATAAAGCAAGGTTGGTATAAATAACTCCCCCAAATAAATTAATGTAAATCATTACATAAACAAGTAGATCTATAATTCTTAATCCAGGGAAATAAACGAAAAACAATTTTCACATATATCAATGTGTGTTTGTCTATATATACATACATAGAAGCAAACAGTTGAATTTTTGTTCAATAATAATATATAAGTATGTATAGTTATGCCTACATAAATATGGGTAGAGAATGAAAAGGGTTCACATTAATGCTCCTAGTAGATAGAAACACTTAAGATTAGGAAGGGGGAATTTTATTTCTTATTTTGCACAATTGTCCAAATAGGAACAATTGCTAATTATTGTGTTTTAAAATATAACTATCTCAATAAGTCAGGTTTTAAAAGGACATTTTTATGTCCTTTTATGAGTGCACAGGATGTGACTGTAGTTAAAATAATTTCACCACCATTATTATAATTAAGCTAGGAAATGCTATTATGTGGCATTAACTCAGGCCCAAATGTTGGTCTGTCTACCCAAAGAATAAACCAGGTGTATTTGAAATTATATTGCCCCATTTTCAAAATTCCTTAGAATAGTAATTAACAAGTACAGTTAACTTTTGGGAAGAGTGTTGGGGTTTTTTGTTTTTTATTTTTTGTTCTTAAGAAATAATGACCAAAAACAAATTGTCCTAAACTCATTTACTCAATCTAGGATTCCTTGCTATGAAATAGTACAAAAATGCTAGTTTCCATCCAATGAGGAGTATAATTTGATAGTGCTCTCTAAGTATTTAATGATAATATATTAATCAATAATTAACATTATTGAAGTAATTTTTTTAAATAAGATACTTGTTAAAAAATATTAATAGCGGCCACAGAACATGAAACTTCATTTACCATTTACCAAAAAGACAAATAGGTAGTGAATCATGATACAAATATAACCAACTTGAAATTCTAAAGACTTGTAGACTTTTTAAATTTGCCATTGCTTTTGTGAAGATTTATAATATCTTACCAGCTATTATCTGCCTATTTATTATAGTAACGGGATTTTATTCTTCCACACCTGCCCATGAGAAAAAGCCATTTTTAGCTTTAGCACTCATATATTAAAGAAGTTGTATGCTTTCTTTTAAAATTTCTCATGGAAGACATAAACCTAATCAAACCTTTCTCCCCTCTAGGTGGTAACCTCTGCATGAACTAAAGGGTTGAAATATTGTTTAATCATGCTACATACCACTTTTTACAGTTATGAGAAACATTATTTTGCTGCAGTGGAAGCAACAAAACAAAATGTTTTTACTCTGTGCAAGGAGAAATATATTTTTTAATTATTTATTATTTTAAATGGCATGATTTCTTATGAAACTACATTTCCCTCTTCTATATTTCAAATATTACTTCTGGGAAAAAGGCACATTTTTACAGGGATGATAATATACATGTAATCTGGGGAACACAGACCCTCATACTGACTTGTGACTCAGAGAGAAACAATGTGCTAATTTCAGTTGGCAATCTTTACTTGATTCCTTCAGTTCAAACTCAACTATTATTAACCTTTGTTTGTGACAATTGAAGAGAATAATGGTTGAATTTAGGGCCTTTAATGTCACATTGAAATCAATAGCTGTAAATGGTAGTTGCCACAGTTCTAACTGATCTGTCACATTCAAACAAAAGAAGGCCTTTCTCAGTTCATAGAAGATAGCTGAAACAATTAAACACACAAACACACACGGGAATCTCAGAAGACCTTTATAACATTGAGGAAATGTACTGATTCTCAGGATTTGTACAAGGTGTTTTGTTGGGGGGGTGTTTTGCTTGTTTGTTTTAATAGTGTTTTTAAAAATACCTGAAACTGTAGTCAAACAGGACAGTTAGCAGACTTTATCCAGACCTCAAAAACTGGTCCCTGTCATAAAAATAAATTGAATTGTCTCTCTTGCCATGGTGATGATAGTGAGTGGTGGGAGGGGGGGGGCGGGGGCGGGAAGGGGGGGGGATTGATGATAAGCCCCTTCATGAGCAGAAATTACAAAGGCCACCAAATAAAAACAGCTCAAAACCCTTAGAGCCAGAGTTCTGCATGCTTCTGACAACCCTCTTATCATAGACTTCAACTCCTACCATAAATCCATCTTTGAGACTTCTGCACATTCATCAGTGTTAAACTTTCCGTGGTTAGCTTTGACCTTATCTTTACCTTTCTTATTTTTCTGGACATTTTGTGGATGCAGATTGAGAGATTTCAGCTCATGTTCCCACACATGGCTTTGATAAGCGTATTTGCCAGCTCTGAACCTGAAACTGGTTATAATCATCTGCACATTGATCAATTCTATTAAGAACATAAGTCCACTTCTGCTTAGCATTGTTAAGTTGTATGGAGTAATAAGAATGTTTCAGTGCTTTATTGGAAAGAAAAAGCTTTAGTAATTTTTTCCCCATATAATAATAACAGGTCTCCAAGTTGTATTAAGGCATACCATGAAAAATTCTTATTTGCTGAAATGCCATTCCAACCATCCTTTGAAAAATTAAATTAGTTGTTCTTGGAAGTAGAAACTAGAAAGATTTGATACTACAAGAGTATAGGAGATTAAAAAGAAGAAAGTAGACAAGATCATGTTTTTAACTTGCCTGGGCAAAAGTACTATTTTTTTTCCCTGCTTATAATGTTATAAGACGATTTTTTAGAGACTTAACATTCACCAAAATTATTAGTTTAAGGACTCCATGCATGACTTAAAAAATTTTGACTGCTCAGTAATAAATTCGTTTATTCAAGAGGAACATAATAAGATTCTAATGGGCCTTTTCTCTACATTCTTTCCTCCCACAAGACTATGAGATTCCAAACTTTGTTAAATCAGCTCCCTGGGACAAAAAATCAGTAATGTGCTGGGTAAACTAGCTCTATGGGAAAACCCACCTCTGATTTGTATGTAGCAATTGCTGGTTTCTACAGTATAAATGCTCCATGAGCAGTTTTAAGCTACAACCTGATGTTACTAAATGTAGAGCCATCTTCAGCCCACCATTGGAATAGTTAGGCTTGATCTGTGGAAATTTAACTTCTAGGGCCCCTCTTAGCACTGCTAGAACGCTGAGGGCAGAAAAATGGCATGTCAGTCTTCGTGAAGGAGAGAAATAGAAAGTGATAATGGCTAACCGAAACACCAGCTGTTCATATTAGATCATCATGCTTATCTGCTTTGAGATAAAGGAAATAAGAACCATTAATTTTGTAGGTAAAATGGAAACATTTTTAAGGTAAATTTCACCTTTTTAAATGCTAAGCCAAAAGAGTTAAAATGTTCATCTTTAATGGAGTGGTCTATGTTCAGTGAAAGGATCTGGGAATTTGAAAATTCTGTGGTTTCCTTAGTATATCCTATACTCAACAGATTTTTTTTCTTACATTTTGCTATTCTGGAAAAAAAGAAGGGCTAATGAGAAAAAGCTAACTTGTCAAGGCTTGTGCTTAGGTATATAAATCTCAATATCTGCATCAATTTGGGGTCTCTGCAATTTAACGTGAGATAATTGAAGGTGTCTGTATAAATTCAATATACATGTCTGCATAAATATGTGGACACAAAAAGAGAAAGAGAATGTTGAGTTAGTTGGCATTTTTTTTTTCTCATGAAAACCTAAAAGGAAGACCAACTAGCTTATGCCAAATGAGGGAAATTATTGACTTGAGCCAAACCACAGGAATAGTATTACTGCTGATTCAGGAAGGGTGAAGACAACCCTTCTTGCCTCAGCACCTTCTCCATGTATTGAACCACTTTTCTCTGTAACTCACCTTTATTGTCACTGTCCTACACATATCGGCAGTGGACAAAAGAATATGGTCAGCTGTCTATTGGTGGTTAATGCATAGCTTTATTGGATTCTAGTCAAAGAACCCACTGAATGAAACCACTATGTGGAGGAAAGTGCTGAGGTGTTCTTGTGGCCAATTGTATGTCCAGAGGATTTACATGGGTATATGAGAAAAATACATGTTCTGTGTGTGCTATGTAGTTCCACATTTTCTATTAAGCCAAGCTTGTTAATTGTGTCATTCAAGTTATCTATAGCCTCACTTATTTTTCAGTCTAGTCAATTGGTCAGAATCTAAAAGAAATCTATTAAAATCTCCAAATATCATTGTTTTTATATATTTTCCCATTTGTGTCCTAAAGTTGTAAGCCTTAGGCTAAACCCTAAAGTTATGTTATATACCTTATCTTGCTTGCTAAATAGTATATGCGTATAGTTTTGGGAATCATACATGTTATTATCATATAATAGCATTCTTTATCTTCATAATGCTTTGGGTCTAGATTTGCACACTTACCCTTAAATTGCCATTCCTCTAGGTTTTTTTTTCCTATTTTAGCTATTTGATTTTTTTAAACTGATTTAGATATTTTTTTTATTTTGATAGGCAGTTCAGCCTATGCACATATACAGTGGTAACTGATCTGTTTGATTCATTATTTTATGTTATTTTATGTTTACTGTTTATTTACTTGTTGGTTCCCCCCTCTTTATTTCTTGTCTTTGTTTTTGTTTTTCTTTTTACTCTAGTATGGAAATTTATTCTCTGTTCACAATGATATGTAAAGTAATATTACTCAATTAGTATGTCAAGTTCAGTAATGATATGGCCCTAATAAGACAGCCTACTAGCTCGTAACTCCTGAACCCGTTTCCTCTACTTCTTATGGAGGCTTTTCGACAAATTCCTGCCATCCTCTCTCTACTTTCTTCCCTCCACAATTTCTGTGTTTTACTGAGTAGGTGAAAAAATTTAGTTGTAGGTTTTTATTAAACTTTTATATATATTTATTTATTTATATTTATATATATTTAATTTTAAGACCTTGTATTAGAATTTATATTTTAAGTCTTATAGAACCATCATCATATAAATTAAAACAAGTTACTTGATACTCTATGTTGTACTGTTCTTCTTCCCTCTTCTCAAAAAAGAGAGATTTGCTTCTGATTGAATTTTTATGAGGTTGGGAGTACTTCCTTGAGTATTTTCTTCAGATTAGATATCAGTACATGGGTGGCATATTTTCTGAATCCTTGAATGTTGAAAACCATTGTGCTTTTCCCTTAACATTTGAGTATTATATTGGCTGGTATAAGGATTCTTGGGTCATAGTCCTTTTCTTTTAATAGTATAGTCAGATAATCTTTCTTTTGTAAGAAAACTATTTTTTGTTCTGGGTAGAAGAAAGAATTTTTTCATTAGCATTGGAGGTCAGACATTTCCTCTGATTATGTCTAGGTGTGTGGCTTTTTTGTAAAATTAATCCTGTCTGAGTCTTAGTGAGCCCATTCAGTCAAAAGGCACAAGTCTTTCTTCAACTCAGAGAATTTTTATTCTATTATTTCCTTGACTCTTGCTTCTTTTCCATGATCAATTTTTCCCCATCTGGAACTCCTCTTTTTTGCATATTATGTCACCTAAATCTTCCTCTTAATCTCTTATTTTATTGCTAATTTTCTCCCCACCCCCTTTGATTTGATCATCCAGACAACTAATTCAGTTCTCAGCAGTGGCTACTCTATTTTTCCATTCCTCTATTTTATCTTAGAACTCTGAAAATCACTGTTGTCCATTCAAGTAATTATTATTTTTATTTTCTAATTACATCTTCTTGAGAATACTCATTACATTTAAATGAACATTCTCCTCTATCTCATTCATTAGCTCTTTCTTAATAGTAGCCACCTGTTCAGCCTGACCTCCTTCCCACAATTTACAGAGTCCATGAAATAGGTAGTAATTTTTCTTTGACTTCCTTGTAATGTGGGTTTTGTCACACAAGAACAGGTCAGGATTTCAGGTTCTCCTCACCAGTGGTACAACAGACCACTGTGAATGATACGGCAGTTTTGTCTAGGAAGCTAGTGATGACACACCAACATAAATGAATCACTTCACTGAGAAGGGTGTAAGACCCATTGCTAAGACTCCATAGGTGCAAGTGGGAGAAAGTCCATTCCTCCCCACATCTGCATACTTGAACAATTTATCTCATTCATTCACCACCCTCCAACCCTTCCAGACTGCTTGCCTCAGCCGGATCAGGTAGCCTCCCAGCGGATCATGTGAAACATTGGCAGATGGGCTCTTTTTGCATGATTGGAGCACCACTGGCTTATGTTGGCTGAGCCCTCTCCAGTGGCCAAGGAGTCTGCTGTATTATCTTCAGACCTGCTGGGACCCCTGCTCTTCTCTCTGCCCCAAGGTTAATGAAGCCTCACACTTGTTCTGTCCTCTGGGGAACTCAAAGCTTTAGAGGTACTCTTTGGCTTATTTAGATGTGGAGTTATTCTGGCAACTTCCTATCTTCCCAGAATCCATTTACACAATTTTAAATATTGCCATCAAGTGTAAAGGTTTAATCTTATCTATTTTTCATTTTCACCTTTATTTTGTTTGCGTTATTTCTATCCAATCTAATTTTCTCCATTGTCTCACTCAAAATATCTTTGGGGTTAAAATGCAGGTCAAAACAATGAGATTATAGTCTCCTGCTACTTCATCTACAAAATTCTATAACATATGGACTACATAATAATAAACATATTTAATAAATGATAAAGAAGGAACCACTCATTTAGAAAAGAAGAAAGAATCAAGATATAGTTGCTGGTGGTACTAAGCATAGACCACATGCTGCTTGCAGGTTTACTTCCTATGAAGTAAACCAAATTCTTGATTTAACCAATCTGGCTGCCCTAGGGTCAGCTTTTGCTGCCAGGGGGCTGGCTACCTTTTGCCCAGTGTCGACACAGCCAAGCGTGTTAACATAGTTAAGCAGTGTTTAGATATTAAACAATCCCATGCCATCCTGTCAGACTTAGAATTCTTTGGCAATATAGCTTCTTTAAAATCCTACTGAGCTTCTTGCTGATTTCATTTGGGCACTCTCCTAGCTGGAAACCAATTATAAAAAATGTGTGAGTCATGAGTCTTCAATTTAAACCTGCCTTCTTTGTCTCTTAGCAAAATGCCTGGGAGTTCGGCCCATCATCCAAGATGTCTTTTGAAGGTCTTTGTCTTGAAGTACAGCTCTGTCCTGGGAGGCCTAAATGAATGGATACGTTGTACTACCGAGTGGGGTTTGTGTGTGATGATTGGGGAAGGGGTAATTAGTATTTTACTTTGGACAGTGAGTACAATAGGGGGTATTGGTAAAGCCCTGTGGAATTTTGCTTCCTCATTGTACCAACTTTCCTGGAAATATCTCTTTCTAGTGAGTAGGCTCTTTTAACCTCAATATCAGAAGAGCCTCTCCTCCTTCCCAAGACAGCCTTTTCTGCTAACACTCTTAACCCCATTCCTATCTACTTCTTCAATGTCTTACTCTTTTCTGTCTTTAATATTTTTCATTTCTCTTTCTGTATGATGCCTAACTGTTCTCCTACATGCATGACAAAAGTCCTCTGATAAACCTTGCCCAAATCCTACAGCCCTCTCCATTCACCTGTCCATTTTTCATCCCTTCATTTCCATTCATGTAGAAACTGTCTTCACTTCTTCACCATTTATACTATCAAACTTCTTCTGTCTTACTTTTCTCCCAGCCTTGTCAGAAATGTCATCAGTAACATTTTCACAGTCTTTTCTGTCCTCTCATCTCCTGCCCAGAATTTGACCTTATTTACAATCTCTCCTTGAAATTATTTCCCATCCTTTTAAAAATTGTACTCTTCTGCTTCATTTCCCACTTCTCTGAGCACTTGTTTTCCCCTTTTTTCTCGTCCATTTTCATCTTACTCCTGATTTGGGACTAGAACTCAGGTTTCCTGGTCCCTGGTTAAATTCTCTTTGCTTGACAGTATTTAAATATGTTGGCACACTCATTCATTCTACAAATACTTGTTAAGCCTACTAGGTATAAACACCATCAGGTTTAATTACTGGTGGTTTTACTATACTCAGTTTTTAAAATAATTTGTGTGATTATTTTTAAAACACTGCTGCAAAATTTTCAAAATTTGATTTGAACCGATTGATACCGCTTCCACCTGTTCACCGGCAGGCTTTGAATAGTCTACAAGATGTGATTCAAGAGGCTCTATGTAAAGGCTTAATTGCTCAAATCTACCTTTTCTGCTGTGTGCCACGATGTCTGAATTATCCACCATTATTGAGTCATTCTGTGAGGTGGAGACATTGTTACATTGGTTTTTTTCTGGAGTTCTCTTTTAAAATGGGAATGGTCTTTATAATAAAAAATCATTAAGCCTTTTGTAACCTCATAAGTTATGAAACCAGTTTCCTTGAAAATGGAGTCAGTGAGATATAGGACAGAACATGTGGCACCGAGAAAAGGAAATAGCCTATGGGAATTAAAGGAGTTCTGGGTAGCCTCAGATCATGGTGATGAAGGTGGAGAAATGGAAGAAAAAAGAAAGTTAGAAAGAGTAAACTGAGTTGTGTCTTGTCTCAAAGAGCATGTGGGTTACTTTTAGGATTGCAACAATTTTGTACTCTTGTATCTCTTGTATTCTCTGATGTTATTTTATTTATTTTTGAAAATTATTTCTTTATTTGACAGAGAGAGAGAGATCACAAGTAGGCAGAGAGGCAGGCAGAGAGAGAGGGGAAGCAGGTTCCCTGCTGGGCAGAGAGCCTAATTCGGGGCTCGATCCCAGGATCCTGAGATCATGACCTGAGCCGAAGGCAGAGGCTTTAACCCACTGAACCACCCAGGTGCCCCTCTGTTGTTATTTTAAATGTAAGAAATTTAGAGTTATCCTGGGTCCTACCTGTTGAGTTGGCCTCGTGGAGGAGGTAATGCAGAGGATTGTGGGGACCAATGGAGTCAGGGAGAGCTGTGGTAAATGGAACAGGTTCTTGAGTAGTGACGTCTCTACAATTAATGCAATTAATGTAGTGACATACTCCCTTAATTTAAGGAGAAATGTGCACTTATCCCAAGGAGAAACAAGGTTGCTATCATATCTAAAGAGGTAACTATCTTCGACCCATATTTTAAATAATTGCTAAGAAAGAATTGATAAAACTTCTCCCTCAATCATTTCTGAAGATTCAAATCACCTGTGAAAGTCTTTTAAAGAGATATATGGACTCCTTATCCCTGAGATTCTTCAGGAATTTGGGGCCCTAGGCATTTGCGTGCATGTCCACGTACCTCTGTGTGTACATGCGTGTGTGTGTGTGTGTGTGTGAACTCCACAAGTGATTCTGATGCACAGCCAGTGTTGAGAAGAACTAAATTGGAAATATGATGAGCTGAGCTTGATTAGATAAACTGCAACCATGGAAAGAAGAGGGGAGGCTCTACGTACTTGTTAGGAAGCAACTTCTAATTAAATTGAGGAAGCAACCTCTGCAAAAGCTCACAGCAAAGCTTCGTGTACCTGCTGCAAAAGAAAGCATGATGAAAAACAAAGGAGCTGCCCTCTCTAGAAGCCTGTCACAGAGACAGGCAACTTGCCTTTCTTTAAAAACCTACAGTTGGCTCTGATTTCTTCCCATCCCTGCGCAGAACCTTCATTTTACAATATTTACATACTCTTGCTTTCCCCACTGTACACTAGGCTTTCTTCTCTGTAGTACTTTTGTTCATGGCACAGATTTCCTTCCAACATCAGCCCATCAAGCTTGTTTGTTCTCCAGAGATGGGTTCAGAGCTTTCTACTGATCACTGCTGCCCAAAGGGATCTTTCCCTTCTTTATGTGCTAGGTACCTGTCATATGGCTGGTAAGTGACAGAGCCAGGAAAGCATAAGTTTTCTTTATGCCAATCCCAATCCCATATTCTTTTCGTTATTCTATGCATGCTGCCTCTCCTACCTCATACCATCCCGTACTATGATTACTTGGGCCTTTGCTTCCCTCCTAGACTATAAGCTAGTTATGGCCACAGACCATATAATATGCATGTTAGGGATTCCATAATGTCTGCCATAGTTTTAAAAATGAGTGGAACAATGACCAAGCAGCAGGAATTAGCAGAAGCTGGAGGTATAACTTTAACCTTGGCCCATGCTAGCACTCAGACATCTGGAGAAGTTCTAGTTCTTAAAGCATCGTAAGTCCTAAGTGTCTAGTCATTATACAGTCAAATTTAGCAATACGTTGCAGGAAAACTCTGCATCTTCAAAAAAAAAAAAAAAAGAATGGGAGAGAGAGTTCTCTAATAAGCTGAATAAGCCAATTTTAGCAATTACTGAAGAATTAACAAGAAATTGTAGGGGAAAAGTAAATCTACAAGCGCTGAGACTTAGATATTAATGAGGGATATGTCCCAAGACCTTCTCAAATCCCTAAGTATCACTATAATATATAATTTTCCTCATAAAAGGCAGTAAAGTATAACTGAAATATTTAAACGATCCCTGTAGACCCCTAATGATTCTATAGAAATGGAACTAAAGTCATTTATAATGCTATTAACATAAATTCTGAATTGAGCACTGGCTGAAACATTTTCAAACATCACTTTTTCTTGTTTCCCGTATAGAGCATATGGTGTGCTCATTTTTGTCTGAGTCACCACCAAATTTATCCAGAACTTCTATTTCCTAAGACGCATCAATTTTTAAAAGCTGTTTCACTTTTTCTTAATTTCCATCATGAGAGTTAGCCATTAGCTTTCTACAGGGGTCACTTTACACAGAAGTTTTTTTATCAGTTCAAAAAATTATTTTTTACTTCTTAGTTAAAAAAAAAAAAGGAAGAAAGTCAAGACTTCACTGCAAGGTAGGTAGGTGTTCACTAGAAAAGCTCTTGAAAGCTCAGCTCATTCCTAGCCAAGTGACTCACTCACACCACCCTTACTCTATGATCCACATTTCTTATAAAATTATATACTAATACATGTTCTATGGAATCATTCACAAATTGTTGAAACTTCAAATGTTTACTGTATTATGTAGTTGTCTTCTTTATTTCTTCTTTTGTGTTTTTTAGTATATCCATCAATAATAAAAAATTTAATTATTGACTGTGCATTTACAATTTATTTTCCCAGAGCTTGTAATTTGTGTTATTGCCTGTACAATGGAAGGAGCCCAATCAATGGTAAATATTTAGTCTCTGTCACATGATGCAGCACCACCATCATCTGTTGATAACTATTCTGCATTTTGTTCATGCTCAAGCATGAAGACATTTGACTTGGAGCAAATGAGGCTGCCTTTAGGAAAGAGAACCAAACAAAATGGTCACACTGTCAAAGACAGAATTCCTAGTTCAAAATGTGCCTATAGTGGTGCTATTTTTCAGTCTTACTTTGGTATTACTACTATTATTAATATATTAACTATGAGTGTGTATGTATATATATGTACATACTTGGGTGTATGTACATATATATACGCACACACACCTACACATATATGTGTACATCTTCAGTAAAAACTGAGTGCATGAGAAATTTTAAGTAATTTTATTTTGTCTATGTCCATTTTTATTTAGCTTTTTAATTTTTTTTAAGCCATCTGGCCCTTTAGAATAAATCAGTGATAAAATGGAAACAGGAGAACTGTCTCAAAGACCTCAGGTATAGACAGGATGTGTCATCATTTTAAGGAGGCAGCTCAGACCTCAGAGCTCCAGATGGCAGAGCTAGGCAAGAGGGGTGTGTGTCGCTGGACAGTTGATGGAGGCCCAGAAACACCAAGTGCGTTCTCAGTGTTCCTAGGTACACAAAAAGAAGATAATTAACAGTGCTTATCTCAGAAGCATCTCAGATGGAAGAAAAAGGACCTGGAAATACAAAACTTGAAGATGAGAGAAAGCATCTTTCTGCTAATGTAAAAGTTCCTAGATAATAGATAGATAGTAACAAGAGTAGTCCATTAGTACTGTGGAGTTGTATTTCCCTGAAGTCTTGCTCTAACGTAAGCATTTTATAGCTTTAAGTAGAAATTTAATCAAAGTTATTTTCTTAATGAAAGTATAGACATTCAATTAATCTTATATTATCCTATATCTCTGTCTGAAAAAGAAGAACTACCCATTATTCTTAAGCCACTCTAAATAGATGGCACTATTATTTAATTTGTAACAAAAACCAAATGCCATAGTGCTTTGGAGGAGTTAATTCAATTTCTTTAGTCTAGTCTCCTTTAGCCTGCTTGCCTGCCTGCCTGCCTTCCTTTGTGAAGAAACTCTGACTATCTAGCCACAACCCACTTGAACATGAGTGCAAACATTTGCAGTTTTAATTCTTGGTGAATGACCTCATCTAAAAATTTAGCAATACACGGTTCTGCAAGAAATTTGAATTATGCGGTGTGGTTGGTGTAAGTGAATTGCCTGGCTAACAATTAGCCTAACTTTTACAAGCTTTCTACCAGTTTCCCACTATTGGGTTATATATAAAACTCGGTAATAGAAATAGATAACGATCATATAAAACATATCATCATAGCATTTTCTTTGGAGTCACATATCATAGAAAGCAATAAATATTCAGTCAATGATTAATACATCTATTGTGCCTATTGTGTACTGGTATTATGCTTCTATAGATAGTGTTGCATGATGAAAAAAAAAAAAAATATATATATATATATATGGCCCCTGTCTTTGAGCAACTCAAAATCTAGGAGCAAAGAAAAAACTTAACTACATGAAATGAAAATAATTTTAAGCCACTATAAAAGCAAAGTGATGTGTGTTGGTCAAAGAATTTGCATAGAGTTAAATGTGCCTACCTCAGTGTTCATATAAACAACTCATGTCCAGTGTACTATACCCATACCCCAGTCACCCTTTCTTTATTTCTTTCTTTCTCCTCTTACCCTGCTGTATATTTTTTATTACCTACTTGAAATTGTATTACATATTTATTCATTTTTCCTTATTGTATTTTCTACTTGAATGAGAATTCCAGGAGATCAGTAACTTTTTCTTATTTACTGTTAAAACTCCAGCAACTGAGGGAGTAGTTGAATAAATATTTGTTGAATGAATGAATGAATGAATGAGTGAGTATCATCAAATAAGGAAAAGATCATTGAGGACAGGCTGTACAACATGTGGCCCGCTACTTATGCAAATACGATTAATATGGCTGATGATGCCCTAGTGCTTACCATGGCACAGATTTTAATTATTATACAAGTTCAGATCTTTCTTAAGCAACAACTATAACAATGAACAAGAATAAAATGATATAAAAGAAAATAGATGATCATTTTACACTTTCTTCAGAGCTGCTGCTAACTCATTGACATAGAACTCACCCTGATTTCTTTTATTGCCAGGAAAATCGGCATTTATTTTTATGGCTTTATTTTATATTACATCAGGATGAATTACAGGGTATTTATTTTCAAACAGTTGTCCATTCCCTAATTAAGAAGAAACATAAGTAAAATGTTCTTTGTATATTAAGATTTTATAAGCATAAATAATAAAAATTATAGTGAAGTTTGGATTTGAAATTTTCAAAAAGTCTAAATACAATGTATTTTTTTGGTATTGTAGAGGTTATGGAAAATGTCTTAGAAATAAAAATGTCAAATATCAAAACTCACAAATATGATATAAGATAATATGGTACTCATTCTTTTTTTGTGTTGTGTTTTAAATGTAGAATAAGATATTTATCTAGTGTGCCATTCATGCATGGTGACTCAAAAATATTTTATACCCTTACCCTTTAGTAGCCAGCAAAATACTCATCAAGCATCACTTTAAACCAGGATTAAATAGTGGAAATAAACAAGGTTAAGAGTGTACATTTGTAACCCTGATTATATTCAAAAAGAAATACACTTGATTTTGAATCTCCTTCTAATATAAATGACTAATACAGATAATTCAAGTTACTGGCATAATCATAAAAATGAATTTATGCAGGATTCAAATTGGTAGCAATTCCATATCCTAAAATATATTTTGGTTAATGCTCATTCCTATTCATGCAATCGTAACAAAATTCACATTTACAACTATTCTTCTTTTCCTTTCTTCTTTAATAGCTGTTTTAGGTTATTAAGTTCATCCTACCAAGTTGCCCCCAAATCTAAGAAGTAACATTTAGAAGTTGTCTTTTATTCACCTTGGGAAACATTTTCTTTAATTTATCACACTTTAAAACAAATTGCTAACTTTAATTAAACGTGAAATAAAACAAACACATAAACCAAGCAACCCCTTAGTATGAAGAACAGATACAATAAAATTAACTTAAAATTCATAAATGATAACTTTTTCCTGCAATGATTGTGACATAATCACAGTAAAATTTCAGCAAACTTTAAATGAATTTAATAAATATGTAATTCTCATATGATCATCAAGAAATTACATTAAGGACGCTTTACAAAAGCAAATCTGTATTTTATGTTGTCTAGACATTTTTTTTTCTACTTAATAGTATGTAAGTTCTGTTATCTTTTCTAACTAATGTGTCTTTGGAAATGTATAACCCTACTGATACTTTTTAAAAAAGTTTTTATCCTATGATCCAGTTATATAACAAATAATATCAATTTATTCATCTATTTAGGAAGTTTCTATGGAACAGTGAAAATAGAAATATATATAAAATATTAAAAAAGGTTAAATGAGCAAATCATTTCTCTCAAGGGCTGGAGCAAGTGTGCATAATTTGAGTGGGGAAGGGAAGGATATTGTGGATGAGTAATATTAATAAATTCTGGTAAAATAGTTACACATAAGCAGGCTAGTATGACTGTTCTAACATTCTATAGTGACTGATTTTGACTACATGTCACAGTTTATATGTATAATGTAGGTTATTGTCTATTTCTTAATTATTTAGAAACAACTATGTGACTACAGTGTAATAGCATTATTGTTTTATCCCTTATTAGGGATCTCTATAGTATAGAAGGTTCAGGAAAATCCCATTATGAATAATATTGGCTTAAGTTAAACCTTGTGGAGGAGTCAAGTTATACATGTGCTTTCTGGAGAAGATCTTATCTATGAGTGAGGCTCACAATCTTACCTATGGGAGCTCTGTGCTTTGGAGCGAGAGGAAGGGACATTAAAGGCTGACTGTTGGACTGGAAATGGGCTCTGGTCTATTTTGTGTCAATGACAGACTCAATTCTGTCCCCCCATAATAACATACAGCAGCACAAGTTTCCACTAGTACCAGGCCAGGGCTCTTGACTACCAAGGTAGTTGTATCTTTTACTGCCTTTTTTTGTTGGTTTGCTTTAAAAAAAAAATTACATTTTCCCCATAAACACAACACCTAGCAACAATAGCCAGGGTATTATGACCACCAATTGTCAGAAGAGACTTAACCTAACATTATTTATAATAAACCCTGAAAATAATTTCAAAGTGAAAAAATTGGGAAATAGGTAAAACAGTACATAGGTATATGTGAAATACTTTATAAATATTAAAATGGCATTTTTAAAGAAGTCTAATGACATTGGGAATGCACATGATATAATGTACAAGTGAAAGATATAAAACTGTAAAAAAAATCAAATTTTGAGGAAAGTATATGCTTACTCAAAGAAAATAGAAGGAAATATATACCTTTTTAATAGTACTGTTGTTTCTTCTTTATTCAGTAATTTTGCAAAATGATTTATTGGAAAGTATTCCATAATAATTATGATATCTTTTTATAATCAGGAAAAATTCTTAAAAATAACATTTGAAGAAAGATTTATTACAAGGATATTATATAAATTATATAAGAGGGTGTTTCTTTTTCTCTTCCAAGGTAAGACAAAAATATCTGATTTTAATCCGTAGCAGGATGGGAAAGAGATTTGTGTGAATTTGTTGATTTCAAATACTCTGAGAAGCAGGGTCTACTGTGTATCCTTCAGTAGGGATGATTTGTTTTTTTTCTTTCTTTCTTTCTCTTTTAAAATTTAAGTTCAACTAATTTACATGTATTGTGTTATTGGTTTCAGAAGTACAGGTCTGTGATTCATCATCAATCTTATATAATACCCAGTGCTCATTAAATCACATGCCCTCCTTAATGTCCATCACCTGCCTCTCCTCTAGTAACCTTCAATTTGTTTCCTATGATTAAGAGTCTCTTATGGTATGTCTCATTTTATGGTTTCATCTTGTTTTATTTTTTCATCTCTTCCCTTATGATCCTGTTTTCTTTTCTTAAATTCCACATATCAGTGAGATCATATGATAATTGTCTTTCTCTGAGTGACTTATTCTGCTTATCACAATACCCTCTAGTTTCATTCATGTCATTGCAAATGGCAAGATTTCATTTCTTTGATGGCTGATTAATATTACATTATATATACACACACAGACACACACATACACACACACAAACACACACACACACACCCCACATCTTCTTTTTCCATTCATCCCTTGATGGACATCTGGGCTCTTTCCATAGTTCGGCTATTGTGGACATTGCTGCCATAAACATTGGGGTGCAGGTGCCCCTTCAGATCACTACATTTATCATTTATCATTTATCATTGGGGTGATTACTTAGTAATGCAATTGCTGGGTTATAGGGTAGCTCTAATTTTTAATTTTTTGAGGAACCTCCATACTGCTTTCCAGAGTGGCTGCACCAGCTTGCCTTCCCACTAACAGTGTAGGAGCGTTCCCCTTCTTCACTAGGGACAATTTGACGTAAAATAAAAAACTAGAATAATTTAAGCACAGTTAAGTTAGTATTGTGACAGCACTCGGTAAATCATTGACTATATGTTGGTATGTTTATACGACCTAAATAACTTCTTTGGGTCTTGCTGTGCTTGTAGTTTCAGTTGCAGATTTATTTAACAAAGTTCATTCTTTAGGTCTCCAATTGTTATTGACTCTATATTTTAAAAATTCAGAAATATTGTTTAAGCTACAACCAATTCCTTTAAAAATCTCAGTGTCTTCACTGTCACATATAGACATTACCTCATAAAATAGCAAATAATCTCTTTTACTGTCAATTAGTTGTAATTGTGGTAACTATAAAATGATAATTACTTTACATATATTTGTTGCCTATACCTTGTTATGTCAAGCAGAAAGTTCTAATAGTTCCAGTTAATTTTATTGTTTATTTTCTTTGGCTCTCAATGTCTGTAAATATTAACTTCTTAATCCATTACAATCTGCCTTTCATTCCTATTATGTCTGGCTATATGTACTCATATATTGCCAGTGACCTGCATGTGAACGACTTCTAAAACACATACTTTTAAAATTCGTCTTAAGATCCAGATTCCTGTTAGCTCTCAACCAGATTATTTCAGCTAGATATCCTAAAGGAACCTCAAACTCAATATATCTGAAGCTCATTCATCATTTCTCCAAAAACCAGCTTCTCTTGTATTTCCTCACCTGGTTGATGAAATTGCTATCCCCCAACAATGTCAAAACACAGAATTATTCTTGATTTTCATTCCCCAACTCCAATTTCTTCTAGTCTTGAAAATTTTTAATATTCTTCCTTAAAATGATATTCCAGTCTCCTTGAAGTTCTTGATTTATACTTGAATTCTTTTTCTTTAGTCCCTTCTCTTCCAGACTGGTCTTCTTGCTTGCACAGCCTTAGCCTACTTATCTCCACAGACATATATGAAATTATGTTTCAAAAACATGAATCTAAACATATGGCCTTCCTTGTTTTCTCTTGCCTAAAGGAGAAGGCACAGAATCTTTAGGAAGCTGACCCAAAACTCTAACTGAACCATTTAGCTGTGTCTCCTACCTACTCCTTTCACAGGTAATATTTTTTTTTCCTATTTTCCATCATGCCTTGCATTCCCATTTTTTAGAGTCTTTCCCTCTGTATTCCTCATTCACATACTGTTTCATGGGCCCTCTTCTAGCCAGTGTCATTTCAAGGATCTTTTAGGATTTTAAACTATAATTACCTTCACTATTACCTCCCCCTTCCTACACACACACACACACACACACACACACACACACACTTTAGAAGTAAATAAAAGTAATCATGCCACCATTAAGTTTCGATTCACTCTGTATTCAAGTAAAGCAAATTGTTCAAGGTTATTTTTATGTCTGTTTCTTGTAACAGAATGAAACTATTCATAAAGTCTTCATGGTTAGTTGCTGGGTGATTACTAATGTTCAATTAAAGACATCAGTCCAGATTCAATGGCTTTTGGTCCTCCCACAAATCCCTTACTTATCAGAGGAAGGATAAAGTAATAAGGAATATGTATGGCATGTTTGTGATATCAGCTGTTGCATGTTAAAAATCTGGGTACATTAGTAATTGAAAGGGTATGCATAAAGTCATCTTTGTAATGCTGGATGCTGCCTTTGCCCAACCATCTAAAAACCTAATTAGGTGCTGCTGCATCTAGTTGTTAATTACAGAACCCAGTAAAGTTCACCCCAGTATGCTTGTTTCTAAGTGAAAAAAATGACAAAATTTTAAACTCTAAATTTAGCAGTCCTTTGGGTACTTTACATTTGTTGAATATTGCAAAAGTAAACACCCATCTGTTTATAGTACTAATAGGATTTTGTATATCAAGCAGTTTGAAGATTTTTCCCCCATGCAAGCTTCATCAGCTGTTTTATCAACAGGGTAGGCTTCAGGCACTTTTGCAAAGTTGAGTTGGGATAAATGAAAGATCCTTGTCGAATTGGTAATCATGCAGGTATTCAGAGGGAAAGGGAGATCATATTTTAATTTAATTTCAGTGCCTCAAGATATTTTTCCTTATGGGCTATGTTACCATTCTGTTTACATATCCATCTTTTAAGAAATCATAGCTACTCTTAATACATTTCAAATCAAGCTTTCCTGGATCTGGGTGATATATATCACCTCGTTCTTCAGGGGTCTCTTGAATTATATAAGAGCTTGCTCATTGTGTCAGATTCAAATGCTAAATGATTTATAGAGGAATAGAGACATATTATAATCCCAAAGCCATTTATATATTCTATTGAATCTGACAAATGTTCATGCCCTAAGTGGTTATAACTTGATTGTAAGTTCTTTGAGGACAAAGTTGATGCCTTACTCTTTTGTAATTCCCACATATCATGGAAAGTTTCAGGTTAATGATTAGGTGCTAAATAAAAATTGGCATTTTCTTACTATGCTTGTTAAGAGCCTATCATAGTTTTCTAAAAGAAAATGGCCAGAGGCAACATATCCTATACAAGTTGCCACAAAAACATGTGTCCTGGCTACCTTGACCACAATTCATTGGACCAGATGTATCCTGACCAAAAAAATATGACCACCGAGGCTCAATAAAAAGAGGTCAGTAGCCATCAGGAAGTTTGGTGCCATAACTTGGACAATAAGGTCACTCTGGAGTGGATATTAGCTAACTGTATAATTTAGCACTCTTAATTGCAAGCAACAGAAACATACTGGCCACTAGAAGTGAAAAGATGATTTATCAGCAGGATGTAAGATGTCTTAGAAAAGCAGGAAAGGCAGGAATAATAGTCTTTGAAAAGGGGCTTAAACCAAAGGAATGCAGACAATGGTGAACTAGAATTGTCCAGCTTAAACGCAGCCTCTACCAGTGCTGACATCTCCCATTACTGCCCTTGTTAGATACTGTCAGTTTCACAGTGCCATATACCACCACTGGTCAACTTTAACTCCTTTTCTGATTGTCAGATTTTAAAATTTTTGGCGGGAGCTTCATTTGGCCACACCTAGATCATATACTTGTTTTTTGGTTGCCAGAGAGTAGAAAGAGGAAAACTGTCTCTTCAATGGATTACATAGTGGGGATAGTTTCTGTGTCCCACCAATACTTCATACAGTGGGTATTTCCCCACATACCCACAAAATAGGAAGGGTATGAAATAGAAAGGACAGACCAAAAAAAATAAAGAATTATTCTGTTTGTATTGCTTCTTCTCTACTGTGGGCTTGATTTTGAAACATATAGATCCTATAGTAGATGTTAAAAGAATTGAATTAGGGTCGCCTGGGTGCCTCAGTGATTAAGCATCTGCCTTCTGCTCAGGTCATGATCTCAGCATCCTGGGATCTAACTCCCTGATCAGTGGGGAGCCTGCTTCTCCCTCTCCAGTCTCCCCCCCACTTGTGTCCCTATCTCATTCACTGTCTCTCTCTGTCAAACAAATAAATAAAATCTTAAAAAAAAAAAAGAAAAAAAAAACAATTGAATTGGATAACCAAAAAAGCCAGAGAGAGAGAGAGAGAGCGATTAGGAGTAGAAATGGAGGGGCACCTGGGTGGCTCAGTCAGTTAAGCATCCCACTCTTGATTTCAGCTCAGATCATGATCTTGGCTGATGGGATGGAAGCCTGGAATGGGATCCAACTCTCCCCTCCTCCCACTGGCTCCAAGCTCATCGGGGAGTCTGTTTGAGCTTCTTTCCCTCTACCCCTCCTGCACAGGCCAGTGTGAAGATTCTCTTTCTCTCTAAAATAAATAAATCTTTTTAAAAAATAAATAGAAATGGAAACATGCTGAGAAATAAGAGCAGATTTATTACTACCGAAGAGTTTCTAGTCCTTAAAGCAACTCTTAAAGAAACGACAAGAAAGTAAGAGCTGCTCTTTGTCACTGGCTTCTCTGATGAGTCACCAGAGCTGCTGTGTATGCTATAAGATAATGAAAGGCATCCCAGAGCCTAGAAGAAGACTGGCTTTTCCTTTACCCAAAGCACTTCACTTATTTTCTGACATCTCCATGTACATTTGTTATAACCCCCTGACAATGGGGGGTTACCTCATCATGGTTCCTTTTCTCAATACCAGAAAAACTTTAAAAGAGAGTTTAAAACACACACACACACACACACACACACACACACATACACCCCTTTTATGGTATATACTCTTATAAACCATGTACTCTTATAAATATATTGGTAATGATTAAGTGAGGTTCAGATTGCTCGAAATTTTGGGTAAAACCTAGCATCCCTGAATTTTATAACAAGAGTTTATAAATATAACACTTGCAAAGGTCATGTTTAATATCTTCCCCATCCCATATTTTCGCACAAAGACTTTTCAATAAAGTCACCCCACTTTTAGTATCTCCAAATCCTTTTCAGCTCAAGGAGAGAAATCAGTCCACAGAGCTGGCAAAACAAACAAAGGCCTAGATATTTCTTTCTAGCTCTTACAGCAGCCATAGGAAGAAATCCCTCAAGGAACTGTACCAACTTGTTATGGATGAGTTCCCCTTAGCTGAAACCATTCATTGCCAAAGGATTGAGGTTTTCTCCACTACATTATTTAAAATTGCCTCAGCAGTAATTCCTTCTTGCTTAGATTTCATAAAGTTCCCAGGACAGAAACATGACTTCCCTAGACTCTCTTCATCCTAAATGTATCAGCATTGTGGGTGCTTCAGGGCAGAAGGCTGTTTACACTAGCCTCCTCCCTGTGCCAGTTAATCATTCACACCAATATGGGATTATAAAGATAGTGAGGTTTTATGCTTGTGGTTGTTTTCTAACTCCAGCACTGGAAAACATAGACTAAGTGAGTAGACCAACAGATGTCTAAAATATCAATTGTTACACTGTTTACACTAATGCTTTGCATTAAGAAAACAAATGACAAGCTGCCTGAAGTCTGCAAAGAATAAAAACTCCTTGTTATACACTTAAATACTCACTTGCCCTTATCTAAAATGAATCCATACACAGTAGTGCAAGCGACTGCCTGCACTTCATTACCCACTGAAGTCTTTTTAGTGTGTTCTGAGCAGTGATTGGGAAGCCTGCTGAGTTTCAGTTTGGTTCAGCTGGTCCACAGTTTTGAACCCCTACTGGTGGTAACTGCAAAGCATGTACGTAGCCTATTTCTCCATATATTAAGATTTTCCAGGTTACACTGTATAACCTCATTAATAAACAAACTAGGAATAACACTTTTTGCATGGTAATACTAGTTTTGAATTCACAGATAAATAGCAACTCACATATAAGGAAAAGATCAAAGTCTTCTGGGGGGAGCTTAGTATAAATAATTCTCAAAAGAATAAGCTATTTTCAAAAATATTTTAAGGATTTTTAGTAAATTATCTTTAATAAAGAGGATTTTAAAGTAGCTTAATTTCTTTATATTATGACCACTGTGCGATTCTCAAAAAGTATTTGTTTGCCTATGGAGTCTGTGTCAATCTTGATTTGGTGGAAAAAGACCACAATAAAAACTAACACAAGGGTAACAGAGATGGAAATGTCCAGCAGAAATAAAGGAAAATCATTGTGAAGCCTCAATGTGATCAGGAAGTCGTGGTTCAAGTATGGATGTAAACAGGGCACCTGTCGGTCAGTTCAGGCAGATGTCAAGACTCAAAGGGGTCTAATCCAGAAAGAAATGGGCAAGGGATAAAATACAGAAATACAAGAATGCAGGCAAATAGGATGGATTATGAAAGCAAAAGCATACTTTAAAATACAGTATTAGAGACTCATCACACCTAGAAAAAATTTCCAGATGACCTCTTCATGTTGTTATTAAGGAGGTTGTTGTTATTAATTGGCTTTATCAACAAGAGACAGGAGACTGGGGTAGGGATTAGGATATACACTGATTTCCCTGGCCATACTCCCTTGCTGAGTAGACCTGGTTTTCAGACACAAAGGTATGAACTTCTTTATCCATGAACTTCTTCATAGTCATTTTCAGTGGTCCATATCACAGTGGTGACTCAGCAGATTCTTAAAGTAGACATTTAAACTCTTTAAGAATATTTTGAACTATCTCTAGGCAGAAATCACCGATCATTGTCCAAGAGAAAAAAATTAAACCTGCTTCTTGGCCTTTGCTCGCTGGACTAGGCTTGACTCTTTCAGGGAAAATTGGAGTTAAGAGATTTGTTTGTATTCAGCGTAACTTTCTTGAGTTTCTCTCAATGAGATACCCTGGAGTATTTGGACAAATTTATTTTTCTTCCTTCACTTCCTCAGAATAGAGCCTAATCCTATCACTTGGAGACTTCCAAATCCAAGTAGGCATTTGCTATATCACTTGAGGCCTCCAGGAATCAGAGAAATAGATGGAGTTAGGAAGGTGTAAAAGATTTATTGAGGAATGCCTAACAAAGGAAAGGGGAGGAAATAGGACTGGACAAGGGGAACAGACAGACCCTGATGGAGAGATGAGAAAAATCTTTGCCAGCCCAATGGGGGCTCAAGCGCAAAGATCGCTGTTAGAGGAATCTTGCGTTGGATAGTAATGGCTGAACCCTTGTACCACAACTTTGCTGTCACTGGCTAGGGACTCCTCAAGAGGAGCCTGATCTCAGCTTAAACACTGAAGCTGACCTGAAGGTGTAAGCAGTTCAAGGATGTCAGCTCACAGCACTGTTGTGGTGGGGCTCGAGTCTTTTCCTGAAGGAGGATCTGGATGGTGCATGTCTGTGTCTGCTGGCTTCTGTGTATTCGGTAAGAACACTTCAGATCCCAGTTAAGTCACCTGAGCATATCCACACATCAGTTTTGGTGAAAGGTTATAGGATTATTCAATAACTCAAGAAGTTAATCCCTTAACTTAATCTGAGTTCGGCTTCTTCTTCCTCTCATCCCTCTTCCCCTTCCCTTCCATCCATCTCCTCTTCCTCTTCTTCCTTCTTCTTTCCTTGGTATAACATGGAATTTCTGAAAGAGAGACACGAAAAATTTCTATCAAAGACAATAATAGTGCTATGAGGAAGAGTCTTGGAATAGTACATGGAACCAGGCAGGAGATGTTCTCTGACCCGTTTTGGGGGGCATGGATATTTTATCCAACTTTATTACCATGTCAGGTAAGACAGTGGATTCCTAGTTTGGATTAACTAGTAGGATGAAGATAATCTGCAGACATCGGAATCTGATTCCGTGGGGAGAAATTGTGGAGGGGAAGGTTTGAAATTTGACAAGTTTCAAGAACTGACTTCTACCATTTGCACTGCCAACTGATTGTAAAGAAGTGAGCTGGTGGAGAGGTAGCTAGAGAATAAGAGGGACGTCAGAGAGGATAGAAAGAATGACTCAAAGAGGGGTGCCTGAGTGGCTCAGTGGGTTAAAGCCTCTGCCTTCAGCTCAGGTCATGATCTCAGGGTCCTGGGATCAAGCCCCACATCGGGCTCTCTGCTCAGCAGGGAGCCTGCTTCTCCCTCTCTCTGTGCCTGCCTGTCTGCCTACTTGTGATCTCTCTCTCTCTGGCAATAAATAAATAAAATCTTTATTAAAAAAAAAAAAAAAGAAGGGCGCCTGGGTGGCTCAGTGGGCTAAAGCCTCTGCCTTCGGCCCAGGTCATGATCCCAGGGTCCTGGGATCGAGCCCCGCATCGGGCTCTCCGCTCGGTGGGGAGCCTGCTTCTCCCTCTCTCTCTGCCTACTTGTGATCGATCTCTCTCTCTCTCTCTCTGTCAAATAAATAAATAAAATTAAAAAAAAAAAAAGAATGACTCAAAGAGTATCTGGCCATCAAGTATTGTCTAAACAGTGCGTGACAATTCTTGTCCATTTGTTTCTGAGACTAAGTGTGTGGTAATAGGAACTCTGACACTAGGAATGTCAGAGAATTGGTACACCAAGAAAACGCTGTCTCCAAGGAGGAAAGTAGTATAAACTATGTCACAGAAAATGTTATTTAAAGGAATAAAAAAATATGCAAGTTCCCTTTAGCTGGCAAAAATGTGAACTGATTCACCAGGCCCCAGGGACCAAGGACTGGGAGCTGAGGTAAGGTTGGGGTAGAGAAGCCTCAATACTCTAAGGATTCAGACAGAAAGGGCCCCGGGTAGCCTGGGACCTCAGGGAAGTCTTCATGAACTGCCAGGCGACAAGAGGGGACAGTCACCCTCTAAAACACTTTAACCCAAGATAGAGTCAAAAGACTTTCCAAATGCCACTGGCTGGTGGGGCAAGAACTACTAATCTCTCCAGCTTGTTGTGGCTCTGTGGAAGAGAAGCAGCAAATGTTTTCTTGGTCAATGTGGAAAGCTAGTATACATCTAGGAATTCTTCATTTTTTTTTAATTCAGCACAGTTTTTATTATCTTTAGTCTCTCAGATACTGTGTTAAGGTATCAGGATACAAGTGTAGGATACATCCCTTAAAAGACCAATAGTCTAGCTGAGAGGAAAAAAAAAAACAAACCATAAATGGGTGACGATTAAATACTGTGATAAAGGAAGGAATAAGGAAATGTTATGGAAGTATTTAAAAGACAGTCTTTTACTCATCCATCCTGTGCTGAGGTAGGACGGGAGGTTTGGTCCTGGACAGGTGCCTTGAGGGTGTTCATCCGAGGGACAAGAGGTGAAGGACATTCTGGGCGAGTTGACAAGAAGAAAGAGAGGCTGAGGTGAGAAACAGAATGGAGAAGGCTGTAGTGCCTGGGGAGGAGAGAACAGATAAGCAGTTCCACGTCATCTTCAACTTAAGGCACAAGGGAAGTAGAGAGGAAAGAATATATATAACATATAAAATATTTTGTACATACATACATTGTAGGTATGCATACTTAGAACATTTTATTTTTCACATTTGATGTTTGTTATATGCCTTATTGCCCTGGATTATAAAGTTTGTTTTGAAGAATAGGGATAATGTATTCTACATTTTTAAGTCACCATTGTCTAGCATAAGGCATAATGCCTAAAACAGTCGTTTATTAGGTTATCCTGGATCCAGTAATTTTAAGTCTTTTTTTTAAGATTTATTTATTTATTTATTTATTTATTTATTTATTTATTGGACAGAGAAAGAGATCACAAGTAGGCAGAGAGAGAGGGGGAAGCAGGCTTCCTGCTGAGCAGAGAGCCCAATGTGGGGCTCAATCCCAGGACCTTGATATCATGACCTGAGCCGAAGGCAGAGGCTTTAACCCACTGAGCCACACAGGCGCCCCTGGACCCAGTAATTTTATATTCTATTTTCTCTGGAGAAAATTGAAATAAGAAAACCCGTGTTAATTTATGCAATGTGAGCTCTATCAATTCAAAAGTATTTGTTGAAAGCCTACTATGTGCCAAACCCTTTCTATGTGCTCTGAAATAATCTCAAATGAGAAAGCATTATTAAGATCTCCTTTTTTATACTTAACATCCAGCATGTATTTCATGTATGTGTCTGACTTCTGTTTTCTAGTAGACTCTGCCTTCCTCGTTCCACTCATCTTAGTCTCCAGCAGAAACAAGTTCAATGCCTTGTGGTCAAGGAATATTTGTTGAAAAATATTCTGGGCATTGCCCAGAATGCCACCAGCTTTCATTTTTTATTTATATTAAATACCCTTTGAATTGTTTCTTTTTATATATTTTACAAGAAATTCGTGGCCGTGTAATTAACCTATAATAAAAAGAACACAGGGGTAGAGTTCAATGTGTTTCAGCGGATGTCTTCACCTGTATAAACATTACTACAACCCAGTTAGTTACACAATGTTTCCATTATACTCAAAAATTCTCTTATGCCTCTTCCCACTTAATCATCCCCTTACTCCAGCCCTAATTCCAGCAACCACTGCTCTGGTTTTAGCATCGTTTGTGTGTGTGTGTGACATTTCATACAAATAAACATACAGCATTTAAACTCTTATTTACTTCTTTAGCTGAACATAACTTTTTTATTAATCCCAAATTATTGCAAGATCCAGTAGATGCATTTCTCTTTATCACTGAATAATATTCTAGATATGTTACTATTTGTTTATTCATTCACATATTAATGAATATTTGTGTCGTTTCCAATTTGGAGTTCTTTGGAAGAGTCACTATGAATGTTCATGTGCAAGTTTTTGTGTAGACATATGTTTTCATGTCTCTTGGATATATAATTAAAAGTGAAATTGGTGGGTGAATTGGTAAGTGCATGTTTACCTTTTTAGGAAACTACCAAATGATTTTCCAAGGTGACTATATCATTGTTAGCATTCTTAAATCAGGAAAACCAATTTAAAAAGAGCACATGGTAAACCATAAGTTAATTTAGAACATTCCCATCCTTTGTGTTTACTACTAATTCTACCTGAAGTAGTTAACTCTTTCTGTTCTATTTTATTGACATGGCAGGATAAATACATCACGTTTGCCTATTACTCCAAAGCTACATTTAGTCTTACAAGTATAAATGAAATAGAAGCCTTTATAGTTCTGGTTTACAATTGATGGCTGAATTTCACTTTAGGGAGCAATTTTGCTAAAGAAGATGATGGTTTAGGACATGATAATGGGAAAGAAAATTAAGAAGGTGAAATAGGTACTCAGATTGATCTTCTGGGCCCTAGTTCTGTCAGAGAAGTGGACATAATAAAAATGCTAGCTACTTGCTAGCATTCATGTGAATTAAGACTTAGGAGTTCCTTAGTAGAAAACATTTATAACTGGTAAAATTTTTCAGTGGATTCATTGAAATGCCACCTTCTAAGAAAGCCATTTTGAAAAGAACTGTACGGAGTGAAAATTACCAGGTAAATTGGAGAGAAATGTTTCTTAAAGTCAAAAATTTCACTTGTAATTTAGCTTATCAAGAAATTCTCACAGCCTTATTCTCTAATGCTTGTTCTTTTGTACAGGGCATGAAACCAATGAGATTTGATGCCCTAGGAAATTGGTGGAAATGCCTGTCCTACAATGGAGAGGTCATCTTAGGGTCTCAGACACAGCAGGTTATATCATTTTTAGAACCTCTTTAATATGTAACTAGAGACATACTATTACCAGATTAAAAATTATTATCTTACAGTCCAGATAGGAAAGCAAGTTTTAAAAAAAATTTAAGCTTTAAGTTTACTAGAATTAGAAATTATTTTCCTATGCCCAGATGGAAAATAAAGCTTGCTTGCTTGCTTGCTTGCTTGCTTTCTTTTTGTTTATTTTTTTGACAGAGAGACAGTGAGAGAGGGAACAGAAGTAGGGAAAGCCAGAAAGGGAAAAGTAGGCTCCCCGCTTAGCAGGGAGCCCTATGCTGGGCTCCATCCCAGGTCATGACCTGAGCCGAAGGCAGATGCTTAAGGACTGAGCCACCCAGGCACCCTGAAAAAAAGGCTTTAAAAACAGTTTTGCACAGTCGAAAACTACTGCAGCAAACAGTCTATTCAGAGCTACATTTTCTAGTTGTTGTTTGGTTTTCATAGGGATCGATTCCAAGTGTATTAATTGAAGGCAGAAACAGGAAGGCTGCCCATTACAGTTGTCAGAGACCAAAATTGTGTCTGGCTTGCTTTCATCTTTCTTGTCAGCACCTCACAGGTCTGGTCTGGTAGCTTCGCCTCAAGGCAGTACTCTCAAGACCACCATGTGGTTCCCCAGCCCCATCACTCATGCCTTTAAGGGCTTCAGCAACTTCTTGCTTATCTTATCACACACCTCCAGGGCAGAAAAACTCATTCTGTTGCCTCAGAGCTTTCTTTGGTGATCACATGAATAACAAAAAGGTTAACAGGTGTTTAAAGTAACCTGTTACTTTAACAAGAAGTATACACACCTACACACACACAGTTGCTGTGGGAGAGATTGCAAATCGTGGTCAGAGATAGGCATTATTAATACCTATAGGAAGAGCCAATAAAGACTTTAAGATCTAGGTAGACTTTGTGGATTAGACACTTTAAGAGTCTTGTTAAGCCGTTTGTTTTTTTCCCATCATTATCCACTTTTTTTTTTTTTTTTAGAATTATATCAGATTTGTAAGGAAGTCTTGGATTTCATGCTGTTAGGTAATATTTGTCATAAAATAATACTGAGGTTTTGGGACACCTGGATGGCTCAGTCAGTTATCTCTGCCTTCAGCTTAGGTCATGATCTCAGGGTTCTGGGATGGGGCCTTGTGTCGGGATCCCTGCTCAGTGGGCAGTCTGCTTCTCCCCCTGCCCCTCCCCTCTGCTCTTGACATCCCCTCCCACCTTTCTCAAATAAATAAATAAAATCTTTTATTTTTTATTTATTTATTTTTTAAAGATTTTATTTATTCATTTAACAGAGAGAGAACACAAGCAGGCAGAGAGGCAGGCAGAAGCAGAGAGAGGAGCAGGCTCCCTGCGGAGCAAGGAGCCCGATGCGGGACTCGATCCCAAGATGCCAGGATCATGACCTGAGCCAAAGGCAGTTGCCCAACCAACTGCACCACCCAGGCGTCCCTGCGCCACCCAGGCGTCCCAAATCTTTTAAAAAATAAAAAAGTATAATCAGGTTTTTCTTAAACCTAGGCATAGTCTCTATTTTGTTGGATCTATAAGGAAATCAATTGAAAATATTCTGAGTTTTTTGTTATTCTTCTTTCTTTGACACAACTACTTTTTGAGTGTCTACAATACTTTATGCCTAGAAATAGAAAACCAGTCAAGAATTGTTTGGTGTTATTTACTTTTTGTTGGTGTGGTTAATGTTAAAGTGTCAGTTTGTCATAAATAATAATACCTTTGTGTATTTCCTATCTTGAAAATTTGGAAGGGGGAGGCATTAGAAATTGTCTAAAATTTATTTGTTTCAATAAGATTTTAAAAACTGGCTTTAATGGGTGACAGCATCTGACACTATCACTAGGAACTTCAGAAGGTCAAGTTGCAGAAACACTGTTAATTGCTTTTAGATCTCTAAACTAGTATCAAACACTAGTATCAAAAGTAACAGGAAACCAAGAAAGTGTGAATAGTTACAGAGTGTCCTTTAATTTCCCAAAGTATACAGATCCATTTTATCATGTTATTAGCCTCACCATATTTCTAGTTGTATTAGAATATTCCCTATTATGTCTGTCAAGCAAAACTTTAAAGAACAGTCATTAATTTTACAATAATATTAGTTAGAATTTTTTTTTTAATTCCCAGGTAATCAAATTCTGTTTCAGCTGGGTATGAAGATTAGTTAGCAAGTGGCTTGGCTGAGTATGAAGATGAGAAAAAAATATTATCTAAACACCAGGAGCCTTACTCATAGAAGTATAGGGTGGTCAAATTATGGTATCTCAAAATAGAGACAGATGATTCAAGTAAATACCATGTTACCAAGGGACCATATATATATGGTCCCCTGGTATAAAATATATATGTATATATATACATATATATTTTTTACAAAAGCTTAAAACCTTTGAGCAAATTCCAAATTGTTAAACAGTATGTAAAAGACATTCACTTAAAGTATTCAAATGGTGAGAATGAACAGAAAAAAGTATGACAAATGTTCAGAGTAAATTATTAAGACATAGTGGTCAATAGTATCGAAAGCCACTTAGAAGCCTATATCAGATTATTAGTGTTTACTCTATCGGAACCAAATACTATTTTGTATTTGTTTCAGTAATTCTTATCAGGCTACCTTCCGTGTATTATACAATTCAAGTGATCTTTAAATTATTGTCAAATTCTATCTTAAAGAGAGCTTTCACAAAGGACATGCAATTCATATCATCTAGAGTTACTGTCATTTCTAGGCTAAGTCCCATGGAAATTCATAACTTAAAAATGAAAGTCACAAAGATGCAACTGCCTTCATAATGCCAATGCAGCGGTTATAAATATTTCATGAACATTGCATGGGCAGGGGCAGATCTCCATTTTCATGAGTTAGAATTTGTACAGCTAAGTCTCCAGATTTTACTATTCATAATGCACAGTATGCCCTGTAGAGCATTCCATATAGTGCTTTTTTAATATTTATGTTTAATGAAGAAATTACTGTTCTGAAAAGAGAACAAACCAAATCAAAGATTTTTTGTTAAACTTATGAGTTTGGCTGAATAGAGACACTAACAATCAACAGAAATTACCTCATTGCTCTATCTTAGCACATAAACGCACAACTTTTAGAGTAATACAAGATGACAGATCAAGACACATTAAACGTAAGTGAAAAGGTTCTTTCTAAAGGTTATAACATTAGAAATCTCATCTTAAAAGAATTTGAAAGGTTAAAATGCAAAGAGCAACTTTCTTACATATAAAAATATTAATTACAAATGATATACTTGCTTGCTGTTTCATAGTTTAAATATATGTCTGTATTTTTTTTGGATTTTTCTTTTATTCAAAAAACATTTTAACTTGCTAAGATAATATTACCAAGTTCAATAATGAATTGCTATTGCATATTTTAAGGTAATTTATCAAAGTGCATTATCAGTACCTGTCAGAATAAATTTTGCACTAAAAGTAATAAAAAAAAAAAAGGACTATTGTATGTGTTGAAATCAAAGAACACTGCCACAGCTAAGTTATTTTCAATGGAAAGGATAGGTGATTGCCCTCTAAATGATACTTGTCCCGTGAGAAAATAGAAGCCTGAAAAATCACAGGAAACAGGCACAGGAAAATGTCTATTCTTTGCTTTTAAAAATGAGCATTTGATATTTTATTTCATTTTTGTCATTTTGATCAATTCTTTCAAGTAGATGAATGTTGAAAAGTGCTTCACAGATCTTGGTAACATTTACAAAAGTAAACTAAGTTACTGGTCAGCTCATGTATGATCCAAGGCTAAATTATCCCGTATTAGCATACACTATTTATCCTACTTAGATTGATTAGGAAGTCATGGATTTTCTTTTGAATATAATTCATCAAGACTACATCTTCTAATAATGGAAACAACAGGCTTCAGATAGAATATCATCCACCTGGGAATCAGCAGCTTAAGTATTTTTTATTAGGCTTAAGCCAATGAGGTTGCTGGATATTCTGCAATATTTATGGAAAATACCACCGGAAGTTTATGTTTTACTCCCGGTATTATTTAGCTGGTAGTGGAAAACAGTTTCTTCCATTTGGTTCTTCGTAATTTTATTTTCCAAAGGCTCCCTTGAGGAATTTAACCTTTATGTGATGAATTTGCAGTTCACTGGAAGTGTGTTAACCTTAGTTCCCTAATGAGTCTAGGTGTAATACTGAGGCGGAATTGAGAAATATATCATGTAGCTCATTGTCAAGTTGGATTTGTCTTGCACATATCCAGCTTTGCTGTTGTTCCAGTACACATTTTGATCACAATTCTTTAATTATGTTCTATATTTAACTGACCTATTTGAACAGGATCCAGAGCTGGTACGGAACATCTGTCGCTGGGTGAGGCAAGCTGTTCAGATTCCTTTTTTTGCCAAGTTGACCCCAAATGTCACTGATATCGTAAGCATCGCAAGAGCTGCAAAGGAAGGTAAGAACTGGACTTGTTTCAGTTGTCTAGTTACGGAAGTATGGACCTGAAGTATGTGCCATTCCCAAGTACATCTCTATCCACAAATATATATGTAAATATCTTTGTTTAGAGTTTAAGAAAAGTACTAAGTTGAGCACTTGATTTCACAAATGCAGTAGGTTCACACCTGGACTCAAGCTCGTAAATGGACTCTAAACAAGGACATTTATAATCTTTCTTGATAAACACCTGCTTCACACACAAAGAATTATGAAACAAAACCATGATCACAGTGACCCACTCCAAAATAAATGACTTGGTAATGTAATAATCCAGCAGTAGCACTTGAACCTTAAATGAAGTACAAAACAAAAAGATACCAGCTTCCACAATATGAAATTTCTTGTGAGTTCCCTTTGTATTTGATAAGGCCTAGTATACTGCCTTAAACATATGTCCAATAAATATCTACTGAACACATAAATCATGTAGGCAGTGAATGCTTTTATAAATCATACATGCCATTCCCTATCCAATGGAAATTGCATCTTGATTTGCAGAGGTATTGTAAAGTACCTGGGAAATAACACCAATTACAAAACATTTGGCATCTATAAATCTGTATAATGAATGGGAAAATGAATTGATGGGAATTAAAAATTTTTATGTCTGGTATTTTAAGCATAATGGTAGCAGTGAAATTAATAAAGTCACTTGAGGGAAGGAAATGTGCTCAAAAGAAAGAGTGTTCATGTTTCTGGGTTGTGTGGGCTTGAATGGCTTTTGACCATCGTCCCTTTAAAAAACCTCAGGTTAATGAAGTGTTTTCATAGGTGGTGCAGATGGCGTTACAGCCACCAACACTGTCTCAGGTCTAATGGGATTAAAAGCCGATGGCACACCTTGGCCAGCAGTGGGCTCTGGGAAGCGGACTACATACGGAGGAGTGTCTGGTAGGTGTTGCCCTCTCCTTGCATTTTGCTTCCTTGAAGGTTGCTGAAAAATCAGAGGTTGTGTTGCAAGCAAGTATGTCATGTCTTTTATGATCCCTAATTCAGATAACTCATTGTTGATCAAATTTCCTAATAGTTTTGACAGATGGAACATATTGAGTGTAAAGGCTTAAGTGACTGATGGCAAAAGATGAGAGAATACCCAAGATAGGGTTGTGTGTGAATTCGATTCTCATGGTCTACGCTCTCCTCAGAATTTCTCATTGTCATGAATGTCTTGTCACTTGCTAGCAAGGGCTAATACTAGTGCTGTCTCAGAGAAAACCACAAGCACCCTGATGATAATATCTTTTTCAGACTCTGAATTTGTTTCACTTTTCCTAGAATTTTGAAATCTACCTTCTTCAAAAAACCTTGCTTTCATAACTGTCCCAGGTGAATTCTTAAAACTGCATTTGTGGGGTCAGCTGAGAGGACACTTCAGACCTCACACCTTTGCATATCTTTTCTCATCATCAAACACTTGCATTTAAAACAGAAACAGAAGTTTTAATCCCAATGTGTCGTTCAGTATCTTTGCCCTGTGCACTCTGTTGCTGTGACAACATGAACTTGGTCTTGCAAAGACAATGCTGTAAGGTTCTTGACTGTACTGGTATGGGGATTAGTCTCCTTGGTGATAGAGACAGTGGTAAATATACATAATATAGCAGTGTCCCACTGTTCAAGAAAAGCATTGCTGAATCAGACCAAAATATGCTTTTGGAAGAGGCTGGGTAGACACAAATAATAAAGCACTATCCAGGCTGAGGTATTATATTTTGAGAGCATGAAGTGTGTCTATGAGCCATGATTTTTTAAAAATTATATTCTGCTTTTAATTGAATGCCATCCCTATTCCCACCATGTCAGAAAGAGGAAGGCTGACAAGCAGCACCTGCTCAGGGTCCAGACACAACTCTCTTTTATCAGGAGCTATCAAACAGAGCCTTAAATATTATTGTAATGCGGAATAACGTGGACCGCGTTAGCATGTGCCGCAGAAAGAGAGTCAAGAGGCTCCAGAGTTGGGCTGTAACGTGCACTATGTTTTCTGTCAGCCCATTTCAATTTTTCCAGCCTGCCATGTTGACAGGAAGAGAATAAAGGAGGTCACAGAGGGTGCTGAACATTAAAAATTAATAAAAGAACTATTGCAGTAGTATTTTATATAAGTAACACCATTCACGTTTTCTCATTTAAGCTGCAATTTCTGAATATTCTCCCATACTATAACTCAGTCTAATAAAACTACAAAATTACAGCATTAGAAAAAGAGTGCTTTGTGTTGTAGTCTTTAAGCATATATACACTGGAAATTATAGTGCTACCTGAAAACAAGTTCAGCTATACCTCAGGGCCTGTTAACATTTCCATGAAACGCTATTTCTAAGATTTATAAATTCATATATAAATATTCACTTAGGCTATAAGCTCAGCTAAGCCTGGGTGGAACTTTCATTTTAAACTACAAGAAGTCCCTAGCATTTTTAAGGGCTTGTACCTCATTTCTAATAGGTTCTATATTAAGTCCCTTCACATTAAACAGTCTGTTTTGAAAATAGCCATTCTCTATATTGACAAAATTGATAGAATTTTTCTCCTTTAAAGCAGTGTTGGCTTTAATTTAAAGGTAATAGAATCTGAAAAGCAGTTTAAACAGGCAATAATAATATATTTGAGGACAGAAGCAAGTTCCATAACAAAGTACCTTCAGAGTGAGTTACAACAAAACCTAGCCTACCAAAACTGTGTTAAATAATAACGGCTTCAAATTTTAGGAGTGATGGAAATATCAAAATGGCTAAATACCATTCCAACTTTTATCAAACATGGCTATCAAGACTTCAAATGCTTCAATGTAGAATATCATACAAAATATGCCAGATTTTTTTATAAGATTAAAAAGTTACCATAGCACAGTGCTAATACTTTCCCAAGTATTCTCTCAGAGCACTAGAGTGTCTGCTTTTAGAAGAGTAGCTTGAGTCGCAGATTTTTTTTTTTAAGGGAAAGCTGAAAAGTATTCAATTTTGGATAGCCACCTGAAATGCAACACATACTCTCCATTGCCAGGCAGGAGTGTTTTTCTCCTTCAATATTCTCCAGCTCTCTATTCAGTCTTTATTATTTTTTTCTCAGAGTAAGATTGTTGCTATTTGACATGAAGGTTTTGTTTTGTTTAAATGGGGAAATAATGAGATACTTGGGGTACTGCACATGCTATAGAAAAATGGTCACATTCTGTAATGTCTGTCTAAAGCACATTAGTTAATAACAGGCAGTGACTAGCGTTGGGAAGACAGAACCTCAGCCAAGGAATGTCGGTTGGATTATTTCAAACATGATTAGTCTGGATTCTAGAGTACCTTAAAGCAATGTTTTTCAGACTTTGTTTCCCAACTCATGAATGTACTATGGAATTAAGTTAAAGAACTATGATCAACATTTAAAAAAAAATCAAATAGAACAGAAAAAAAAGTGAGAATGCTTTGCACACAGATGAGATAAACATTGGTCAAACATCTTTTTCAGTTATACAGATAATACACACACGTATGTGTGTGTATATGTGTGTATATATGTATACATATATATGTGTGTGTGTGTGTGTGTATTTCTATACTGGGTCATGATGTAAACTGAATTTTTTATTATAATTAACTTCAAAAATTTGGAAAGCTACTCATTAAAGGGAGGTCTCTTTATTTAATAAAAAAAGTCATTAAGCCTCTAGAAGTCATTAAACAAGGATACTTCTGTTTGTTGCTGTTTAAAATTTTTTATCAAGAGTGAGAGTGAGATTCTAAGATCTAACCCTCAGCTTTGTTGTTTTAGAAACTGCCTTTTTCCAACTCACCTATAGGTTTAGAGATTCTAGAGATTAGAATCTGGGAGTGGGGGCTGGAAGGGGCAAAACATATAAGCAAATTCATAATGGAATGCTTTATAAACCTGAATTTCAATTGTAGAAATACCTGGCAAGATTCATGCTCCATGAGTCCATTAAAGGTTGAATTATGAAATTAAAAATGATTTCATGGTGAGAACAGTATCCAAAGAAAGCTTGGTCAATATTCATAAGGAAGATTTTTGTGAAACTAAGATGGCTAATTAAGCTCTCCACCATACAAATATCTCTGTCTAAATTACTGACTCAATTCCCTACCTAGTTCTTTGGGCATTAGAGACTTTACACTGCAAGTTGTTACCACCTAACTTTCCTTTTTCTGGGATCCATGCAGAAAACTTCTTTTTTTAAATATCAAACAACAGTTAGTTCATATGTCACCAAACAATTGAGCAGAGAGTATTGTTTTGTTTTGTTTTGTTTCTGGCAGGAAAGGTTTCCGTGCCTTCATTTATTTCACCAGAAGAACCACTAGTCTCATCAGTAACATTATTGATGAACCCCATCCTTGAGTGAATTACTGATTTTTCCTAGTTTTAGTTTACTTATTTTTCTTGTTGTTTTAGTTTCAAATTTCGACATTTTTCCTGGCCCTATCCAGAAATAATGAAGGAATGTTAAGGTAGCCCTTAACTCCATGATTCCTATCACCTAGGTAAATTGTGTCATCCACCTGCGATGTGACATTTTCACAGTCAGTCTTCCCTGTGGATAAGGTTCTTGAAGACATGGTTAAGAATGAGTCTTGCATGACATAACCAAAGATACATCTTTCTTGCAACTGAATTCATGAGGACAGTATTTATTAATTTCTAGCTGTTGTAGGAGAAATAGTAATCAGGTATCTTTCAGTGAAGTAAACTCACTTGAAGGAATTATTCCTTGTTGTGTTTTAAGTGCTTCTTTCTCTTGATGGGGGATGGGCATATTTTGGAGGTTTGTTATGTAATTCTATTATCCTATATATATTCTGTTTGTTGTTACAAACAAGCACACACACATACCCACACATAGAGAAAAGATATGAAATTTTTCTGCAGAAGGCACTTTGAAACAATGGGGGATGCTTTAGGCTCCATTAATTCACTTCCTACAAGCTTGGAAAATTAAGTCATTGTTTTACATTATTTTATTTACCACATTTGTTCTATTTACCCAAAAAAGGAAATTCTTGTTCTCAATTTCAATTTTGCATGGCTTGTTGAAATTATTATCTGTACCAACCTGCTTACTTAAAACAATAGAACACATTTTATTTTATAGTAATACTGATAAATTCTAATACTGATTTCTGAATAATTCATCAAAAGGTGGCCTTAAAATTTGATCTCTATTTCAGGAACTCAAATTTACTAATTAATTACATATAGGATATTACTGATTTAAGAGATGGTTGTGTATTTCTTAACAAATGACAATGGCATACTCCATAAATGCCCTTACATTCTCAAATAAATAATGAATGATTTGAAATCCAGCTGTTTGGACTATTAAGCACTGAACTCTGAGTTCTTACACTTACAAACCTCTTAAAGGTATTTTATTGTAAAACCAACCAGGGAAACACCAATAAAAGAAGGTACAAGTTAGAAATTTGCTAATAATTTGTAAGTCTCTGCCAGTATATGGGTTAGAAGTGGGTACAAAGTGTATAGCTCAGAAAACTTGCACAAACATGAATCAACGTAATGACTTAAAAATAATCTTAACTCTATACTGTGTATTTTATGTTCATGTTTAAAAAAGGCAAGATTATTGGGACCATACAGTGACTTAGCAGGATTGAACTCAGGTACTGGGCATTACATGAACGCAAATGCAATGTAACCCATTCCAGTCATGAATTTAAACTTATTTTGATGTGTTTATTAGGTTTTTTTTTTTTTGTAAAATGAGGAAGATGACAAAACACATAGTCGATTGAAAACCCAAAAGTTACAGTTTGCTTTGAATAGTTATAACACACATGCAAGCAACTGAAGATTTTGGCAAGATGGCTTTAAGTTCTTACACCATACATTACAATTATATCATAAAGCATAGTATTGGTATTTTTTTTTTATGGAGAGTAATGGGTTGAACTTTTTTTTTATTGTCAACCACATAATTACTGATGCATAAAATCCTTTTAGAAAAACACACCTACTCGCTGTCATAAAATTTCAACTATCTATTGTAACCATCTTTATCAATAAGAGCCTAGATTTTAATACTGAAATTTCTAAAATAACCTGAAAGATAAAGGTAACATTTCAATAAATAAAAAAAGCACTGATAAATTATGCCAAAAAGAATAATTAAAATGAGAACCTTTCACTTTATATTCACTCATCTCTTTTCTTTTTTGTGTGTGTATACAAAATAATGCAAAAAGAATATAGTCTATTATCTACATAAATATTCTTAGGCCATCACAAGTTTAACTGATCAAATTATTAAAGACCTTGTTATATAAATATATGTACGATATTTGCAGAACAGTCAAAGTAGACGTATCAAATAAAGATGCTGAATTACAATTTTCATTATAAATTATCAGTTTGGGTGAGAGAAGCTCACCATTAGAACTACTCTCATTTAAATCATGCTCATTTGAATATATTCATGTACAGATTGACAAAGAATCCCCTTTTGCATTATATTGCCTTTCCTGGAGCCCGAATTTCACACTGTTTGGCTGTCGTTGGTCTGTGCAGGAGATCAGAGCCCTAATAATAGATTTTTGACGGTGAGCTCGCCTGCTACCTGCCCTACACAAATCCTCACTGTTCATGTTTGCTTCACGGCAACAAAGCAGACAGAAGGAAAATGCCAAGTGCTGAGTTTGAGGTACAGCCTTGCCTTGGCTTGACATTTCAGCAGAATAGCAGTTTATGAGATGCATAATTTTTCATCTGGGACTCAGCTGCCATATTCATAGACGCTTACAGCTCATCGACGGACTGGAGCAAGGGCAAAGGTTTAAAGCATAGATCAAGGTCTACATCCTTTCCTTAGGTATTTTAAAATAACTATTGTCCTGCAGATAAATGGTAAAATCAAAAAGTATTTAATAGCCAACACATTCATGGCCGTGTGGATATTGTGTATATTTCTTTTATTCAAAATTAGGAAAATAAATTAATATCTATATCACCTCCTAAGAAAATATTTGATAGACTTTGTAAACCAAAGGACTCTGACAAGCATATTAAGAAAACTTACCTTTGCTGCAGTGGTAATGAATTATTAAATTTCTTTCCTCTGTGTGCGTGTGTGTGTGTGTGTGTGTGTGTGTGTTTTCCATAAAGAATGACTTCAAGCTTGAAATTAATCAAAAAATGTTCTATTATGAAAGTAAAACTAAGGAGTATTGTGTCACTGTTTGAGCTTGAATTTAAATATTCACAGATTCATGCGTATCTACTGTACTAAAAAATCAGTGTAGGTACACGTCAGTGACTGTTTAATTTAGAACTACACATCTCTGTAAGCTTCAGAAATGGTTCACCATGTCACAGTCTCATACAGAACAATGGTACAGTACATTGGATTAATTAAAGAAGCCTTGCAGAGAACTGAGTTCTCAGTATGTCAAGATTTCAGTTTTATGTTAAATATTTTCTAAAGGCCAGACCCTTAAATCTCAGGGGCTGTACCAAGCAGTGAGCTGTGAATTTAACCATAGGCTAACTGCTAATGATAAGGAAAAGAGTCCTAGTTGAGGCAGCTGTAATACAGTCATTGGATTAGGCTATCAATCACTCAGCTCCCTAAGGAAAAGGGGAAGAAGACCAAACAGTGAAAAGGGAAATTAGGAAAGGAGGGCATGACTAGAATGAGATTCCTCACCATCCTTATCCATTCGTCAGCTTAAATCCCTAAGCATTAGACCAAACTTTCCAGCACCACTCAGACTATAAAGCCAACACATTTATCCCTAACATCGAGAGAACTATCAAAATGTCATTGGCTCTCAGTAGCTGAAGATCTTAAAACCTGCTAGAAGCAAATGCCTGATCACATAATCAAAATTAGATTAACCCTTAATTTTTGGACTTAAGATTTATATGTATAATTATTTTATGCATAAGGATTTATGTACATCGGCAAGGGAAATAGTCTTATTTAGCTTCTAATTTGGAGCCAGTTTTAACTTATGGGAGCCCTGTTGTGAGGTGAGATTCCAGTAGATCAGTGGTTTTCAAACTTCAATGTGTCCCAGACCCTGGAGGACTCATTAGAATACAGATTGTTGGGCTCCTTCCTGAGAGGTCTAGGAGGGCCTGAGAATCCTCATTGAACAGTAGACGAAGAAAGGTTAGTGTCGTTGAGCATTTTGAATTGTGTTCTTATCTCCAAAATAGTGTCAAAGGCTTTAATCAGTGGTAAAATTCAAGAATCTTGGTATTCCATACATACATCTAGAATCTCTGCCCACAGCTAAGTATCTGAAACAAATTATAGTAAATAGGATCAGAATTCATTCTTAAGAAAAGTACTAGAAGAGGTTCCTTGGGGGCTCAGTCTGTAAGGGTCTGCCCTGGGCTCAGGTCATGATCCCAGGGTCCTGGGATCGAGCCCTGCATCGGGGCTCCCTGCTCAGCAGGGATTCTGCTTCTCTCTCTCTCCCTCTACTGCTTTGCCTACTTGTCCTCTCTTGCACTCTCTCTCTCTGACAAATAAATAAAATCCTTAAAAAAGAGAGAGAGAAAAGGAAAAAACAGAATTTGAAGGCTCAGCATAGAAAGAATTTGTCACTCCATTTAAAATTAAATGTTTCCAGTCATAAAATAAATAAGTCATGGAGATGAAAAGTACAGCATAGGGAACATACTCAATAATATCGTAATAACATTGTATGGTGACAGATGATGAGTACACTTACGGTGATGAGCATTGAGTAATGCATAGAATTGTCAAATCACTATGTTGTACATCTGAAACTAATATTACATTGTATATCAACTATACATCAATAATAAAAAAATTTAAGGATTAAATGTTGAATACAAACCATTGTTATGCAAAGAGAATCCATTCTAAGTGCCACTAAGTAGTCCTTTGAAAAGGAAACAAGTGTCAGAGACAGACAAGGGTAATATTAAGCTCATGATTGTGAAATACCATGTTTTCCTTTTTGATTTTGTGCAGATCCTAACATATTGAGTAGTAACAGTTCTCTCTCAGGACAAGCACTCACATATCAATGAACGTAGTTATTTCCTTCGACTTAAACTATAGGAGACAACAGTATTGATAGCCTCCTGCTTTTCTCTCTTGTTTTATGTTTTGCCTGTCATCCGCATACAATTGCATCCTTTTTATCAGTAGAAGGGAAGGGATAACCAATGTTGTGGGGAGAAGCTGTTTCAATGCAATGTCCCTGCCATTAGCATCGTTATACTATGCACTGAGAGTCTTCCAAACTTGTGTTTGTAGACTGTTGGTGATACGGTTTGTCAATCCTGGAAGCTTCCTGCGGTTTTCCCAGATGAAGAAGGGTCCTGGTGTGCAGCTCCAACAATTTAGCACCATCTGAATCCCTGAGAGCATATTATACCCCCAATTCTAAAAGGTCCTTAAGTCCTTAAGGGCATAGTGCATGTTCAAGAAACCCATACAGTATCTGATGCTCGAAGGTACAGACTGCCCAGATGATAGAGGACTGATGATAAAGGAAGGATCATAGTAGAAAAGGTAAAGGAATCTGGTCATGACAGCTTACTTTCACTCACTATGCTTTTGTAGAGTCTAATACTTTGATTCAATGTATGTAAGGATTTTACACTCATTATTTTAGTTTTCTTCAAATTTTTATGCCCACAAATACCCCACATTAAAAAAAATATATAAACTATGTACTCCTTACCCATTTTAAGTCACTCTTACAAATTTAGCCATTAGTTTAAGTGATAATAAAAGACATAGTCTCCCACATTCTGCAAATATTAATTCTTAAGATGCAACAGCTGCACCATTCTTTTAAATAAACCTAATGGAGTCTCAATAACACAGTATTTTATACTCATCATAACTCATTTAAAAATACATAAACAGACTTGAAATAATATTTGGAAGTTTTACTTAATTTTTTCCCTTGAATTAGTATTTCTAGTCAACTTCCTCACCAGATTTTATCCTGTTTTCATCTATCTTTAAGTTTGAACATTTCTTATGGATTGCCCTATAGAATTTCTCTTTAACAAAATATATGCCTATAATATGACATTCACATTTTTTAATTTCTGGGCTAAGGCTCTAATGATAATTTTTCTTCTGTATTGTTCTAATGATAATTTATACTTTATCATAATAATATAAATATGTTATAAACAGTGAAAATCATTCAACAAAAAAGTAAATTTTATTGAAAATACACTTCTTAATGTGCAAAATATGGCTTCTTAAAAACAATTAGATCATAGATTTACTGTTGATCCACATTTTTCCTAAAAATATCAGGCTTGGCATTATTCTATTCTACTATTATTTTTTAGTTATGAATATTAAAAATCCTTTTCATCTAATTAAAGGAGACTGCAGGGAGTTTTATCATAGTCACTTAACTCAAATCTTTGAACATCTGCATTATAAGCTAAACATAATTGGGCAATTTGATGAGCTCCTCTTTCAGTTTGTTAAAGAAGTAATTTGGAAGTCCCCTGACTTTAAAAAATATTTGTTACCCAATCATTTATCCCTTCTTTAAAATGAATACCAATAGTCTGAATTATCATTTTGTTTGATACTCCAGCATTTTTACCGTTGAGCAATATGTCATTATAAAATTTGAGATCATTGAGAGATAAGATTTTTCCAAGGTGGAAAGAACTATTAAGACATAGGAGTTGGTAATAGAAGAACCAGCATGATATTTTGACTGTACTCTTTCTCAGGCACATAAAATTTAAGATATAATAGCTATGAAAATCAAGGATCTAGAAAATGATTCCCTAAGATTAGTTCACCCATGCAATATGTACTTTCATAGGAAGGGCAACACTGCATATACATCCTTCTTTGAAAATACCACTAGCTTATTTCATCTAATCTTCACTCAACTTTATGCTAACAAAGCAATACCTTGGTTTTCCTTTTTATATCAATTTGACCATGTTTCTTAAAATAGCACCAGCAATTTAAGAACATTTTAATGAATGGGGCAATAAAGCTCAGTATATAAGTTAATATGTGCTAGTGGTAGCATTTTAAATTTTATATTGCAGGCTTTTCTGTTATTGGTAAAATCAGTCAGCATTTCTGCACTCTTCAGCACTGGCTATTCAGGCAATGAGTAGCAACAACATGGGCATATCAAGGCCTTTGAATAATATGATCTTATTTGCCCAGCACCATATTCTTATATAAATAACTTCTTATATAAATAACTCTATGATGCAGACATCACTGGCCCCATTTTATAGCTTTAGAAACTCAAACTCCAGATGGCTAAGCAACTTGCCAAAGTTTACATAGCCAGGACATGTCATAGTTTGGATTCAAACTCAAATCTGTCTCTAAAGATGAATTGCTAGACATTTTCATGAATGTCTTAATCTAGTAACTTCCATGATAATTCTCTGTCTACATGTAATACACTTATTAAATTCTAAGAGGCTATGAATGTCATTTACTAATGCAACATTTATCCTCTCTGGATTTGAAAATCTGTGAATGTACTCTTCTGTGACCATTGTCAAAATCATGGCCTTGTTATCTATATCACTCCATCCCTATATTGGAAAATTGAGCAAGTAGATGGATTAGGGAAAAATTCTTTGATTCCTTCCAAAAAATAAAAAATGACAGGAAGCATTCAGGCATTTTTCTTAAAGTGTAAACATGCAGCATTTGCTTGAAGTGAAGCTGTCATCAATATAGCAATAAATAACCTTATTTCTTACTGACTTAGATAAACTGTGTGAGGGCTTGGTCCAACTGTGATACAGAGAAAAAAACTTTGGTGTCCTTTTTAATTTCTTCTTTCTAATCTTCAGTCAGTTACAAATGACCATGTGTTCCTGCAACTGTCTCACTTTCTTTTTGGGCAGATCCATCTTTTTCCCTAGCAGCAGTATCATCTCCTTTATAATTTCAACTGAGCTTGCAAAAAGCTCCACTAAGTAATTCAGAGATGCTACTTTTTCATTAGGTGGGGAGAGAAGAGGACATTTTGAAGGTGGTGAGGTGAGAAAAAAATTGGACCAAAAAACCTTGCTAAGCCCCTTCTGAAAGGGAAAAAAAGGAAACTACACATTTCTCACTTTCCTTCATTTAAAACAAAACACAATAAAATATAAATAAAATAAGATGAAACTCTTTTAGCACACATCTGGCATGATGTGATATGAAAAATTTTAATCCGTATAAATTAATTTGAAAAGTATATAGATCAGAAGTCAAGAATTCAAGGAATGCTTCTAAATTGCTGTCAGTTCATTTAACACATCTGGTTAATGACAGACTTGTTTGGATTATAAACTTCTTAAAAGCAGGAGCCATTCCTTTTCCTTTATGATCTCCTCCAAGGCCTAGGAAAGGCATAGGCACATTGTAGCACTGAAAAACACACCATTTGATCCTTAATATTTTGCTATGTAGAACTGAGAGGGTTTTGGGAATGCAACTGCTTCTTAATCTCTGACATCCATCTTGACTTGCTGATGAGCTTTTGGTAACTGAGTAAGACATTTTAGCTAACAGAATATAGGCCATCTTACAATATATTCAAAGTGCTGAAAGGAAAAATATTTGCAGCCAAGAATACTCTATTCAGCAAGGCTATCATTCAAAATAGAAGGAGAGAGAAAGAGTTTCCCAGACAAACAAAAGTTAGAGGAATTTATGACCACAAAACCAGCCCTACAAGTCATGTTAAAGGAGAGTCTCAGTGAAAAGGAAAGACCATAAGCAAGAGTAAGGAAAGTAGGAAGCACAAAAGCAGTAAAAATAAGTATATCTGTAAAAATCAGACAAGGGACTCACAAAATAGAGCAATGTAAAGTATGACACCAAATACCTAAAATGTCAGGGGGAAAGGAGTAAAGAATGGGTTCAAACTTAAGCAACCATCCACTTAATATAGACTGCTATATACAGAAGATGTTATATAAAACTGAATAGTAGCCTGGAATCAAAAACAAATAATATCCCAAAAAACAGAAAGGAATCCAAGTATATCACTAAAAAAAGCCAACTAAGCATGACAGAAGGGAGCAAAAGAAGAAAGAAATGGAGAAAAACTACAAAACAACTTTAAAACAAATAACAAAATGGCAATAAATACATGTCTATCAATAATTACTTTGAATGTAAATGGACTGCACCAATCAAAACTATAGGATGACAGAATGGGTAAAAAAATAAGACCTATCTCTATGCTGCCTACAAGAGACTCATTTCAAACCTAAAGACACAGGAAGATTGAAAGTGAATGATGGAAAAGCATTTATCATGCAAATGAATGTGAAAAGAAAGCCAGGGTAGCAACACTTACATTGGACATAATAGACTTTAAACAAAGACTGTAACAAGAGACAAAGAAGGACACTATATCATTAAGGGGATAGTCCAAAAAAAAAAAAAGATAACAATTGTAAATACTTATGCACCCAACATAGGTGCAACCAAGTACTTAAAACAATTAATAATAAACATAAATGAAGTAATCAGTAGTAATATAATAATAGTAGGGAGTTTAACACCCTACTCACATTGATAGACAGATCATCCAAACAGAAAATCCACAGGAAATAGTGGCTTTGAATGACACGCCAAAGCAGATATATTTAACAGATAGAGTCAGAAGATTCCATCCAAAAACAGCAGAATAAAGATTCTTTTCAAGTGCACATGGAACATTCTCCAGAATAGATCACATAATACACCACAAAATAGATCACATATTACACCACTTGCTCCCACAGGTCCTGCTGCTGCTGTAGCCCTGCCAATCTTCCTACTGCTACTGTCGGGAAGTGCTGGACCCTCTCATCCAATGTGGGCTCCTGGTTGCTGAGGAGACCCCAGGCTCCCAGCCAGCCTGTGACACAGGGCGGCAGCGTTTAAGTGCAAAGCCGCTGTGGAAATTGAGTGGGGACTTTACTGATAGTGACAGTGATGACTTCGAGGAGGCTGAGGGCCGGTACTTCAGGCTCAGTCAGCAGTCATGCTGCCCTGACTTCTTCCTCTTCCTCTGCCGCCTGCTTAGCCCACTGCTGAAGGTCTTTGCACCTGCTGCCACATTCCTCCACCAGGGACAGCTGCCAGATATGGAATCTGGCTACACAGAGCAGCTCTTGCAGTTCTTGCAGGCCACTGCCCAGGAGGAAGGGTTCTTTGAGTGTGCACACCCAAATCTTGCCATCAGTGCTATCTGGACCGTCAGAGACCTGGGGGTGCTGCAGCAGATGCCCAGCCCTGCAGGCCCCATGCTCTACCTGTCCCCTACCTTCACCAGCCAGGAAAATCAGGAAAAGCTGGAACATTTCACCCGGCAGTTCATTTGTAGCTAGAACTGTGGGGTGACTTCTCAGCCCGAGAACACAGCCATGTCCTAGAGCCAGAAGACTGAGGGGGCTGCACACCCTTACCTGAACTATAAAATTTCGTGCTTCATTGTCAAAAAAACAAGCAAAAAAAAACCAAACAAATTCAAAAAGATTGAAGTCATATCATGCATCTTTTCTGACTGCAGTGCTATGAAACTAGAAATCAACCACAAAGAAAAAATATGGGAGAGGTTAAATAACATGCTACTAAAGAATGAATGGGTCAACCAGGAAGTCAAAAAGATAATCAAAAAGTACATAGAGACAAATGAAAATGAAAGCACAACAGCCCAAAATCTTTATGATGCATCAAAGTAGTTTGAAGAGGGAAGTTGATAGCAATACAGGCCTACTTCAAGAAGCAGGGAAAATTTCAAATTAACAACCTAACCTTACACCTAAAGGAAATTAAAAAAAAAAGAACAAACAAAACCCAAAACCAATAGAAGGAAGGAAATAATAAACATTAGGCCAGAAAAAAATGAAATAGAAACTAAAACAAAAACAATAGAACAGATCAATGAAACCAGGAGCTGATTCTCTAAAAGATCAAAAAAATTGATAAAACTTTAGCTAAACTCTCAAAAAGAGAGAGAGATGACTCAAAAAAATGGAAATGAAAGAGGAGAAATAATAACACCAAAGATATACAAACAATTATAAGAGAGTATTATGAAAAATTATATGTGAACATTATTGAACAACCTAGAAGAAATGGATAAATTCCTAGAAACATATAACCTCCCAAAACTGAGTCAGGAAGAAAGAAAATCTGAACAGACCAATTACTAGCAATAGAATTGAAGCAGTCATCAAAAAACTCCCAACAAACAAAAGTCCAGGACCAGATGGCTTAATAGGTAAATTCTACAAACATTCGAGGAAGAGTTAATACCTATTCTTCTCAAAGTAGTTCAAAAAATAGAAGAAAGAAAACCCAAATTCTTTCTACAAGGTTGGCATTATCCTGATACCAAAACCAGATAAAGACACTACAAAAAAAAAAAGAGAGAGAGAGAGAGAGAGAGAGCTACAGGCCAGTATCTCTGATGAACATAAATGCAAAAATCCTCAACAAAATATTAGCAAACCAATCCAATAATACATTAAAAACATCATTCACCACGGTCAAGTGGGATTTATTCCCAGGATACAAATGTACACAAATCAATCAACATGATACAGCACATCAGTAAGAAAAGAAATAAAAGCCATATGATCATTTCAATAGACACAGAAAAAGCATTTGAAAAAGTACAACATCCATTTATGATGAAAACCATCAGGGCACCTGGGTGGCTCAGTGGGTTAAAGCCTCTGCCTTCGGCTCAGGTCATGGTCTCAGGGTCCTGGGATCGAGCCCCGCGTTGGGCTCTCTGCTCAGCAGGGAGCCTGCTTCCCCCTCTTTCTCTGCCTGCCTCTCTGCCTATTTGTGATCTCTCTCTCTGTGTCAAATTAAAAAAAAAAAGAAAGAAAAGGAAACCATCAAAACGTAGGTTTAGAGGAAAGAAAACTCAACATAATAAAGTCTTTAGATGACAAACCCACAGCTGATATCATCCTCAATGGGGAAAAACTGAGAGCTCTCCCCCTAAAGTCAGGAACAAGACAAGGACGTCCACTCTCACCACTTATATTCAGTGTAGTACTGGAAGTTCTAGCCACAGCAATCAGAGAAGAAAAAGGAATAAAAGCCATCTACATTAACAAGGAAAACATAAAACTTTCACTATTCACAGGTTACATGATACCATGTATAGAAAACCTTATAGACCCCACCAAAAACCTACTAGAACTGATAAATGAATTTGTTAAGGTTGCAGGATACAAAATTAAAATACAGAGATCCATTGCATTTCTATACACTAATAATGAAGCAATATAAAGAGAAATTAGGAAAGCAATCCCATTTATAATTACACCAAAAATGATAAAATACTTAGGAATAAATCTAACCAAAGAGATGTACTCTGAAAACTATAAAATATCAATGAAAGAAATTGAAAACAATGCCTACAAACAGAAATATCCATGCTCATGGATTGGAAGAACAAAAATTGTTAATATGTCCATACTACCCAAAGCAATCTTCAGATTTAATGAAGTCTTTATTAGAATACCAATAGCATTTTCATAGAACTAGAACAGACAAAGCTTGAGATATCACAGTCCAGATTTCAAGTTTTACTCCAAAACTGTAGTAATCAAAACAGTATGGTACTGGCAGAAAAAGAGACACATAGAACAATGGAACACAATAGAAAACCCAGAAATAAATCCTCATTAACCTTTGACAAAGGAGGAAAGAATAAGCCATGTGAAAAAGACAGTCTCTTCAATAAATGGTATTGGGAAAACTATACTGCTACATGCAAAAGAATAAAACTGGAACACTTTCTAACATCATACACAAAAATAAACTCAAAGTGGATTAAAAACCTAAATGTGAGACATGAAACCATAAAATCCTAGAAGAGAGCATAGGCAGTAATGTCTCTGACATTGGCTGTAGCAACATTTTTCTAGATTTGTCTCCTTAGGCAAGGGAAATAAAAGCAAAAATAAACTGTTAGGACTACATCAAAATAAAAAGTTTCTGTACAGCAAAGGAAACTTTCAAGAGAATTACAAGGCAACCTACTGAAGGGAAGAAGATATTTGCAAATGACATATCTGATAGAGGATTAGTATTAAAAATATATGAAGAACTGATACAACTCAGTACCCCCGAACCAACTAATCCAAATTAAAAATGGGCAGAAAACATGAACAGACATTTCTCCAAAGAAGACATACAGACGACCAACAGGCACATGACAAGATGCACAACATCACTCATCATCAGGGAAATGGAAATCAAAACTACAATGAGATACCACTTCACACCTGTCAGAATGGCTGTATCAAAAACACAAAAAACAAGTGTTGGCAAAAATGTGGAGAAAAGGAACCCTCCTGCATTGTTAGTGGGAATGCCAATAGTTGCAGCCACTGTATAAAACATTATGGAGATTCCTCAAAAAATTAAAAATAGAACTACCCTATGATCCAGTAATCACACTACTGGGTATTTACCCAATGAATACAAAAACACAAATTCAAAGGGATGCATGCACCTCTATGTTTATTGCAGAATTATTTCCAGTAGCCAAACTATGGAAGCAGCCGAAGTGTCCATCGATAGATGAAAGGATAAAGAAGATGTGTGTGTGTGTGTGTGTAATATTTGGCCGTAAAAAGAAGGAAATCTTGCCATTTGCACCAACATGGATGGAGCTATAGAGGATAATGTTAAGCAAAATAAGTCAGTCAGAAAGACAAATGCCATATGACTTCATTCACATGTGGAATTTAAGATAAACAAATGAACAAAGGGGGAAAAAAGGAGATAGAAAAATAAACCAAAAAACGGTCTTACTGTAGAGAACAAACAGGTGGTTACCAGAGGGGATGTGGGTGGGAAGATGGATGAAATAGGTGAAGGGGATTAAGAGTTCATTTGTTGTGATGGAGTAAGGTGTAGAATTGTTGAATCACTATATTATATACCTAGAACTAATATAAACAACACTGTATATTCACTATACTGCAATTGAAATTAAATATTTAATGAAAAAAGAATATAGGCCATCTTACTAGGTACTAGATGCTAAGAGTTTTTCATGTATTACGTTATTTAATCATTACAACAATCTGGTCAGGTGGTCACATTTAATTTACCTGTTTTACTGAAAAAGAAACCAATGTACATACAGAGAAGTCAAGTAAATTCTGTAATGTCACACAGCTTGTATCCAGATGTGTTGGGATTCTTCCTATCTGGCTTTTAATATTATGAACTTAACCATGATGTTACAGCTACTTCCCCACCCATGTTCACTCTGTATTAATTTACTCTGTTATGCTCTTGTAACATTCTCAGCATATTGTAGGCTGAAAATATGTAGAGACCCACTTTTGTATTTCTTTTTTTTAAGATTATTTATTTATTTATTTGACAGAGAGGAGAGAGATCACAGGTGGGCAGAGAGGCAGGCAGAGAGAGTGGGGGAAGCAGGCTCCCTGCTGACCAGAGAGCCCGATGCGGGCCTCGATCCCAGGACCCTGAGATCATGACCTGAGCCGAAGGCAGAGACTTTAACCCACTGAGCCACCCAGGTGCCCCCATTTTTGTATTTCCTAAACAAAAAATATTAGACTAAAAATAATCTATGAATATAGTACTAAGATTAATCAATGTTTAAAAAAATTCACAGGAGAGTTCTGTGAGTTGTGTAAAACTGATGAATCACAGACCTGTACCCCTGAAACAAATAATATGTTATATGTTAATAAAAAAATTTTAAAAATTCACAGGAATGACTGGTCACAATTACACTGTAAGTGGTCTAGTAAACCTCTCGGTATTCCTATTAACCTCTGGGTTTCATGTGTTTCTCATGCCAAAGGTTTAATGGATCAAATTATTTCTGTGCTAGATTTTCATTCACTAGTTCCAAATGTTTGGTCTTTTACTTTAGTCGAATATTAAAATGGAATTATAAATTTGTCTATTAAACAGTATAAAATGAAAACATAATAGAAATGAATTGAGCTAACAATAATAGTTTGAGTGGGTGAAATATCTTTCGCCTTAGCCTTACTAGCTCCCTAAAGCCTTGTTTAAATAGCAAGTTTATACTAGATAAGAAAATGGTAACTTTTTTGTAGAAATTATGTGTATGTGTATGTGTGTGTATTTATGTTTGTTCCTTGTACATTATTTTAAATCATTCCCAAAGGGTTTTCTTTAGTTTTATATTTTTATAGGTTTGTAATATAGTAGGGATCACCAAGGTCTTTAGTGTGGTAATAGTCACCTAAGGAGATTATTAAGATAGCTGATCCTGGGCTCAGAAGAGTATCTAATTCAGTAGATCTGAGATGAGACCAGGATCATATACGATGTTTTTTCTTTAAGAATCTCAGATTCTTAAGATTCTTATACCTATTGATGTTTAATCTTCAGTTCTCATCTTAAGGTGGGGGGAGAAAATTCTAATATGGGGAATGCCACCATTATAAGACATAATTTATATAATAAATATTTGAGCTGTTCATTTTTTGAGAATGAAATGGACCAATTTATCTTTTTTAGGTTAAATGTAGTCAATGATTATTCTCATTTTAGTTATTGAAATGTAGTAACTTAGATTTTAAATGAACAGACCCTCAGGTGGACTCTCTAAAATCCTCACTAAAATATATGAAGGTATAAGGAGTGTCAAAAATTCAAAGAAACAACAAAATGTTTACTTCATGTTTAGTCGGTTGTCATACTTGTCAAGAAATTTTCACTACCTTTCTATTTGGTGAGCTTTATTGATGGATATTAAACTTTGAGTGACAGGATATATCATTAAAAGCTCTTCTTGGGATGCCTGGATGGACCAGTTGGTTGCACACTGGACTCCAGATTTCGGCTCAGGTCATTATTTTGGGGCTGTGGGATCGGCCGTGCTTCGGGCTCCATGCTCAAAGGGGGAAGTTTGCTGGAGATTCTCTTTCTCTCTTCCTCTCCCTCTGCCCCTCCTCTCTCTCGCAAATAAATAATCTTTAAAAAAAAGCCCTTCTTTGCCACTCCTAGTTCCCGATCAGGTATTTTTGAGAATGTGTATATAATTGAATGTATCAAAAGAGCTGTTATTATAAGAATATTTTTGATAAGTGGTCCAGTTTCTTTTTCCTACACCAGGAGTAGATAAAAACAGAGCCAAGAAGCACTTAAACACTTTTATACCTGTTTTAAGGCAAGCAGGAATGCTATTGTTCCAGTGCCACAGGATAGACTCAAGAATGAATGAAGACTTTATATCTTTCTCTCTTTGTGAGGGTTAGCAAGGGGTAGCTAGAGGCAATGCCTAATGTTTAAGAGCTCTAATCCTCATAAGCTAAGATCTTCAAGTAGAATTAGAGACTCCAAGATTCCTAGTATCTGTTCCCTAGGAATTATGTAGTTTTACATGTATTCCATCCTTACAGAGTGTCAGATCAAAGCAAGGAGAAAAAGATAAAACTTTCCCACTTTAATCTCACAAAGTCGCATGGTCTGCTAGATTCCGCCAATTTGGCTTTGAAATGTGAACATGAACGTTATGTCTACCTTTAGTCCTGAAGAGGGGATTTGCCCAATCAAGCATACAATAAAAGCAAGTGGCAGTTCACATTGGGCTGAGATGAGAAGATACAGAATGGATAGGGAAATAGTAAAATTAATTAATTAATTAATTAATAATAAGAAAAAGAAAGAAAAAGAAAAAAAGCAGTAAAGAAGCAAAAATACAGTAGCACAAATAAAATCCACATTGCTATTATGACAGAGCAAAGCTGAAACCGTGGAAACTTGAATCAGTGTTGCAAAAGATAGCCTTAGGAATCTCTCCAAAAATATACAGAAACAGGACAGAGTAATTAAAATCATGAAAGGGAAAGTGATGGACATATATAGGCAACTCAAAAAGGAATTCATGATGAAGGTAGCAAGATGGGAGTGGGGCAGCACATAATAAAAGAAAAAAATGGTAATACCTAGCATTTACTGAGCACTTTCCATGTTATCAGTCACTGTTTTAGCTCACTTCCTGTATCTTAACTGTTTTAATAGCATTTTCCATATGTTAATAATGAAAGACATAGGTTATAGAACATTTTTTAGCTTTCCTGAATTGAAATGAAATTCAGTTAAAAACCAGAACAACACAGAGAACTTTACCTAGCACATTCTACAAAATATTTTGAATTACAATATTATGTAGATAAAATTAGGCTAGCCGCAGATATAGTCCCAGCAACACTAAATTCCAGAAGGAAACAGAGTGGTACATATTTTTAGAAGCAAGGGTAATCATACATCCAAGTTGATAATTAGTGTGTCATTTCAGGATGAAAATTCTCAGATATACAAGGGCTCAGAAAATACAACATATTCTTTAAAAATATTATTGAAGATATATGTACTAAATAACTGAGTAATAAATTACAACAATGTTTTTCAAATTATGGTCTCTGGACCAGCAGTAAGCATCACCTGGGAACTTATTAGAAGCACAAATTTTTCAGGGCAAAGCCCAGACTTACTAAATCAGAAACTCTATAGTGTGGGGCCCAGCAGTCTGTTTTAACAAGCCCTCCAGGTGATTCTGATGCATGCGAAAGTATGAGAACCAGTGAATTAAATTAATGAATTCAAGAATTAGAAGGCATTCCATAAATGTTAAGCTTTTTTTAAAAAATTAACCTTATATTTAGGCCAGAATTATTATTAGAAATTGAGTTTTAAAACTGATTGCCTGTGTCAGAAAATAATCCTGAAGAAGCCACAAATATTAACAAAATTTTAAAATGGAATAACTTAGATTTAAATCCTAGATTATTTTAATAAAGAGCAATTTATGAGAAACACCAAAAGTCAGTGGGTAGGGGATTCAAGTATGCAAAATTTCTTATCCTAAATAAGAGATTTTTTTAAAGTCTCACTCTTGACTTAGATTATTTTCAAAAATATAAGTGAAACAGCCTTTTGAAGAACTTAAGGATAACTATTAAAGAGTAAAAATTGGAAAAGGATATATACTATATACTTCTTTATAATTCTCTATCTTGTCAATGTCATAGAAATTCTATGATTATGAGCCTCTTTCATTTCTGATACTGGTAATTGCTGCATTCTTTCTTTTTTCCTTGATTGGTCTCATTAGAAGTTATTAATTTTATTGATCTTTTCAAAGAACCACCTTTTGGCTTTCTGATTTTTTCTGGCTTTTGTTCATTTTCTTTTTTCATTTCTTACCTCTATTATTTCCTTTTTTCTACTTGTTTTATATTTAATTTGCTCTTCTTTCTAGATTCTTAGAATAAAAAGTGGACGTATAGATAATTGTCTTAGGCCTTTTGTTTTCTTTTTTCTTTTTCAATTTGAAAGTAGTCATTTATTAACTGACCAGATTACAAAAATAATCATGGTAGATACCTTGTTCATTCTTCTAATAAACCTATTGATCTGGTCTTCCCTGTTACCAACGTCTCCAACTTCTATAAAATGGGTGGTCTTTCTCTTCATTTCCCCTTGAGGAAAAGATAATTTGAAGGGCCATAAAAAATTGTGTTCTTTCTTAATATAGATACGTAAAGCTATAAATTTCCATCCAAGCATTGCTTTAAGCACAACCTACAAATCAATTATTTATTATGTTTATGACCTGCTACTACTCATTCAAATGTAAACTTCCCAAGAACAGAATTGTTTTGCTCTTTCACTGTTATATCTTCTGTTGCCAGAATAGTAGCTGGCACATAATAGGTGCTCAATAAAAATTGCTGAATGAATGAATTTTCAAAATTGTGGCCTGACATAAAGAATGGTTGTCTCATAATACAATGTGAAAATAATCTTTTTGAAAATTGTGGTGAGTAGGATGGTAGTTCAATGCATAGACCTGTTAGTTAATGCATTTTGAGACTGGAAAACTTAACATTTGTCTGCCTGAGTTTTCCCATCTGTATAACAAGAATATCACGATTAATACCAACTTCAGAGGGCTTTTTGCAATGTTTAGACTAAATGATATGTAGAAAATATGGGTAATAGTTATGTAGTGCTTCCTCTTTGCCCATATTACAAAAAATAGTCCCAGAATATTTCTATAATGGAAAAGTCATTATGAAGTTAGCCCACTGAAAGTTGATTTTTTTAAAAAGCACCAAATAAAAGTTTTGGATCAATTTATGATCTGAATGTATATTAATTGCTTAGAAATTAAATTCAATAATATATGAAAATCATTGTCCAACTTGACCAAAGAAAGAGTACGAGGATGTACTTAATATTATGAATATGATTTACATAGCATCATCAGCATTGTTATTTAATATCATTCTTCCAGAACGTGTAACATATGTAACATGAAAGAAAAGGCCTAAGTGTTTGGAAAATATACTTCATTATCTGAAGATGCTCTGCTTATATACCTAAGAAATACAAAACAAAATATTAAATCTCAGACTTAAAAAAGTATAGCATAGTAATGACAATGGTGGCACTAAGGTCTCATAACAGCTACTTCCTGTTAAAGGGCCCCTGAGTACCCAGCACTGAGCTAAGCAACCTTTACAAGAATCATTTCGTAAATGAGGAAAATTGTATTATGCTCCTTGGGCAGCAGTGAGTGCACTATACAGCAAACATACGAACTTAAGTTGCTTTCCTGTACATCAGCACCCACGCTAGCAACAACAAAAGGCACAAATATCCATCTTTAACAAACAATATATGGGACTGAAAGAAACAACCTAACTGCAGAATAGAAAAGCAGCTTTGAATAAATGACAGAACATATAGTATGTTCTTATAGTAAAAGACTCATGATTATAAATGTGACATTTATTTTAAACTAAGTTGCAGGTTTGATGCAATTACAAAATTACAACAAGCTTCTTTTTCCTAAGACATACAAAGCCATTTTTAAGTTTAGAAGTGAGAACAAACAGGAAAAAAAAATTAGTAGTTTTTTTCAACCAGAAGAAAGGTGAAGAAAGATATATTCAACCAACAATTCAAAGTAATTTCAAAGTTATGATAATTAAAAGATGTTTGCTGGTACACAAATCCACAAACTAAGGAAGGGAACAGAGAACCCTGAAATAAACTCTGAATTCCAAAGAACATAACATATTATGAAAGAAGGCTCTCTAGTCAATTGGGAAAAGATGTTTTGTGAATGAATCGATATATTAGCTGTTTGGGAAAAAAAAGATCTAAGTGTAGCCTTTCTTCCTAATGTACAACAAAATAAATAATAGATTAAAAACTTTACTATACTAAACTATTAAAAAAAAGAAAGATGGATATTTATCGTATTTGAAAATGGAAAAGATAAGCTTTCTAAAGTTGAAAGAAACAGAAAAATATCACAGTTCAGATGTTCAATGTATCTGCATGTAACTTTTAAATTTCTATATATAAAAAAATGAATGAAATTAAAAGAATGTAGAACTGTTTTCAAAGATAATGCAGTTGCATCAGAACATGCTTTCTCATTATGAGAATACCATATAATAAACTACTTATATCCTCAACAAAAGATTCATAATCAGTATACTAATATATTGTGTTGGCTTTCTTCTGACATCCCTCAATTAATAGCACAATATCAAGGTTTAAGTCAGTAAAAGCATCTCTTTGCTGGTCTGGCTTAACCTAGAGGTAGATTTTTTAAAGCTCTTTGAGCAAAGGGTGGAAAATGAACAATAACTACAAGGAAAAAACTCTTAAAGCTGTGCGCAGAGTCCTGTAAAATAAAGCAGGGGTAAGCTTTATTTTGAGTATCAAATTGGTAAAATATTATAAAGTAATATTCAATTTAAAAGATGGTAGTGAAGTAGATTTTTATACTCTATTGGTAGAATTATAATTTAATCTACATAAAACAACAAAAAAGTATGCCCTCTATGCCTGTTGTCAATTAGGGATGTCCCTTGACTTATGTTGGAGTCTCTATTTCTGGATCCCATATATTCCTTATTCTTGGTATATCTTTCTGACCCAAGCTTGAGAATATCCTGGGATATCCTAAGCATTCTGAGAAGTGGCAGTAAAATTTTCATTTGGGTATAATTTTAATTTGGGTATAAAACTACATTAATATTATTTTAAAAAAACATTTTGGGTCATTTTATTTATTTATTTATTTATTTATTTATTTATTTATTTATTTATAATTTATTCTCTCAGTTAAGAGATTTGCTCTTAATTGGTATTTGCTAAAGAGTTATATTTATACATTTTTCCCCTTTAGATCCTTTTTAAAAATATTTTATTTATTTATTTATTTATTTGACAGAGAGATCACGAGTGGGCAGAGAGGCAGGCAGAGAGGCAGGCAGAGAGGCAGGCAGAGAGGCAGGCAGAGAGTGGGGGAAGCAGGCAGAGAGGCAGGCAGAGGGTGGGGGAAGCAGGCTCCCCACTGAGCAGAGAGCCCAATGTGGGGCTCAATCCCAGGACCCTGAGATCATGACCTGAGCCAAAGGCAGAGGCTTTAACCCACTGAGCCACCCAGGCACCCTTCCCCTTTAGATCCTTTTAGTACTATCTACTGTTGTTCTTGGTGATCTGGTTTTCAAAACAAGGATTTCCTTTAATTGCTGAGTTCTCAACCCTTTTCCATCTGAAAATTTATACCTTTAAGAAATTTTATGATGTTATTTTGTTTGGTATAGTTTTTCTTCTTCATTTTTTTCCATTCTTTTTAAAAGTTATTCTTTGCTCTAATTTTTTTTAATTTGAATCTTATTTTTCCATCTTTTGGGAGATTTATTGTTTTTTCTTTTGAGATTTTTTTTTAGTTCATGTTCAACCCTCTAACTTACTTTTTATTGGTTGTTATATTTTCTTTCTTTTTTTTTTTTAAAGAATTATTCACTTTAGAGAAGAGAGAGCACGTGAGTGGGGGGAGGGGCAGAATTACAGAATGTCAAGCAGACTCCCCACTCTTATGACCCATAATATCTTGACCTGAAGTCAAGAGTTGGACACCTAACCAACTGAGCCACCCAGGCGCCCTGGTTCTTAGATTTTCTTACAATTCTGTCTTGTTTTCCAGTAGTTTCTTTTTGATGGCGTCATGATCTTTTAAATGCAATTCCTTCTCTTACACTTCCTAAAGCTATTAACTGTTTTTGTTCTCATCTTTCAGTTTTCATTCTTTTTTATTTGTTCTCTATTTCCTCTAATTTATTTATTTTAATGATTCAGTTTGGGTTCTCTGCTTCATGGAGGAGACCTTCCAAAACGTCTGGGGATTTGGGGCTCTTCTTCTCCATTCGGTTTCAAATGTGAGACACTAAGAAGCTGATTGGAAGCTCTGAGTATGTGAGTGCAGTCTGTCTGCTAAAGATTTTAAACATGGGATGATTAAAGGGTAAGCTGTACTTTTTCCCAGGCTCACAAATTTAAGTATCTTGAAATCTTTTCTCTGGGAGTATTTTCTCAGAAGAAGAATCATCAGGTCTCTCCTATCATGCGAGCACCTGTCTCCCTATGTAAAAGGGAAGGAGGGTGAATAGTGGTGTCAGTGTTAATATGCAAACTTCCATTTCATGTCCCTGCTTTTCATCATCATCTCAAACACAGCCTTCCACTAGTTTTGGTATCTGGAGTATCTCTGGTACACTTCCTCCGTGAAAATAAATCTCTGGTCTTTAGTGAACTACTGGAAACCTGACTGCAGAGTGATTCCAGTTGACTCCACACACCAGTCTTCAATGTTCCCATTTTCAGCCCCTTGTGATCCCTGCCTCCCACCATCCTGCTGTGTTCCAAGGTCCCTTTACCTTTTTGGGAATTCTGCATGGTGAATATTCGTAGGTTCCTGTTAAATCAGTTACTACTTCTCAGTCCATTTTCCATCTTTCAATTCTCAATCCATTTCCACTTCTAAAGTTTCTCATCTACTGTTGATGCCTTCCTCAACCTCCTTGTCTTCAGACATTTATGCTTATTTTCTTTTAACATTTACTTACTGTCGTTCAAGTGGAGTTTTCAGGAAGGAGTGTATAGGTGTGATAAATCTGCAGTATGTAACCAAAACATGTATTACGTTTAGTATAAATGGAAAACAATACTCTGAGACATTTCAATATAAGAGCCTTGATATTTTAGAGATTCAACATGTTACATATTATTTTAAAAGTAAGTTCTTGCCATTCATAAATTAAAGTTCAGTGTCCACGAAGAGCTATGGAAAAAGTATTTTTATGAAATACCATTGCCTTAGTAAGGGTGTAATATAAATGTATATATATATGTGTGTGTTTGTGTGTCTGTGTGTACACATGTCCACAAAATTAAAAACAATAAGTTAATAGTACATCTCCTTATGCAAGGAAAATATTTCCTGCACTGTCAGAATTCAGGATTTTAGATTTGTCTAGCCCTCTGCATCATTGCCACATGACAGGAAACATTGCTTCTTTCTTAAAGGATGCCTTCTTTCCAATTATACACATCAAATCAACCTCATTTGGTTGTCCTCATTTTCCTCTACATACTTTTGAAACTTTCTGAAGGGAGCAACAGCAGGAAGTCTGCTTGGGGGTTAGTAATACCACCAGGTAATTCAGCATAATTGGAGCATTGGTCTGTGACTTTCTAAATCTAGGCATTGAGTTAAGAACACTGAGGAACATTTAACTAGCACAGCTTAGTCATGGGCTAGCATATTATCAACAACAATTGCACATCTCTTTCCCCGTCCACTCACATTCTTGAGTTTCTGGCAGTCCTGCTCTAAATTGTAGTCTGATAAGGGACAGTCAGGTAGTAAATATAACTTTTAAAATTTGGAATGCCAAAGAACACTTCTCTTTCATAAACTGACACATTACTTCTGGCTTTTCTGGTGCTTTCTTATCAGAGATGAAGTCTCCAAGTAGGTAAACTTTTATTGACATTACTGCTCATTAGGTATTGTTCAAGACAAAAGACACCTCTGAATACGAAAAATGTTAAGCTGCAACTGAAGGGAAATTAATAGATTTTTAAAATCTTGATCTTGGCATTCCTAGAACAGACTGAATCATGAGATGAATGACGATAAGCACTTACATGGCACATTAGAGTTAGTTATATAAAGGTGAGCTAGGTGACCATAAACAATATATATAAATCAGCATTATCAAAGAAAACAGATTAAAGACAGTGCCTTACAGTGCAAAATGTGAAGGTAAACTATTACCCTTGAATGTTCAGATAAATTATGAAGAAAAGTTTAGTGGATTGGAGACAAACGACCGTGATCTTGATCAAGATGCATCTGAATGCTAAACTGACCCATTACTTAAATTCAGTTATTCAAATATATTTACATTTCCTTTTTATGAATTGAGGGATGCTGGCTCATGATTTCAGCTCAGGTCATGGGAGTGAGCCCCACATCAGGCTCCATGCTCAGCAGAGAGTCTGCTTAAGATTCTCTCTCCCTGGGGCGCCTGGGTGGCTCAGTGGGTTAAAGCCTCTGCCTTCAGCTCAGGTCATGATCTCAGGGTCCTGGGATGGAGCCCCGCATCGGGCTCTCTGCTCAGCAGGTAGCCTGCTTCCTCCTTCTTTCTGCCTGCCTCTCTGCCTACTAGTAAACTCTGTCTCTCTGTCAAATAAATAAATAAAATCTTTCAAAAAAAAAAAAAAGATTCTCTCTCCCTCTCCCTCTGCCCTTCCCCCTGTTCACACACAGACTCTCTCCCTCTCTAAATAAATAAATAGATCTTTAAAAAATATATATTTATCAACTGAATAGCCAATAAATATTAAGTCTTTCCTATTTTCAATTGCTCAGAAATATAGGACTGAACAAGGTAGATAAACACTCTGCCACATATGGAGGAAAATGTTCTAATAGAAGAGATAGGAATTAAATAACTAAATAGATATCTAATACAAAGTAGTAATAAGTTCTGTAAAGAAAAGATTGAGTAAGGGACAAGAAAGGAATGTGATCACTGTATTAGAAAATATGGTCAAGAAAATCCTGAATGAAGTGTGGGCACAAGTCATGTCTATCCCTGTAGAAGAAACTAATGCACAGACTCTGTGATTGCAGAATGCTCAGGACCAGCAAGGATGAGTTAATATGAAGTAAGATACAGAAAAGAGAGTGGTTGGTCATGAGATTAGAAGGGTAAACAGAGGTCACATAAGTCCTGAATGGATTTTGGATTTTATTCTAATTTTTAAAATAGTTATAGGCTCTAACTTCTGTTTTTAAATGAAAGGTCACATGGCTATTGTGTGGCAGACAAGTTATAAGGCATGAGAATGGAGGCAGGGAGATCATTTTGAAGGCTAATGTGGGAATCCAGGCAAGAAATGATGGTGACTTTGGCAGTGTTGTAGCATGGAGGCAGTGGAGGGGTGTGAATATTGTGTTCAGAGTGTGTGGGGTTTTTTTAAGATTTTAATTATTTATTTATTTGACAGAGAGAGAGAGATCACAAGTAGGCAGAGAGGCAGGCAGAGAGAGAGGGGGAAGCAGGCTACCTGCTGAGCAGAGAGCCCATGGTGGGGCTGGATCCCAGGACCCTGAGATCATGACCTGAGCCAAAGGCAGAGGCTTTAACCCCACTAAGCCTCCAAGGGCCCCCAGAGTGTGTTTTGTAAGTAACTCAATGGGATTGGCTGGTGGACTGAATGTTGGAAATAATAAGAAGGGAAATTACAGATGACAGCAAGTAGTTTGGGCCAAGCATCTGAATTAACAATGGTGCCCTTTAAAGTGATAGGGAACCCTGGAGAAGAACTATGGGGCAGGAGAGTCAGAGCAAGATCAGCAGTTCATTTTTGGATGTGTTGTGTTCTCTATCTACTAGACTTAAAAGTGAAGATGTACAGTCCCTGGCTGGATATTTGATTCTAAAGCTCAGGGGAAAGGAATCGCTTAATACATAAATCAAACATCTGTATGGTAAGCAGCATGTGATATTTAAAAGTCATGGGACCCAATGAAATAAACTGGGTATTACATATAGATAAAGAAAAGAAGGGATCCAAAGATTATTTCAGCATTTTATGAGCACGAAGTGTAGGAGGACCAGCAAAGGAAGCTGAGGAGGAAGACCACGAAATGGTATAATATGGAAAGAACACTGCAGTAGTAATGCCCATATCTGTGAGCTGAGAAGAAGATATACTAACTCACTATGGAGACTAAGTGATGGATTCCTGGAAGAAGTAATGATTGAGATAAATATTCACTGTTTTCGGCTTATAAATAATTGGCAAACTATACTATCCATCTACTCAAAGTCCAAATCTTGCCCTTTTTAGGTAGTGTATATTCTTTTTTTTTTAATTTTTTATTAACATATAATGTATTATTTGCCCCAGGGTAAATGTCTGTGAATCATCAGGCTTACACATTTCGCAGCATTTGCCATAGCACATACCTTCCCCATTGTCCATAACTCTACCCCCTCTACCACCCTTAGTTTGTTTCGTGAGTTTAGGAGTCTCTTATGGTTTGTCTCCTTCCCCATCCAATCTTGTTTCATTTTTCTTCCCCACCCCCCACGACCCCCTGCCCTGCCTCTCAAATTCTTCATTTCAGAGCGATCATGTGATAATTGGCTTTCTCTGACTGACTTATTTCACTAAGCATAATACCCTCTAGTTCCATCCACATCGTTGCAAATGGCAAGATTTCGTTTCTCTTGATGGCTGCATCTGCATAGTATTCCATTGTATATATATATACCACCTCTTCTTTACCCATTCATCTGTTGATGGACATCTACGTTCTTTCCATAGTTTGGCTATTGTGGACATTGCTGCTATAAACATTCGGGTGCATGTGACCCTTCGGATCACTACATTTGTATCTTGAGGGTAAATACCCAGTAGTGCGATTGCTGGGTCATAGGGTAGCTCTATTTTCAACATTTTGTGGAATCTCCATACTGTTTTCCAGAGTGGCTGTACCAGCTTGCATTCCCAACAACAGTGTAGGAGGGTTCCCCTTTCTCTGCATTCTCACCAACATCTGTCATTCCCTGACTTGCTAATTTTAGCCATTCTGACTGGTGTGAGGTGGTATCTCACTGTGGTTTTGATTTGTATTTCTCTGATGCCGTGAGATGTTGAGGATTTTTTCATGTGTCTGTTGGCCATTTGGATGTCTTCTTTGCTGAAATGTCTGTTCATATCTTCTGCCCATTTCTTGATTGGATTATTTGTTCTTTGGGTGTTGAATTTGAGAAGTTCTTTATAGATTTTGGATACTAACCCTTTATCTGATATGTCATTTGCAAATATCTTCTCCCATTCTGTCAGTTGTCTTTTGGTTTTGTTAACAGTTTCCTTTGCTGTGAAAAGCTTTTGATCTTGATGAAGTCCCAGTGGTTCATTTTTGCCCTTGCTTCCCTTGCCTTAGGCGATATTTCTAGGAAGAAGTTGCTGCGGCTGAGGTCAAAGAGGTTGCTGCCTGTGTTCTCCACCATGAATTTGTGGAGTCTTGTCTCACATTGAGGTCTTTGATCCATTTTGAGTCTATTTTTGTGTGCGGTGTAAGGAAATGGTCCAGTTTCATTGTTTTGCATGTGGCTGTCCAGTTTTTCCAACACCATTTGTTGAAGAGACTGTCTTTTTTCCATTGAATATTCTTTCCTGCTTTGTTGAAGATTAGTTGACCACAAAGTTGAGGTTCCATTTCTAGGCTCTCTCTTCTGTTCCACTGATTTGTGTGCCTGTTTTTGTGCCAGTACCACACTATCTTGATAATTATAGCTTTGTAATAGAGCTTGAAGTCTAGAATTGTGATGCCACTGACTTTGGTTTTCTTTTTCAGCATTCCTCTGGCTATTTGTGGTCTTTTCTGGTTCCATACAAATTTTAGGATTATTTGTTTCATTTCTTTGAAATAAATTGATGGTATTTTGATAGGGGTTGCATTAAATGTATAGATTGCTTTAGGTAGCATAGACATTTTCACAATATTTGTTCTTCCAATCCATGAGCATGGAACGTTTTTCCATTTCTTTGTGTCTTCCTCAATTTCTTTCATGAGTATTTTGTAGTTTTCCGAGTACACATTCTTTGCCTCTTTGGTTAGGTTTATTCCTAGATATCTTGTGGTTTTGGGTGCAATTATAAATGGAATTGACTCCTTAATTTCTCTTTCTTCTGTCTTGCTGTTGGTGTATAGAAATGCAACTGATTTCTGTGCATTGATTTTTATATCCTGACACTTTACTGAATTGCTATATGAGTTTTAGCAGTTTTGGAGTGGAGTCGTTGGGTTTTCCACATAAAGTATCATATCATCTGCAAAGAGTGAGAGTTTGACTTCTCTTTTGTTGTTTCAGATGCCTTTTATTTCTTTTTGTTGTCTGATTGCTGAGGCTAGGACTTCTAGTACTATGTTGAACAGCAGTGGGGATAGTGGCATCCCTGCCGTGTTCCTGATCTCAGGGGAAAAGCTCTCAGCTTTTCCCCATTGAGAATGATATTCA